>CADCSX010000003.1:0-683143 GCA_902805475.1 Entonaema liquescens
CTAACCCTAACCCTAACCCTAACCCTAACCCTAACCCTAACCCTAACCCTAACCCTAACCCTAACCCTAACCCTAACCCTAACCCTAACCCTAACCCTAACCCTAACCCTAACCCTAACCCTAACCCTAACCCTAACCCTAACCCTAATCCGATTTATTATTAATATTTGCGCATTATATTCGTTTAAAAATTGAATTAAATTAATAATATTACGGGCTGATTTTTTATTTTAAATAAAATTTGAATTTAATTAAACTTAAAGTCGTTAAATTTTCCAATTTTTATTTTTATTTTTTTCAATTTTCGAAAGATTTTATTTTTCAAAAATAATTCGTAAAAATTTAATTTTGGTACCCTAACCCCAATCGGCCTAGCGGGGGCCTTATCTGATTCAACTCAACATGGGGGTCGGGGTTATCTGAATCAACTCGACCCCCGGTCACCCTATCAAAAAAACATCGTAACCCTAAATTTATTTGTTTCTCAACGGATTTAATCTTGTAATTATTTAATTTATACCGTTAGATAGCCCCGATTTCAACGATTAAACGCATATAATATTTATTAAATTTAACCAAGGTTTGGGGCTAAGTCGATTTGATTTAAATTTCAAATCAACTTAGCCCTTTATATATTTAATGTGGGTAAAAAATCGCCATACAATTCAAATCAACTCAGCCCTGAGTTGAATTGTCCTAATAGATAGAGCTGGAGTCGTTTCTCGCTAAGCTCTCTGACGAGCTGTGCGGTGTGGAAGGAATAGTGTTTTGTAGGGTTGGGGATATTCTTCGCCCTACCATCTTGTTCATGCGCTTACGCGCGGGAGTTAATATCAGCTCGCCAGGAGTACGACAGCGTTTCACTCGATCTTGGGAAATTCTATGTATAGCCGCAGAGATATCTATCAAAGAAGATACCAACATACTAAAACTTGTAGAAACATGCCGCAACAAAACCTTGTTAAATGTCACGCAGCACTCGCTTTACTATAGGTCATACAAGGTCGCTTGGGACGAAATAGAGAAGGTGGAAGAGGAGGTTCGTGTGCAAATCATCCAGGCTATGCAGGTGTCCAAGCGGAGGGCCCAACTCTGCGCAGCTCATCACCGCGAGATGAGCCGCCTCGCCAACCTGGTCTCAACAAAGATCCTCAATGGGAGCGCCACCTTCGAAGAAAAGGTTAGGAGGCTAGCCGACTTTGTGGAGAAGGGGCACCCTACCATAGCCATTAATCGACAATCCGCGCGTGCGCGTGTGGCAGATATTGTCAGAAAAAGCGAACGGCGTCGTCATAATATATCCGCCTGAACGCTTAAACATTCCCCGCAGACATTCAATCTGACTACACGGCAATGAGTAATTAGGCGCCTCTCATAGTGGACTCAACCACAAGGTAGATCTGGACGCCGATGATATTTTATCGCAAGGAACTCTACACTTTGTTTAAAGAAGTATCCCTAGTAGTTAGGTAGATACCCTACGTAACCTGGTAGTAGGAATTATCACTCAGATGGCAAACCATATTTTCCGTAACTCTTGAATGCGGCATCTTAAACATAAATCCATTCCATCCTATCCTATCCTATTTCCTATCCTATCCTATTTTGTCCTGTCTCATCCTATCTTGTTTTATCGTATCCTGACCTATCCCGTCTTGTCCTATCCTATCGTATCGTATTCTGCTTTATTCTTTCTTATCCTATGCTGTCCTATTTTATCTTGTTTTGCTAAATTTCATTCCATTTAGTTTTATGTTTTACCTCTTTTTCAAAAACTGGCATAACATAATTACAACCTTGATTACTAAAAATCGTTTTTAAAATTACTTTTTAATATTAATAAATAGTTGTAAATTATATTATTTCACAATAACCTTATCGAGTATAAATACTTGTTATTTTATATTTTTTATATTTTTTATTTATTTTCGCATTATTTTAATTTTTAATAATTATCATATATTTTTATTTTTATTTAAACGAATTTATTTTTTAATTTAAAATTAATCACGTATAAAAATTAAAATTAAAAATTTTTAAATAAAAATAATGTTATTTATAAATTATTTTATTAATTTTTCCACGTAAATTACTTTATTAAAATAATTATACGTAAATAATTTAAAAATTACCGTATTTTAATATTTTAATTTAATTATTATATAATTAATTATTTTATATTTATATTAAAAAATAATTTTAAATAATTAATATATTTAAATTTTATTTTTTAAAACGTATTAATTAATATTAATTTTAATTAAATACGGTTATATTTATTAAAAAATCAATTTATAAATAAAAAAAATTAATTTACGAATAATTTTAATTAATTTATAAATAAAATAATTTAAAAAATAATATTTTAATAATTTATATTATTTAAATTTTTGTAAAATAAATAATGTAAAAATATAATTTTTATAAAATAATATTATAATTTAAAAAAAATATTATTAAATATTTAAAAATTAATTTATAAATAAAAAAAATTAATTTATAAATAATTACGTTTTAATTAAAAAAAATGATATTTACAATTAAATAATATACGATAATAACGTTTTTAATATAAAATAAATAAATTTATATAATTATTATAATAAAACGCGTTTAAAAATATAATTATTTTTAAAATTAATTATATTTTAAATAAAATATAATTAAATATTAATATTTATAAATAACTTTTTTTAAACATTTAATAAAATATTTAATAATACGTTTAATAAATTTAAATTTATAAAAATTTAAATAAATAAAATTAATTTATAAATAATAAATAAATTTTATAATAATTAAATAACACACGTACGTATTATTACGTAATACGTACTTAATATAAAAAAATACTTATATATTTTAAATTATATAAAAAACGCGTTTTTCCCGTTTTTTAATAATAAATAATTTCTTTTTTAAACATTATTAATACATTAATCTTAACTTATTTATTTACTTGTTATTACTTTACCATTATTCCTTTTACGTACGTACTTACTAACATTTTAAATTCAAGTTTTTTTAAAATTTAAATAATGGCATGTCATTTTACTGGTAATTATTAGTCAATTTAACGTGTTAATTACTTACAGCCGTTCGGTGGGGTAATTTACGTGGAAAAGCTAGCAAAGTAATTTGTAAATAGCATTACTCTTAAATAGATATAGCTACTTAATAGAAAGCTTCGTTCATCTGAACATTATACCTAGCTAATAGCTGGTTATGTTGTTTAACTTCAGCCTTGTAAAATCTGAGCCACAGTCCTCTGCTCTAATATCATCTATCCTCGTCCTCGTCCTCCTCATCCCCGTCCTCATCCTCGTCCTCATCCTCCTCATCCTCCCCCTCTAGCACCTCTTCATCATCTTGTGTTCCTAAATCATTATCTTCACCAAGATATATACCCTCAGAGCCCATAGAATCACTCTCTATAAATGTCGAAGTCTTGGTCGTAGTTATAATAGTGGCGCTAAGGCGTATTCTCTCTTGTACAATCGCATCGCGCCTTTCTTGAAGAATTAGTGATGACCGTAACTCGTTTAGTTCTGTTAATGTTTTTGGCGCATCGGAGCTCTTCTTGGAAGCGATTACAATGCGGGAGAGGACTGGGAGTGGGAAGAACGGTCGAATACCTCCCATCCTCGTAGCGTTAGCAGCTCTAATAACGACAGCAAGGTCTTTTGATGTCAATTCGAATATAGGCGCTGTTTCTGGCTTTGGAACAGCACTATCGTTCGCTTGGAAAGCTCGCCTCTCAATTCTGCGAAGAAGCTCTGACAGGTAACTGACCGGGTACTTCTCTTGGCGAGCGTAGTAACTAAGTGTTTCGCGGTGGATCGTTACCACGGACTTGGTACCATCTTGGTGCTGCATCTTTAGAAGGAACAATTCAAGAAATCGATCTGTAGTTTTGTTGACCCAAGGAATTGATCCACGATAGTCAGTACGGCAAATAACTACGTATTGCAGTGCTAACACTAGAAAGTTTGGGTTAAGCTTGAACAGACCATGTAGTGCAAGACTTCTCAACCTCTTACAAAAGGTCTTGCTCCAGTTAGGATTCTCCCTCGATTGGTCTTCTTTGTCTCTTAAGGTTCCAGAATATCGGAGGTTGTTTCGGGCGGAGATGATCTCGGTGGGGAAGCAACCCAGAAAACGGCGTAAGAACTTCCATAATGGAAGGATGTTTTTATTTTTCCCGACGTCTAACTTAGCTAACTCCGCCGCAAGTGAATCTCCTTTCCACTCCTCTAATAACCTCTCTTCATCTTGCTTTGTCCAATACTCATCGAATCTGATGTCCATGATGGAGGAGCGGCAATCGTCCATCGTGATTGGTGGACGGAGTATCGTCAATGAGTCTGCAGTCTCCTTCTGGATTTTATCGAGGCGCGATACGAAAAGTAAAGCGACGTTCTTCATTGATTCAGTCAGCCCTTCGAAGTGTGCCAAGAGTATATCCTCTTTCTCCTTCTCCTTCTTGGATTTCGGTGAAGTTTGAGAGACATAACCTGGAGGATATTTCATTATGTAACCATCTTCATCTAAGTCAACGTCGGTACCGTCCTGGGTGCCGTCAGTTTCCCATTCGTCACCCTTATCTTCTCCGTTCAGGTGCAAAAGCTCGCTACATCTTGCACATACTTTTCTGGGCTCTTGTCTATCCGGATGGGTGGCCTGCTGCTTTAAGACCTGGGGGAAATCTTTATTGCAAATGTCGCATTTCCAGGTTACTTTGGCTCTCCGTCTTGTACTTGAATATCCCTGGGACAGTTGCCAGGCTCGATTCAGGCCAGTATTTAGGCTCGGCAGATCTGCAACCTGGTTCCGCAAATATCTGTACAGATCCAAAGAGGCTTGCGTCGTATGGGGAGAAGGCTTGACCTGATTCACCGGCAAGGTATTGAGATAGACGGTGAGGAGACCTTCTACTAGAATAATGTAAGGTCGTTTGCTATGGTCGTTATCGGTTGTGGCAAGGATCCTAAAGTTTGGTCTGTGTTTCTTGGCAATCATATCCTCGTGAACTGTCTTGCCTATGACGTAGCCCTTGGTTGCTTTCAAGGCACAGCGGAGGTAAGAAGCAATTCGTGTCCACAATCCTTCTTCCGCCGTACCAGAGCCGACATAAGCCCCTGGCCCTATTAAGTCGATATAAACGCCTATATCATTTGAGCCCCATGGCGGCCTGGGCAGACCTTTTATTAGATCATCATGTTCTAGGCCAGGCTTCCCGAGGACGGCTTGTGCATGAAGGGGGATATCCTGGTAGCAACAGTCTAAGAGCTTATCGAGCTTCCAATCTTGGAGCAATTGGTATATTCCTAAATTCATGGGCGCTCCATTAGGCGTAACTGACAGGGCTTGTAAGTCTATTCTCTCGATATACTCAAATAAGACTCGGAGTAAGTCTCCGAATATTCTTCGAAATCGTAAAATATTCTCCTTGTCTGGGGGAGTTAAATCGGCTCCTTGGGGCACTGGAGGATATTCACTACCGAATATTTGAAATAGTTTCTCTTTCTGATATAGGGGAATTGATTTAGGGACTTTTTCCTGTGGATCTTCTGAAGTGGGCTCGTACAAAACTTCTTTGTCTTTTAGTTGTTGGTCGAAAAATGGCTCACGGTCGTCGACGCTGATATAGTCGTCCTGAAGCGAATCATGGATGTCGAAGAATACCTCGGCACCCGAGATGTCCTCCTCGGCATCTAGATGCTCGTGGGCATCCCAGAATTGAGTTTCTGTAGTGTCTGTCGGGATGTCGGTTTTAGATCTCTTATTCGAACCTTGAATAATTTTAGATCATGGTCAGATACAGCCAAAAGGTAATCAACATCTCCTTTACGGATATATTGAGTACGGATCTTTGATGGTGGTTCGGAGGAAGGTGCATCAATTGTAGTGTTTAGTTGAATCTGTTAAGGGAACATAAGGAAGATAGTGCTCCTGCTCCGGTTGGGGTTCCTAGGGGTGGATATCATGGGGTGCTTGATCGGAGTGAGAGGGGAATCACATAACGGGCAGCATCCGTCATCACTTGTATCTGCGCCTCGAGATGAGATGTGGGCACCGTTACCATCATCAGGAATAATGCAATTGATGGGGTCTTACTGCTGTTGTTGCCAGTTTCTGGCCCAATCAATATTCTCTTGCGATTTCCGTCAATAGATTCTAGTGGCATGCGGGTCACAGACATCTTGAAATAAGAAATAATCTTTAGGGAAAAGCGAGAACACCGTTATGCGTAAATCCACTATGCGTTATACCAACATAGATCGAACCATTTGGACTGAGAAAAGGAAGATACACTGGTAACCATCACCCAATCCAAAGAATGACTAATTAGCAAGCTAGTCACTTTTTTCGTTTCATCGAATAGGAAAGAGCGGAGCAGTGCGGCAAGTATAAGAAGTTGTAGGTGGCGCGGCCCATATTGGGCAGTCATACCGCCCTCCTTGGATAAAGCGAACCTTCCCACCTAAATAAGTTAGTAGGTAATCCAAGAAGGAAGCCGCATATGCCTCTTTACGTATTGAAGCAATCAAACCTCCTATGCGAATGAGAACTCACTACCACTTAGTATATGTGAACCACTCATACCTTTCTGCAGCCCGAAGGTGTAGGGAACTTGCAGCCCGTAATCCTGTAATCCATAGGCACAGTTACCTATGTGGAATCGAAAACTTGGAGTTTGTTCTTCAGCACGATGGCGGATGCTGTAAGATATGGTACAATATAGCCCAGCGGCAGTCAGAATTTGATGAGTATCTAGAGGGCCATGGGTGGCTATTGGCGGAGTTCTCTGACGGTGTAGGCTGTTACCTCAACGTAGATTAGACGATCGCACGTGTGATACTTCGGATGCAATCCGTGGTCCCAGACCTTGAACCCGAACTAGCAAACCTCAATCCACTATCATCGGATGAAGTCCAGAAAATGAAGTGCCATGATCTTTTCGAAGCTTTATCCGTTTCTTCATAGGCAGACTCTTATTATCAGACTTGGAATACATTACTCACGGAGGGTTGATAACTAGGAAAACCCGATTCTGTTTATGGCGTCAGCTAAGCAGATATCGGATGACGCAGTGCATGGCAAGTCTACACCAGAATCGCCACCAACCTGCGCCTAGGCCCGTTTCAAATTATAGGGGCGTAGATTTCAATCCATACCTAGACTTGGGCGTAATAGCTACATGTGTAGATGGCAGGTGATACTGTACCAAGAATTTAACGCTTAGTAGATATTACTAGCATTAAGTAAGACAGCTTTGATATATCGCCTTTGGTGCCTAACTAGGTAGGTACCTTATAGAATACCTAACCTCGTAGCATTAGCCCATGAACCATACTTTTAGCCCCTAAATTATCCCTTTCCCCTGATATTCCGTGAAGGAACTACGGGTATGGTATGATCTAAATATGTTCAGCAATATAACGTCTCTTAGGCACACCGTATCGTATATACTATACCAATCCAGTTCAGGACGAATACGCATTGTAAGACTTGTAGTAAATATTGGATGCAACTGGGCTAGCTTGAGCTGTTGGCAATATAGGTAGGTAGGTACCTACCTAGCCCCGGTTGCCTAAGAACCCGCAGATTTCCAGTGAAGGCATCCCTAACCCCGCTGCCGACAAATGCACCACACCCCTCCTGCACGTAGTAAAAAATTTCCTCACTCCTTCGAAATTCTAAGCTTTCTTTTTATATCAACAACATTCCGCATCGTTTTAGTCTGCCAACTCATTGTTACTTACCATCACCATCACCACCATCGTCATCATGGAAAACTCGAATGAAAACAGTGCTCAACGCTCCGACGAGCCGAGTGACAATACGTCAGGCCCCTCGAAGGCGTCTTCTGAGACTGCGAAGCCCGACCAGCCACAGCCCCAGCCCCAGAACCCGAACCAGACTGTGCAATCTCCTGGTGGAGGTCAGCTCTTTGGACAGAAGCACGACTCACAAGCCTTAGAAGCTAGCGCCGCTAACGACTTTTCCGATCGTGTGGTATTGGCTTCTCCGAACAAAGTCCAGAACCACTTCCAGCGTGGTCGCCTAGTCGACATGACCGATCTGAGCCCTAGCCCGGCCAATAACTTTGCTGTCCCGTCACCGAATATGGTGGTGGCGAAGTACACCGAAGGTCAGGCCATGAAGGACACCCTCATACCCATGTGGAAGCAGCATAACGGCGGATTCATCCCACCGACGTTAGTGACAATGACCCGTATCCGTCCGGGCGCCCGGTACCAAGCTCGGCTCCAGGAGCAGCTTGAGGAAGAACCGGAAAGCTTGGCGAACTTCCGTTCAGGCGTCAGACTTCCCGCACCTGCCCGAACCGAAGCTCTTCCTGCGCCTGCTGCAGAAGAGGGAAGGAAGAAGAAGACCAGAGCCGAGCGCAGGAGCGCGAGACGGGAGCGCGAGAGAAATGCAGCGCGAGCAGCCTCTCAAGCCTCCGGGGCCCCCTCGTACAGCACACCCACCTGTGCGAACTGCAAGCAGCCGGATCACCTCCTGGCACGCTGTCCCGGTCCAGTGGATGAGGACGGTTTTGTCTCGGGCTGCGTGGTCCACAACACCATGAAACACGGGTATGACGACTGCTCAATGGTCGCCTTCTATACCTCGAGGATGCACTTTAGCGCCCTCGTGGAGAGCCGCTCGGGTCTTCCCCCGATCCGCTCCATGACTAACTGGGTTGACCTGGCTACCAACCTCCAGGACACAAGACTAGCGGCGTACCCGCTAACCCGCGCCTTTAGTCTGAAGGTTTCCAAGGAGGCTATCGGCTCCTACAACTTTACCGAGAATGCTCCGGTGAGTCAGCTGGGGCTTGATCCCCTCACCTGCTCTTTCGAGGCCTTGGTCCAAAACCACACGCGCCTTCGCCTGACCGAAGTGCCGGGTGGGATTGATCAGGCCAACGAGAAGGTGGTTGAGGAGGAGACCCGGCAGCCTCGTCAGCCTGAAAATGCTCAGGAAGACACGCCAATGCGTGAACCTGAGGACCTCATCGACTATGAGAATATGCCTTTTGATGAGATCGAAGATTAATAACTTGCGGCGAGTAGAGGCTTACAGCCGAATCTTGCTCCAAGGATACCTGCTTCCGTGGCGGCCAAGATACGAGGAAGAAACGAAATTGAATTGCTAGGAGTTACGGAGGGTAGGGGGACGGGGTCGAAGCTCTCATTGTTGCACTTGTAGCTACCTATGTAATTTTTAATAATGAAAAGAACACTGGGATGCTGCCACCACATTTTCGTTCCACTATTAGCCTGCAGAGGCCGTAGATCACGTAGACTGGCTTCGTTGAATATCGATCTCGTTATAATCAAAGCTTGATGCGAATAAGGTACGTCATCTAAGTTGATACTTACCACTATTACCATCCCATAGATCCCAGGCTCTAGCTAAACCCAGATATGAAGTAGGTAGCACAGTAGGCCATGGCAAAAGAACCCGTGAGCCCTTCATCACGTAGATCTAGGCCTAATCCTACCTGGCCCCATTTTGAACCTCTGACAAGTCATGGGACCCCCGGACCACCTAGACGACTTCAGGTCTCGGGTTCTAGTCGGAGACATGTATGATGTAGGTCACGACTAATGTACTAAACTGTGTATATTAAGTCCTGGAAAGGTCCGTGTAGTAAAGATAACTACCTACGTATTTTCAAAGAATAGGAGGGGGTATTGATAACTTGTATTCATCCTCAATCTTAAGATTGATATCTAACTACATCCGGGTAACGCGAAAGGGATATTAGAACATGCTAAACTACCTTCATCCATACCGGTTCACTCCGGGTTAAATGTAGACACGATGCTATCCATAACGCTCACGTCCGTATGCTCCTCGACCTCGGTGAGGAGGTGGCTAGGCAGCAGAGTAAGATCTCGGGCGAAGTAGTCCAAGCGACTCATAAACAATTATGTATATATGGCAAAACAGGAAGACTCCCCCGGCATTCGTTACGGACGTCTAGGACTTTTCCCTTGTTAATCTGGATTTCCTTTGATAATACCAGATCGAACGGCCGCACTCGCGTGTTCCCGGGAATTACTACGAGGTTATGCTTGTAAACCGACAAAAGTTCTCGTTCGATAAAAATAATTTCATCGTTAATAAATTTTATCGCGCTTAGTTTTTTACTTTCTTCGAAAGCTAAAATATTAAAAACTGTTTCGAAATTTTTTATAATAATTTACATTTTTTTTTATTTCGATAAATTTAAATATAAATTATTTAACCGAATTTATATTAAAATATTTATTTTTAAATATATAATTATTAAAAATATTTTAATTTATATTTTTTTTTATTAAAAATTAAACGTGATTTATAAATTTTTTTTATAAATAAAAAACGCATTGATATTTTTATATAAACGTTAAATTTTATTTAATTTTAATTTTTTTTCGTTATTTAATTTATTATAAATATTTTTAATATTTATTTAAAAAATAATTATTAATTAAATAATTATTTATATAACGTTAAATTTATATTTTTCACGTTATAATTAATAAATATTATTAAATATATAATATAAAAATTAACGTTATAAAAAAAATTTTTTTTTATTAAATTATATTTTTATTTAAAAAATATTATATAATTAAATATTAATAAATAATATAAAATTTTTATTATAATTATTATATAAAATATTTTTTTATAAATATTAAATAAATTAATATAAATAATTATTTATTTATTAATTAAAATATTATTTATATAATATTTCCGTTATATATAATTTTATTTAATTTAACATTTAATATAATTTTAAAATAATTAAATAAATACATTATATAAAAAATTAAAATTATTTTTTAAATATTTTTATTTTATTTTTATATTTAATTATTAAAATCATATTAAATATTAATATTAAAATAAAAATTACCAATAATATTTTCGAATATAAAAACATATATATTTTTATACGTTAATAAATATTTTATGTTTTTTTTTAATATTAAAACGCGTTTATTTTTATTTAATTTACGAATTTCGTTTTTAATTATTAAATTTAAAATAAAAACGACGTTAAAAATGGTTTATTATATTTAATTAAAATTAATAATAAAAATAAAAATAATCATTTTTTAAACGTTATTTTATTATAAATTTTTTATAAAAATAAATTTTATAATTTTTTTTATTAATATATAAATTATATTTAATAAATAATTAATTATATAATTTAAACTTTAAATATTTTTAATTAAAAAAATATAATTATAATTATAATAATAAATTTTTTAATTTTATAATATAAAATAATTTATTTTAAAACGTAATTTAAAAAAGTTTTAATTTTTACAATTAAATTAATTTTTTAATTTATTACGATTATTATTTAATTAAAATTTATATTTTTTTTAATAATTATATATTTAATTTATTTTAATATAATTTTATTAATATAATATATATTATATATTAAATAATTATAATAAAACGGTTACGCGTAACCGTTAAAATTATTACGATTATTTTTTTTTACGGAAAATTTATTACGTAATCGACGTTGTAATTAAAGTTATAATTAAAATTATAATTAAAGTTTTAATTAAAATAATTAAAATTATAAATAAAATTATAATTAAAATCGTAATTAAAATCGTAATTAAAGTTATAATTAAAATTATAATCGAAAATAATCGAAATTATAATTAAAATTATAATCGAAATAATCGTAATCGTAATTAAAATCGTAATTAAAATTATAATTAAAAATGTAATTAATTTTATAATTAAAGTAATTAAAAATAATTAACGTTATAATTAAAATTATAATCGAAATTATAATCGAAATTATAATTTAATTTATAAAAAACAAAAATTACGGATTTTTTATCGTGTTAAATTTTTTATTAATGTTTATTAATTATTTATATAATATTTATTAATTATTTTATTAATTACTTTATTAATTTTTTATAATAATTTTTATTTTAAATAATATAAAATTTTATAATTTCGTTATAAATTAAAAAAAAATATTTTATCGTAATTTAAAAATTAATTTAATGTTTATTTATAATATATAATTAATGAAATTTTAATTTAAAATATTTATAAATAATTAAAAATTTTATTATAAAAAATAAAATATAAATTATTAATAAATAACATTAATTCGATAATAAAAAACGTATTAAATTAATAATAATTATATTATTTTATATAAAAACGTTATATTAATAAAAATTATATAAATATTTTATATATTTTTATATAAAATTATTAATATATTATTATATTTTTAATATTTACCTCGTTAATTTTAATATTTTTTTAATTTATTATTAATTTTAAATAATTTTATTAATTTTAATTTTATTATGGGGATGTGGTTGTTTGCGGGCTTTATAAAAAAAACTTTATATATATTTTAAAGTTAATTTAATATTACGTTAATATGTAAGTTATTATATTATTATAAAAATTTTTATAATTTATATTATATAATTTAATTTTATAATTAATTAATATAATTATTAAATTTTTTTATGGTAATATTTTTATGTTGATTATAAGAAGATAAGTTAAATTGTAGTAATATTATTAATTTAAAATTAAAAGTAGAAGATTTTGTACGTTAAATAAAAGTGTGTAAATTTTGGTAATTAAATTTTAGAAATATAAGATTTATGAAAATAAAGTAAAAATAGTTAATTTAATGAGTTTATTCGATTAATATATGATTGATAATTAAAGAATAATAATATAAAAATTGTAAAAAGTAAATGACGAGTAAAAAATAACGATAAATTATTTTATTTAAAAAATAATTAAAATAAAAATAAGTAAAAAAAAGTAAATAAATTTAACGTAAAGTTTAAAAAATCGAATAAATGTATTAAAAGTTACGATGACATAAATTTTAATTATTGTAAAATTAATTGTAAAACGTTTAAAAAATAAAAAACGTACGGTAAATGTTTAAAAAATTAATTTAATGTTAATGTTTATTTAAATTTTTAATAATAAATTAATTTTAAACGTATAATTAAAATAATTCTTGGAAATTTTATTAAATATAATTGTTTTAAATTTACTTTAATTTTTCGGTTTATAAAAAATTTAAAAATTAATGTTTAAAAACGAAATTTAATTAATAATTAAAAAAAAAATAATTTTAATAATAAACGAAAAAAACATTTTAAAAAACTAAAAAATAAAATATTTAAAATTACTTTTAACAAATAATTAATAAATAATAAATTTAATAACAAATTATTAAATTCATTAAATTCAAATTTGTTAAATTTAAAATTATTAAATTTATTAAAATTAATTAAACTTTTAAAACGTATGAAACGTACGAAATTAAAATTATTATTAAAATTATCAAAATTATTAAATTTATTAAATTTGTTAAATTTATTAAATAATAACTTAAAATTAAATAATAATTTAAATATTTTTTATAACCGAAAAAAATAAAAAAAAAATTTAAAATAATTAAAAAATTAAAAATAAAAAAAGTATTATCGAAATTAATTAATTGCGATATTAAATTAAAATAAAAATGTTTTAATTTTTTAATTAATAAAAACAATTATTTGAAAAATTAAAAAAATTAATAAGTATATAAAAAAACAATTATGTTAATGTTTAAAAAAATTGGATATATTAAAAAAATAAAATTTATAAATATAAATGAGTTAAAAATGGTTAAAACCATCATGAAAATGTGTTGTTATAACTTGTTAAATTTAATTACCGGTATGCGAAAAAATACGAAAATATTACGAATGTTTAATTACATGTATGTTTTAATAAATAAAATTTGTTAAAAAAAACTTTAAAATAAATTTTTAAATAAGAAATATAATGGTAAAGATTTTATTTAATATAATTTTAAATGGTAGTAAATTATATAAATTATATAAAAATTAAAAATAAAATTTAATAATAAATAATAAATTATTATATTTTTAATTAATTATAACGAGAAAATTAAAAATTAAGTAAAAATTACGTAAAAAATTATCCGATTTTACAAGTAAATTTTTACGAAAATTATTAATAATTTTATTAACAAATTCCGGTATAAAAAATCCAATTAAAAAATTAGTAATTCAGTTTATAATATTTGTAAAAATACGAAAAGTAAATTTATAAAACCGAAACATTTAAAAAATAAATTAAATTAAAATAAAAAGAAAAATTTATTATATTTTAAATACGGCGAATACGGTTATTATAAAAAAGATTATTTAAAAAATAAAAAAATCAAAAGTTAAAATTATAATTATAATTATTAAATAAATTATATATTATAATTGTTAATAAAATTAAAATTATAATTATTAAATAAATTATATATTATAATTGTTAATAAAATTAAATTAATACGTAAATATAAATAATAATATTTTTATAATAATAATAAATAAAGAAATTATAATAATAATTATTAAATTATATAATAAAAAACGTTTTTAATAAAACTTAAATTATAAATTTTAAATTTTAAAAAATTTTAAATTAAAGCTTTTTTACGCGTTTAAAAGTATTATTAAAATAAATTATCATTATATTACACGCACCGGAAAGATTTTTTTAGATATAAACGCGAACGTATATATTATAAACATTAAAAATAATTTCGAAAAAAACACGGTAATTAATATTTTAAGTAAAAATTATGTTATAAATATTGGAAACAAATTTATATTAATAATAAAAATGGGGATAATGAAATATTTATTACAAAAATTAAATGAAAACGTTACGATGGTAACGTTAAAGTATATTTTTTTAATTTAAATTTTCTTTATTAAAATTTTTTTAAAAAAGTTTTTATATTAAGTAAATAATTAAATGGATAATTGTTATATATATAACGTTAATAAAATAGTTTTTATAATTATAAATGTTTATAAACGAAAATTTTATTTATAATAACATAATAAATTAAAACCAAAATTTACATTATTTTAACAATAAAAATATATATTAAAAAAAAACATAAATATCAATAATCAAAATTATTTAAAAATATTAAACGCATTTAAAACGTTATTAAAACTTATTAATAAAATAAAAAATAAATTAATTTTATAACATTAAAAATTATATTACTTTAATATAAATAAATTAAAATAAATTATTAACAAATTTATAAATATAAACGTCAATAAAAAAATAATCGAAAATTTATTTTATTTTATTTACAATTAAGTAAAAATTATAAAAATACCTTTAAAAAAATCTTAAAAATAAATTTTATATTTAAGAAAAGTAACATAATATAATTTAAAAATATTATAACCCGCTTTAATTAAAAAAAATAAATATTTTATAATAATTATAAATAATGAAAATTTATAACAATAATTTACGACATATAAAATCAAAAACGAAGTAATTATAATTTTAACAAAATATTTAATTTAATTATATAAAATATTTTAAACTTTATTTAATTAAAACAATGGTTTATAAAAACAAATTAAAATTTTACAAATTAACAACGAATAAAAATTTAAAATAAATTAATTAAAAACTTTTTACCGTGATAAAAATATTAATTTAATATAATTATTACTTTATAATTAATATTAAAACGGCATGGTAAAAAAAAATATATATTTTTTATAAAATAAAATACACGTTATATACATTAAAATAAAAATATTTATTTATTTTTAAAATTATATACTTGGAGTAATAACTTACGTTTTAAACAAGATAAACGTATTAATAAAAAAAACATTACGTTTATAAAAAATTATAAAATAAATTTAAAACTTAAAAAAAATTATAAATTTAATAATACTTATTTTTAAATATTTAAAAATTATTATATAACTTATATTAATTCGAATTATCGAATTATAATAGTTAAGAAATTAAATGTTAAAAACATTAAAGCTATTTTCTTAAAATATGCCGGGTAATACAATTTTATAATATGTTTAATTAAAAAAAAAAAATTTTTTATAATATTATACATCATTTTTCACGAGTATATTAAAAATGATAATATAATCTTAAACCCGAAAAACGTTATAAAATCATTATTAAATTATATATAAAAACGTTTTCGATATAAAAAAATTATAAAAACGCCGAAAATAAACGTAAAAAACAAAAATAATAATATTATTAACAAAAATGTAACAAATGACGAATTAAGTTAAATTAAACGTAAACGCGGGAAACTTAAAAAATTTATACTTAAATTATATGTTTGCGAAATATTAAACGAAATAAATAACTTTTTTATAATAACCTTTAATTAAAAAAACATATTAAATAATAACGATATAAAAATCGTTATTTATTTTAATACGCAAATTACAAATAATTTATTATAAAATTTAAAATTAACGTAAATAAATAATTTAAATTAAAAATATTTAACTTACTTTATATATATAAATAAATTATTTTAAATTAACGTAAATAAACTTATGTTAAAAAAAACGATGGTAAAAAATGAGTGGGAATAATAATTTAAAGTCATTTTTATAAAAATACGAAAAACTTTTAAATAAAATATATTTAAATTTATTTAATTAAAAAAAATTTTTTACGGTTATTAAATAAATTTTAAACAAATATTAAAAAAAAAATTCTTATTAATAAAATTCTTAAATAAATTTAAAATATATATTTACACTCGAAAATTTATGTAATGAAAAAATATTAATTATAATAAAACGACGGTTATAACGGTTAAAACCGTTTTATAACATATTTTAATAACGTTAATCGTTAATTTAAAATTTTATATATTATAAATTGATTTTATAATTACTTATTTTAACGGAAATCTACGAGAAAATATCTTTATATTTTTTTTTTATTATTAAAAAAATATTTTAATAAATATTTAAAAAAAAAAAAATTATATAAATATTTTAAAAAAGTAATTATTCAATTAATAAACTTATTATATGGATTAAAATAATCCGGAATTACATGGTAAAAAAAAATATATTATATATTTAAAAAATTAAAATATAAATTATTTACGATTAATAATATTATTTATATAAACGACGAAATAAAAAATTTAATAATTTCTTATATTAATAACTTCATTATATTCGGTTTAAACTTTAAATAATTAAAAAACTTAACCCGGTAATTTTACGAAAACATATTTATTATAAATTTTAAAAATATTAATTAATATTTTAAAATATAAATTATATAATCGTTATTTATTGGAAATATATGCTTTAATTAATAATAATATATTAAAAAAGTTTTATAATTTACAACATTTAATAAAAGTAAATTAATTTTAACCTTATTTAATTTAAAAAAGTAAAAAAATCTATTATTAAAAAACTTTAACGAATAATAAATTAATGTTATTAAAATATTTAAATACATTTTATTTATTAATAAAATTAATTTCTTTACGTACGTTATAAAACTTAATATTAATTTTGTAATATTTATATAAACTCATTTTATAAATAATTTTTTCTTTAAATATTTTATAAAAATTAAAAAAATAATAAAATATTTAAAAAACTTAATAAAAAAATATATATAATATTAAACATTTAACAAAAACCATTTACATTATATTTATAATAAATTAAAATTATACAACGTAATTAATAATAATTACGTTTTAAATTTAATTATTAATAAATTTATAATTAAATATATATTTTTTTTAATTAACGCGTTTATATTATAATTATTTAAATTATAATTAATTATTATAAAAAGTTTAAAAAAAGTCGAATATATTATATTAACTTCGGCAATAATAAATACAACGTAAATATATAATTTCTCAAAAAAATTAAAATTTATACTTTTAAAATCAATTATACTATTATATAATAACATTATAATAATTACATAAATAAAAAAAACGGTAATAAATTGTTAAAAAAAGTATATAAAAAAAAATTATTATTATATAAAGTAAAAAATTAAAAACGGTTACATTATAATAAAAAAAATTAATAATAAAAAAAATTTAATAAATAATTTTATAAAATTATTAAATAAAAAAAAATATCATAAATTTATACAATTATTAAAAATAAAAAATTAAAAATAACTTTACAATTTTAACCAAAAAAACGTATAAAAATATAATTACTTATAAACCCCACAAAAAAAACTTTACATATACTTTAAAATTAATTTAATTTTATATTAATATATAAGCCACCATATTATTATAAAAATCCCCACAACTTATATTACATAATTTAATTTTATAACTAATTAATATAATTATCGGATTTTTTCATTTATTAATTTTAATTTTATTAATTTTAATTAATTGATTAATTGAAAAATTATTTAATTAAAAAAAACCTTACGTTTTTAATTTAAAATGCGCGTATACGACCGTATAATTAATTAATTAAATTGATAATTTTAAAAAATTAAAATTATAAAAGTTTAAAAAATAAAATTAACTAAAAATTATAAATTATTATTAATAAATTTATATGCAAAAAAAGGTATTTTTTAATATAAAATAATTATGGTTATTATTAAATTAATACGTTTTTTATTACTAAATTAATGTTATTTTTATTAATATTTTTATTATTTTAAATTATGTTTAAATAAAAATATTTATTTATTTATTTATTTTTATTTTATTATATTTATATAATTATATTATTTTTTATAATAAAATATTATTAATATTTTTATTAAATAATTATATTTAATTAAAAATTATATTTATATTAAAGAAAATTTATTTTTTTTTTTTTTACGTTATATTTATAATTTATTATTTTATAATTATTTTTATTTATAAATAAAATTAATATTATTAATTAATTTTATAATTGTTTTTAATTATAAATTATTTTTTTTCGGTTAAATTATAAAATTTAAATATTATATTATAAATTTTTAATTAAGTTATTATTAATTAAAAACTTTTTAAAATAATATTTTTATTAATAATATTATAAATTTTATTAAATATATTTTTATATATATTTTTTTAAATTATTAATTTTTTTTAATTTAATAATATTTAAAATATTAATGTTTTAAAATATATTTTTAACTTTTTTAAAATAAAGTTTTTTAACATTTATATAATAAATAAAATTATAATTTAAAATGTAAATTATAATTAAAATAATAATGTTTTATTTAATAATTTAAAAATTTATTATTTTTTTAAATATTTAAATTTTAATGTAATTTATTATTTAAATAATTTCATAATATTATATTTAAACTTTTATAAAAAAAAATTTATTTATTAATATATTAATTTTACGTAATTATTTTACCGGTAATTTAATTTTTCATTAAAAAATTAAAAAATTTATAATAATTACAAAATTCGAATTTATTTTTTTTCGAAAAAAAATATTAAACGTTAAATTATCATATTAAACTACTTTTAAATAAAAATATATATTATTAATAATTTTTTTTTTATAAATATAAAAATTTTAAATAAATATAATTAATACGTAATATTTTTTTAATAAAATTAAAAAAATAATTAATTTATTTTTATTTTATTATTTAAATAAATATATTATTTTTATTTATAATTATTTTATTAATATTTTAATTTTATAATATATATAATATTTTAATAAAAATACTTATTATTATTATAAAAACAAAAATTTATAATATATTATAATTATAAAAAATTTATTATTTAAATATTTATTTTATTAATAACATAAATAATTAAAATAATTAATATAAATTTTTACATATTTATTTTAAATTAAAATTAATTAAAATAACATTTTAAAATTTTCAATTTTATTTATTTTTACTTTATTTTACATTAAATATTTAAAAATCTGATGTTCGTACATTAATAAATACGAAATTAATAAATATTTTTTTTTTTAATTTAAACATTTTTTCTTTTATTTTTAATAAATTACTTTATAATTTTTTTATCAAATCGAATATTTTCGTAAAATAAAAAAAATAAAAAATGATTTTAAAAAAATAAATATATATAATATAAAAATTAATTTTTAAATATTTTTAAATTAAATTAAAACCCGTAAAATTAATAATAAAATAACATTAAAAAATTACATTATAATATTAAATAAATTTTAATAAATAAATGATATATATAAATAAATTATAAACGTTATAATTTTTAAAAATATTCGAGTTTAAATATTTTAATATATAATAAATAATTAAATTATTATTTTATTATTTATAATAATATAAAATAAAAAAGTTAATATTAAAAATTATAATAAAATTAATTTTATAAAATTATAATAATTATTTTTTTTTTAAAAAAAAGTTTTTAAATTTTTTAAATAAAAAATAAAATTTCCATAATTTTAAAATTATTTTTATAAAAACGTATAATTTCTTTTATTTTATTGAAATTTTTCCGGTTTTTAATATAACGTTTTTTAATTAAACTCGGTTTTAACGCGCCGCGTTTTTTTTATATTTTTTTAAAATATAATTAAAAATTTTTTTTATTAATTTTTACATAAAATTTATTGATTTTTTTAAAAATAAATCATTATAAATAAATTTTTTTCAAATTAAAATTTTATTTTTTAAACGTTAAAATATTATTTTTCGAAAATTATATTATTTAATAAATTTTTTTAAAATTTAATTTTAATTTATTTTATATTTAGTTTTTTAATAAATATTAAAAAATTTATTAAAATAATTATAAAAATTTCCATTATATTAATATATTTAAATATTTAAATTTTATATATTAAAATAATAATTTTTTAAAATTTTAAATTATTATATTTAAAATTAAATAATGGTTTTACGTATATATTTCGATATTATTAAAATTATTTATTATATAAACATTTTATTTAAATAATTTATTTTAATTTATATTATTAATATTATATTTATATAATAATTTAATTAAATAACTTATAACGAAATTATGAAATTTTATATTATTATAAATAAAAATTATTATAAAAAATTAATAAAATAAATAATAAAATAATTAATAAAATAATTAATAAAATATTTAACATAATAAAAAATTTATAATTTTTATTTTTTATAATTTTAATTATAATTTTAATTATAACGTTAATTATTTTCGATTATTTTTTTTAATTATAATTTTATTTAAAATTTTTATTATTTTTAATTATAATTTTAATTACGATTTTAATTATTTTTAATTATAATTTTAATTATAATTTTATTTAAAATTTCGATTATTTTCGATTATAATTTTAATTATAACGGTAATTATTTTCGATTATTTTAATTACGAAATTAATTACATTTTTAATTATAATTTTAATTATAACGGTAATTATTTTCGATTATTTTAATTACGAAATTAATTACATTTTTAATTACAATTTTAATTACGATTTTAATTATAATTTTAATTATTTTAATTACGATTTTAATTATAATTTTAATTATAATTTTAATTACATTTAATTATTTTAATTATAACGTTAATTACGTAATAAAACTTTCGTAAAAAAATAATTATTATAATTTTAATAATTACACGTAATTATTTTATTATAATTATAAAATTTAAAATAACTTAATTTAAAATTAAATTAAAAAAATAATAAATATAATAATAATAATTTTATATATAATATAATGTATTTTTTAAAATAACATTAATTCGGTAATAAAAAACGTATTAATTCGGTAATAAAAAACGTATTAATTCGGTAATAAAAAACGTATTAATTCGGTAATAATTATAATTATTTTATATTAATAAATATTTTTTCCGCATATAAATTTATTAATAATAATTTATAATTTTTAATTTATTTTATTTTTCGAATTTTTATAATTTTAATTTTTTAAAATTGCTAATTTAATTAATTAATTATACAATTATATACGCGTATTTTAAATTAAAAACACGAGGTTTTTTTTAATTAAATAAGTTTTTAATTAATTAATTAATTAATTAATTGGAATTAATAAAATTAAAATTAATAAAATTATTTAAAATTAATAATAAATTAAGAAATATTAAAATTAACGAAGTAAATATTGAAAATACGGTGGTACATTAATAATTTTATATAAATATATATATAATATTTATGCGATTTTCGTTAATATAACGTTTTTATATAAAATAATATAATTATTATTAATTTAATACGTTTTTTATTACCGAATTAATGTTATTTATTTTTTATATTATTATTTTATAATTTAAATAAAATCTTTTTTAATTTATTTTTATATTTTATTTTAAAAAATTTTAAAAAATCATTATTTATAAATGAAATTAAAAAATTTAATTTTTAATATTTTTTTTAATTAAATTTAAAATATATATTTATTATATTTTTATTAAATAATTAATTTTAATTTTTTATACGTTTTAATATATTTAATTAAACGTAATTATAATAATTAATTATAAAAAAAATAATAATATAAATATTAAAAGTTTTATTATTATATAATATAATATAATTATTTAAATTTTTTTTAAAAAAATTATAAATTATTATATATATTATAATAAATTATTAAATTAATTTAATTAATAAATTTAATTTATAAATCCGAAATTAAAAATATATTTATAAAAAACGTAAAAAAAAAATTTAAAAAAATTTTATATTTACGAATTAAATATTTATAAAAATAATTAAAAAATAATAAATAAATAATAAATTTTTAATTAACATAAATCATATAATACGAAATTATTTACAAGATTATTTTAATGATTAAATATGAAAAGTAAAAAATTGTTTTAAATTTAAAATAATTTAAAAATTTTTTTAATACCGTGTGTATATATAATGCACTTGCTTATTATCATTAAAAGCTGTTTCCAATTTCTATTACAAGCCTTTATGACACATAAATACTTAGGTACCCGATCTCGAGTCGAACTCTTGTCCTCGGTACTTTACTTATACCGTAAAGCGCTACATAAACCTAAGCGGTCAGGGGTACTTAATGACCTACAAGGCACATTGGGCTATAGGGGAAGACTTGAGGACATAGGTAAGTACCTAGCTAGCGCAATATGTAATGTAAACATATGTCCAGACACCTTGCTCATCAAGTTGAGATGCTTCATGGCTTCAATTGGCAGACCCCATCGCCAAGAATCAAGGAGCGACCTGATTGGTTCACGATAGGCTTCGAATTTGATTGGCTTAGACTCTCATCTCGGTCCCATCAAGATCCATGCTTCCAACGAGCCGCAAAGCTTAGTTGAACAACAATCGATAGCTACTCCACCGCCACTTACGTAGCATACTCAACCGCGTACTCAACTGCGTACATATGCTGGTAGATAGCTTCATGAAATCATTTAAGCCAGTTCAATCACGCAGATGTAGCGATACAATAAATAGTATCCTTACGGGCTCTGCTATGGTCTACGGCTCTGAATTTTACTTTACGCTGCGCGACTAAATGCAGGTAATGACACCGTGGTGTGGTTTGCAATATCGACTGCCATACCAGGACCCCTCCTGCGATACGCACTTAGTTCTACCATCGAGAGCATGCTACACTTACCTCTTAAATGAAGCCATGAGTAAAACGTGCATCTACCGAATGTCGTAAAGATGTTATGGGCTACATACGTACACGCCACAGGTATCACAATTGTACCTAGGTAGTGTTTACATGTACCTACATGTGTTACTTGACGTAACCTGATCTTCAGGACATAGGTATATAAAGGTAGATGCACCTAATTCAATTTAAACCTCTCTAGTGTACCTTCCATATACGGGTTGAACCACATGTTCGACGCGCATGACCCGCGCACAGCGTTACCTAAGTCACCTCGCTAGGTACTTAGGTACCTTACATAGCGGGGATGTATGGTAAATTCCAAGTCTTACTCAGGCCTTGTACGGGCCTAACACCATTAATGAGACTTGTACGAGGGTCATCGAATCTGCAAGCGTTAGATTTTCTTCAAGGCTTATAATTTGATGTACCTATATCCAGCTAAGTCTATTATGTACAGCGTACTACCACTATTCTCAATCGCTATGGTCCCTTGTAGCCACTGTTAAACCTTTACAGCGGCTAGGTGGGTATTAGTAAGAATAAGCAAGTACTAGAGTAATAGATGCGCCTATTTCTTTCATTTTTGCCACCATAGATTGGATGCATGCAGTAGGTATCTCTCCGGGAAGGCGTTAATTCCGTCGAGACTCATTCACATTTTCCGCTGCTCGCATTCCCTGTAAACAGCAGATAGATTTCCACTCCGACTCTCATCGATCAAGTGGATCATCACCCCTAAAGACCGTAAGACGGAGAGAGCCCTTAATGTACACCGAACGTAGAGTAAACGCTAGAAGTAGCAAATTCGCTGCCATATAGTATATGTGTAAAAGTGATCTATGGGGCTACAGAATAGAAAGGGTGCGCCGCGTCGTCAAGAGTAGAATGGCAAGTATCACTAGGCTACCTTTATTTTGTAGCAGTAATACTGCTGCTTGTAGGATATGATAAAACAAAAGTCCCAAGTTACTAAATGCTTCGATAACTTAGGTAGTATCTCAGTAGTATCTATACACTCTACGTTTAGCATCAAAGGCTCCCCTTGGAAGAGATGGTACGATAAGGCTATATTAGTATTAGCAAGTAGTGATATACTAGTCTAAGTATCTTATGTGACAATCTTAATATTGTTATGAAAGACGGGTGACAATACTACTAGTCATGATGTCGCTATACTACTAGCGGTATATAGGCCTATTATACTACTAGGTGGTCAGGACAAGTGGTGTGTCAATCTTCTATTCGTCAGCTATCTGTCTGTATCTAGCAACTAATAGTACCTGGAGGGTTACTGTTGAAATGAGTGGTCAAGGGACTACTTTAGGTACTAGTACATGGTACATGATGTCTTGGCATAGAATGTATATATAAGAAGGACCTCCCTCCTACTCATACAGTTGATAGATTAAGTCAATATACAAGTACAGCTCATATACCGTATCTTTCAGCAGTTACAAAGTAGCAGAGGAAGTGCCGCGATGCCCGGAGACTCTAATTAGATTAGTCTCGGCGATTCGTTCCGGAGTTAGGCCAAGATGGACCCAACCTACCAGTCTTGATAGTGAGAGTCAGAGGCGGGAGCGGTGTTGGAGATGCTTAGTCTCCCAAAGCCGGTCAGAGTATCCTGTGGATCCTCATCGTCGCTGAGTTCAGGAGGTTCATAGCTATCCGACACGCGCTGAGGACGGACTCCGGCTGGACGGTCTCGCGAACGAGATCTGCACCCAGCTGGAGGGAGTGTAGCTCGGCCACATGCGCGCGAGCGGATGGTCGGTCGATGGGAATGGCCGGGTCTCCACTCTCCACAAACTCGTCCAGCTTACTAGCCTTCTCTTCGAAGGTGAGATTCCCCTCGAGGAGCTTTTCCGAGACCTCGCTGGTCAGACGGGCCATCTCGCGGTGGTGAGCAGCGCAGAGAAGAGCCATCCGCTCGGACTCCCGTCTTGCCTGGAGGATCTGCTGGCGGCTCTCCTCCTCCGCCTCGTTCCCCTGTTTCAAGGCGTCCACGTACATGCGACGGGGGCGAGGCGTCGGAGTCGAGGCAGAGAGAGTGGACTTGAAGACTCCTATGACCAGATCCAGCATGTTGTTGTCCCGTTTAACAGCTTTCTCCGCTGCCATACACGCACGGAGGTTCTTTAACTCCTGCAGTTTGTTCGAGCATACGCGTCCACCGCTCTCGGGTGAGATTAGGGTGGTCTTTGAGCAGCTGGTTATAAGCATACTCCTCACGCTCCTTGTCGGAGGCCGTGAGCTTGTCCGTCACATTCCACACCATCTTCATTTCGTTCGCAGAGGTTGACATTGTAATGTTGGTGATGAGTAATGTAAGCGCCGATAAAATAAGGCCTAGAATAGGTGTAGGCTCTTGGCAATTGATAATTGGAACCTCAGAATAAAGTCGATAGTTGTGATGTTGTCAGAAATAGCGGCATTAGGGTTAGGTTGCTGAGTGGAAATAGGTAGAGTCGACGGATATAAGTGGGATAGGCATGCTTTTTAGGTAGTAATATGATAAGTCAAAAGGGAGAAGTAATACTTCCGCCTCAAGATTTTCTATGGTCTCTTGACTGTTCTCGTGTCGAGTGTTGCCAGGACGACGTTTTAGGTACTGAGATTTAAAGAGATGTTGGTTCTCGTTGCCTTCTCGTTGTAGGTAGAATAATATTAATGTATGCGCAAGGGGATAGTTAGAATAGGTGTATTGTATCTTAGGGTTGTTGTAATTCATTTTTCAATGTTAGGATTGAGTTGTTGGAGTTGTGAGGATCAAATGGAAGAGGGGTGCTGTTTAGATGTTTCCTAAGAGACGAAAAATTCTGCCAAAGGCGGCGAAAGCTGAGATTAGTCCAATGATTAGGCCATTTTTCCAGTGATTAGGACAGTCGTTGCAGCTGCGACTTGTACAGAGCGCCGGGCAACCAGCAGACGAGGAAGTAACAAGATAGGTGCTTCGTGTAGACGCCACGGTCGTAATAGTAAACTCTAAAATGAACTATCGGCCTCTTCATCAGCGTAGCTTTTGATATCGTGGCCGAGTCAACGAAAATCGTGTCAGATCCCGTCGCTGCGCCAAAAGGTAATCACGTTACAAATATAAATTGACACTACGTATTGTATATCTACCTCTGTAATTTGTAATTTGACACATCGCTGTGCTGTCGGGATGTAAAGATAATCCACAGTTTCGTAGTTGAGCTACAAATCTTCCATGCTTCTTAATCTACTTCGTGATGGGGGGTTGGTTTAGGAGTGGTGTAAGTTGATTACTCTCAAAACTTGAGGTATCGCCAGCCGAGTAAGCAAGCACAATGGCGCAGGGTCACGCAAATTGCCAGAATCGTCTACAGTTAACACCCCATATATTGAAGCCGCGCATCTACCATGATCACCCAGACGCGCTCCTTTATCGTAGTGACTGAGGAAGCGATCAGAGACGTAACAGCAGTTCGATTACCATCGATGTAGGGACGCGAGGAGATTAGAGTCCCCTTGAGGTTAAGGAGGATAAGCGCAATAGTATATTCGGGGGACAACACTAATTAATAACAATATATCGCTTCAAGGTGGCATGCCATACCAAGAGCCAAGAGTTGCTCTAGACAAGCTATATAAACGTCATCTTCCTCACGGGTATATCCATCAGCTCCCATAGTCCTTTTACTTTGTTTAGAACACGATAGGTAGGTATAGGCATGTCTCCGAGATTATCCACCTCCTTAGCCTTGCCTCTATCTGCTTCGTCCCCCTCTCCCGAGTCCTCCGCGGGCTCTGTCTTCCGACCCTCTTCATCTTTATCGGGATGGGCGCTTCGGGCTGGGGTTTGGCTGTCCTTCACGGGCTCCACGACCCAGCAGGTGCTCATGCTCCGCAGGTCCGGATGGGGGAGCTTCTCCCACTGCGAGTTCCAGGGGGTTGCTACGAGGCATGGGCCCTCGACGTCGAATGTGGAGACCCTGTTTAGCGCCCGGTGCTCCTCTGCTTCGTCGATGCTCGCGCCCTCCGAGAGTAGCACCGCGAGAGCCGTCAATGCTGATCCTGTCGTTGCGGGTTCTCCGTCTCTAGGCATCTTCATATTCCACGCGGATCGTAATATCTCTCGCGTTACTTGTCTCTGCAGGATATTGCGCTGCTTGCGGGCACTATCTGGCTGCTTTCCTTTCGATGTGGCGCTCGCCGAGCTCCGCGTCTCGTCGGTGCGAGGTGGTGGGCTAGTATCTTCTCGTCGCGCCTCCGGGCCGATCGGGACGTAACGACCGACCCACAAGGCCCCGTGGTGCATGATGTGATCGATAAACCACAGCTGGCTATACGACCCGTCCGGTGCTACGTCCAATTGGAGCGTCTCGAACGGGTTCTCGAGTACGTCGGGGTGATCGAATAGGGCTTGGCTGACTTCGTCCGGGAGGTCGTCGCGGCCGTCGACCTCGTCCGCGCGTACGGATTGCCAGATGCTGGTGGCTAGGCCGGCGGCGCGCGGGTCGGATTCGGCGTGGTTTAGGAGGTATCGCAATATCCCAAAAAGGATTTCGCAGACTATGCGCTGCATTTCGGGCGTTGCGTCGACGCGGGCAGCTGATACGCGATGGATGACGAGGACTCCGTCGCTCTGGATCGGCCCCCAGGCCGATGAGTTGTTCGGGAGGAGCCCGGTGCTGGAACCTAGAGCGTCCTTTACTTCTCGTATGACCGAATCTTTCGAGAAGTGATTGTTGATGCCGAGCCAGCGGTCCGCGTACTCGGCGGTGGTCTCGTCCTTCTTTTGTTCTACGTGAATCCTCAGAGACTTGAGGCGCTTCCAGTCTTCTTCCCATTGGCACTTTATGAGAGATAGGTCGAGCTGGTCTTCGACGGTCCAGAAGTACGCGGGGATCGTGACGCCCTGGTTCGTCAGGGCGACATCCGTGTTAACCCGGTGTAGAATAAGGTTGCTAATTTTGATATGTCCGATTAGACGTGGGTAATCGTCGGGCGGCCAGAGGCTCTCGTGGAGGCGCTGACAAATCACCTCGTAATTCGAGTAGGCCTCTGGGACGAGGAGAGACAGGTCCCCGTTTCGCAACGCCAACGCCATCAGTCCTGCCGAAACCATGCTGGAATCCTTCGCCGCCCTCGTATCGATGCGGAGCTCGTAGTTGCACATGTTAGCCATGATAGCGATGCGATCTTCCTGGTCTCTGCAGTTTCGCGTCTTGAGCAGCGTAAGCGCTCCGGCGGCGTCCACGGTCCACCGGGACGAGTAGCTGTAAGCCCCTTCTACGGAGAAGAAATTCCTCCCTGGACCCCCCGGCTTCTCCAGGGCCGGATGAAGGCCCTGTGCGGCCTCTAGGATAGGAGCAGCCCGTTGCAGTAGCGTAGCTAGCCGGTCGTCTATGTGTAGCGGTGAGTTACCAGAGGGCGCGAGCTGACGTTCGATAAGGCTCTTGGAGATGCGGACGATGCCTCGGAAGTCGTCTGCGGATACAAAGACATCTTCGGGCGAGTATTGGAGAGACTCGCCATCTACGACATGCTCCGCCCTCTTTTCTAACGTGTAGTTGAATGAGCTACGAACGCCCGATCCTCGTCGGAAGGCCATCAATAACGAATTGCCAGCGCTGACGGACTCCTGCACGACCCACGCGCGGGTATACCAGCGGTCGAGGCTGACCATTTCTAGAAAGTCCAAGATGTGGTCCAGAAGATCGATGTCGACGGCGGGCATCCTCCGCGTCTCTCCCGCAATTCTTAGAATATCGATCGCTTCCATTTGCGCCTGGCTCGTGATCGTCCCGTCGTGGAGGCCCGTGGTGATGAACGCTCGGTTATATACGATGTCCATGGCTTGTACGCCGAGCTGCTGTTCGTTCTTCTGCTCCTCGGGACTGTCTTCCTTGGGCTGCGGGAGGCATTCTTGGTCGATCCAAATCATGCGGAGGCCGAAATAGTTGGCGGCGTCTATCGCGCGATCTAGCACGTCGTCGGGTGCGCGACTCGTTCGTACGCTTCCGTCCAGTTCCCTTATCTTGTACGTCCGCCCCGGCTCGACCGCGTTGCCATCCGCGTCGGTCGCGGGCACGGGCCAGCAGTAAGACACGGCCGCGTATTGACCACATATTGGGCCGATACCAGCGTACCCCGGATCCTCGAATTGAGCGGGGGAGACGTCGAGAGGTTTGAATAGGCGGAGTTTGCGCGTCTTCCACTTCCGCGGAAACTCTGGACAGGCGGCGCAGGTTTTGCAATGCGGCGCGCGGTCGGTGCGGGCTGATCCGTCAAGCTTAGCTTTAGTCGACATTTCTACCGCATTTCCTGAGCCGGTCTCCTGGTGAGAGATGGGTTTGTCTCCTTGAGCTTCCGACTCGTGGGGCTGGATAGACATGTTGAGGGCAAAATCCATCATGCCTTCCTCGTCGTCGCTGTCGTACCCGTTGATATTTACTTCCAGGTCGTCGTATACGAGGAACTTCATATCCTTTAGAGCCCAAGTTTCTGCCTGCCCGCGACTTATCAGGTGCCCCGACATTTCCGCGACTCTCTGAGTGAACGAAGCTCGGGATGTGCCTTCGTCATTCTCCATTTTGGGTCTGGCAGCATTGTAAAACCGGATACAGTTGGAGATTCGACAATTCTCATTACCATCATCGGCCACCTTATCTAGGTACCTACCTATTATACATTTTGTAGGCCCCAGCTGTGTGCGTTTGGTTCCGTAGGCGCATGGTATCCTTCGATGCATGATACGCGACACAGCTCTGAGTCAAGTATTGCGCCGCTGCTATACAGGCTTGTGGGTTACATCGTGCTTCTGATTGGCTTGTACCGTTGCATCGTGAACGGCCTGGCCCCCAAATGAGCAGGCTATCGACCCCCGCATCCATGCGCCGGACGGACCGGCCGCGGGGCGTGACGTCTTGCGGAGCGAGTTGATAAAGCGATTCACCTGCTCAGCACTCTATCCTCTTAGCCCTCCGTGCCAAAATTCGAGACCTTATCCTTATCCCGTGCTTGTACGACTCCAATTGGCAATAGCTCAAGTACTCCTATTACCTTTCCGCCATGCATCCGAACAAGACGTTCATCTACAAGCTCTACACGCCGCATTGCCCGGTTCCCGGGGTGCATTTGACGGTCGAGTCCCGTCCTTTCGACGAGGATGCCGCCCCGCCTCCTGGGGGGATTACCGTTCGGAATACGTATTTGTCGTTGGATCCCTACATGCGGGGCCAGATGCGTCTACCTGCCGACGAGGGCACTTATTCGGCGCCTTGGATAGAGGGAGAGCAGGCTGTGCTTACCGCTCTTTCTACCGTGCTCAAGTCTGACAATCCGCGGTTTAAGCCGGGCGACGTCGTCTTAGCCATGACCGATGCGGGGGAGTTTGCTGTCGTACCGGCGGAGCTCGCAAATATAACTCGCCCGTGTCCTCCGCTCCCTTCGGGAGCAGCGATATCCCCTCCGGCCATATTAGGCGCGCTTGGCGTACCGGCCTTGTCGGCGTATATCAGCTTTTTCGAGTTTGTGCCTGAGCCTCGACGGGGGAAGATTCTCTGGGTCTCCGCAGCCACCGGCGGGGTGGGCCAGGTGGTAGGGCAGCTAGGCAAGATGCACGGCATGAAAGTTATCGGAAGTACCAGCAGTTCCGAGAAGGTTGACTTTCTGGTGAAGGAGCTCGGCTTCGACGCGGCGTGGAACTATAAAGAGGAGACTACCAGTGCTGCGCTGAAACGGTTGGCACCGGACGGTCTGGATGTATATTACGACAACGTAGGCGGCGAGCACCTCGAGACTGCTTTGACGGTGATGAAAGACTATGGGACCATAGGTAATTGCTCCAATTATTTACATCGCTCCTCACCGTTGAGTCGTCGACGGGTTATGAATGCTGACCGGGTATCTTTCAGTGGCGAGCGGGATGATGTCGCAGTACAATCTTCTCGACGAGGAAAAGTACGGCATCAAGACGGGGATGAATATCTTTTTGAAACGTCTTACTATCAAAGGGTTCGTCTGCTCCGATCCGCAGCACATTGGCAAGTACCTGGAATCCTTTACCTCGGACATGATCAACTGGGTGGCCGAGGGAAAGATCAAGACTAAAGAAGAAGTCGTCGTCGGGATTGATAACGCGCCGGTCGCATTCGTTCAGATGCTACAGGGGGATAAGCTGGGGAAGCTGGTAGTGAAAGTGAGTGGCGATTGATGTTTCGCGTAAAGGATAAATCTTAGGTGGCATCAAATTCCATACCAATGCTAGTGTCGTCTCGATGTTGGATGCAGCAATTATATGTTCTTTCTAGTGAAGGAATCCAGACGTATACTTACGAACGCAATAGGCGATGGTAGATACACAGAGGTTATCCGTTAAAATATAACTCCCTTGGACCGTTAGCCGATGGAATATAGCCAGTATGATGTTAATTTTCGGTGTGATGCTAACCGCCAGGGCTGTGAATCGTCGTTATAACCAATTGAACCTCGCCAGCCTTAAGGAACAATGAAGGGTATAGTTGCGAGACCCCGCCTCTTGTTCCAGCGGTCTTATATGTTGATATGGGTTCATTTCGATACAGAGAAGGCTCTTAGGGTCACCGGTACTATGGGCCCCCGAGGCACCTTTCCCTTATGTTGTAGAGTAGGAGCCAGTCGTCCTCAAGTTATCTACACGATGATGATTGCGTGTTCTGTACTGGCTTCTTCGATGTTGCCTCTACGGAGGTGGTATTGATGGATGCGTAGCAGAAAGTTTCTATGAGGACCTAGAGAACAGTTGGACTAACCCCGAGGCGGCTATATCAACTAGCTTCTTACGACCTTCGGTTCATGCCAATAAAATCCTACTACGAACGGATTAGCATTCACTAGAAGACGTACAGCGGCTTGCCCAACGATGAGAAACCAGAGCATGCTATGGCAGCGAGTGCCGATCGTACACTCCCTCAGGAGAAAGGGTCACTAGGTCTTACGACTGTCGGCTTCGATGCTGAGAATACATCCATCAATCGCGCTGCCTCAATCCCTATACGAAGAACCCTCGGGATGATAAAGAAAAGAATGTGGATGTTGAATATTACCCGAAGAACCGCATATTTCATTGAAGACGTCCCATCCCGCACCATAACCTCTATAGGAAGTTCGTATCCGACTCTGGCAAAACTATTACAGTTCAACAACGCGATAGCCCCATGTTAAGAGCCGAAATCAATAACGGAAAGCCAGTATTTGTCCTGGATGGACGACCGAGTGTTAGAAACATTAAAGCTGGTGGAGTAGAAGTATACGCTGAAGCCATGGGTCTCTCGACATTTGACGATACCGACGAGTCGACGTTTCTTAGTCGTAAGATGATCGGAACCGTAACCCGCGTTGGAGAGCATATAGAAACCTTGGAATGCGGTACAAAGTGACTGATTCAACCCAGTCGCATATCCAGAGCGAATTCCATCGTGTTTACCTCGTCGGCCGCGGGAGAGGATTCCGCAATAACGAGCTACTCTCGTCGCATCAGGTTATAAATACAGCGATGCCAATATTTTGCCAAAGCTGGATAAGGCAATAGGTGGTCTCTTTGAGAGAGCCGTTGAATTTCAAGGGTAATGTCACGTACCTAATAGTAAGCTGGCTCGGCGGGTTCCGGCGCCAGGTCATTCTCTAGCGAATCAAGGTGTAAAGCACTTCGCCTTTATCTTGCGGACGGGTATCGAAAGTTCTACGGCGATAAATATCGACCAGCCCCTCTATGAACGAGGAAACAAAGCAGTGATGTTGCGCGCAAATATAACGCGACAACAAAAACTTACCGGTGTCATCGTCAAAGTTGATCCTGCCTTTCCTATATGCGGCGTGATCGACATCTACTAAGACGCCACCTTTTGGAATATGCCAATGAGCGCCTGGTAAGGGGCGGTCGGTATGATTAAGGGTTAAGGGTTGTTGGAACCTCCATGAAGTATTCAAACGTGAGCTCCTCGACTACTTCGTCACAATCAACCCCATCTCATCAACGTTAGGGTTCGGTGGGCGAGCAAAATACAACACCGGCGAGTATCAGGTCTCTAATCATCTCAAATAGTAGTACCAGGACCTAAAGCTCACACTTTCCAACCAACGCGTTTTCAGCTCTCTCGCACGCTACCGTTGAGTATGTGGCCTCTCAGTCGTCCTTAGAATCGGCCATATCGCTGATGACTTCGAGCTTGAAAAGTCTATATATGGAATCTAGAGAAAGACACAATAGGAGGCGTGCAGTCCCGTTGCTTCGGACACGTTGTTAGGACGTCTAGTCCATACCCCTTGGTAGGCCAAGTGATCTTAATAATTTCGATACCTTAGCGACCGTGCCGTGTCGTCTATGATGTACTATAGATACGGCACCCCAGATCGAAGCTTGAAGAATGATACGCATGTCCTTGGCGCTTGGCGACCGGGTTTCCCCAACTGTGGGACGTGCGGAGTAGTTCGATCTTAACCGCCTCACCTCCTTCAGCTCAAATTATACTACAGCATAACGGCATTCGGTTCAAATCCTTCCAAGAGTAGATATGGCGATAGCACGGATATAAAGACGCGAGGTTACAGGATCGGCTACGGTTGAGCAGGGCTCACACTCGGAAAAAACCTGAAAATGTCAATGCGCATACCCCTCTGCTTGTAAAGCGAAAGAATTGAGTGAACTATGGATTTAAAACGTATTATGCGTTAAACGAAATAAGAAAAAAAAATTTAAAACTTTTATTTTATTTTATTTTAAAAAATAATAATATTATAATAAATTAATTAATTAATATTTTTATTATTAAAAATATAATTATATAATTAAATTTAAATATTATTTTATATTATTTTATATAAAAAATTATATTTTTATATAATTTAAAATATAATATATAAATTATATTAATTAAAATTATATATTTTAATTTATATAATATTTTATTTATTTAAATATTTAAAAAAATTATATTTTATATATTTTTTATTAAAATTTTTTTTTAAATTATTAATATTTATAAATAAATTTTAATAATTAAATTTATATATATATTTTTTTAAATATAATAATATATAAATATTTTATTATTAAATATATATTATTATATAATATATATATAATTATTATTTAATTATTAATATATTTTATATTTAAATTTTTAATAATTTAATATAATAATTTAACATTTAATATTTTTTTTAAAAAAAAAAATAAATTCGAATTTTATAATTATAATAAATTTTTTAATTTTTTAATAAAAAATTAAATTATTATCGAAACAATTATATAAAATTAATATATTAATAAATAAATTTTTTTTTATAAAAATTTAAACGTAATTTTATAAAATTATTTAAATAATAAATTATATTAAAATTTAAATATTTAAAAAAATAATAAATTTTTAAATTATTAAATAAAACGTTATTATTTTAATTATAATTTACGTTTTAAATTAAAATTTTATTTATTACGTAAAAAATTAAAAAGTTTTTTTTTTATATAAATATTAAAAAAACTTTATTTTAAAAAAGTTAAAAATATATTTTAAAACGTTATTATTTTAAATATTATTAAATTAAAAAAAAATTAATAATTTAAAAAAATATATATAAAAAAATATTTAATAAAATATATAATATTATTAATAAAAATATTATTTTAAAAAAATTTTAATTAATAATAATTTAATTAAAAATTTATAATATAATAATTAAATTTCGTAATTTAATTAAAAAAATAATTTATAATTAAAAAAAATAATAAAATTAATGAATAATATTAATTTTATATATAAATAAAAATAATTATAAAATAATAAATTATAAATATAACGTAAAAAAAAAAAAATAAATTTTTTCTAATATAAATATAATTTTTAACCGAATATAATTATTTAATAAAATAAATAAAATAAATAAAATAAATAAAATAAATAAAATAAATAAAATAAATAAAATAAATAAAATAAATAAAATAAATAAAATAAATAAAATAAATAAAATAAATAAAATAAATAAAATATTATTTTTTTAAAAAAAAAATTTAAAAAATTTAAAAAATCTTTTTTAAAAAATAAACTTTTTTTTTCACTAAGTCCGATCGGACCTACCCTGTAAAATGTAAGTGGGGTTGCAGCTTCTTTATGCTTATAGCGCAATTTCTTTATGCACACTATGTATTAAACCCTCTTTAACCCCTTGCAATTTCTATTCCCACACTCTTACTCCTAAGTGTGGCCCTATCAATTTTAGTGTTTTTTCCGAGTGTGAGCCCTGCTCAACCGTAATCGGCGTGATAGCAGGTAGTAAAAGAGTTCCCCGGGTATAGCGGAACTAATATGTTAGCCCCGGAATCCCAAGTTGATAATCTTAACGGCGCTGACCAGGTACGTCTTATATGAGCCAAGATAAATGGTGGTCCAGCTCTTGATCAACTACGTGACATTCCATTGCCTTTGCCATCAAATACATATATCTACGTTCTACATGGCTGCTTCTGCCGCTTCGCTATCTCTACCATCCTCGCGCACCATATCCTATGTCTCGACGCCGGTGCCTTCTAAACCGGAAGCGCCCGTCGTCCTCCTCGCTAATTCCCTATGCGCGCCACTCGCCACCTGGGATAACGTAGTTCCAAAGCTTACTTCTGAGGGGTTCGCCGTCTTGCGTTATGACCAACCTGGCCACGGTGCCTCTTCCGTCCCGACAGATCTCTCTTCTACCACGTTCGAGACCATCGCTAACGATGTTCGAGAGCTTCTAAGCTACCTCTCGATCTCGCGGCTGCATGCTTGGATCGGCGTTAGCATGGGCGCCGCGACCGGTATAGTGTTCGCCGCCGAGTATCCTGATGTCATCGGGAAGTTGGTTGTCTGCAACACCATTTCCCACTCTCCTCTCGAAGCTGGAGGTGACGATATTTTTGAACCGATGATTAGAAGGGCCCGAGATACAGGCACCATGGAAGGAACTGTCCAGACCATCCTTGAGCGCTGGTTTAGCTTTGCTTGGATGAGTGCTAACCCGGACGAGACTCGTCGGGTACGACAGGTAATGCTCACGACGACCATCGACGGCCTCGAAACGTGCTGCGCTGCCCTTCGTAGCGAGAGCTTCGATCTGCGGCCGTTGGCGGAGAAGGCCGGCGAAGGGATCTGCGGGGCCCTGTTTATAGTTGGCGAAAATGATATGGACCTACCCGAAGATATGCGCCAGCTGAGGGATGGCGTAGAACGGGGATTAAAGAAGAAGAATCCACAAGTCCCCGTTGGGTTTGAGGCGATTAAAAACGCAGGGCACGTATCGTATATCGACGGATACCATCAGTTTATTGCTGTTGTCACCAATTTTTTACGGCGGTAATTTCTTCGTTGTACAAGATTGCTGGTGGAAGAGAGGTAATCCCCGTTTAATCATAGGTCCTTCAAATCGATAGGTGAACGTCAAAGAAATAGCTGAAGCTGAGCTGTATCATGTATATAGTTCAATAAGCCATGTGCTCAACCTACACGGCTATAAACACGATTTGACACACGTCTTGTTAGGCTCTGAAAGGGACAGTATCATTTTCTTGGTTGGATAGCGAGACTACAAACACTACATCCGGCATTGGTTAAATTAGCTTCTAGTAAATGGCGACGACCAATTTTCTATTTGACAGCAGCAGTGCTAGTCCAGAAAGTATCCTTCACCTGTGATGCCAGAACAGCCCCCGATAGTGACGCGTATAGGTTAGTATATCAGCAACCCCTTTGCGGAAATACGCTTCGTGCGTACACCCAGTAACCTCTTAAAATTTCGATACTATAATTATAACTCCCCAATTCTATCTACCTAGTTATCATGCTGTGGTATCAATATTAACTTCATCAAGGAGACCCGAAGATTGAGGTCGCTAAGCACGCTGTCCAACCCTATGACTCTGGTGCCGCGGATAGTACTCCAAGTTTCATAACCTCTCCCCATAGTTGGCTAGCACCAACTCTGCTTGTGTGAATATTTCCCGAATCTTTGCGCGCCGCCTCCTTATCCAGGACGAAAAAATAACCTGATCTGATATTGAACTCAACGAATATACCTCCCAAGACATCACCGTCCAGTACAAATCGTACCGGCGGGATCTGTTATTCTGTAGCTTCCGGTAGACTCGATACAGAAAGCCAAACCGCCCGGACTTCCTCAAAATAAACTTTTCAAAGCCATCGAATAGTGCAACCCCTCCAAACGCCTGATGATTCGCTTATAACAAGGTCTATTTCTTAGAGAAGCAGCTCATTATGGCAGTCTTGCTCAAAAACCATAAGAAACCGAGGAAGCGAATGATGGAAAGGACGGCCGTAGCGTATAACAGGAAGCGGAAATATCCGGGGGTTCGGGTTTGAGATGCTTTCTATCATTTTGTTAGTAGTGAACCGATTACCAGAATTATAGCCGGATGCTTACCCCTACCCCCAAGGACTCGAATTCGTCGCTCGTGACGAGGACGATGAGCAGCAAATTTGTTAATATCCACGTGATAACCAGACCAGTCCTAAAAGATTTGTACGAGTCCTCCGTGTCCTTCTTCTCCACGACCTCCTCTTCCTCGACGGGAGCGAGAGCCCTATACACCGTCTTCGCGAAGAGGCTGTCGATGTCTTCCTGTTCCCTCTCGACTTCTTCGACTACGGGGGCGTTGGTCTTCTCGTCCTTGATTACGTGCACGGACGGTAGAGCTGCCGTCTGGTCGGAGCCCTTGGTACCCCAGGAGACGTCGTGCCAGTTGTTGAAGGCGTATACCATGACGATGTTGATATAGGTAGATGCCAGGATGAGATACTGAGGGAACGAGTGGAACATGTGCCAAGGATCCAGGTAGAGGAACGAAGCCACGTAGTTGAGACCGTAGATGGTGATTATGGCGAGCAGGATAACGCCGGCAACGCTGCCGCCGCCGAACATGCTCTCGAAGAAGGCCGCGGCGCTGGAGGTGTCTATCTGATCTTCGAGAGGGGTTTGCAGGGCGCGGTATACCAGATAGAAGGACAAGACGATTATGTAGGCCTGTATTATGCCGAAGACGAAGTACGAGGCGATGTAGGAGTGTCGCGAACCCTTGGGGCGATTTCCCAGCGCCAGGATGAATTGGATGAGGATAAAGACTAGGTAGAGGTATCGAAGAACGGTGTTGACGATTGGGGTGGCGACGTCGCCGAACGGCCATCCGTGGTAGTCGGTCACGGGAACGGGAGTGCCGACGAGGTCCATGATGATGACGGTCGTGAGCCAGTAGGAAGCGAGCGAGAACCAGCTGAATAGGATCTGAGCGAGGTTGTACAGGAACTGAATATGCAGGAAGAACATCCGGATGATGCTGTGTCCCGAGCTGTATAGTCGATTGAAGTGCATTAGGGAATACAGCGAGGCCGCGAAGGAGCCGTTCAGCCAACGTCGTCGCTGGCTTAGAAATTCGGCGGGACCTATTAAGCATTCCTACGTTAGCAGTCGCTCGCCGGGTTAGGGATTTCGTAGGCTTTGCAAGCTTGGGAGTGGAGTAGGCGCCGCCGAACAGACAGGGATCGCTCACCTTCTGGTACGTCTGTTTCTCCTTTGGCAGCTTTGATGTAGCTCAGGTGCCACTTCTGGCCTGCCTTAGCCACGAGCTCGAAGCAGAGGATTCGATCCTCGGCAAGGAACATATTCTTCTTGAAGATGTTCATGTTGTCGATACCCTTCTTTCCCAAGATCTTCGATAACGTGTGGTCGCCGTGAAAGTACTGCTCTAGGGGCCTTCCCATAATGGCACGAAAGCGGTAAGCCGAAAAGGCGCCCGGTAAGACGGTGACGTAGCCGAACGAGCTCTCTAGAGGCTTATCCAAGACGTTGGAAATCTTGTACTCGAAATTTTGGATGGCCACTATCGGGTTGAGCAGCTTCTTGCCCCTCCTGCCCAGCATAGCGTGGATCTCGCCGCAAGCGCCGCCGAGGTCTTTATCGTTGTAAAATCCCTCCCATAGGGCGAGGAGAGATTTAGGGCTGGGCTTGGTTCCGGCGTCGATGAGGATCACGACCTCGGGATTCAGGATGCGGCCGAAGGCGTTGAATAGCCAGCGGTGCGAATTGATCTTCTTGCTGTTCTTTTGCTTTAGGCAGAACAGGAGCTGCACGGGAGGTAAGTTGTGAGGGTCGTTTTCCTTGGGTAGGATGAGCTGCTGGTCGGGGGTGATGGAGATTTGACTCGTGAACTCGAATATGTGAGCGACGGTTTCTTTGCCGTCGATATCCTTCTTCAGAACGCCGTCTTGGTACACGCCCATCGTTCCTAAAACGTCGAGCACGCTCTTGTCAGCTTTCTCGATGCCGTCGAATACCAGACAAACTACTATCTTCTGCCAGGCCGGCCCGCTCTTCGTCCAGAAGGTTGTCTTCTTGAGCTTCACGATATCGCGGACATTTTGCATCACGCTGTGCATGGTCCTGGCGAAGAGGACCTTATCTTCGTTGTAGTAGGTGATAGCTATTACCAGCTCGGTATGCCGGTTGTACATGCGAGGGCGGAGATCGTATCCGTTCATGATGGTAAAGTCGTCCGGGTCGCACGTGGCTGCCGTGTACCTCATCGTCTTGAACTCCTCCAGGTCTCGATACTGGGCCTCCGTGGCATTGCGGATAGGGGTCGGGACGGGATATTCGGTGCTTAGGACCGAACCTTGGAGACCTTGCGCTAGCTTGATCTTGCGAGTGTTGCGACGTCGTATCCCCCCTCCGCCGAGGTTCTCGATGGGGGCCTGCTGTCGCTCCGCCCATGTTTCTTGGTCGTTGTAAGTCGACGGAGGTCTTCCGTAGCCGAAACCTTCGCCGAAGTTATGCTGCTCAAAATCGTCGCCGGCGTGGGCAACGGTCGCCGCGGGAGGCAGATGATACACTCCTCGGGTGGCGGTGTCGCCGCTATATATGGACGTGGGGGATATAGGGCGGTTGAGTCTCCCCGAATCGTAGCCGTAGCCCTCGGGTTCGTGTAGCGAGTAGGGCCTGTCGGCGTACGGTTCGTGTTCGGGATGGTTAAGACGATCCTTGACGGTTCAGTTTAGAAGCTCTTTGTTGCGGAATGGGTTCCGACGTACGGTTGAGTCTCCGGGAATATCCCGCAGCTCGTATCCTCTAGAATAGGGCTGGTTGTCTACCGGATCCATCTTAGATTCTCATTACAGTAGCGTCCAGAAGTTTAGAAAGATCGATTTGGGTGGGCTTGTCAAGCTTTAGGAGTACTACGTAGATAAGTTGAAGATCAGGTTCGTATAATTCAAGACGTAACTGCGCCAAGTTTCTTATTGCAGATATTTACGACAAAAGCAAGAGCAGACTAAGAAACTACTGGGGGAACCGTCAAAGAGCGAAAGGACCGCGGTAGTAAGTAGTTAGTAGTGTAGTAAAAGAAGAGAGTGTGAAAGACCAAATGGAAACATGACATATGGCACCATCATCAGGATTGTTAAAAGGAATCCTAGATTTTTTCTTATGTGACCCCCCTCCCCCCCCTGGTATGAGTATCTGCTCCATTTATACTAGCGAATCAAGATTTTCCAAGTGATGTAATATACTTATGTTTGTCACTTCGGGGGACAGCCCAATCACGATTTTCTTATACGAGCATTTGATCGTGGGAGGCTGAGTGCCCGGGTTTCGAATTATCGGCGGCCGGACGATTGGTCAGAGCATTTGGTGGCTGTGACTTATACGAGATCTAAAAAGCGGGACCACTTATGCGTCCGGCCGTCTTGGCACCCGAAAATCCCGAGAATCACGATCCGGATGCTAATAATAAAAAACTAGCTGTTCCACAGTTCCGGAAAATTGTGGTGCTGAGCGTGTAAGTCGAGCCTGGTCCTGATGAAATTGAAACAATGATTTATAAGATCGCAACGGTTTTTATAAGTGTCTTAAGCGGTATTGGTTTTAAAGGTGTTGGGCCAAGATCTGCTAGTCGTAGGACCCAGATTTTTTGATGCGACGTCTAAACAGCCTAACAACATCCCTTAACTACAAAGGTATAGGTACCTACACTAAGCATGCTATGCCAGGGGGCCACGCTATTACGTGTACGTAGATCCCCAAACTACAGCGCTAGTATAACACGACGCTAGTACCTTATGGATTAAATACAAATACATGTAGGTACAATACAGTTAGTCTTGTACGACGCCTCCGCGCTGAGACACATCAGGTCTATTACCTTCTATTGGTTTCGGTCGGCATATAAGAGCGAATAATCACCAAACATCTTCGGTAACCACATGATCGACTTTTTAAAAACCAAAAAATAAAAAAAATTTGAATTAAAAAATAAAATAAAATAAAATCAAAATGTCTAGGTCATTCTGATAGCAAGCGGCATGGCGTGCGGCAAAAAGAAAGCTCCATCAACTACCTACTGAAGTGTCACATGAAAGACGTATAAATCTATTCGAGACTGTGTCTCTGATATTTGCACGTTGTTTGTTCAGCGGTCCCGGGTTTAACCATATAAGAATATAACCATCACTACGAGACATCCATCCACAAGGCCCTGTAAACGATACAACATTCCGCCGCCAATGTTGGTCAATATTATGCAGCTCAGAAATGATTGCTCTCTACAGCAAAATATTATGCGTTTATATGAGACTGACCGCCACTATAACGTATTGTCATATGCTCTTTATTACCGACGTCCCGGTATTCCAATGCTATTTTCTAATAATCAAAACATGACAAATCTTAGATCACGTTAAGGAATTCCTATGACCGCCAGTGGTACTGCTAGACTGGCTGTAAGAAGAGAACGGTCCGACTTCAACAGCATCCGAAAATGCTGTTCTTCAATAACAACCTCTTGAGCTTCAACGCCGGGAACTTGGGCTCGAGAACCGCATTCGATACTACTACTGAATCAAGTACAAAAGGGGTGAGTAAATTTGTAGCATTCTACTCCGTAATTTCACAAAATATCTTCTGGGACAGATCCGCTATTGTTACGTGTTTGCTAGTATACATCACTAGCTTGGTTAGACAAGTTCCAACTTTTCCACAACCCAAAGTCAATATACCTATCATAGGCATGTTCATCTGAAGCAGGCTAAAAGTATTACGTCCCCATCTGCTCCTTAACGAGGACAACCTGATATGGCTTCCATGTATAATGCAGTAGCACTGTTAAAGATTCAAAGGGAGGTCCACCGACAACTCAAGGAGGAAAGATATACAACTCCTATTAGATCGCCGTAACCCCTTTTCGAGGGTATCTGGCTAAGCAAAGAATCAATCTGTCATTCCCGATCTTTTACAAATTATCTTATGTGAGATACTCGATACGGACTATACGTTAGCTCGGGGTGTTGCTATAGGTTGCGATCGATATCACATCACGAACTACATCTCTGACGCTCTACCACCTAGTATTTGAATATGATAAAGTAATCGATACCATAAACCAGTAAGCGATATCCAATCAACTAGTGCCGTATTACCTATACCGGAGCTATTAGTTCGGTCCTGTAGGGGATGAAGGAGTCAACCACGGTGTATACTACATGACTCGGATTGCGCACCTTTTAAGATGCCAAGCTCAACCATATGGGAGCTATCGGCATTGAAGAGTTAGGAAGGTGGCGCACGAGGATGTAAACTCGAATCGCTACACCTTGATGCGAAAATTTGTTAATTGAATATGCGTTAGACATGCGACTGGGGATGGGATGCGCCTGGCTTCTGCGCCACTCCGAGACCGTTATAATAGGGCTGTGTTTTACGCTTTGGGGGATGCTTTAGGGATGCTTTGGGGGGTTTTTTTTTTTTACCAACGCTTACCGCTCGCGCTATCTCGGCGGAAAGTCTGGGCCTTTCTTGGCGACGAGCTCAGCCTACGGCTAGACTCCGATACGAGACCTCCCATCGTAGGGGACCCTGAATATTTCTGACAAGATGATCTCGGAAGGTCACACGTGGTTTGCGATCGATGTGTATATGAGGATACGCTTGCCGATCCTAATGCGAGGCCTAACCTGAGGCTCAGGGACATTTCCTAGTGAGACATGTCAGTTCAGCGTAGAGAATTTGATCGCCGAGGTGACGTCAGACTTCGAATCGGACGGGATTGCGGTTCGGCCGCCGTCGTCTTCACTGTTTGCTCTAGGGCTCTTGCGCGCGTGTCCCCCGTCTTTGACCGCATGTTGTACGGGGTTCGCCGAAGGGCGATCCAATCAAGCCAAGGATGCCGATGACTGGATCGTAAACCTTCCCGAAGACAAGCCTGCCGCGATGGCGGTGCTGCTTTCCATCTCGCACGGGCACTTTGAACAGGTGCCCAAGGCGCTGTCTATCGACGAGCTGTACGATTTAACTGTGTTGACGAATTTTACGATGCCACGAGCACCCTAGGTCCCTGGTCGAATAAGTGGAAGGCGGTGATAGAGAAGCTGGAGAGAGAATCTAACGAGCTGATGCCAAAAATATTATGGATATCGTGGGAGCTGGGTTGGAAGAATACCTTCACGGTCCTATCTAGGAGGATGGTGCTGGAGTCCGAAGCAGAGGTATTCTCTACCATCACGGATCAAATTCAATTTCCACCCGACATCATCGGTGAGACATATTGTCCTAAGGAAACCCTATCCTGACGTTCGGCTAATCGTACCCTAGAGCGAATTTCGGCGATCCGTGTCCAGACGCTTCGAGCCTTGCTAGGTATATTCGAGGAGATGATTGAAAACCTCGCCGTGGTGGATGAGAAACCGAGATGGTGTCGTCACGCCGTTTGGATGGGCCCTCACAGGTGCGAGTCGATGATTCTTGGGTCCATAACCTTCTGCTTGATAAGGGCAGGTCTCTGGCCGCTCCCTAACCCGGACGAAGTCGAGGAGAGCGTAATGGCTACCTACTCGAAGATGACAAACATCATCATACACGACATCGGTGCGGCCGATAACTCCCGTGTCGATCATAATCAGTGCAATCCAGGACCATTCCTGCTCGACCGGGTCCAGATGGTGATGGGCGAGATACCAAACCCCGTAACTACGCACCATTTAGAATACATGGATGAGCAATCGAAAAAGTTGAATTGACGTATATCGAAAGTAAGACGGTGCGATCTGGTTAGTGTGATCTCGCTAGTGTTTGATATGGTGATGACTTCCAAGTGACTCTGCTAGGTATTAAGACCGTCCGATTAAAAGAGGCACGGCAGCCGATATACTACGGTTTCTATGAGAGGCTCTATCGTTATCTAGATTTCTATTTAGCAGACGAGAACCCCGAAGGCTATAGCTTACTGAGGTCAACTTCGGGACTGTTTCGGGTACGGTGCTACAAGTAGTGTCGTCTACAAGTTACTAGATCTTGAGCTCTTCGGCTTAAGTTAATATAGAATTAGGTACGTTTAGGGGGTTGGAATGAACTTAGCAAGGTCCCGTCTCGTATGTAAGTCAGAGCGTCCGTCGAATTTTCTACCTAGGTTCGATCGAGTCCATCCGGAATCGGTAGGTCGAACTCCTGCTTACAGGCCAAAAAGCTAATCGATGGGCGAACATACAGGAAGCTATCAATACATGGAAATCGTTCGTAAGGTCATTTACGTATCGTATCGTAATCGTACATCGTGATCTTTGTCGGATGCAGAGTCTGAATGAGCTAGGTTGCTCTTCGCAGAATCCTCCGGGGAGGGACGAGTCCATGGTTTATTACAAATACAAACAAAAAGAAAAGAAGACAGCTCAGGGTTGCTGAGGTTTTTCGTGGACGCCTTTGTTATCGAGGATGAACTTGTTATTCCAAGCCTTTGAAAGCTCATGGCGAAACGGGTCGGGCCCGTTGTAAGTCATCACGCGACGCATACGGTCCAAGGCGGAGATGCCTTCGTCGTTCTTCTGCTGCGGATCGGCGCCGCTATCTAGCAGGACGGCAATGCACTTGGCCGACTTCTCAGCCGTCAGATGCGCTGGCCAGTCCGGATCACTAAGAGGCCAGATGTTCTCGATGGTCTGACAGAACATGCTTAAGAAAGAGTTTCCTTTGTCGTCGCAAGCATGGGAGGGGATCTTGCGAAGCAACAGGGCCATAACTTCCGGGTTATGTCTCCGGCAAGCGGCTTGGATGTAGCGCAGCCGCGGCACCTCTGGATTTTCGGGCCAAGGCCTGCGTAGAGACGCCCGGGACGCCCCATATGTGGCACCCAGCAAGAGACCAACACAACGGTCGGACGAATTGCTGATCGCCCACTCTAACGGCGTCGTGCCCCAGAAGGGGTTTGTGTCAGATGCCGATGGGGAGTCTTTTGGACCGAGCTGCATGTGTACATCGGCTCCAGCCTGGAGTAGGAGTTGGATCGCATCGGTATGCTCTTTCGCTACGAAGAGGTGTAACGGCGTCGAGTTTGTCATCGGTAGTACCACGTTGGGGTTTGTGGATTTCAGGAGCGGATTCAACATCCGGATCTTATCAAACGTGGCCAGGTTCGTGCGGCAGGCAGTTTCTAAATGGGCCGTGCGTTCCTCTTGGGTTGGCCGATAGCTTCTGTGTCCGCAGATCTTTTCGACAATATCTGGCATACCGTGTACGATTGCTACGTCCAAGGGACCGAAGTCCCGACGACCGGCGAGGGCGCCTTTTGGGTGGCTATGAACGATTGCGCCATGATCCAAGAGTAACTCGACTAGAGGGACGCTGCTCTTCACGATAGCCCAAACAAGAGGAATGTCAGAGCCTGAAGGTTTGTTCGGATCGGCTCCTTTCTCTAGGAGCAGCTTCACAATATCGTAATTGCCAAATGCGCAAGCTTCTACCAGAAATAACTCGTAGTTGGTTGGCATCTTGAACTCAATCATAAATGTGGCCCACTCGTTATAGCCCTCTCTAATACAAGTCAGAAGGCGTTTTGACTTCCTCAGCGGGCGGTATGCCTGTTGGAACTTGGAGAGGCAACGTATAGCGGCAAGATTTTTACCATAGCCTACTAGGTTGTCCATGATAATGCCGATCTCTGCCGCAGTTGGCTCTCTGAGGCCCCTGTCTATGAGAAGGTCGACCATGAAATCGTGTCCCGCGGTCAACGCGTCCGTGATGAGTTGGGAGCTGTTCTGGTCATCTAGTGTGTGAGGTCTCGCGTGGTCAATAAGTAGCTCCACCGTATGTGTGTCGGAAGTAAGGCGCAAGGCACACCGTAGAGCTCGATGGATGCCGTCGTAATGTTGTGGTCTGTGGGCGAGCAGTGCCTTTACGATAGATAGCTTGGCCAGATCACCCAAAGTTTCGGCGCCGCAAATCGACATCAAAGCCGTGATACCATAGCTATCCTCTGCCTTGACATCTGCACCTGCGGCGAGCAAGACGTCAACAATCCTGCTGAATTTACGTTGGGAAGCAGCTATAAGAGGGGTCATAGTATAGTCCACGATCTGCATTACCTGCATGAGTGCCATCAATTGCATACTGTCCTCTTCCACCACGCCTCGGACTTCTATGTTAGCGCCCGCTTTTATGAGTGTTTGAACAACGTCTGTTCTATACTGCTCCTGGGGGAACGCCCTCTCATGGTCCGGATCTACGCCGGGTAATCGCGGCACAAGTTCGCAACATGTGAACAACATTGTCGAAACCACATCGGTAACCTCCAGGTCCTCGGAGAAGGACTTTGCAAGGTCCGCGCCCAAGTCGATAAATCGAAGGGCCTCATAGAAACGACCGCGATTGCAAGCGTGCTGTAAAAGGCTGTGGGATCCTAGGCGGGCATTCAGCGAGGCTCCGACGCTCATCAGAAGATCGATAGCGTGCCAACTATTGGCAAAGTACGCGTAAGTCATAGGTGTGTAACCAGTGTGGTCTTGGATGTTAACATCTGTCTGATAGCCCCCGTTTACGAGGTGTCGAATCATGGCAGTAGAGTCTGACAGGCATGCGGTATGGAGAGCAGTGATGCAATGAGGATTGCCCTTGAGAAGTCTGGGAGAGACATTTGTCGAAGCCCCACAAGAGAGCAAGAGTTTCGCCGTCGATTGGTGCCCGCGGCAGATTGCGGTGTGAAGAGGCGTCCAGGGAGGCCAGGTGCCATTAACGTTTGGGGGCGTAGGAGAATCCTCGGTTGGCAAGGCGCAGTTGCAAAACCCGCAGGAAAAGAGGTCTATCATGGCGCCGTGTTGAAGCAAAAGTTTGACCATGTCGTCATTACCATAGCGTGCGGCGATATGTAAGAAACCCCAGTAGAATGCTCCACCGGGTGCGGCGGGTTGTCGATGTATTGTCGCGTTGGATCGCTCATCTCGCTGTGCCGATCCAGTCAGGAGCACACCTGTTTGACCCTCCACTGAGGGCATCGACGGCCTAGTATGTACCGACAACACGACAACGTTGGGAGATGCACCAGCTTCGAGGAATAGCCTCACGGCGTCTACATTTCCAAATTCGACGCAGGAACTGATGAGTGCAGCATTGTGTCGGTGCCGGTTGTAGAGAATGGATGTGAGTATCTGATGGAAGCCACGGCAAGTCTTTGAGAGGGAAGATAAGCACCGATCGTCAAGATGCTCCCCTACATTTACGATCAGCTCGGGGGGGATGTCGCCGAGAGAAGGCATCTTGGTTAATCGATTTGCGTGACGATTACCAATAGTCTTTTCGTTGTGAAATGCCGTTCGGATAGTTTTCTTGGAGTCGGATTGCGCAAAGAGAATGGTTGAAATTGGTTACGGGATTGCAGAGAATGAATTACGGTCGACGCCAGGTACTGGTGCGTTGACTGGCAACTACGAATGGCAACTACGAATGGCAATTACGAAGGTACCTTGGGGGCCAATTGGTAGGTGCAACGTCATTAGCAGCCCTACGGTGTTCAGCTGCTGCAGGAACGGATGCGGGGCAATCCGGTAACAACAGCTGAAATGGATAGGTAGGTACGACATTAGGGGCTGTTGCGCTAGCTACATACCTTAATTAGTGGGTAATAGGCAAGGACGTTAGGTACCTATGAAAGTAACGATTGGGCTGTACCTAACGATGTACATACATGTAGAGACGAGGTATATACCTAAGTACATTGTCGATTGAGCCCTTGGTTTGACTCCCTATCCCAACGAAAGCCTTTCTACTCTTACCCACCTCAACTTCATCAGCTTGATTATACCTTATAGCCTTTGTAAATTTAATACCATGGATATGGCAGACCCGAACATCTTAGATAACTGCTCAGTTAATGGTTAGCAAGTCTGGGTATATTAAGACATGTAACAAGTCAACAAGTGATATACCAGTAACTCCAGCTACTGCTAGAACGTGAATAGCAGCTAGCCCTCAAGTTTCGAGATATTGTAGCCTTTCAAGGGTTTGTGCCCAGGTTTAATCATAAAGCAAAGCCTGATAGTGCACCTACAATAATTATCTACTACTTATCCACCATCAAAGAGTTTCTTGGGTCGAGAGGGTCTTAATCTATTCCATATGAATACTCTTTAGTCTGCTTCTGCAACTACCCGTTCTCATATAGTACGGGTTATAAAAGGTCCTTGATAACTTATACATCAAACGGCTTAACTATAGCTTAGATCTAAGGACGGTTGCATAGATATCACAAAAGTAGTAAGTACTTACAAAAAGAAATAAAAAAATAAAAATTAAAAATTAAAAAAAGTCGTTAACGCACCCATCTGGCTTTCCCATACCTTAAGAGAAGAGTTTGCATGTCCACTTCTTTCAAGAGCCACTGGCTTATCTCACCTAGTGAACAGTCGAGATCGTTATCTACCCAACAAGATTACATCTACTCTACCTAACCGCCTTTCTCTCGCCTCTTTGATATTTATCTCTGAGACTAAGTTGTTGACCTTGATATCCAAAGGTGCTTTCTCAAGGCTTACCCCTTTCAAGATTACCCCTTTCAAGACCTAATATCAAGGTGTACTTATTCCGCGTTCTCCCCCCTCTCATCAGGTTCGATACCACAGAAATAGACGAGCAAACACTCCAACATGGCTACCGATCTTGCTCAAGACATCTCCCAGAAGACTTCCGGGCTGATACAGTCTAGCAACCATCGAGACCTCCTCGACATTGTAGACTCTCTTAGATCCCACGGTGTCAGCCACTACGTGGATTTGCCTCAGATCATTGTATGCGGTAGTCAATCGTCCGGGAAAAGCTCCACGCTTGAAGCGCTTTCCGGAATCGCCTTCCCGACCGCGGAAGGTTTGTGTACTCGCTTCGCTACAGAATTGGTTCTCCGTCGCGGCGATAAGCCCGAGATCAAGGTACACATCCAGCCCAGCGCTAGCAGAGACAAGAATGAGAGAGCACGATTGTTGTTGTTTACCGGGAAGACCAAGGACCAGAATGACTTCCCGAGAATTATCGAGGCTGCGAAGGAGGCAATGGGCCTGTCGGGAGAAGGATCTAAGATCTTCAGTACGGACATCCTCCGAATAGAGAGCACATCGCCGACCGCGCCCAACTTGACGCTGGTTGACTTGCCAGGCCTGTTTGGCGCTTCCGACAAGAATCAGTCGGATGATGACGCTGCTTTGGTTCAAGACCTCGTAGTGTCGTATATGCGACAGCGCCGTAGCATCATCCTCGCCGTGGTGGCAGCAGACAACCCATTCGCTAACCAGCCGGTGACCAAATTTGCTCGGGATATTGACCCATCCGGTTCGAGGACGCTAGGTCTCATCACAAAGCCGGACAAGATTGACAGTGGCTCGGATAGCGAGCGATATTACGTGGAGTTAGCACAGAATATGAACGTGAAGCTGCATCTCGGATGGCACATTCTGCGCAACAGGAGCCACGCCACCGCCAATGACACGATTGAAGAGAGGGACGAGAGAGAAGAGGAGTTTTTCGACAACTCCATCTGGAGCACTCTCGACCCGTTAAATCGTGGCGTGGAGTCTCTGAGATCACGATTGCGGAATATCCTATGGAAGCAAATCCAAACTGGGCTTCCGGGTGTCAAGACCGAGGTACAATCAGGAATCAAGGACTGCAGAAATAAGCTAGCGCTTCTTGGAAAAGCCCGCAGCACCATGAGGGAGAAGCATACCTATCTCCAGCGGATCAGCAGTCTTCTATCCAAACTGGTTCAGGCAGCCATCGACGGAGTATATGCCGATCAGTTTTTCGAGTCTTTCCCAGGGCAGCAGGATGCTTTCGAGAGACGTTTACGGGCACATGTGCAGAAGATTCTTAGTGATTACGCCGAGAAGATGCGCGTTGACGGACACGCCCTGGAGATTGTCGAAGACGACCTGAAACCGACCAGAGCATCGCTGAGAAGATACATGATGAGAAAGGATTACCTGGAAGTGGTAAAGGAACTTATGGTAGAATGCCGAGGTCGCGAGCTTCCGGGCACATTCAATCCCCTTGTCGTCGGTGATCTATTCAGCAGACAGTGCAAGCCTTGGGAGCTGATCACGCAGAATCTTGTCGAGCAAATTCACGAAGCTGCGGCTAGCACGTTCAACAGAATTATCACAGAGATCGCTGATAACAATACCAAGACCCGCCTTATGAAGTATCATATCCAGCCGGCGCTGCATCGTCTCCGCGGCGATCTGAAGGACAAGGTTGATGAGCTTCTGGAACCTCACTTGTCCATTCACCCGATCACATACAATGACGACCTAACCGAATCGGTACAAAATATCCAAACCGAGCGCCATGACCGGAAGTTCGATGACTTATCGAAGGAAGCCTGTGGGTATACAACGAAGACGGCACCCGCCCAAGCCACCACCGTAGCTTTGACTAAGCTTCTTTCTTACCTACAACATAAAACTCGGCCCAACGTAAAGGAATACACCGCCTCGCTTGCAGCTGACGTTGCTGCGGCGTATTACCAGGTATACCTTAATTTATTTAGAGTGATGCTATTTCAAGATTACCTTGCCGGACCTATAATACAGATTACTTGGAATTACAATTATTAGCAATTACGTACAAATATTATTATAAACTAATAACTTTATAATTCTACCTTATCACTTTAAATTAAATTTAATATTTCTTAATTATAATAATAAATATTTACGTTTATTTTAAAATATTTTTATTACTTAAATCTTAATTAATTAATTAATATTAATTTTAAAAAAATATAACCGTATTTCGTAAAACTATTTTAGAAATAATTTATAATTAAAAAATAATAATTTACAAATAAGTGCTAATAATTTTTAAATAAAAGTTAATAATTTATAAATAATAATATTTTTATATTATTTTTTTATAATATTAACACTTTTAATAAAAGCTATTTATATAAATTTAATCGGCGTAACTAAACACGTTTAATAATATTATTTTCGTAAATATATTATATAAATTAAGTAAGATTTTATTAAATAACGTGCCACGTATATTATTAACGATGTTAAATATTTAAATATAATTAATTTTCTATACAAATACAAGCTTAAAACGAACTCTAACGTTACTTATAACATTTACCTTTATCCCTCCTTAAATATAAAAAGATAAAAACGTAACGTTTTGGTAATATTTACTTTTTATTATTTATATCGTAAGATTTAAAAGGGTTATAAAACCATGTCATTTTATTAATAATTTTAGTTACTAGTTATTTATAAGTGTTTGGTGGGGTAATCTGCATTGTAGGCCCGGCAAGGTAATCTTGAAATAGCATCACTCTTTATTTATCCAACGAATTATCAACGTTTTGATGCTGTTACTGATAATCCATAGGTTGCATTGAAGAAGTTTATCGACGACGTCAGCGTCAATGCGGTAGAGACTTGCTTAATTCAATGCTTGCCGAACGTGTAAGTCTACGAGCGTGATGTGTAACTAAGAACGCTGTGCTAACTGGCATGCTTTAGGTTCTCCCCAGACGTTGTGTGGGATCTCACCGACGAGGACGTCGACAAGCTAGGATCCGAGGATGATGAAACCGTCAAGGAACGCACAGAGCTCGCGAAAAAGTTGGAGATCCTCGAAACTGGTCTGAAAGATTTGGATGCGTTTACGGCGCGATCAGGTACCTACGCAGTAGCATGAGACGGTTTGTAGAGGCAGGGGAATGCTGCTGGCGAGACGAGACTGATATCTGTAGCTGGCTTTGGTGTCTATCTATTGAGGTAAACTGTAGCCTATTCAGCTATCGCAAGGCGTTGACAAGATAATAGTTTATGCCTACTTCTGTCTCGTAAATGCCCCGTCAGTAGAGGAATCAAGATTGTCGACGGCGTGAGATTGCTCGTCGACTAGACCTTTCTACGTGTTCCGCATGCTCTATATAGGGACGAGTGTTACATTCCTACTTCTCAAAGTCTCGACCTCCCATGATTATCTCACGTGTTTAAAGCTCTATGATTTGATAGTATGGGACTAGAACCAATGTGCTGCTCTGTTCCTCTATTCCGCACTGTAGCCAGGTGTGAATGTGGGTAGAAGCTTCGGCACTCTCGGCCCATATTCTAATCGCCGTCAGGTTTATGTTGTACCGTTTGACGAGCAGCGAAAGATGACAACGCTTAACTTTTAATGTGGGTTTCTCCCATAGATCTAGGGATTGATAAATGTCAATACGAGTCTTCTTTGCCTTCTCTTTGCCCCCATCTCCAGATAGAGCAAATACTGGGCATGATCGTAGAGTTATTCGTAGCGAATGCTGAGATGGAGCAACATGAATACCAACATATAGGCTATTCGGTGCCCTTCACGTCTTTTTAAACGAAAAATCACCACGCTCATGATCTCTACTGGGTACGAATGGGTAGTTGCTTCATATGGATCTAGCCGTCGATTCGCAGATCTAAAGGCCGGTCTTTGGTCCGTCCCTGCAGCGGTATGCGAGACATGGGCGTTCTATGCACTCGAGAGCGTGGCAAAACATGGATAGAGCGTCTGTTCCTTGCACGGACACCTCTAATACCGGGCCAGCGTGGCCGCTACTTCGGAGCGGTCGTCTTTGGAGAGGCGTTCGCGTCGAGCTACGCTGGAGACTAAACCTGTAGTCTAAGCTCTCTTGGTGGAAGAACCGAACACCTGGGTCTGCCATGTATATAACTGCCCAAGGGAGAATGGGTCCGAGGTCTGGTTTACCATCCTTCCCCGCAAGTTATAATGATTGGCTTCTACTTTTGATCCTATTGGGACCGGCGGATGCTTGATCCGGTCGCGCCATAGCTGTCATGCTAGCGATGGTCTATTCTACGTGTTAGGGGCCAATTGAGTTGTCATACGATTCTGGAAGCTTGCGGCTCGACTGTGATTGTATTGTCATAGTGCAGCTTGAAGCAGATGAGACTCCGAAATACACCTAGGTAGAAATATACCTAGGTAGTCATGGCTTCCGTAAACGGCAACTTGAAGTTATATTGTAAGGATTTGCTTCTGGACCGAACCGTGTCAAGGTATGCTACCCCAATGACGTTGCCGAACATGTCTCCGTTGATGCGTTACCGAAGCCTTTCATTAAGCGAGAATGAGGCGCAGGAGAATATCCTGATTGGACGATCCAAAATGGCGCCATAACATTTGCGTCCATGGCGCGGGTAAAAGAAAAAATAAAATAAAAGTGTTTGTGCGCAGGAGAGAACAGACATTAGGGAATAGAGATGAAGCGGGCCCTCTTTCTTACAGGAGTCACGATTCAATAACTGTAAGTGATGATGATGATAATAAATAGCAACGTATCCAGGTAATATCTAATAGACATCTTCTAACAACAAGCTCAGCTTTATGCTAAGTAGGGTTGCATCTCTGCATGTCATCCCGTCCCTTTACTGGAATACTACCCAAAGTTGAGCTGAGTTAGGTATGAGAGGAACGCTATTGAATAATATCGAGGACTCGTACGCCTATATGATTGCACGGGACCGTAGTTGTTCACGCCGGGAAAGGAGATGGAGATGTTACGTTCGACATCGACTATCGACCGCCGAAACATGTGAAAGGTATGCCCGGTGAGAAGATCATCATCCTGCTGCTACGTATGCTAGGTAGAGGTAAGATAAGTTAGCATCTATGAGGCATATTTCTCGTTTCATCTCGTCGAGCGTCGAGAGACTATGTACCTTTTTTATTAGGTCCTAAACGCGAGCAGAAGAGAAAGATTTGCTTGGCCAAAACCCCTAACGGAGCTATCAACCTTGCCCGTATGTATGTGCGCGGCGGGAAACGAATCAGAAGATTACCCAGCTAAGTAGGGTCCCTTGATAATAGTTACATGGTAGCTTGGTAGCATAGTAGCATGGCTGGCCCCTGACATCCCTGGTTCTTCCCCGTCCCCAGTTCGGCGGTTCCTGCTGATCCTGATGAATCCCTGATGAATCCCGGCGAGTTTTACTCCACTACTGGATCGATCTCCTGAGGAATATGAAAGTTTAAACACTGTGATATAGGTAGGCTCCCGTATTAAGCATTCAATCTTAAGCATCCCAGGTCCGTTCCTGAATACATGTATGTTTCTAGGATTGTTCTTGGGGTTATTCACTTGCGTTTTTACCACCTATGAGTACCTACAGTTAGGTATGTAAGTAGTAAGGTAGAGTTGGTTGTACGTAGATCGTACGACATCGATTAGTCCGAAACGTCTATATCGAAACCGTTGATGAAAAAGAAAAAAAGGAAAAAAAAAAAAAAAAACAAGGACTACCGGACCGCTATCACGCTCCTTCGTTCTAGATCCCTAGCTACAGCTTTTTTGCTTATTGCCTATCCTAGTTATCGGTCTGTAACTGTACACCTTCAAGTCAACTCGTTAAGCTACCTATGTATTACCATACCACCGTACTCAGATGTGACCTACATGCGCATATGTTTCCTGGGTAGCAATGCATCATGCATCCAAGGTTATTCTACTTTTTTTTTTCTTCCTTTTTGTTCGTGTCGAATCCCACCCGCTGTTAAGCTCTCCATCCTTCAGTCTAATAGCTTCGAGCTCATAGTTCATGTTGTTTGAAGGCAAACGGCCTGTGACAAGCAAGCATCAGCAATGTAGCATAGCAGTAGGTATCGCTCATCTTATTCTCTTATTCAGGCAGATTTCCCACCCCTGAATCTTTTTGTATTATTTATTTAATTTTTCTCTTTCTCTATCTTTTAACTTCTCCCCCACAACTACCGTTATTTTTTTTTATTCTCCACTCTCTTTGGCTGGAAGCTGTCCGATTGCCCTGTCGAGATAAGGTACCATCGGAAACTACAAGGAATAATAAGGAATAGTGACCTTAAGTAACCTTAAGTAGCTATCTTAGCTGTCTTGGCTAGGTAGACCTGCCCAAAATCGAACAACGGCCCCTCCCCCTTTATAATACATGTACCCTTAGCCTTAGCCAGCATACCTACCTAGATACCAAGCATTTTGTTAGTGTTAGGTACATGTACCTTTAGCTTTCTTAGTTAGGTACGGGTACCTACCCCTCCTGACCTAGCCCTCCCCCCGTTCGTGCTGCTGATCCGGTCGATCTGATTGCTTAATCTGGTTGACTTGTCCGACTTGCACTTACACATCTTACACCAAAACTTGCTAACTAGCCAACCACGTTCATCCAACCTAAGACAGAGGACAGAAAAAAAATTTAAAATAAAAATTTACAAGAACTACAAGACCAAAAAAGGGCGTTTGTCACACGCGTGGAACAACCAAAGGACGAGTGGAGGAACACAGCCAGAGACAAATACTAAAAAAGCAATTGGGCATACATACATATCGTAACGTGTACGTACATACATTACGACTCGTTGGACGAGAAAAAAAGAAACCAATATGGGTCTCTTCTCAAGAAAGCCCAAGGCACCTAAGCCAGTCAATGCTTCTGCATCCAACGGGGCAAACGATACGGCCAGCTTGAACTCGCAAAGCTCCAACATCAAAGGTTCATCCGCCAGCAACTCCCGAGTACAGTCGCAGTCTTACAGTAACCATCGCGCATCAGCTGGTAGCGTACCTCCGACTCCTATGACCCCTATGACCCCTATGACGCCAATGACGCCTCATCCGATGCCCAGAATCAACCTCCCTAAGCCTCCGGACCCGGTTCTCGATGCTGCCGGTTATCTGAGGAGCTTGGGCTCCGTTCGCGAGCGGTCCAAGATCGTTACCGATAAAGCTCTGCGCAACAACCTTAACCATTTCGATGTAGATATGAGCAAGTTCCCCGACGTCGCCACTTTCGTATGTGGCATCATCAAGGTGAGACCCTACGCTCCAATTTGCTGACGTGCATCTACTTTGTTCTGCTGCAGCTTTGCTAACGAGGAAGAACAGCGAGATTACGACGCCCCGTTTTCGTCAATCCCGCCTCATGGTAGATACCAGCACTTCTGCGCCGGTGGACGGGATCGGGTCGCCAATCTGCTCGCGACCTTCCCCGAGGATGTTGACAATACCGAAAAGTGCCGCCGCCTGATCGACTTATTCCTCGTCAGCGTGCTGCTCGACGCCGGCGCTGGAACCGTTTGGAGCTTTAAGAGCGCAGAGAATGGCCGCATCTACAGGAGATCAGAGGGTCTAGCTATTGCGAGCTTGGAGATGTTCAAAGCTGTACGTATGCGCTCGTGCGGTATAAATCTGCATCGGCGGGGTGATTTTGCTGACATCATATCGCGAATAGGGGCTATTCTCTGGGAATCCGAACAACAAGTTCCAGGTAGATAAGGAGGGTCTTCGAAACTTGACCGTCGAACAGTTGGCCAAAGGCATGCAATCGCGCCCTGGTAACGAGCTTGCTGGTTTAGAAGGCAGGTCGCAGCTCTTGATACGACTGGGCGGTGCATTATCCGAGAAGACGGATTTCTTCGGTGCCGATGGACGACCGGGTAACATGGTTGGTATGTGATTGACCCCCGTACCATACGCGTTCTCCTTTTCGGTACTCTATTTGGTTTGGCTAACTGGTTATGAATGTGCAGACTACCTCCTGGCGCACCCGACAACTCAGGCTTCTTCGTCACCCATCGTAGTCCTTCCGGTACTCTGGAACGTGCTCATGTCAGGGCTCGCTCCTATCTGGCCGCCTTCGCGAACGGCTATCGATGGCGTCTCGCTTGGTGACGCGTGGCCTTGCTCCTCGATGCCGCAGCACACACCACCGCCCAGCTCTCCGGGTTTCTCGCCATTCCCTAATTCCCAGTCGACTTCGGGCACGGCACCTTGGGAATCCATTCTGCCTTTCCACAAGCTGACGCAGTGGCTCACGTATTCGTTAATGCAGCCTATGCAGAACCTCCTCAGGATCCAGTTCGCCGGTACGGAACTCCTAACGGGACTGCCCGAGTACAGGAACGGGGGTTTGTTCATCGACCTCGGCGTGTTGACGCTCAAGCATGACGATCTCGAGCGCGGTCTACAGAATTACAACGACCACAGCAGGCGGACGGGCACCAAGGGCGTTGAGGTAGCACCCATGTTCGAACCGAGTGACGACGTGATCGTCGAGTGGCGAGGCGTTACGGTGGGCTTCCTCGACATGCTTTTGGTTGAGGTCAACAAGGCTCTTAAGAAGGAGCTTAATGGTGGCGAGCTGACGCTAGCGCAGCTGCTCGAGGCGGGAAGCTGGAAGGTAAGCAACGATTTCTTTCTCTTTCATAATACCTAAATCGTATAATTTCGAACAAGAGCTAATATGATACGTATAGGGTGGTCGCGAAATCGCAGAGGTCAGCCGACCAAACACGAAAGAGCCGCCAATTCTCATCGACTCCGATGGAACTGTATTTTAACCTGGGATTTTGATACCGTGTCTTGTTTACTCTTCTGTTCGTTTCGACCACATTGTCTTAAGGTTCATCACGATACAAAGCGAAAGCCGCTAGTTTTAGTAGATTGAGGATCATACCCCTTTGTTAGCATTCGAAGCAAAAGAGCGCCCATTCCGAGAGCCGGTGGAGAACATACTGCCTATCCCAGGCTATTTGGACCGTCTTGAGTAAAGAAAGCAGGCGGCTAAGGGAAAGAAACATATTAAGTTCGATCTAGAGATACGAACGGTACGGCAACAGCAACACAACTTTGCTGGCGCGATTATTGGTAATTCTCCACGTGTTTTGGTTTTTTTTGTCGCGGCACGATCACAACATGTTGGTCGACCTTTTCGGTTAGGATAGTTATTGCTGGAGAAGCTAATTAATCACCTGTACAAAAATATAAACCTATACCTGAGACCTAGAAATATATACATTACCAGGCCCTGAGCGAAGTATACTTGTAGTACTGGAATTATCTGTCAAGTCTACCAAGTCTATCAAGTCTGTCAAGTCTGTCAAGTCTGTCAGGCCTATCAAGCACACGGCTTTGCTAATAGTTTCGACTTGAACTTTTTGGAGTTTGGTATTGCACATGGATGTACCTATATATATACAATGCAATTACAGTTGCGGGTATTCTTCACCCTACGCGTGTACGAAGCCTATTATCGTCCCAGTAGCAGATGTCGCTATCTGGTCGAAGATCGATGCTCCGTCTATGCTATGATACAATCCCTGCTGCCGTATAGCATTCGCCAGTCGGTAGCCGTGTTCTTATATCCGTCCCTTTTCGGCTTGCTTCCGGCGCAGATCCTCCATCCTTCGGTACGCCTTTTCCTTCTCTTCCGCGGCCCTGCGCTCTTCATACGCCTGAGCCTTTTTCCACTCCTCTTTGTCCTTATCGACACCTAATAGGTTCATGGCCGATTCGCCCACTCCCTTTTTAGGCGTATCCGTACTTTCAGTCGCCGCCCTCTGGCTAGGGGGTGTTGGTGCTTGCCACGTGGGGGTAATCGCAGCCGGAGTCGGGATAGGTCCCCTTCCCGCAAGAGGAGGGAGACCAGCGGCGCGGCGGATAGCTGGGTTGAGGGTAGCTGACGTCTGGATGATGGATCCCGTGCTGAGGATCAGGAAGAACCACTGGACTCCAGCCGGGAGCCAAGCCGTACCCAGGAACACGATGGGAGGCAGACCGTACATCATTAGCTGGGTGATCTTTTCCCTCGACGGATCTTTTGCCATGTTGGCGTCTCTTGTTTGCTAGTAATGTATCGTTAGCGAGGAGTCTAATCTAGGGATATTGTAATATGTATGCTTACCTTGAACATGATACCTGTGAGGGCTATAGAGGTCATGGGCAAAATGTAGTAGGGATCGTGAACTGTCAGGTCGGTGAACCAGGCTAGACCTCCCGTCTCGAGGCTAGGTACGGGCAGGGTGGCCATAGCTCGGAGCAGTCGAAACATGCCGAAACTGAAAGGGACAGTCCAAAAGGGGGTGAGCATGCCCCAAGTACTGGCGCCGCTCTGGTTTTTCAACTTCATCATCTTCTCTTGAGCTCGCATCTGGGCGACGCGGTCTTTAGTCTTCCACGCGGCCTCGTTAAATTCTTGCTTGGCTTTTGCGAATTCCGGATTCCTCTCGAGTTGCTGTATCAGCGCGCTGTGCCTGCTAGCCGTCAAAGTTGGCCAGAACATGACAAATCGCCATGCGACGGCCACAGCAGCGATCGTAGCCCACCAGGGCATACCTGTGTATATGTATACATGTTCGAGAACCCATTCGCAGGTAGCTGTCGGACCCCATCCAAATTCTAGCCCGAGATTCTTGAGGTATCCAATCTGCTCGGGGATATCTAGGACGGACGTCAGGTCCTGGTCGCTAAAGATATCTTGGCTATAATTTGGCGTGGTAAGATTCGAAGTTGTACTGGCGACGGGTTGCTCGTAGCTCTCTACAGGTGCTGGAGGTTCCGAATATACAGGTTCCGAGGGGACAGCGGGTTGTGCCTCGACTGGAGACGGCTTTTTAGAAGAGAAAGGCCATAACGAAAGATTTCGCGAAGCTCCAGATCGCTGAGCGAAGACTCCAGATGCGGTAGCAGCGACAACTGTCCGAGAGCCGAATAGCGATGCCGGCGCACACGGACCGTTTCCAATTCGGCTTCCGACTCGACCTAGAGGTATAGACCGAGACGGAATCTGCGAGAAATGTCGTATAGGAACTTGTAAAGGTCGAACCGACTATAAGACGAACGAATAGCGACGTGTCAGTGTGTCAATAAAATAGTAGCTTTTAAAATGTTGTCATACCTGTGTCCGAGCAGACCAGGTATTCCGCAGCGCAGAGGCTGGGACTGATCTCGGAAGTCCTCTGCTCGGCAGCATGACGATAATTACGAGCGCTGTAGAAGCTGAGGTCGACCACTTACGACACAAATTCCATTGGAATTTTTTACGTCTATTGGAAGTTCGATACTGGGGCTTGCTGGGATTTATCTTATCGATACAGATGTTTAGTGGGAGTCCCCCGGAGTTTTGGTACGTACTATTCCGACCGTCATAACGACATTTTTTCCGCCGACATCAACTCCGATTTAATTGCGTACCCGATCTTGATGCCCGTTACCAACCTACACAATTATTGATGGTAAAAACGGCTTTATAGACAGACTATGTAGGTACTAGGTAGGTATATAGCCGTGACGCCTTTCCACTCGGAAGATCCTGGTTCAGTCAAATCCTGGTATTGGGAATCCAGAGAGCTATTAGTAACTAACATTAGGTAGCTTTAATACTGTCACCCTATTCTTGGTTGCTATCCTGTTCAGATATTTGTGCAATTATGATTTCTTACGAAAGGAGAATTTATACACGAGCAGTATCCTAATACGATGCCTTTTGTTTTTCCCTTCGCGATTCATCCGTCCTTCTAATCTTATATTTCCATATTAGAGACAATGCACAAGCCTAGACAGCATATCCCATCGCTTCAGCTCTATCTGTGTACAAATATCAAACCATCTCGACCATCATTCGAGGCTCGTCAGGTCTTGTAAATCAGGCCGTGGCTTAGGTCGGCTGCGGATCTCAATACCTGGACCGATAGGGTGCGCTGTTCGTCGGGAGAGGGGGAAGACCTATATAACACCGTTAATCTTAGTCCAAACACTTCCATACGTAGCTTGTTGTTCTATATTATATCACTTACTCTTGTACCTCCCCATCCTAACCTAAAGGCCGCTTCGTGCGCAAACAGCTCGCCAAACCCTAGCATCATGCCGTTTATGAATGGCAATAGTAGATTGATAGCCACGCCTCGGATCATAGACCAGACGGTTGGAGGTTTGTAGAGTACGACAGGTGGTGAGGAAGAAGAAGGTGGCGATAATAGGTCTTCTCCAGCCGAGTATTGCTCGCTGTCTGAGTGCATTGTGACGCCCGACTCGGCGAGGGGATGCGGATCTTCGGAGGACATGACGGATATATGTTGCGTGGAGGAAGACGACAACCTATAATAAAAAATCCACCTCAACTCCCAGATCTCATGTCGGTTATTGTTGTACTGACTGATGAGAGCTGACAAAGATGCCTCGACTGCCTAGGTGTTTCGAAGTTGAAATGGTTGGAGAGTGCTCAACATTGAGGACCCGGTGTTAATGTCGATGTCGGCAGCTGGAAACGTTGTTACGGATTTAAACCTATCAGAGTAAGGAGCTGGCACTGCTTCTGCCTAGATAGGCTAGTTACGTCACAATATGTATCCACTCTCCTAGGTCTGATTGGAGAGCAAAGGTGGAAAGTATTAGACTAGGGGGAGCTGTCCGTCATTTTTTGCGATAGAGGGGCTTTAGCTAATCAGTACAGGTACCTAGGTGACCTACACCCCGCTGCTCCCCGCGTATGGAACACTGAAGATAAAATGATCAACTTTGATTAGGCCACTGTGGAGAGCTTGACGTCGTCGCTGAAGCTGCCTAAGAATCTCGAGGGGGACGTACCTTCTAGCAACAAACGTCACGTTAAAGATTTGGCTACTTATTTTTTTTAAGCATTCTTTTTTCCCTCGAGGCTGCAGAAATCGAGGTTCCAATCATCTACAACCAATTTTGAGACTGATTTGACCACCTTCATTCTCAAGCTATTCGCATTCCACTTTCCTTTCCCCCACCATTTATTTTCCTTCAAACAAAATGTCGAGTAACGTGGATCACGATGCTCTTACGAGCGAACTCATGGCCATGGCCGGAATCTCTACGGAGCAGGTAAATATACCGTATTCGAGTAGCTAATAGCTAGCTGCCTTCATCATTCATAATTCCTTTCGGACTGACGTGTAACCTATCTATCTAGGCCACCCAATACCTCTCTGCTAGCAATTGGGATCTCGCCGCCGCAGCCCAAGCGTATTTCGCCGACGAGGAAGAGAACGACGCAAGCGCTCCTCTTAATACTTCTACCTCCGAAGACTATAGCAATTACACTGGCCCGCGCACTCTTGATGGACGTCCCGCTCCGCAGTCTATCCCTACCACGTCCAGCTCCTCCAAGCGTGCGCCTAAGAAGAAGGGACTTGCCACATTAAGCTCTATCGGTGGCGGACACGGGCACGATCATGATGATGACGGCGATGATGACGAAGACGATGACTCTCGCAGAGATACCTATGCTGGAGGAGAGAAGAGCGGGCTTGCTATCCAAGATCCGAATCAGCGCACGGACAGTAGACAACTCGTGAACGATCTCCTCGCGAAGGCTGCAGGGTAAATCTTATTCGTTCTATCGTCCACCTGGTAATATGCTAACACTGGGTCTTTTAGCGAGTCGCAACGTCCCGAGGCTTCTTCCCGCGCGGGCCCTTCTAGCGCAACTTCTTTCCGCGGCGCCGGACAGACTCTTGGTGGCGAAGGCGCTCCCAGCCGTATGATTCCCGATCCTCTCGGGCCCGCCGCTCCCGGCCGCGCGCGTCCCACAGGTGAGGTTCAAAGACGTACATTACATCTATGGCGCGACGGCTTCAGTGTCGACGACGGAAACCTGTACCGTTTTAACGACCCCGATAACACCGAGGCTCTACGCATGATACAGCAAGGCCGAGCTCCCATTCACTTGATGAACGTTAGACTGGACGAACCTCTTGACGTCGATCTCCAGCAGCATGATGAGAACTACCGACAACTTCCCAGGATCTATAGACCGTTCGGTGGTGAGGGTCGTCGCCTAGGAAGCCCAGTACCTGGTGAATCAGCCACCGCCTCCGTAACTCAGCCTACCTCATCTACCTCAACCACAGCTACCGCAGCTACCGCAGCATCCTCGACAGCTGCTCCGACTATTGCTGTAGATGACTCTCAGCCCACTTTGATGATCCGTATCCAGATGCCTGACGGTACGCGATTACCAGCTCGATTTAACACGTCGCACACAGTCAACGACGTATACGAATTCATATCTCGGTCATCTCCAGAGCTACGAGCTGGTGGATGGGTGTTAGCCACGACATTCCCCAACAAGGACCACACAGATAAGTCTTTAGTCCTAGGCGAAATGGCCGAGTTTAAGAAGGGTGGTACCGCTATGGTGAAGAAGAATAAATGAACAGAAAGGCAAGGTCAGGGTGTGATGAGCTAGGTGCTCGTTAAACGATAGAGCTATAGTTGCTATACAGGTTATTCTGCTACCTTTTAATGGAGAGATGCAGATACGCATAGATATCAAGAGAGTATAATCTCTTATTGCGATAATCCGAGGACTAATTTGATCGCAAGGCGCAAGTCATGGTCTATAAGAATTGATTGTTTTTATTTACTATCTTGTCTTCATGTGGAATCAGGGGAATCAGGGGAATCAGGTTCTAAAACAACTAGGATGAAAACATGCCACTAGAGTTCGTTTAACTGCCTAAACATCGCCCATACCATAGCTTATTAACAAGTGCTCAACATGTCAGTTAAGGCTGATTTCTCAGCCGAAGTGATTGATAGCTCCCAGTGGCTCTTCACAGCGACGTAAGCGCTCGCGTAAGTGCAGTAGAAGCTCTTTAGAGGCGGCTTCCACGTGTCGGGGGATTTATCACCCTTAGACGAGTTGACGTTGTCCGTTACAGCCCAGAGCTGCGGTCGATCGACATCATTGGCAAATTGCTCGCGCTTGGCAGTCGTCCATTTGTTCGCGCCGGACTTTTGTAGAGTTAGTCGAGTTAGGCAAAGCAAGACCCGGACAACGACAAGAATAAGCAGTAAATACTCACAATCCAAGCATTTTTCAGAGGCACCATGTGGTCGATGTCGACATCGGATGGGGACGTCCACTTTCCGCCGTCGTAAGGGCTAGTCCATGTTCCGCTCGTCGGATAGCAGTTAGAACCGACCTGGACGCCGGTGCCGTCGCGCTTAAGCACGTACTCGCGCGTGTTGCATGTTCCCGAGATGGTATCCCACGTCGGGAAGAGATCCCGCTTATATCCTCCGTCGTCGACAGCCGTCTTGACGGTCAGACTAGCGAGCTGCGATTTGGCTGATGAGGCGGATGGGATACCGGGCTAGGCTCATTGGTCAGCTTCACGGGGACCTCGACGACGCTTATGGATCGGGGGAATGGCTACGAACAGGAGTGGGCATAGGCATTGGCACGGGCTCGGCCACCGGGATTGGTGCCGGCGCGGCCAGGACGGCGCTCGCGGATAGAAGACCGCCGAAAGTGATTGAGAACCTCATGGTGAAGATGAAGGTGAAGATGTTGAGGTTGGACGGCCTGGCTATGTTTCGAGTCAGGAGGTACTACTAGGTGGATAGACGCACGTATAGTGGGTTACCTAGTAACACCTAGCTAACTATCCAAGGTCGAACACCAACGATAGATCTGAAAGCCGGCGGTGAGTTTATATAAGTATCTTCCGATCTCTTGCTTGTATTAATATCCCGTGTTATACGTAGCCAACCAACACTCTTCAACTTCCCGAAGCGACCACATTCGAACCAATTAGAGTGGACACCCAAGTCTCACAGAGTCAGATATATAGAAGTGTGATAGTACGAAGAGCGACAAGCAGCAGCGGGGCGTGCTACCCCGAGAGCATATCTAAGGCATGCCAATATGCCAATCATTGTGTTACATGGTGCGAAGCTGAATCTGACCTGCCGGATTGAATAGTCGAGGGTGGTATTAAAGTTGTGCTGAGCTTTGGACGGGGCGACGATCTTCAGCAGCTAGGGTCTTACAAAAGGCGAGAAACATGTGAGACTATCTTCACTTCGGAGAGGGATGGATTTCACGGTCCTAATACAGACTCGGTGGACAGTACTACAATCATCCCTTGGCAACGATAACTAAGGGCAAGCATCGGTGAATGAGACTATCATGTCTTCAAATTCCTAAGTACCTAATTCATAATCGATCTACATCCGTGGGTATAAACTACCCTTTCATCAAAATCGTGCATGACATACCACGTACTAGACGCTTTAATTGGTTGGTCTGCTGCGATACCAACCTTCCTAATTCAGGAGGTCTGCCGATCGTCAGGGACCAAAACGCCGCGCCTAAACTACCGCTCCCGGAGTCGGCCTCGAGGCCAATAGAAGCATCGCAACCGATAAACGTGTCTTGACTATATGAGATGCGGTCATCACGACTTATCACCAAGGAAAACATTGTCCGTAACAGCTCGTACTAAGAGTGGCGCCCTATCGAGGCATCACGTCCTGGATTTGGTAATAGTTCCGCGACCAAATAATGCAGCGGGGCGGGGTCCTAACCTTGAACATACGGGCATCGCTTATCTTAACGGAATGTTGCAGGCTCAAAAGATTCTGGACTGCCGTAGAAAACTGCTCATGTTCAGAGAACTCTAGCTTATTGTGAGGATAGACGGGTGTGTTCGGCTTGGAGTTCGCAGCGCTCTAGTGGGGGGGAAATCAGTTTCCGTTGGGTACAGCGATATGTCGAAATGCATAGCAGAGACATGAGGAGCAAATACAAAGAGTATTCGAGGTTGAACGACTCCGAAAGCATTTATACTTTCACTTATTTGGCTCTGGATATTTAATTGTAGCTCTGTCCTGGAGTCACAGGTCCGTCCAGGAACTTGAAGCTCTCCCTCGCAATCTGACAATTCAGCTTTGCCGAATTGAACCTTGCTTCTCCTGGGGGAAGAATAACCATGAGGTAGGTATTGGTGGTGAATTTACAGGCGAACATGGAGAATCTAGATCCCGCTTTGTGTTCCTGCCGTTGTCTCGTTAGCGATTTACTGGCGGTTCATCACCTCACGTCGACATCAGAATTGCGTGGATAGGAGTGCAACTAGATATCCAACCACTTACCATTAGAGTAAACTGCTCCGCGTTTCGGGGAGTACCGGTGAACCGACTAATGCTCTGCTTGAAATGCTTGAGGATATTTGAGATACGCTCTTGTCGATCTCCCGTTGGGTTGTTCTGGCCTTCTTCCGATGTCCAGTTTGATACAACGAGAAAACTCGTTCTCTCAAATAAGAGCAGTTCCTCTGCCTCGATCAAAACTCCGAGAGATCCCAGCTGCGACTCGATGACGGACAGGTTAGGCACGAGGTCGTGAATGATGCTTGCCCAAGCCTTGTATAGAGACTGGTCCCATATGGATGTTGCAAAGGGGATGAGATCCAGCTCGCCTGTGTATCCTGCACCTTGGATGAACTCGGCAGTCTTCTGTCTGACTAGGCGGACGCGGTCAACGAAGACGGCCTCTCGGGCGTGCGGAGTGATCAGATCCATCTTGTGAATTAGTACATAAACCTTTGCGGTAGGCGAATACTGCGTTAAAGCAGAGATGATAGATACGTAGGTAGCCATATCTCGATCTACGTCTCGAGATTCTATATCAAAGACGTATATGAGAACTCCTACGTTGGAGAAGACGTGTACGCGCTGCTGCGATAGATAGTTTTCCATAAAAGCCTCTTGACCACCACAGTCCCAGAGGTTTAAGGTCAAGTTCCCTAAGAATTTGACGTGGGAGAGATCGACATCGATTGTCGCACCGCTGATATATCATGCGAGTTAATTATCTATGATCGAATGGTAACAAACGTAGGGTTATAACTTACAGACGTCGAGTATCCCTGGCGATATAGTTGCTAAATATAATACTCCTCATACTCGACTTGCCAGAACCACTCTTTCCCATAAGAAGCACCTTTTTCTTCTTGGGTTTCTTAAGCTCGCTCCGGATGTCAGTCGACATCCCTAAGCTGGGAACGGATGCTTCGAGGTCTGTCATTTTGTGTTTGGTATGGGTTATGTGTCCGCTCTAATCCCGTAATATAAAATCAGGTATCGCGAAGGGCCTTCGTGGTCTCGACGCGGACGTTGAAGATGAGATCAAGTCAAACCACGCATCTCTCTACTTTAGGAATCAAGGGAATGATAGCCCATAGGAAATTATTAAATTACGGCCAAGAAACACTTCACTTCATATCTCTTTCCGATAGCTCATCTGACCATATCTTTATCACCCGCTTGCGTGATGTCCAACGTTGATGGATGTCGATGGTGGGGTTCTGGTTCAATGGAAGCTTTGGGTAGGGATCTCTCCTAGCGGGTAGCTGCATAAGAAATCGCCAGTTGAATACGCTGACGTCACGTGCTCGGATGGTTGCACAGACGTATTCGGCTATGCAATTACACGACTTATCTTTTAATAGAGCAACATGGTAAATATCGTGGGTCGATGTCGCGTCAGTTTCAACATCTCAAGACCTTCATTCATTACGATGCGAATAAAAATGAATCAGTATTAAATTATCTAATACCATCAAGTTTGAATATGATGCTTATCTCACTTTACGATGAAAGGCGCCAGTCCGGTTCAAGTAACAGAGCAGGTATCTAGTATAGAACAGACGCGTCGCAAAGGGGTGAATCAACACCACACGTACAACAACATCCAGTAACAATTATTGTTGATCCTACTACCATCCTATATCTACCTGGGTAGGTACTTACTATCAGCCCACAGCTCATGAGTACAGATGAGTATTCAAGCTCTACGACATAGCCTTGTACCGTATTCGATAACCTCCCATTCCTCAGTCCCCGGCGTTGAGACCGCGTAAAAGACACCTTGAGGATCCCATTTCTTGCGAATTTCCAGCAGCTTCGGATACTCCGAGCCCCAGAAATTATCTTGCCAATTAGGTTGATACGGGTCTCCCTATGAATGTCGTTAATATCACAGTCTTTCACTTAACATTTATTCGTCACGTACCTCGTTTACATAGGCGCACCCATTCGGACCCGCTGCCCTCATCGCAGCATCTTGAACATTAGTGAGCACGTCCTGGAGATCCTCTTTCTGAGCCCAAGTTGCACCGTAGGGGACCGTTAACGCGACGATGGCAAAGTTTGTAGACTTTCTAAACCGCGGGTGCGTTGCGCTGTTTGACACTGGCATATTTAGACCAGCATCCCAAAGATGACCAATGATAAATCCCTGATTTTTCAAGTCATCCCGTGGCGATACGACCGTCTTAAATGCCTCAATGATTTTGTCATTATTCTCTTCAACATCTTGGTGAGCGAACATCCACCCTCCCGTGAGAGCCGAAGTACCAGCAGTCTCGTCTTCGAACAAATCGGTATATAAGTCAAACAGGGTATCGTAGTCCTTAGTAGCTGTATCGTGAGGGATCCCTTTGGCCTTGAACTCGTCGAAAACAGGCTGGAGGATGGCGTCGACTTCCGCCGCAGTCTTCCCTACTCCCACTATAGGTTGTACATGCAGACGTAGTGACATAAGTTCAAAGTAAGTGTAAAGCCCAGCCGCTACGATTTCATTCGAGTACTTGTGAAATGACCTAACACCCTCCCAGAATACATCTGTGTCGTTGGTATGTGTTGAGTTGATATTGATAAAGACGCCTGCCGCTTTCTGTTCCAGGAACGTTTTGAGAGTTACCGAGAGCACAACAGCGAAGGCAGACGGCCCACCTCCTTTCAAAGCCCAGAAAAGATCAGAATTCTCTTCTGAATTTGCGGTTAGGTATTCACCGTTCGCTGTCAGCACGTCAAAAGATAAGGCAGTGTCTGCGACTAATCCATATGATGGCGTAAGTGGACCGTGACCACCGCCTTGGACAAGCCCACCAGCCACTCCAACGGTCTACCTGCTCGTTAGTCCTCATTCTTTTCTACAGGTTATTTACTTACTGGGCATTCGCCTGTGAGGACCGTTACCGGTGGGTTCTGAGCGTGAGCTTGTGTGAGCAGCGCTCGACCTTGGACACCTGCCCCTATTGTTACGGCGCCTCCCTTATAATCACCAGGACCATTATACTCGGTTGTGAACTCGATATCTTGGAAGCTATGCGTATTGATCACCAACGCGCCCCAGCCAGTACTACGCCCGATGAAGTCATGACCAGTGTTTCGAATGATCAGGCGCAGGTTATTTTCCCTGGCAAAATCCACGCCCGCTTTGATATGGTCTTTAGACTGAGCCCGTATCACATACACCCCGTAATAGCCGAGGGTACAAGGCGCGGTAGGATTAGCGGTGGGACGACAAGTATCATTTGTGAAGTAGGTCCATAACCCTGCTGCGGGTTTCTCAACACTATGCTCTCATGTCAGTGCCTCCATCTCAGGTCCGGTCGTAAAACTCACGTCCATGATTCATCCGACCACTTATCTGTCGCCTCCGAGCAAGCAGCAGCATCATAAGTCGAAATCGTACCGAGAGGGCCCTCAAATGTCTAAGATGATTTAATTAAGCATCCTTTCTCTCACTTACAACCAGGTCAGGTCGGGTGTTTCCTCTGTCGTCTACTTACATTATGACAAGATGCACCAGGCGGGATGTTTACCAGGAGGTTTCCGTTCACCGTTGAGTTCAGTTCGTTCCAGGAGCTATCACTCGGCCAGCACTCGTCATCCGCATAACATTTACAGCCATACTTAGTGCCGTTCCATGTTCTCTCAACAAGTGGCGGCGGTGATGACATAACACTACTGATAAGTGCTGAGAAGTTCACTCCAAGCAAAAGTAAGGACCAAGCCATCATGTCACTCGGGCGACAGTGAAGTTTGGGGTGCAAGACTATTCCCCCGGCATTTCTATCTGGGATTCGGTATCCATTTAAACATCCACCGTTTTGGTAAGTGGCTATTATCACTACTCCATTATACCCCAGATTTGGGGTATTATCATCATGGCCTAGAGGGGAATCTGCAAGATCCGGTTACACTTCCCAGTTCGTCGTCACCCTGTTTAAGCAGTGATGCATATGAATGACACCCTCCAATCAGAAGCAGCCCATTTATTTATCAGATATCGGTATGTGGCTTCAGACACATGTTTAGGTAGAGTGCAGTATATGATGTATGTATTCCCCGGTGTCTGGACAAGTTGGCTAGCCCGCTGCCCGGATATTCTCACCTTGGCGAAGATCTGGGGAAGTTTTTAGACTGGCACTAGATCAAAATGCAACCAAGACCCCTCACGAAACTAGTAGATCGTTAATTGTCTTGCCGTCTTGAGTAGTGCTATGGTGTATGTCTTGAGAGTCTAGCCTCCCTTTTAGAGACGAGACGTATCCATTTTCATAAAGTCCAATTTCCCAGAGCACCAGGCCGATCATATTTATCGATTTTATAAGTACTACGACTCTATAACTCGAAACTACATAGTCTATGAGATGGGATCTCTATCTCATTATTCGCATCATCTACAATATACCAAAGACGTGAAGTGTCTGTAGACGGTGAAAAGAAACCCCCATGTTACTGCGGGGCTCTTCGACCGCTATTCTCGGTACAAAATCACCTAGATAGCATTTCTCTCGATGGACTTTACACGTAGGTCAAGAACGTATTCATTAAAAAATTTCAAAAAATAAATGCATGAATTACAATTAGGAAACAACATCCTCTTACTCTTCATCGTATTGGTGTCATTTAGTTTCAATCTGGTGAAGGCTTAGATATCCATTTACGCATTCCACATCCTACGAGCCTTGTATAGCTGCGGCTGAGTTATAGTGTTGAATACGAGAGCTGCGATTCGTTCCTATAAACGACGCATAGCCTATTACTATGCACTCTTCGAGGGCATATCACGCAAGCACATTTCGTTGAATCGGACTTGGTTCAAGCCAATAATATATACATGATATACGTAGGAGCGAGTCGCCGGGTGAGTCACATCCGAGAACTTACGATATCGGCTTCAATGCTGATAAATATAGGTCTTGGTTTATCAATAGAATGGTCCTTCGAAGTCAATCTTAGGCGATAGCTTCGGGGTATTAGATATCTTTGTTGTTAAAGGACTTTGGAACGGCGAGCCAATCCTATCCAACTAGGTATTAGTAATTATCGCAGTCTTCCGCTCACCAATACCTTCTTTTCTTCTTCCTTTATCATTGAAGCGACACCGTATTATAGTACCAAAGTAACACTGCATTCTCATTACCAAAAATGTCGTTCAAAATACGAAAGGCAACACATTTGGACGTCCCAGCCCTTATGGAGGTCTACTTCGATGCATTCGGTGACCACCCCGTTACTCGACGCGTCTTCAATTCAAATCCAGAACACGTACGAAAGTTTTGGTTGGAACCTTTGGCTTCTGGTCGACAAAAACCAACCGATCATTTCTTGGTTTTAACCGACTCAGACTCCGCGACTCCGGAGAGGATCATCGCATTCGGAATATGGCGAGAGTACTTCACGGCGGAATCTGTCCCCACACCACCGTCCGCTGTTAGTTGGCCAGAAGATGCTGATCTGACCTGCATCGAGGAGTTCTTTGGAACGGTAGAGAAGATGCACAAGAAGATTATGGGGAGCCGCCCGCATTGGTATCTGGATATTCTGGGCGTAAGGGGCGATTCTCGAGGGAAAGGCGCGGGCACACAGCTGCTTCGATGGGGTATGGCTAAAGCCGACGAAGTAGGGCTCGAGAGCTTTCTCGCCGCTAGCCCAGCTGGAGCCCCCCTTTACGCGAAGCATGGGTTTGACCTGATAGAGACGGTCCCTATCGACTACGGAAAACGTCTGGAAAGTTTCATGATGAGGCCTGCGAATAAGGTACAGCCTAGTTGAGCCGCAAGTACCTACATAGGTAACATTAAATAAATCGAAAATATGTGGCATCGGAATCTTCTTCCCAAGATACCTACGTGTCCGTATGCCTCGCAGCCGGTACTTATTTGAGAGTCATAATATTAGAGTCGAAATAAGGAAACAAGGAGATAAAGGAAACAGTAATTTATTGAGAAACTAGGACAGTACCTAGCATACCATGATAGCATGCTTGACATGTTTAAACTTGAAAACAAAAACAACGAAAATGAAACCTACTCAAACACTACACCACTACCCGTATGGGGTAGGTAACATAAATTGCAGCTAACGTTTATCATCAGCTAGCATGGTAGTGTACCTACCTCGATGATTAGAAGAAGTTAGTTTCTTCGCCTTCAACGTCATACTTATAATGCTTTCCAAGCTGGTTCTCCATAACCGTATAGAGATGTTGAAATACCATATCTGGAAGCTGATGAACGTGGCGTTCCCATCTCGGATCGACCAACGGGCTTCCCTCCATCTTCAGCTGGGTAAAGACCCTTTCAGCAATATCAACCTCTTCTTCGTGAGTTATACCCTCGCTAAATTTGGCAACGATCGATATAAGTGTGAGACGACAGGAGTAGTTCTCGACATCGTATCCTCTCACGTCTTGTAGGTGGCTATCCCTATTGACGAGTCGGTCAAAAATCTCTGGAAGCCGATCTAGCAATCGGCCTTCACGATTTCGCGATACGCCACATTCTACACATCTTCCGGTGCGAGTTCGTCTTTTGGTTGGTTTTCTCCTTGTGAGAAACCTCCACAGCAAATTCTTACATTTCATTAACTTGGTGCATGGGCACAACCCCTTAGAGTTATACATTGTTTATACCAAGATGAGTTTCAGAAGGTGGCTATGAACAGGACTATTGTAAGATAAAAAATAGTATAGCCAAGATATCTTCACAAGTGAAAGAGGAGGAGGTCAAGTGACTGCTTGATGAAAGACAGATGATCAAAATCGGATCCCGTTCCAGCTTATGAAGTATTTCCAAAACAGAGTATGAAATGATAGATCTCATTTCGTATAGTTTCTATCCTTACGTCCGCGCATAATGCCATTGTTGACGGTTGATCTACCTATCTACAAACAAAGACGTTGTCGTGAACATGGTACCTGTTTGGCATCTAACCCCTTTGATGGCCCACGTAGTTAAGACTTATGAATTTTATCAGTCGATTTTGCATGACACTGATACGTGATCCTATTGTATTCTAGGGCTAATTTTGGGGAGGTGCATATGCATGTCCCATCTTCAGCAATAATACCATTGTTGACGCTGTCGCCGTGCGGAACCGAAACGGTTTCCTACCATAGAACCAAATATCCTAGGCAACAGGGTACAACTGCCAAAGTACATACTTAGGAAGTAAAACTTATATATCCTAATAACTACAAACTTACCAGCCGACCCCGCAAAAAGGAAGTATCCCTGGGTGACTGAAGGCTAGAGAAAACTGCACCGTGGTGTCATATGCTGGACCGGTATGCCCGTGACTTGACAGTACGACATTTACAAAGTAGTTTTTCGTAGGTCCTGGATTCAAATCCAGACTGAGCTTTTTTTGCAATTCTTTTTTACTTGTTACAATTGCATTTCAACATACCTACCTACCACTGCACTTGATGGATCTTTTAGTGGTGCTGTATTAAGTCTAGGTGCGCGTAGAACATCTGAAGACGCAACGAACACCATAATTTATTGTAATCGTATAGATATCGCGATTGAAGCTTGCTTTACTCATTCTGCATTCTCTTTTCCCACTACTCTTGGGTATCAGACCCAAGAATATCTATGTACTAGAGATTGAATGGCCTTGGGTTTGGAAGATGAAGCTGAATAGGGGGAAATTGATAGTTCATATAAACATCATTTATTGCACCCTATAGAAATCTGGACAACATGAGAAATATATGATCTTACCCAGGAGACAGACATGGACGTGAATGTTAATCAATACTCCTTATGGCTCTAGACACTCGAGTTCAAGTTCATGAACCGCCTATACCATTTCAGAGACATGGGCCAAGCTCAAGTTACAACAAACCCAATCAGATTAATCACATCAAATACGAATACAGATACAGTGGCTGCCAACGTGAACTGGGATCTATTCAGTCTCTACGGCAATGCAATGACGCTATGTATGTGCGGGTAGTATTTTGGACACAATCCCCAACCGTTTGTCCTACAAGGAAGAAAGTACAGCCAGAGATTAAAAACTCTGAAGATCAAATACCGTTAAGTCCATGTTAGGAAATGTCGTGAAAACCACCAAGTCAGAATCGCCCTAATAGTATGTATAACCGGTCGAATAAAAACAAAATCTGCGGAAGAAACAGCAAAAGCAGGACACCAACGCTTGACGAAGAAGCGTCTTGATCATCTGCTACGTGGGTATAAGCTGCATCTCTAGCAAGATTCCTGACAGCAAGAAAAGTGTGTTGTAGGTCAAGTTAGACCAAGTTCGTTAACCCCGAAAGGTGAGCGGTGAGTCGTCCCCGTCCCCGTCCAGTGCCGCCAAGATCCGAATCCTTTGTTAGTTAGCCGAATTTAGGACCTTGGCTCTTCATCTCGTCCCTCGGTGTTTTCTCATCGCCTATTTTGAATCCACCAGTTTTTTATGTGCATCATATTTTTTTTTTGTCTTCCCCGTGGAACGCCGTACATTTTCATACTATATTTTCATGTCATTTACCCGATCTTAACCTCGTCCAACGGCGCCTGTGGTATGTGAGACGCCCCTAGCAGACTTTCCCGCTGCTCTCGCTTCCTCCTGCCTAACCTATCACACCATTCTTCGGCACTGACGATGGTGCCGTCGAGGACCCCTGATACTTGGGACATCATATCGAGTCCCTCCTTGGCGAGAACCAACACTCGTTGGGCGCTCTCTCGCGTCTCCTTCTCCTGCGCCTCTCGACCAGCTTCCCCATTAACTTCGGAGTGACGACCCTCTTGTTGGCCATCACCGACCATGCTTGCAACTCGGAATCTCTGAGGCAGGCTCGTGAGGTGACGTCGAACGAGCTCTCGCGCATTCTCCGGTAGGGCACCGCCGGCATACCTGCTGACTGTGTTGATGACATCTTGAAGTGTCCTGAGCACATCCATCCTTAGGTCTGCGATCTTCGCCGCGAGCTGGTTCCTGTCGGCATATTCACTAGATGTACCGCCCATGGTATGATCGCCATTCGATTGCCTAGGCTCGGCCTTTTCGTACTTCTCCATAGTGGACTTTAGAGAGTTGATGACGTTTCCGATGCGTACGTTAGCCCAGCGAAGCCAGCTTAAACAGTACTTGAGGCTACGCAAGCTTTCCTCGCTCATGGCGATGCTTAGTCCCGACGTAGACATGATAAGACGGGATTGCCATGCTGCGCTATTTGGGCGCGACTCAGACGGCGCAAAGTGTTCGGCATACGGTGGAGATCGAAGGTCATCGTATGCTGGCAAAGTGTCTACGGTGCTTGCGACCGAGAGCCGACGGTCGCGCGAAATATCGAAGGACGCCCTCGGCGTTTGCACGCCGGACGCGGGCTCTGGAGTGGGTTCTTTGAAGGAACCGGTCCCGTCAACTCTCCGGCGCTTGTTGGAACCTAATTCTGCGGCTTCAAGATCGGAACCTTGAGACTTGTGCCTCCTTCCACCACTTAGGAACCATCGAACGCCACCCTCTACGCCGGTTACGCGACCGACAGATCCTACGGTATTGGCGATAGGAATGACGTAGCCCTCGACATACTCGGCGCTCGACTTGAACCTTGGAGAGTAGTTCTTGGAGTTAACATAAGCGGAAGTGGCGCCCTCAATAGTTGTAGCGAGTAAGGGGTGCGATGTCGTCAATAGCGAGATGAGAGGTTCCGGGCGGGTGCCGTTCGTTTGTGAGCGTGGTGATCCAGGAACCGGGAGGTGGTTATTTGGTGGAGAAGACACGAAATCTACGAATGTTGGTTACTCGTTAGTCCTGTAATGTCATACATGCAGACGGCGCATGCGATAGAACCCTATCACATATGAGAAATGATGGTTAAGAGTTTACCTGCTCTCAGATCGCCTAGGGCTTCAGCTGCCATCCGTACATCTGGATCGTCCAGACTAACGCTGCTAGCCCTTCCGTCTTGGAAGCGATCTGGCGACGGGGCGCTTACGCCACTACTGCTACTAGCGTCTACATCCATCCGCATGGGCGAGTCGGCATTCTGTACGTGACTTGGGGTATAATATGCGGTTAAGGGATTTAGGCTCGGCCAATGAGTAAGAGGCGGTGGCGCCGGAGGTGAGTACGCCGGTTCTGAAGGTTGGGGTGGAGTATACAAAGGAGCGGATGAAGCTGTTAGGGAGGATAGAGAGGGGAGATGGTTGTTGTTAGGGTTCTGCTCGTCGCTGTTCGGCGGACTTATCGATTTGATGGGAGCGAGTTCGGTCTTTGGGGGGTCGGGAAACCTTAAGCCGGTAGGGTCGTGAGATTGCGCGTAAGACGGTGGTGGATAGAGTGGAAGTTTAAAGGTCCGATCAAATTGACCGAATATTCCCGCTGTCGGATCCAACTGAGGCGATGCGTGTTGAGGTACGTTATGAAGGGTATGCTTTTGATCGTGAGTCGGCGGAGGAGGAGGAAGAGACATGTGATTCTGCTGCTCCATCGTATCTGTTAAAACACGGCCAAAAGCGCTTCTGTCGAAGACACTCTAGCTAGCGATAGGTCGCGGGGAAAGGAAATATTTGGCGATCATTTGCGCATCGGCGAGAGATTTAATTCGGAGATTTCTGGTATCATGTATATTGGGTGCGCATCGGTACGGAAAGGTGATATAATACTATACAGACAAGACGATCCGGTTTCGTTTAAGAGCGTTGGGTAGATGTGGATGTAGGGAGATCGATCGATCGATTGACTTGTCGAATCAAATTACTTGATTATTCATACGAAGAAAATAATAAAAGGACATAAATACATAACCGACGAAGAAGAAATAGTGCTTAGAATAGACAGGTAATAGTGAAAAGTGAAAACGAGAGAGAAGCGGTTACGAATGTCTCGGTAGATAATAGTAAGTACAGTGAATAAAGGTAAGGGTCTGATCAGATTTCGGTGTGAGAGATGATGATGATGAGAAGTGATTCCAGAGTAGGCAAGTCCAGAGTGTAAGGTTAGCGATGTCAGGTCAGAGACGCAGAGACGGGGTCTGGGTTCAGAAAGACATGGACGACATGAACGACATGGGCGACATGGACTCGTTATGGGGTCCCCGGCCATCCAATATGCAGGTGCTCGTGGTGGACCGTAGTGGACCGCGGTGAACCTGGCGAGAGGAACAAAAAAAAAGGTGGGAATTTAGTGGGAGTGGGAATTGGCGGGAAAGGTTTTGCGCATTTGGTAACTTGGACTGCTTGGGAAAGACTTTGGGGACTTTGAGGGCTTTGGAACTTGGGGTAGTTACCAAAGTTCCGTTACCGATACCAAAACCAAAACCAAAACCAAAAAAGCCTAGGCTTGCTAAAGAACAACTCCCCTATCAATAACTTTACAATTGCCCCCAAGCGAGGCCCCTTCTAGTGGTATTTTCGACTGGTCAGGCGGCCATCGACCGCTGCTACCTCGTCCCGCAGGGGAAGAGGCAAAGCACGCGGTAGCTGGCAGGGTCTAAGTGGAGTGTCTATAGGGAATGATGTCTTCTGAGTGGTCAATCTTAACTTGGTCTTAATTTTGATTGGTTTGATGGTGTAATAGATCCACACCAAGCTTCCCCAAAGATAGCACGGAGGTATTTGTACAGTATCTCAACACTGTCTTGATCCGATCGGCTTGTGAAAGCCTTACCTTTTTACCTTACGATATACCACACGAGCCAGTTACCCAATCGAGGTTGAAATCGTTCCGCCGGTTGACAACCTTTACTCACGCCGGTCTTCCGTCTAGAACGACTTATCGGCGAAATACGAAAATTGAGAAGTGATTATTTTTATTATTATGTACTATACCTATGTCTATACCTATGTCCGTAGGTATACCCGGCCGCGGTGACATGTGCCGGGTACGCTTCCGTCGATTCTTATCGATCCATCGCCGCCGTTGCAACACGATGACCTGAACAGATCCTGAACAGATCCAAACAACTCAAAAAAGGATAAGACTTATTGTCGACGAAATCATACGGTATACTAATAGAACCGGAAAAGCAAAAAAGATGATGGCGCTAGTAGACGTTGACCGATGAGTGACAACTGGACGAGAAGGTACAAGCACGTGTCAACCAGCCTAAGTTGTATGGTTTAATTGTGTCCAAGTGATCACATGCAACTAATATCCTCTTTGGCCACTAGGAGTAGAGGCTGATCCGTCACTGTTGGCACTGTGAGAGGGAAAAAAGAGAAACAAAAGCATATGATAATTGCTCGTTCCCCTTGGGGTCTGAGACAACGATGGCCCTATGGGAAATGGGAAGACCGGTACCGAACGAGCAAATGATTTCTCATCTGAGATCCTTTCAAAACCTCTTTTCTCTCTAGCCGGTTACATATTATTTCCTAACATGTGTTTTCATGAGATTGATCCGATACATTTCTCCCAGCTCTCTCTGATGCGGCCATGACCGGTAGCCGTAGCCATAGCCATAGCCGTAGTCCGTAGCAAGGGACACGCTTGTTACGTAGTCACGAGTTCCCACTTGGGGCTGCTGTAGATCCCCAACGTCACTGAAGCACCCTCGGTCCCAGGCTTTCCCAGCTGCTAGACCGCGTGAGCGAACTGACGATATTAGTTGCCGACTAAGTGGGATTAAGCTGGGTTCAACTCAAGTTCCCAACGCTTCTAGAATTGAAACTTTGGATCGTATAGTGTACGGCTAAAGGCGTCGCAAACGCAGATATGATAAAAATCGAATGAAACCTGTAGCAAAATTTGACTGAATGATTGACAAATTCGAGTTCACTATTCACAGCGCGAACGTCACTGAACTGAAATCTCAGAACCCAGATCGTTCTTCTTGTGGTTATACTCATTAATCATCAGCCGCTCATAATTAAGCATAATAATCATGAAACATTCTGGTGAGATGTCTCATCCATCATTACTAGACCTCGGCTTCAAAGCTGTGCCTCATACGGATGTCAGACAGATAACAGCCGGACCTGAGGTTTTTTTTTTTTTTTTTATAATACATTTTGGTCTAGCCGCGCGTGTGATAATACTACGCATTTCCCACGATCAGAATAGACAAATCAGCATCAAGAAAAGTATGTTCGGTCCCTCTGACGCTGCCCAAGCAACAGTATGTTGCCAATACGGCAGATAATACTCGGGCAGCTCTTATGGCACCATATCAAAATTGAATCCTTCTCCGCGCCTCGAAATCGCATGCTACATCAACGACGACACGGTAGGAAACCAACAGAATGCCGGTACCAATTGTGTGGTAAAATAATAATGAGCTGCACTGTCTAATGGACGCGTTGAAGAAGAAAGGAAGAAAGAGAAGGACGAAAAAATTGTATTCGGAAAAGTTATCGTGAAAGAAAGTTGGGTGGGTCTCGATTAGGCTCCGCTTTATCACATGACTTTATATAATAAGCCCATAATTTTAGGTAACTTGAACGCATTGTCTGGTGCGTGCTTTAAGGCTTTTAAGCTTTTAAGGTGAGCTTGGTGAGGCTTGTTAAATGTGGCTTGATAAGGGATGAGGTTCTTGGCTTCCAGTAATTTGGAACTTCCGCAACTAAACGCAACGTGGGGTCTCGAAAGCTGTCCTACGAATTGTATGGTAACTAATGCGATCTACCAAAATAAGTTATCTTTCACTTGGCGAAGAGCTTTATTACTTTATGGTTTTATATGCGCATTAGGAGCTACGCGTAATTTATTCGTTGAATGACTGAGCATCTCTGAGGCTTGCTGTCTGGCCTAAGTGCCAATTGACACCCTTTTGTATTTGCGCCCCTGAATCAAAGCTCCAGACCGACATCATGGCATCAGCTGTATTCTTCCTCGATCTAAAGGGCAAGGTGCGACTATTACGACTCTATAATCTCGTGTGATGTAAGCCGACTGACACCCTGTGTAGACCCTACTTGCCCGAAACTATCGAGGTGATATTCCCATGTCAGCTGTCGAAAAGTTCCCTATCCTCCTTAGCGAAGCCGAAGAAGAGTCCTCTGCAGTACCACCATGCTTCTCCCACGAAGGCATCAACGTGTGTATCCTTAAAGCCATCTATTTATCGTCGATGCTGATTCTGGTAGTACTTATATATCCGACATAACAACCTTTACCTTCTTGCCCTGACGAAACGAAACACAAACGCCGCCGAGATCCTACTCTTCTTACACAAAGTCGTCGAAGTCTTCACCGAGTATTTTAAGGCGCTAGAAGAGGAATCGATACGCGACAACTTTGTTATTATATACGAGTTACTAGACGAGATGATGGATTTCGGCTATCCCCAAACAACAGAGTCCAAGATTCTCCAGGAGTATATCACCCAGGAATCGCACAAGTTGGAAGTACAAGCTCGGCCACCTATTGCAGTCACTAATGCCGTATCGTGGCGGTCCGAGGGGATAAGATACAGGAAGAACGAAGTGTTTTTGGATGTCGTCGAAAGCTTGAACCTATTAGTATCGGCAAACGGAAACGTATTAAGGTCAGAGATCCTTGGTGCGATCAAGATGAAGTGTTATCTATCCGGAATGCCAGAACTGCGACTAGGTTTAAACGATAAGGTCATGTTCGAAACGACAGGAAGGACGACGCGAGGCAAGGCTATCGAAATGGAAGATGTCAAGTTTCACCAGTGCGTTCGATTATCACGCTTTGAGAATGACCGAACAATCTCTTTCATCCCTCCAGATGGCGAATTCGAGTTGATGAGTTACCGATTGAACACACAAGTCAAGCCCCTGATCTGGGTTGAGTGTGTAGTTGAGAGTCATTCGGGATCCCGAATTGAATACATGCTAAAAGCAAAGGCGCAATTTAAGAGGAGGAGCACAGCTAACAACGTCGAGATTATCGTTCCGGTACCTGACGACGCCGACTCGCCTCGGTTCCGAACGAACATCGGCAGTGTTCATTACGCCCCTGAGCAGAGTGCCATCGTATGGAAGATTAAGCAATTCGGCGGTGGCAAGGAGTTCCTCATGCGAGCTGAGCTAGGACTGCCCAGTGTGAGAGGTGACGATGAGCACGGAGGAGGAATGACAGGTGGTTTCGGTGGAAGCATGGGCGGCGTCAGTGCAGGCAAAGGCGCCAAGAGACCCATCCAGGTCAAGTTTGAGATCCCCTATTTCACAACTAGCGGTATTCAAGTGAGGTACTTGAAGATTACAGAACCCAAGGTATGTGACCCCTTTTCTACTCCAGCCACATACGTATTAATCTCGTCTCTAGCTGCAATACCCATCATTACCCTGGGTTAGATATATTACTCAATCAGGGGATATCGCTGTGCGGTTACCGGATGCTGTATGAGAAGCTCGTGTTGACCTATAATGTTTAACGAAGATGTTACTTTTCGACAGGTCTAGAGAAAAGTTTCAGGTAGAGTTGATAAGTCACAACTAGTTAGTGGCGGTGCCGGGCATGAATATTAAACGACTTTCCAAATATCGTCTTTACCCATTTCAATTATCTCCAAGGGGACGCTCTAAACCTAGGATCACCGTACAACATTCCCAATCTGCCGATAACGGGTCCAATGGCTTTGAGTTGGTCCGAGACATAATCCCCTAGGGCCTTAGCGAGAGTTGACGATCTACTACGACTCGTAACATCACACTTGTCGTTTTTTCAGTCCCTTTGTAAGAGCTGAACCCCCAGGTAAGTAATGAATGATATTGATTATGACAGTATCACGAAGCAGCTTCTTATTTACTGCACCGTTCCTCTTTCTCTAGCATTGCCTGAGTGTTGACTGCTTTTCGTTCTTGTATAAATCGCCTGTCTTGATCCAAGAGCCTAGCATCTTTACTTTATTATCACCCTTACGCTTTGCAGTTACTATGCGCTTAATCGACGTCAACACCCTTGAGCTCAAGGAGTTCTTTAGTGAGAAGGCACCGCCGTATGCCATTCTATCACACACATGGAATGGCGACACAGAGGTGACGTTCCAGGAGTGGGGACGAGCTACCGTCGATGACTCCATCAAGAGAAAAGAGGGTTATACTAAGATCCTAGGGGCATGCCGTCGTGCACAAGTCGATGGTCTACGATATCTCTGGTGCGACACCAACTGTATCGACAAGTCCAGCTCTGCAGAACTGAGTGAGGCTATCAATAGCATGTTTGCTTGGTACCGTGATTCGACCGTATGCTATGCGTACCTCCATGATGTTCAGGCGGAGAATACATTCATCGGAAGTAGGTGGCTCACCAGGGGTTGGACATTGCAGGAGTTACTCGCGCCAAGCAAGGTCCTGTTCTTTGACCAGCACTGGACTACGCTTGGGGACAGGGGTGAGCTATCCAGTGTGATATCGGATATTACCAAGATTCATATCGGTGCGTTAAAAGATCGATCAACGATCTACGATTACTCTATTGCCCAACGCATGTCCTGGGCCGCCGGCCGTCAGACCAGCCGCCATGAGGATATTGCATATTGTCTCCTTGGGATATTTAACATTAACATGCCACTCCTATACGGCGAAGGTCAGAAGGCTTTCGAGAGACTACAGCGAGAAATTATCAAAGTATCCGCTGACCAAAGTATCTTCGCGTGGGATTTACAGCAATCAGATGTCCATTCTTTTACTGGTGCTTTGGCACGCTCCCCTTCCGAATTCAGAATGTGCAGCTCGATAGCCAGAAGCAAAGAAATCCAACACGTTCCTTATTCAACCACGAACCTGGGAATATCTATGAATTTGGCACTTATCAAAACCAATATTCAAGGAATAGTCTTGGCTGGCTTGAACTGTGCTAAGGAACTGCACAGGGAAGCTCATCACTCTATACTGCCAGAGGTATGCCGATTATATAGGCATTTTCAAATATGGATCCCTTTGTACAACCTAAGGCATGGACTCTACATTAGAGCGCACTATCCAGCGTCAAAAATGTTCCTCGAAAAGTCGTATCCAATTTTAGGGTACCCTAACCCTACAAACGTAATATTGAGCCTAGATGCGCCCAAAGTACTCAGCCCGCAGATTCCCAATATCCCGCGGATAAACTTACGAGATTTTTCATCGCCGTTGAACTCGGGAGTACTTGTTTCTGTTGCAGCGGGGAAAACAATGCCCTTTGAGCATTCCTTGAGAGAGGCATATCCTCTAGGTGACATATCCATCATACAAACAAAATGCCGAGATAGATCTAAGGTCTCCCACCAGTGCATATCGAGTGGCAATTTCTCTGTGGTTCTCTCGGTATTCTGGGATGAGACTGGACGACCCGAAAGTTGGATTCATACAATATTGTTTGACCCAGACTTGGAAAGCACAAGCCAAATGATACAGACAGAACGTTTGCAGCATTGCAATAATCCCAGTGACATGAATATCCTCCACAAAAGCTTACGTCAGGCACATGAAAAGTCTGTAAACAAGCACAAGAAAGAGGGAACAACCCCGATTGTTACCGTCGAAGAACAACCTCTGAAGGATTCGTTTGAACAATGGGAACTAATAGTAGATGTCATCTTTCAAGAAGCGCTAAGGCCCAAAGCTAGAATACATCGTTGAGTTTAGTATAATAGACTAGACGATTACCTATTAGCTATTACAACTTAGCAGTTTAATAGATCTTCTAAAACTGTGTCGACAAAACAATCTGCTCATATCATTATTATTGTCTAATTTAATTCATATTTGTTCAGTTTAGTTCCCATAAAGTATTTAAGTAAGTAGGTATATTCATGCCATCATAACTATAGGTAAACATTTAAATAGGTACCTTTGAACTCTAAAGTATGTTGATGAATGGGGAGCCAACATTCCCTTGTGCTTTCAGCAAACGTAAAATAAAACGCGAATCATTCCCAGCATTATGTAATAAGGTTTTATCGTATTCTACACCGAGAGTCGTCTTAAGTGCTTCCTCAAGTGTAACCATATCCAACTGCTCGTTTTGAACTTGCCATATTTTCTGAGTATCTAATGGCGGCATGGAATCAGTGAGTTTCCAGTAATCCTTCAAAAGTTCTAGCGTGCTACACATATCATGTGCAACAATTACTATACTGTGAAATCGAGCTATTAAAGGCTCAAAAACACCTTTCAATTTTTGTGCTATCTGCGCCTTGCAAATCAGCTCAGTGTTCCCGAAAGTGAAAACCTCAGGATTATTCGGTGCTTGCTTATTTTCCAAAAGTGTATTCTCTTTAATTCGCCAGTGATAAGACCTTGTGCAGAACTCATCAGGGGCACTGGAGTACCATGTGGATAGGCCAATGTCAGTAATTTTATCTGGATTTTGGTCCCAAGCGCGTACGGTGATCGAGACAAATATAGTAGCCCGCTTTTCAAACTCCTTTACAAGGTCAATCAGTCTTTTGTCGTCATATGTATGTTGCTTAAAGGTTGGATACGCGCCGTTTCGGGAGAACTGGCGCAAAGTACCCCAAGTGTTGAATAAGAGTTTCGTATTGTTAAGTAGGTATGCAGCAAGGAAAGTTGCCAGATTAATTATTTTGCAGCACCATGTCGCCTCAGAGGGTGAATTATTCTTATTTAAGGTTGCGTGTGACGCTTTTCGTAGGTTTGATTCCATAATAGTTCGCATTTGTATTCTCTTCTTAAGTAGGAGAGGGGAAACTTTACAAACTTTGACAGTGGGAGGTAGATAAAACATATTTCAACATAGAGTCAGGCGGAGTTTCTTCCAACCTTGGCTGAAATTTTTAGGCCGAGGTCAATATTATCTTTGTGTATTGTTCTTTGAGCGTACCTTCCGTCGGTAAAGACCTCAAAGCCGCTTTCAACCTCAATCGTAACTCATGTGACTCATTTGGAACCATGTGAGCAATAGCTCAGACCAATGGCACCCAATAATAGATGATATTGTTTTAGGCGTTGGACACTAGAGCCAGAGAATCATAGTGTGCACTACTCTTGTTGGAAGTAAAGTCACGTGGTAAGGTCACGTGAGTGGATTCGGCCTCCACCCCACAATAAAGTAGAATAACAACCAAGTTCTAGCCAATCGTTACTTCACTGCTAAAGCATATTTATACCCCTTTATCAATCCAACAATTCTAACCTTTTTCTACTAATTGTAAACAAGAATGCCTTTGTTTGGCCAATGAGAGGCGAGTTTATATCTGTTTATAACTAGTCTTAAAGAAAATGCTTTTTAACTCGGAATATACCAGCTACGTTGATTGCTATTATTGATGTGCTATTGTGTTGTGGCATTAGATTCTAAGCATTACCTATAGTTATACGTCTTTAGATAACAGGTAGTGGGCTACCTAGGTATGTACACTAGATACATACAATAATCTGTCTTTAGTTAGGTACTCAATTTGTTTAGTCGATGGGCGAGGCAAAAAGTCCTGTCCATTAGATTCAAAGTTTTATAAAAGTACTTAACCTATGAAGCCATTGCTCACTTCCAGCATACTGAAAGGTGAAACCCCCCACGTCTTCCACGACGCTAGGACACAACAGGAGGTATTCTACCCCGGATAATTAGGCGTTGGAGAGGCCCCCCACGGGAACTTGGGGCAGGGGAAAGCCCCCGCGTCGGATTCCTTGGCGAATATTCCCATCTCAGCCGTCCCGAGCAAGTGGGAGGGAAATGTCGCGCAATCGTGTTCCTGTTGAAAACCAGGTTGGACCCCCATCGACTCCGCTCCCCCGGCTTGTTATTTTTTTAGTCTGTTAGTCTATTAGGCTTGCCTGCGTCCTCCCTGCGTCGTCCCCCATCTCGAGAGTCCCCGCGGAACGGTTCGGCGCATATGCAAGTCATACGTCTCTAATATTGCGATATTATGGACGAGCGATGTCGCGGTTAAATGGCGTCCCAGCAGTCCCAGCAGCAATCACCAGGAGGCGGCGGAGGAGGAGGGAACGCTGCTGCTGGTGGCGGTGGGAGCACATACAAACGAGCAAGTCGGAAGGGAGCTCCCCGGAGGTTTTCGTGCGACTGGCCCGGGTGCGACAAGATGTATTCGAGAGCCGAGCATCTTCAGAGGCATCAATTGAATCGTAAGGCTAAGAAGTCCCAAGACTAGAGATTCCAAGACCGCAGATCATCAACATTTGCGGATCTATGTCGATGGTAACCTACCTAGGTATAGCACAATGCTAACAAGAATACAAGATGCTCCCAAGACTATCTATACGTGTGATGTCCCTGACTGCACGCAAACATTCGTGAGGCCAGATCTTTTGGCACGCCACAAGAAGCGCCATTCGGCTTCCTACATTCCAAGGAATCGTACCAGCAGCTTCAGCATGCCCACCAAGGAATCTCCTCAGGATATATCTGTGATGCCTTCACCTAGCATCGCCGCGAATCCTGTTGGTCCAGGTCCACCACGGTCGGCGACGTTCTCCCAGCAGCCCGCGAGTGCTCCGCGCAACGCAGCTGTGCTGTTAACCTCTGACTCTCCAGTTCAGGCTCAACCACCGCCTTTACCGCCACCTATGGCGCCCACACAGCCAACTCCGCTTTCGCACGGCGTGCCTTGGACATCCCCGATAGATGGCGTTAACATCATTCGCCAGAAGGCTGGCTTTTACGGTCGCGAGCAGCCACCTATGCATGACCATTCCACTTTCGTTCCTTACCACAATGTGCCAGTGCCGACCGATGCGAACGAATTAGAGATTCGTGAAAATTTTGGTGTTTGGCTATTTGACCCTCAACAGACGTATCGAGACTTTAGTTTCACCAGTATACCATTTCTCGAAGGCGGATTGGAGTCCCCGTTTAATAACAACATACATTACGATCACGAATCGCTCACCAGTCGATCTCAGCTTGATCTTACGCCCCCACGGCACCCCGACATGCCTGACGAGCTTATTTCCGAGTATCGCCGAGTGGATGTCCTACGCTATGTTAAGCTGTTCCATCAGAAACAGAACAGGTTCGACTCGAAGCTGGCTAACTTGATGCACGAGACCAGCGACGATATCCCACGTTTAAATCTAGAGTTTCTAAGAGAATGCATGCGACATTATTGGGATTTTGTATCTCCAAGGCTCCCCATCGTCCATCAACCAACGTTCTCTTCCGCGCAATGCTCCATTCTCCTTCTCTTAGTTATGATTGCTTTGGGTGCCGCTCAGATATATAGCCGTGAATCTAATCGGGAGATGCCGGAATATAAATCATTGGCCGACCTAATTATCTCCAATGTCCGTTTCGAAATATTAACTGCCGACGAAGCCTCTCCGCCGGTGGAACTTTGGGTCGCTCAGGCTTTACTCCTAGTGGAATTTTACGAGAAGATGTATTCGTCTAGGATCCTCCACGAGAGAGCGCATGTATACCATTCGGTAACTCTAACACTACTCAGACGAGGTAGCCCACTAATTGGAGGAACGGCTGATTCCCCATCCGACGAACAAAATGGAACGGAGCACCCTGCGACATCAGATGCGAGGACGTGGTGGGTGAAGTGGGCTAGAACGGAATCGATGCATAGGGTAGTCTTTGCCGCATTTATGATGGATATCGTTCATGCCGCGATGTTTGGACATGCGGCGGATATGGCACCTCACGAAATACGTTTACCCTTACCTTGCGACCAGTCCTTATGGTCGGCGTCTAGTCCAGAGACAGTTCGTCATCACGATTCGAATTTTAGATTATATGGCGTCAAACCCGTTTCATTTCTTGATGGATTGAAATGTGCCATCCATGGAAAGGAAGTTCGAACCCACGCATTTGGTCGCATGATTATTATGTGTGGTCTTCTCAGTGTCGGTTGGCATTTGAGACATCGCGATACACATCTAAAGTGGCTTGAGCTCGGAGCTAGTTCCTCTGACACAAGGGATAAATGGTGTAATATGCTTCTAAAAGCATTTGATGATTGGAAGACCAGTTTTGACGTGGCTATCGGCTCGAGCGACTCCGAGACGGATGGCCCGGGACAGCAAGCTCATTCAAACGGACTCATACAAAGTGCGTCTGTCCTATATCATCTTGCTCATATTAGTCTGTATATCGACATTGTCGACTGCCAAGTCTACACGGGAGCGAAGAGGTTACTCGGTCGTAAAGTCTCCACACGCGATTATACTAACGTCGTGACGCGAATGTCGCTATGGGCGAATCAGATGACAACCCGTCACGCGATACTTCACGCCTTCAAGCTTCTTCATCGTATCCTTGTGGATCCTCGTCAGAAGAGGAGTAATGGCTATGGGAATACTCCCATGGATAGCTATGGGACACAATACTCTTGTCGACGAGACCCCGACCCCCACCGACCGTGGATTATGTATTATGCCACTTTGAGCATCTGGTCTTTCGTGCGAGCACTTACTCAAGCACGAGATCAAACCAATACACTTCGACCGTTCCCACAACAATTACAGCGCAACACGACAGGGGTTTACGATTATCTCTGTAAAGTGACTAAACTGTCAGAGCTTGATACTTCAACAACGAATCTTCAGGCAAATCTTCAAGACGGGTTACCCAACTTGCTTGATACCATTGGTACCCTTACGTCCGAGTCACCTTCTGAATTGCTTAAAGAAGCATGCGGTCGACTCGATACATGTAAGCATATGCTTTACCACGGCGAGACTTGAGCATAGCATCTTAGGCCTTGATCTTTACCCATTTAATATTGCAATGAGCACAGCGAGTGCATTTAATCATATACCCTTAGTAGTATAACATATCATCGCTACTAGCATTAGGAATTGGCTTCACTCCAGTTGAGTTTGAAGTATGGAAATCCGACTTGAGGAACGAGTCTGGACTATTGTAACAAGCATACACAAGGGCGATTTCCTTCACGCGATGCCGAATCCCCCAATTGGGGAAATGAGCATTCCGAATCACGAATCTAAATCAGACACAAAAGATACGATTAGTTAATGTATCTCACATAGTGAGAACAACTTGATTATATAGAAAACACAAGAGTGCATGATGTAGTTACGCTGTATAGATAACAAGACTAATAATTATGAGCCATGCTTTACTTGGCCCCCTCTTCTTAACCTTAGGAATGACTTCGGCCATACGACTAGAAAGACTTTATAGTCATGACGTTTCCTGCCGTCTGCACGTAGATAGGATAGTGATAGTAAGGTTCATTCTCTTGGATGGCAATAAGGGATCGAAGCGCAGCCTGGAACTCACCTAGGCAGGTAGGCTTCAAGGCGGTATGACTCAACTTGTCCAATATTCGTAGCTGCCTTAAGCCCGTAATCCTGGTGCGGAATCCGGTTATCGAACGCCGCTTGTTCTCCACCAACACCTGCAGATGCTTAACAAGCTGCCGCTTGTACGGTTGCAGCAAGCTCTTTAGGATACGGCGGCGATCTTCGTCGTCGTCGTCGTCGAATTCGAGCTCGTAGGAATTGTGCAGGAGGGACTTGCAGAAGCACAGCGGGCACGTCGACTGGATCTTGAGCCATTCGAGTCTAAAGCCACTGTCGATACCGAAAGTCCGATGGACCGTCTCTACGGTATGCGAGCAGGTATATATCTCGTGCGTTACGAAGGTCGGCATTATGTCGGATCGTAGTGCGTCAAGAATTCTACCTGCAATCTTACCGGTAGAGGTGCGGTGTTTATGTTGGTTAAGGAGGATCGGAGTAAACGGTGTGGCTTTAGATCATGCTATGAATGATTAGGAAGTAAGGAAACACAGAATAATCGCAGTTTCAACAACTTTATATACAAGAAGCGTTACCTATGTCGAAAAGCTTTCGAGTCACGCATTTTCTTTCTCCTTAAATCACCCTCGAGATAAAGGGCCAGGGTAGTAGAGATTCACCAACTTGTTGTTTGTCTGGAGGGCATTATAATACACAATAGCCTATTGTCTAATTGTCTTCGGACTTTATGAGCTGTGTGTCGCCACGTAAATTTGTGTAGCCCTGACCATTATGGCATCCCTTTCAACATTCTTTTACTCCGTCTCATACTATTGTGATAACGCCTCCTACTAGGGTCTACTTGCAATAGTCGGCAGCCATGTCTCACTTAGCACTGCCCAGTCTTGAAGATGCATAAAGGAACCATATTTCCGATAGGTATAATGACATAAACATTGAAACAAGAGACAGCTCTCTTCCTGAGATTCAACCTAAACTATTCTAGCTTCAACCTTTATGTCCTCCGTGACTATTGATTCAATTTCACAATTCTATAGAACCATACTGCAAGCCTTCTTTAACGAATTATGAGCCGTCCCTCATCCTGAATTGCGCTGTCGCTAATCTGTGTGATGACCTCCTGACTTGTACAAGGTGACGTGGATCGGAATCGCCACTGCTGTATAATAATAGTATTGATTATGCGGATATAAGGCGAAATGCTCGGGAATTTCTGGCCGAGGTTAAATAGATGGGTTCCTATTAGGTAGTCTAACTCTCCCATGGATATTGGAATTATTCCCTATAAGGAAGTTAGAATGTTTTCGTGATAGTTGAAGCAGGAGCACGTACCTGGTTGTCGGCCATGATGTCAAGGGCATTGTTATGAGGTGAACCAAAAGGCGAAGCAACAATTTCGCTGCTCTGTAAGGCACTCCAACTAGAATAGCCCTTAGTTCAGACCTGTTCTTACTAAACAGTTCCTTTGTTCCAAGGGGGTCCCAAGTGAGACTCATGACAGGCATGGCATTGTAGGGGTGTTATGGTATAGCCGATAGGTTCAAGTGACTTTAACGGATTATAATCAATTTCCACTACTGTGGTGTTTCTTTTATAGGGAGGAGTTAAATATAACCCAATATCTCGGATGTTTTATTGTGCTCGCCACACGGACCCTAGACGAGATTATAAAGTCAGTATTAAGAGGTTGGTAAGATAGAAAAGGATAGTATTAAAAGAAAGTTGCAAGATCTTACCCCACGGCCAATGGCTCCGGGATTAGGGATGCGTCATTGTCTTTATGGTATCTTTGGTAGCCTTAGTTGTTTGGATACATCAGGGGCCATGCTTCACTAATAAAGTTGCTAATACGCCCTCCATGTTCCTTGAGCGCTTCTGGGTCCCGCTATCGTCTTTTGGTCGACGCGGATCGTGAAGGATACCTAGTTCTGTGAATAGGAACCTTAGGGTATGAATAAAAATAGTGGGTTGTAATAAGTATTATGATAATAATAATACCTAATAATAGTTGATAGGTAGTGATAATAATTGTTAGAATTGGAATTGGAGTTAGAGTTGGAGTTGGAGTTGTGATGAATAGTTAGGATGGGAGAAGCATGTCGGCGTGCACATATATTTATATTTGTCGGCGCGTTGTTGTGCGCTGTGCTGATTTCAAGTTGCCGCCTGATCCTACCGTGCCCTAGGAAACCACAAACCCTCAAACCATCAATTGGAAGGAACGATTTAATAATTTGACTTATTTTTCTTTGTTCTTTTATTTTAGCGCGTTAATTCGCCGCCTTAGGTTGTTCGTAGCCCAGTTACTGATCCTACTAGGTACCTATGCACCATTCTGTAGAATCACTACATCATTACAGCCATTACAGCAGCCTTATACCTTCCGGCGACTTGAAATGCACGTAGCTATTTCCTTAAGTTGTAGGTACCTAGGTAGGTAATGGTATGGTACATAGCACGGTGCTTTCCATTTAGGTATTCAGTCACCTAAGTCGGTAGGGTTGAATATGGTGATTCCGACTTACAGAGTTCTGTCCTACAAATTTGGCCCTTTTGCAAAACTTATCGAACTTCAAGTACAAAAAAGCAATGTATTGTATTACCTGACGTATATTATTACATGTAGGCACCTAAATGCATTGCCTTTACGTCCTTGTGATATTCTAGAAAGGGTCTTGAGCCTCTTGACTCTGCTTTATTGGCATCACAATATTTTAACTAGGTAGGTACTTATGTATGCTCGTGGAGCGTTCCCAACTACGAGATGTACCTTATCTAATAAAGCCTAAGGTTGCAAGCACATCTATTTAAACTCGATTAACTTGTTGGATATACGATACCAACTTGATATATTTAGTAGTTACCTAGATATTCTAACTATTAGTTGGTCTTCCAGAAATAGGGGTGATTAGTCATCGGCCATTTATTGAACATTATCAAAAAGGGGCTTCTGGAGAGATATGATTGGTCTATTAAGCTAGGATGACCCATGGGTTTCAGAACCCGACCGAAGTGACACAATCCCCAGACGAACAAAGTTTCTTGTTTCTCTATTTCTTCTTCTATCTTACCTTTTTAATGCTTTATATCGTGTACGTAATAGCGCTGCTTAATGATCGGCAATAACGAGTACTTTTATGTTGATCTCGATGATGATCTCATTATCGCTTGCATTGAGTTTTATAATTCTCGAAACCTCAGTTCCACAATGTTGCCATGCTGTGTTAACGTTGCAACAACCGAATATGACGCGAATGGTTCCTGGTCTTCGTCTGAACTCTGAATCTTCACTACGCAAACACAATTTTATAACCCGCATATGCCAACCTCTGCAAGGGACGCTATCCGGAACCTAACATAGCGAATCCCCCTAGCGAGAGATGTTATGATCGGTAACTAGGAAGCCTCACATTTGAACCCTGGATTATTTCTTTGGTGTTTCCAGCTCGAAGATCAAGATCCTTAAGATATCTCGCGAGAGGTCTAGGATATACTAATCTCTTCATCTGGATGATCTTCGGTCACTGTCCCTAGGCACATTGGCTCGTGAGAGGTTTCGCCTGTTAACGTTAGAGTGATGTAGCAAGATAGTACTCTAAACCAAACACGCTGACAGACCTCTAATAGGGTTGTATATAAGACGGTATTTGAATTGGCATAGATACTAAAAGCTCTTCGTCTTACCTTTCCAAACGTTTGCGTAGACTTCGCGGCGCCAAGTAAATTATGGTAGTCTTAAACACGTCCCATAAACATCCTGAACGCGTTGCTATCCCAAAGGCCATTGGGTATGATCGATTAAACGCTGCGGAGCATAAAATATCCGTCAAATCCGGGGTCGCCTCTTATTCTGCCTCGCGAATAAACGTCGATTCGGCCAAATGATGATGTGCGACGTATCAAAACAAGGGGTCCCGGAGCTGATGCCACAGATGTAACAGAAACACCCGCACTCACACTCAGCCTCACGGCCGTGCTGAACCCGGCATCAGGGGGTAATCGTGGGAAATGTTCGAGAAGGGATAGAATAGTAGGTCTTCGTCTGAATATTTAAACATTGGAATGATCGCTTCGGGATCTCCAACGAGTGCATCAAGGACACAGACCTCTAGACCAAAAGCTTAACTATTGACTTCTATCATCTCATTTATCTTTTGCAAACGCCGGTTCGAGTTGCTATAATTTTATTTTAAAACGAAACAAACAAAATGGTTCGCATCGCCTTCTTCGCTCTTCTCTCCGGTAAGTCACCATCAGCTTGAACCTCTCCAACCATACCTAATGTAACATTCGCTAACCATCTCCAAGTTGTCGCCGCTATCCCGGCACCGCTCCAGCCTGACCCAGCTGGTACCAAGAACGTAGGCAACGGGCAAGGTACCCAGTTTATCGGTGGAGAGTGCTTGAGCTCGGCAGATTGCGCGTCGACGTGCTGCGCGGGAGTGTCAGGCCAGAGCTTTGGCTTATGCTCCGGCCTCGGCGCGCAGACCCAAGCTGGCAAGACCGGCTGCGGCTTTGGCGACAACGGCCAGGCTCAGTCCAACAACACGAGCACCAACTAAGCTGGAGCGGCTTGGGTTGTCGTTGACGCTAATGACAAACGGCAATGGACATCAGCCGCTCGGCCGGGCTGGTGGGAGGTGTCATACTACCAGGGTGATATGCCGTCTTCGGAGGGAATGCTACAGAGATATAGAGTGTGGTAGGATGTGGTCAGAAGATCCTGTCTATCATCGGGTGTCCAGGATTAGGTATATACAGTATTTGATACCATATGGGTTCAGCATTGCATTGCATCTCTAGAAAAGGCAGGGACACTTCTGGAGCAAGGGAATACCTAATGTTATATAGTATATTTGACTTTATACGAATATGATTACCGACATAATAATTCCTACCGAGTTCGCCTTCATACATTACTGTTGGTTCTTAGTGTGGTTAGCTTTGAGCGACTAAAAAGCAAGGGGAATAGAAACGATCTTTCTAGTCTACACAGTAATATCCATTTGTCGTAACAACACGGTTCATGCCTCTAGAGCTAGATATACTTTCGACAAGCGACATATTCCTCAAGACAACTTCCTAGACAGGTAACTCGAATCTATAATGGCAAAGCAGACGGCAGCTATATTGAAACCACAAGTAGCAGACTTCAAAACTCCAAAACAATACCATCCATAGGATTTGTACATGACATTCAAAGAAGCCATCTAGTAACATGCTATCATTTAAATCCATTTCGCATACTTAGCTCGTAGAAGATGTCATACGAGTGGTGTTTAGAACTAATCCGAACTCAACGCCTTGATTTTAGAATGTACATGAATTAGGATACCCTCGGAGCATTTTGTTGCTACCATGAGGCTTCCTCGAAGCAATAAACCATCGTGATCACTCGAAACCTAACCTCCTTTTATCGACTATGTGGATATGTGGGCGCCAAACAATGCAATAAGATCACTCCCTATGAATGGCTCAACATCCCTCCCCCCTTATCAACACCGTGGGATGCAATGGTCCGTTGACGCCATGCCTCATTATGTACTCTCATTAAACACCTAGAGAGTAGCCAGACCTCCAAGTAGTCGTGAATCTATCCGACGGATCAAGCCTCCCTTCCAAACCGGACGTCAAACTCTCTCAACACACCCATAATACTGGCTACCTGGACCTCGATGGGTGGTCTACCCGCCGTATTTGATGGTAGGGGAGTAGCCTTGAGTCTAGGCAACCAAGTGCCGATCTCGTCAGCTGCCTTGTCAAAATTGCGATGACTAGCCAGTGTCTTGTACGCATCCGCGCATGATAGGCTGACACTGGTCGACGATTCGGCAGATGTCGCTTCGGTAGATTTGCAGCATCCGGATCCGCCGGATCCTCCACAGCACCCTCCGCTGGGTGCGCTTGAATTGCGGGCGAAGTTCGCAGCGAGGCTACGGCAGAAGAGGCCAGACTTGGGGTCTCTTAGACACTGGGCACAGGAACCTGGTCCTTTGGGACCACAGCCGCCGGAGGGACGGGCTGCCAGGATAGGAGTGCGGTTTAACGAATTAATACCTGGTAATTTGACGGCGCCGGTCGATGTGATTTCTATTGGGAGAGGGCCGACGTCATTCTCGGACGGAGGCGGTGTCTGAACTTGTTGGGACACTGCAGGGAGCGTCTGCGATGCGGCAGCTTCGGCACACATACAATAGGTGCCTTCTTCGCAGAAGCCGCAAGAGTCTCGTGGTGGCACGGTCGGCTGAGGGGGAGGTTGATACAGAATTGGTTCCGGAACGGGATCCTTCTTCTTGGCGAACGCAGTAGTAAAGTCGACCTCGTGAGGATAGGGCTCGGGTATCTTCTGTCTCTTCTCCTCTGGAGCCATGACAGACATGGAAGATTTCTTCCGCTTAAGCTCAGTTTCCGAGTTCGGAGCCATGTCCTTCACCATAGCCTCGAGGCATTCGCACTTGGAACCAATACTGCACTTGCTGCATCCGACAGTCGTGTCAGCAAGAACCTCTTCAGCACAGGCGCATGGCCCGTTGATTTCACAGTTGCCACAGCCTGTCGGATCAGTGGAGGATTCCCGCGGGCCCCCCGATGGACTTGATGAGTCGGGAGGGGAAATGATTTGCGAGATCGAGAAAGCAGTGGTCGAATTACGGTGTTCCGGTACGTTGCTGGCCATGCTGCCTCGCGGCGTGGGACGTTGAGAAGAGAAGCTTAGCGGGTTCGGTGGTCTTCCATGCTGTGTAGTGAAACTTCCGTGTCTTGACGATGTGCTCGAGCCTTCTCCTCTCCATCGTCGACGTAAATCCTCGAGTTCACTTGTTGCCTTGATGCGCTCTTTACGCTCCTTTTCTAACAAGTCCTCCAAGACTACACATCTGTTCTGTAGGGCTTTCACCTCGGTATCCAATTCCTGCACTTGGTCGGTAAGCTGTTGCTGATTTCGATCGTACTCTTCCTTCTGCTCCTCCAGCTGCTCCTCCAATTCTCCTACGCGGGCTGCCCTCCGCTCACGAAATGCACGCTGGGCGGCGCGGTTCTGAGCCTTCCGCTTAGTTGGCGGTGTATCCGTAGCGGGCTTTCGACCGGGCTTAGGCCTCGGAGGAACCACCCATTCCTTGCTGGTAATTGAGCCCTTTGAAGCCATTACGGTGGCCTGTAGGGCTGCGGCTGCGGCTGCGGGTTTGATGGCAAGCTGATGGGTTGAGGTAGGCGTAGACACGCTCGAAATGGGCGAGGCAGCTGAGATAGGGGTTATAGAGAGTTTGGTTGGTTGGTGTTTGGGGTGGCCGTTGAGATAAGCAGGAGACATGGTAGCAGCAGAAGTCGCCATGTTATTCCGATTCTGGAGCAGAGAGGCGGGAAAACCATTTAGTCGTTCCTATTTGTTGTGGTACTCGGGGCTGCAATGCACCTCGGACATCAGCGTGCGTCGAGCCCTTGAGATTTCCGCGGGATCGTCTCCGCAGAGATGCAGTCTGACGGTATCCGAGATGGTAAACAGGTAAGGGTATCAGATCAGATCAGTTTATGTCGATGTATATCAATCACTTCCTGCTATAGGCTGGATCTTTTGGTGTCTAACTTTCCCCGATTCAAGGGAAGAAAAGAAAAGTAACTAGGAGGGTTTTTAGGGTCCCCCTCCCACGAATCAAGCAAACTTGGGGGGTTAGTAGGCAGTGATGTACCTAGGGACTCAACGCGAGTGAGCGGGCCGAGCTGCCCTCAGGGTCTCCGAATTAGGGACTTTGGCCAAGTAATTGTTTTAGTTAGTATAGAAAAATGAACCGAGTGGGTGAGCTCCTCTGGTTGGACTCGTTGGACTGGTTGGAGTGAGATAGGTGTGACTAAAGAATGACTGTTTGACAGGCTATTAGATCAATCAATTCGTAGACTGAGCTGGGATTGAAGTAGTATGTAGTATTGATTGTCCCTTCTTACGAGTTAACAGATGGTCTTTGTTCTTAATCGGCTGTGGGGGTGTTGTGAAGAGAAGTTGGGGGGTCATGCAGACGATCTCTCACTACTGAGTGATGTGACCTAGAAATGAAAGAAGGGGGGGGCTAGACTGACGAGTGTGGTAGTTGATGGTTCGAGATCATTGATCACTGATCACTGATCAGATTGATAAGATTATGCCAGGGCCCTGTAACCCGCAGTCCACTCGCCTAATTCGAGCCAACAATGTCACATGGGGATGAAAGGCCAAGATAGGATAGGCTCGGCAGCAAAAGAAGGAAAAAAAAAATTTAGTCCATCGATCCACTTCTGTAGGTTGCTCGGACCTGTCGGATTCCGAACTTGTTCTAAGCCGGAGATGGAGATGAAGATGGGTGTTTGCATAAAGGTTGCGATTTAATATGATCTTGTCTTTTTCCTATCGTATTCACTTAGGTAGTTCCCCCCTTCTTATCCCCCTCTTATCTTCTCTCGTGGTTGTATCCAGCTGTATAATTAACTGTCCTTTGTAGGTACTGTGAATAACAACTTAGAAACATTGAAATTGGTGAGAAAACGAATTGGCTATGTTCGGGTGTGACCGGACAGGAATTTACTCTAGCCGAAGTTGCTCTGGTTCCATTAGTCGGCCTTGTACTAACTGGAAGCTGGTAAGGTTAGGTAATGCTCCCTCCAGGCCGGTACCGGAGAATTCGAAAGGGTTCCACTTAATTATGTAAACCATCCAAGGTGGATTCGGTGAATTGGCTTTTAGTGTAACCTCAACGTCTGATTTTACTCCACATCAATCCAATTTTGAGGTCAATTCTACATGTACCTAAGTACTTCAAGGCAGTCCAATTGAAGCAGCTCAATCCCATCGTGACATGACATGCACATCAACTAGTGCCCAAGCTACCTCGCAGAGCAACATATACATATGTATTCGCGGTAATTTAATTACTTGCATATGATACTGGAGAAGGGCGACGCAAAACTGATAAACGACACCCCCAGCCTATAGACGAAGATAGATCAAAACGTTCTAAAGGCAGGACAAAGCTAAAACATATCGTCATCAATATCAGACCGAAATATAACCTCTCGCATGTCTCATCATACAAGACCTACTTTATCATAACGGTATCCACTTTTTATACTGGAATTGAGATATCATGGCCCATCTCGCAGCACCGTCGTTGGCTAGACCAGTGAGCTCCCGCAGCTTCGCTTTAGTATCTTCGTCTGAGTCCTCAGACAATGAAGATGATGCTCCGCTCCCCTTTCCCACTGCGCTTCCACGATCTGATTTCCTCGCACCGGACTTCGACCCAGCTGAATACCTATCCTCCCTCGCGAACCGTCACCAGACCCTAGAAGACCTACGATCCGACCTGAGGGAGCGGAGCGCAGCTATTAGTACCGAGCTGCTAGAACTAGTCAACGCGAACTACACCAGCTTCTTAAGTTTAGGTGACGAGCTTAAGGGTGGCGAGGAGAAAGTCGAGGACGTCCGCGTAGCGCTGCTAGGATTTCGACGAGCTGTTGAAGAGATCAAGGGCCGAGTAAAAGAAAGGGGGACCGAAGTTGCTGGTTTAACCCGGGACTTATCCGGCGTAAGAAGCGAGATAGAGACCGGGAGGAAAATGCTGGAATTAGATGAGAGGATATCCGTGCTTGAGGGTCGGCTGGCAGTCAGAAGCACAGGACCTGACAGTGATGATAGCGACGAAGACGATGAAGACGACGAGGATGAGTTGGAGGGAGCAGTGGGAAGCAGCACGACAAAACTGATGCAATTAGCGAACGAATATACAGTGGTGGACGAGTTAGCCAACGACATTGGAAGGGATACACCTTTGGTACGGAAAGCGGAAGAGAGATTAACGAGGTGTAGAAACACCATCCTTTTAGACCTCGGTACGGCATTGAAGGAAGCCAAGAAGGCGGGTGCTAGAGGACAGGCAAAGCTACTAAAATTGATGGGCATCTATTCTCTATTAGATGCCCAATTAGAAGCTGTAAAGGCATTAAAGAGCAATTGATTATGCGGAAACGACAAATTTTCACAATTATTCTTAGGAGCATATTAGCAAGATACCCAAACATCTAACTTATACGAAGCATATGGTACAATTATACACTGTCCTGCCTTACGGGGTATAAATATTTATTTACATGGCTGTGCTCAGGTGTGCGGGCTGAACCTTCTCATCGGTAGAGTTGAAGAGGCCGCTCAAGCTGAAACCTGGCCCGTTTGTGGATGTTAGCACGACCTCCACTAGATCCTTCTTGACTCTGTCTTCCATATTTGAGATGTTTTCCTTCACCATTGTCACGAGCGCCTTGACGTTCGAGGACAGCATGTTAGGTGTGAATTGGATGTTTCCAATAGGCATACGAATCGCGCCGACCCTTTCTCTGTAGTTCTCGGCGCCGACCATCTCGTGCATTAGAGACTTCACACTCCTAGTGATGGTGTTGGTCTTGATGCTGGGCATCAGACCTTTGGGACCTAGTATACGACCAAGACCGGCCTTTTTGAGAGCTGGCTCGGAGTCGACATGGCAGATTAGACGGTTGAACGGTAGCTTATTCGGGCTCGCCCTGATCAGCTCGAATAGAGAATCCTCTCCGAATGCGACAGCACCCCCAGCGCGGGCGTCGTGCATAGCGCCACTGCCTTCCTTACAAATGACGGCGATCTGGGTGTCGTTCTTGACAGGGTAAGGCAAACGTATCCGATTTCGAAGTACGGGACTGTTCTTGGGCGTTCTTATTTTTAAGGCGATTTCGTAGGTAACAGAGGATGGTGGTCGACCGACCTCAGCGGCTCGTAGGTATCTGTAGTTTCTGTAAGTTAGAGAATAGAGGAATCATAGTTCGAGGGAACCCACCGCATAGCATCGCATAGCGAATGTCTCTCTTCTTTGCTTGGTGTGGCAAATTTGTATTCCTTGAATCGCTGCTGTTTCTTTGCTCTCTTCACCTTTTCCTTCTCTCGCTCGCGCGCCCTCATGGCCACGGTACCAGCGCTTTTGCATCTTGTCTGGATTATCGACGGAGCTAAAAATCTCGGGATGGTCGCATTGACAGGCCTCGCGGGTGTAGAGAGGCTGAGCCTCGCCAGCGAAGCAATGCACTGACTCGTTGAAGCCATTGTGATCTTCCGTGGTCGTCGACAGTCGTTAGACCGTAGTCATATGAAGCTTTAGAAATCGATAGTATGCAGAAACAAATTTAGGACAAGGGTGGAGGATACGTTTTCAGCCTCAAAATTCGTAGTACCACACTATTACTAGCCACAATTTGATATCTTATCGTATAGGTAGGTAGGTACTTATGTAGGTACCTAGGCAGGCTAGGTACCTAAGCTATCTAATCAGTCAATTACCCCTCTATCAACTTTTTTAAGAGATGCCGTCAGTGGGGTGACGGTAACCCCGCCACAACCTATCGTCTGCTTGTTGACTCAAAACAGGTACCGAGTCGGACTCATACGCAAGCTTCAATTTTACACCTAAATTTTAAGGTCATAAATAGCTTCGAGTCCCGAGTATTCACAGTGACCTCCAAAATGAAGGCAGACGAGCTCGTTGCCGTATCGACCTCTCTAGGAGGAGACTTCAAGTCTATTGAGCCTCACCTTATCCGACTTGAGAAGCATCTCACCTTGAGAACTTACCTTGCCGGATATACTCTAAGCGAACTAGACACCAAGATCTGGCTTGCTATTAAAAGCAATCGCGTGGCAGTATCCTTCGTTCGTAAGGGTTCATACGCAAACCTTCACCGATGGTTTACCTACATCGAACAAGCTCATCCCGAGATTCAAGCTGAAGTGAAGGCTGCCGACTCGGCACGGAAGGCCAAGGTCCAAGCAGCTAGTCGAGCCGGTGCCAGTTACAACTTAGCACTACAAGACACCGACAAGGGGGTTGTTACTCGATTCCTTCCCGAGCCTTCGTAAGGATTTCTTACTTGTAACACATATCAACTTTGCAGATTTCTAATTGGAACATAGGGGATACCTCCACATTGGACACGCCAAAGCTGCGTTGCTCAGTGATTACTTTGCGCACCAAGCCTACGACGGCAAGCTTCGCCTGAGATTAGACGATACGAACCCTAGTAAAGAGAAGGAAGAGTACCAGGATGCCATCATCGAGGATCTTGCTCTTATGGGAATTAAGCCTGATGTTGTCACATATACCTCGGACTACTTCGACCATCTCTATGACACATGTCTCTCCCTCATCAAAAGCGGTAATGCGTATGCCGATGATACGGACGTGGAAACTATGCGCGACGAGCGAGGAAAGGGTATCGCGTCTAAGCGACGAGAAAGGACGGTCGAGGAGAACTTAGCCATCTTCGAACAGATGAAAAATGGTACGGAGGAAGGTTTGAAGAACTGTATTCGCGCAAAGATCTCGGTGGACAACCCGAACAAAGCTATGCGCGACCCGGTCATCTACAGGTGCAACCCCAATGACCCGCATCACCGCACAGGCACCAAATGGAAGATGTATCCTACCTACGATCTCGCATGCCCCGTAGTCGATAGCTTGGAGGGTGTCACGCACGCCCTTAGGTCCACCGAGTACACGGATCGAAACCCTCAGTTCCAATGGTTCCTCGACACGCTGAAGCTACGCCAGGTGTATATGTGGGATTTCGCTCGTATGAATTTCATCCGGACTTTCTTGTCCAAGCGCAAGCTCGCTAAGCTGGTCGATACCGGCCGGGTCTGGGGGTGGGATGACCCACGAATGCCGACCATCCGGGGTATTCGTAGACGAGGCATGACCATCGCTGCGCTCCGCGATTTTATCTTGAAGCAGGGTCCGTCCAGGAATGTCGTGTCCATGGACTGGGCTAGCTTCTGGGCCACAAATAAAAAGGAGATTGACCCGGTTGCGCCACGACACACCGCTATTCTCAAGAAGGACCACGTCAAGGTCGCTATTATGGGAGATGAAGCCCCCGCCGAGCCACGTACCGAGGACAAGCCACTCCACCCCAAGAACCCCGCCGTCGGAACCAAGAAGGTAGCCTTCAGCAAAGAACTGATACTCGACCAGGAAGATGCCAAGTCATTCAAAGACGGCGAAGAGATTACTCTGATGCAATGGGGCAATGCGTTTGTTAGAGCTGTCGCGAGCGGTGACCCAATTACAAGCATCACGTGTGAGCTGCATCTCAAGGGCGATGTCCGCTCTACCGACAAGAAGGTTACGTGGCTTTCGACGCAGGGGCAGAAGCTTATCGATGCGGAGCTCTGGGACTTTGACTACCTGATCACGAAGGACAAGCTCGAGGAGGAGGATGACTTGGAGCAGTTCCTAAACCCCGTGACGGCGACTAAAGAAGACGCATTCTGCGACGAAGGTGTCGCCAAGCTAAAGCAGGATGATATTATCCAGTTGGAGCGAAGAGGATACTATCGCGTAGACAAGGCGTATGACGAGAATGGGGATAAGAAGGTCGTGTTGTTCTGCATCCCGACTGGCAAGAGCAAATAGACAGGTAAAACGTGTAATTTGCCGGAATCTGATAATGAAAAAGCTCAATGATAATAAACGTTGCTATTAAGCCAAGAAGATCATGTACTAATCTATGTGACACTAGGCCAACAGCATGGACCTTTCAAGTACCTAAACCTTGCCCACACCTAATTAATAGGCGGGTTCGTCACAGCTTCATTGGCAAAGTAATCTACCGCTTGCTGGCGAACTTCCAAGACAATCTTCAGATGCTCCATCTGCAGCTTCTTCCCTTCACTGTTGGCTAACATAAGAGCCGTCTTTACCGTGTTTTTGATTTGACGACCGTTCAGCTTCTGCTGACTGAGCTCGTCGAAATCAGCGTCACTGAGCTCATGGGTCCCGCCCACTAATATGTTAGCAAAATTGGCCCATACTTGGCGTCGCGCGGCCTGGTCGAAGTCACCGTAAGGAAGGATGAGATCGATTCTAGACTCAAACGCCGTATCAATCGTGGATGCTCGGTTCGTCGTTAGGAATAGGATCCCTCTATAGTATTCGAGCAGACGGAGGAACACTATAAGAAGCACCTAGGTTTAGCATGTCCTAAGCCTATAACATCCTTAGGGACGTACCTGAGACGAGTTCGTTGCGTTCTAAGCTATCCGTCTTACGTGTTTCGAGGAAAACATCAGCTTCGTCAATGAGCATGACGGCCTTCCATAGCGCGCATAGTTCCAATGCCTTTTTCAGAGATCTCTCAACGCTCCCTGCATCAGTGCCCAGGTCACCGGCGCTAAGTGTATATAGAGGAGCTCTCGTACGCTCAGCCACTGAATCTTTCGTCAGCATTTTCCTCTTATCATGATATAACTCCCATACCTGACTCTGCTGTTAGAGTTTTCCCTACTCCCGGAGGTCCGCAGAGGAGGATAATAAAACTCTTCCCTGTCGTGTCGTTAGAAGTGATTCCGCGAGATGTTAACCAACATGGATTTTGCAACGCTACCTTTCCCGGTAATAAAGTCGTCGAACTCAGTGGTTTCAATTTGCATCTGCTTTGTAAAAGCTAGGATCAGTCGCTTTCGATTCTCTTGTATAGCCAGGCGATCGAATGCCTCATCATTCCACGTGATACTTTCGAGGCAATCGACTGGTATATCGTCTGGGAACCATCAGCAATCAGTCGGGACGCAAAATGACTAGTATATGCTTACGCCATTTTTTCTCCTGCACGTCGAAACCCTTCATCGTGTGTACGCAGAGGAGACATTCATCATCAGTGAGCGACCTGAGGTCTTCGGTCCGTTGATTTTGAATCTTTCGGACACCCCTTTTGTGGGAAGATAAGGGAGCCAGTCCCCGCATGGTAGCTTCGAAATCACCCTCGGAATTTGAACCATCTTCATCAACTGGTGACTTGCCGCCAAGTTTCGCATACGTAGGAATACGGCCTTCTTCGAATCTATTGTATGCGTGGTTGTCGATTATAACTCTCTGTAGCACCAATGAAACTGGTCAGTATATATCAGAGATATAGGGTGGTAATAGCAATGGTTTCTTACTCGGGTCACATTGAAATCCTCCCTCGTCCTAAAAAAGTATCCCCTTAGACTCTCGAATTTTCGACCTCTTCGGACCAACCTATCTTTGAGCTTTTGTGGGTTAGACTCGTAAGAAAGTGGATGAATCTCGATATCAGCCACCTTCTTAAATCCGTCGTACTTTGGTATCCCGTAGACCTCCTTTCTGTAGCCGCTATAGGAGCCATTCCAATCCAGCACTTCAACGGTCACTGCGTAATAGGGTGGCCGATTATAACTTTCCGGGACTAGTTCAACCTTAAGGATCCCGGCAGCTGACTGTTCGTTGTTATTTTCATCTTCACTGTAGATTGCTATGTCGCCAGGCCGGTAAATCGCCCATATAACCTCCCATGTTATCAAGCCGGTGGCTCTGGATTCATCCACGACATACTGGATAGGACTTAATATGGGCTTCAACCTTGCGAGTAGGAGTTGGGCTTGTTCCTTCGTCGTAGGATCAATCTCTTCTTCCATAAGTTTGACATAGCGATCCATCTGATGGAACAATCCCATAAAGTTAGGGTACAGTCTTCCCGGCATACTGGGATATAGAGTCGTTCTTGACTGGCCAACGCCGGTTTCAGGGTAGTTTTCCAACACTCGCGAAAGAAAGCCACAAAGCTTAGAGCCATGAATATCGACTTTGTAAATGAGCCACCCTCCTTCATCGTTGCGATCCATATATTGAACAATAGCGAAGGCGTTATAGATGCCCTCTGCTGATTCGACGGCGTTGAACGATTTCGCCTTGGAAGGAGATTCTTCCCATTTAGACCCATTCCTGAACAAAATCTTGATTTCGGATCTTGAGCCAATCAATATGTCCATGTTGGTATCGCTTGTACTGTCTGTTTCACTACCTGTCTCGCTTCCTGTTTCGTTGTCGTGCTGGAGCAATCCCTCGGTCTTGTCATCATCTGCCATAAGTTTGCGAACATGAAACGGGTCTCCTAAGCAGACATTTGGCATGGAGGTTGGAGACCTATCCTTATTGCGACGAGGCGAGGCATGGACAGCTTTGGGAAAGTTAAATCCATCAATCCTAGAATGGATGAGAGCGGATGTAAAACGCTCATTGTTGTGATCTGCACCTTTCTCAGAAAGAAGCCTGACGATTGACCTATAGCCCTTCAGGACGGCTATTGATAGCGGCGTTCCCAGCCGCTCGTCGTACGCATTAGCATCGTAGCCTTCTTCAAGAAGGGTGCGGGTCAACTCTTCGTTGCCAAATAAGGCCGCAATATGCAGAGATGCCATGATGCTTGCAGTGAGGTACGACTAGTGGTCTATCTAAGAGAAGAGAAGAAGAGGCATCGACTTGATATATGTACTCTTCGTACGAACTCGTAGGCCGAATCTTGCGTCGAAGCCTAAGCCCCCGGCAGTTCACTCTTTTACAAATATGCAAGTAATATTTGATGTAAAAAGCTACCGAAAGTACTGCTGGCACCAATTATTGGTCTGTGCAACCGGAAATCTATCACCAGAATCGCAGAATGATGAAATGTTACCTATCTTCGGCCAATTGCAATTGACGGTACTAGTTCAGCGTTCGGCTACTGACACCCTAATGATACTGAATGTACTGCCCGGTGGCGGTTGATGCCTAACCAGGAGGCCTCAGAGCCTCGAGGTGCGTGGCCACTACGGTAAGCAGAACAGCCTCATATGACGTTTGGAGATCACAACGAAAGCGATTACAGTAGATGACCGCTTTCCCAAGTACAATCTTCACATAACACACATTACCGGAGAATTCAATATCACCCGATATGTATCAGAGTCTTGATCAATCAAAGAACCAAATCAGGCTCCTTCGCCTACTTCCCGGCCATGACTCCGATGAGATACATTGCGAGCTTTTACCGTGTCTTTGGAACAACCAAATGAGTTCGAGGCACTCTCGTATGTATGGGGAAAAACAGAGGACACTCTACGGATCATACTTAGTGGGCAGACAACCGACGTCACGGCGAACTTAGGGCAAGCTCTTCGTCACTTAAGAAATGATCAAAGAGAGCGCATACTATGGGTTGATGCCGTCTGTATAAACCAAAAGGACTCAGATGAACGAAAGTCACAGGTGCAGCTGATGAAACGGATATATTCGGGCGCATCTCAGGTCGTCACTTGGCTTGGTCCGTTTCAAGAGCGAGACGATCAGGCTATTAAGGTAATCAGGAAGATGGGCGGCGATCCGAGGTTTCATTGGACCGCTATCCCAAATATGCAAGATGAACTCTTGAACCTGTATATTTTCTTACGCCATGACTGGTGGTCACGCATTTGGACGGTTCAAGAGGCCGTCCTGGCAAGGCACATGGTATATTATCGAGGGAAGATACGTATATCCAACCGCGACTTGGCCAACATGGCCGCAAGTTTCAGAGAGCACGTCTATACGAAACGATGTTGTGAACACATGAGGTTTCCAGCCCACGGAGCTGCGGTAGCAGGAGATATCACATCTAAAGCAGAAAATGTCTTACAACTATATCAGTTTCAGTACCAGTTAAAGACTTGCAATCCCAGCTTTGACGAAGTCGCTCTGATGTTTCGACACAGGCAGGCGACTGATCCACGTGACAAGGTTTACGGTCTCCTAGGGATATCTCAGGGTATTACCAACGCCTCAATTAGCTATGAATTTAGCAAGGCCGAGGCGTATGAGTTAGCAGCACGGGACATCATTTCTCATAGTGGCAATCTGAACATACTCAGCAATATATTCCATGAGGTGGCAAACGTCAGCGGAAGCTACCCAGATGAGTTGGTACGCTGGCCAGAGGGTATACCCTCCTGGGTGCCAGACTGGACGGTCGAAGACAACAGAGCCGGTGGCAATATTGAACGCATCAGATATAGGGCCCCCTTTTTACATCACTATAATGCATGTGGAGCATTGACTAACAATTCTACGGAGAATAACGTGGTGGGGAAGCTACACGTCGTTGGAGTGTGCTGCGATACAGTTGAGGTGATTAACAAAAGAACTCACAGAGGGTTCCCGTTCGAAGAGGTTGATACTGTGAAAGACTGGCGTGAAATGGTAGGGGTAGAGAAAGATCCAGGAAATGCCTACGTCGGAGGAGACACAGTGTCCGAGGCGTTCTGGAGAACTTTATGCCTAGATATCTACGCCCGTCCTCCGACAAGTAAAGGGGAAGTCAGGCCCATCAAGCGAGCTGGCGCAAAAGAACGTGATATGCATCTCGTATATTGGTATGTAGTCCTCAAAGCTCTGAAATACTCCTTTAACTTTTTCTTTACACACTCCACAACAAGAATCCAGAAGTCTTAGTCCAAAGAAGCAGTACTAATATCTCATCCACATAGGTACATGAAGATTTCCGGCCATATAAAGGCAAATATCTCATGGAAAGATGCTGGCTTCATAAAAAGGGTAGCTGAATTTGGTGACCATATATCGAAATCGATAGCAGGGAGGAGATTCTTTAAATCTCGCAGAGGGTACATAGGATTGGCACCTCGTGGCGTTGAGGTTGGCGATTGTATATGCATTCTCGCTGGTGGTAAAGTGCCTTTTGTTGTTCGACCAGTCCAACAAAATGGTGGCCAAGATACCTCGCGATTTGTGTGTCGCCTACTTGGAGATTCATACATTCATGGGCTTATGGATGGAGAAGTCACGCAGTTGTTGGATCGTGGAGTATTACAAACGGAGAACTTTGAGTTGATTTAGTATGGGTGAATGCTATTTTCGGGATATTACCCATTGGGTGTTTATTATTATATTCGTATTATCGGCATTGATAAACTCGAACAGAGCTACTTGAACCAAGGACCAAGTATAGATAACAACGAAGTGAAATACGATGAGGATCAATCCTATAGCCCATGTCACTTCCATGTAACCCTCATCGTGTAGCCTTACGCTCTGGTTTAGGATATAGCCTATAGTCTTGATAGAGTGATTTTATATATGGACTAAATACACACCTTAGCTCTCGTTATCACGGGCGTGTGCATATTCCAAAGTTGCGGGACAGTTTACACGATAATCTGCTTACCCAGAACCATTATGTTCGCCTCTTACTGAGGTGTTTCGGTGACTATGCAGCTGCATATGTGTGTCTAGACCCAGTTTACACGCTCCTCGGTCTCCGTCCTGCCTTTCAACCAGAGAAGCTGGGAGCTACTATGATACGTCTAATGATATGCTCGTACCGAAAACGAAATTGTAGTAAGCCACGGTCTCCTATATACGTCGATAGATTACGTGGTATATGTCTGCAGTGCCACGACGCGGTCTCAATGGGCAGGACAATGTTGCGCGAGGACATCCGGACAGTTGGCTATCTAGGGCGACCATCTAGATCCAGGTGATCTCTCCTCTCCGATTTCAGTGGATCTGCTCGCGACTTTCTTTTGGAATGTTTCCAAGGTTCTGTCTTTTGAGGCTGTTCAAACGAGAAGGAATATCCACACGTTGGAGTTGAGGGAGCTCTTAACTGGAGCTTCTTTGATAGGATGCCTGTTACTATGTCCTTGCCCTTGCCCTTACGCGTTTGTCCTCTCATAATCTATAGATGGATAGCAAACGCCGGTCTTAAACATGCAATATTACGACGTGTCAAAGACCCCAGCGCATGCTGGCTGTGACCCTCACATTACTAATAACTAATAACTTGTCGTAGATGGTGACTCCATGCCAATTCAAACTAGGGTACCTATAAGAACGCATGCGCAACACATGTAACATTGCTCTAAACCCATCGTTAATGCCTCTATTATACTTCAATCCTCCTAGGCGTGACACGGCTCCACACTGACAGCGGCTAACTACATGTTCTAGAGGAGCTCAGTTTCACAAACTGACCCGCCTAGGCCAACGATACCGTGGGTTAGGAAAGGCCCAGTTGGGCTCCGTAGCTATAAGGGGTGAATAATGACATACGTGTGGTCAAAGTGGGTATATGCCAGGGGCTGTAGTACGGGGTATGCATACGACCACGTTGTTATACTGGAGAGTTTTGAGTTCTATTTAATCTTAATCTACTATATCTGCTTGACTAAACTGCATAGACCTTCGACAGCTATGCCCAAGATGTCTTCGGGAGCCTAGGCTGCTAGTAGGTGGAGGTTGAATTATGCATCGTGACGACGTTTGAATCCTGCTTCGGGTATACGGTGTACCGAGAACATCATCCGTGGATCGTGAAAAATCGCTCGGCTGGTCGAGCTTGAGAGCTCGTGTTATTGACGACCGGTGGGGCTTCCCGGATCTTTAACCTGGAACAACCATCTGTGAGTTGACTCAAATGTGAGTGATGAACTCTCTCAATTATGCGTACAGTCCCACTCTGTAGCCTGCCGAAATGTTGCTTCTTCACCATTCAGATTTATACATCGGGAGTGTTTCGGAACACGCCTGGTCAGGCCGGTTAGAGAAGCCTGCAATGCTATGCAGCTGTGACTGGTCTCAGAAACTCTTCTTATTGGTATAGTTAAAACCGCAGAATCTTGATTATCGAGAAAAAGTCTATACTGCGGGCGACGTTCTAGTATACTCCACCCATGCGATGGGATGGATCGAGGAACTCCATTACCGAAATAGGCATTATAGACCATCTTTCTGGAATAACGGTTGGCTGTTACGTATATGCACATGGAATCTCCTATAATAGGATCTAAAGTTCAGACGAACGCGTTCTTTACTGTTATGTACCTAATGTATGAGGCTCCACTGGGCGCCGGGATGGTGTTACTGACGTGCATCGAAGAGATCTGTACAAGGCTGAATGGGGAATCGGATAGCTGAGCATATTAACATCGCGTGGTTGGCGTGGTTCCCATCCGGAAGAGAACGCGGGTGGGATTTAGTTGGGCCGCATTGGGAAACCTTGGACACGACTCTGCCCGATGTCGAGTTTTTAATCAGCCGCTGGTCATCATGCATTGCAGCCGGGCATCCAATGGGTTAAGAGACCACGAATAGGCCGTAAACGGACTATTAGTATTGCCAGCCAACCGCCTTCCGGTGCTTGAGAAGATAGATCGGAGGCGATTGGTCGGGGGCGAGGAATAAAAGAGAAAAAAAAGAAAGAGAAATCAGGAAGAGCGGGCGTCGTGGACGCGTTAAATGGAATATGTGGACACCCAGGAGGCAATTGGATGCTTGGATGCGTTGGCAGGAGTCGGTCTGCATGGCACGCGCGTGGACGATGGGGATTGGACGAGCTGCAGGTCTCCAAGGGTTGTTCAATGGTCTGTCCAAGGGCTCATTCGTGGGGCTGCAAGTTACTGTGTAAGTTAGTAGGTTATAAACATATATTTTTATTTTATCCTTTTTTTTTTTAGCGAGCCACCGGCGGGAAATATTCCAAAAGGCTACGATGGGATCTGCAACGTTGACCGCCGTCTCGGGCGATGCAGCCTTGGACCGCCAGGGCAAAGTGACGATTTGGGTAAGATAGGAAAAGAAATTGAGAGGCATGGAAGGCGAAGAAGCGAAGAAGCCTAGCGATGCAATATGCAGGGCCAACTCATCGTCCTTTTGCCCAGCCGGGAGCCGTCTTTCACCACTGAAAGGCCGCCCGGGGCCAACTGGGCAATGCCGGAGAGTTTTACGAATTTCTAGCTTTTGGCTGAGTGAGATGACGATGGATTCCTGCATCCCGTAAACGCGAAGCGTGCCTCGTTTGGATGACGCTGCTGATGATACCTGACGAGCGAAAAGAAAAAAAAAAAAAAAAGAGAGAGAGAGCGTTTAGTCTTTTTCCGCCTTTCTTTCCGTTCGACTCCTGTTAGAGAGGTACCGGTATATTCTCTTGGTCATCTCTTTTGCTTGTCGATACTTGTTTGGACCATTGGTTGCGGCCCCCTTTTTGCGCCGTTTGCGCGTTGCTGTCAAATGTGAAGAGCCGAGGCAGGACAATCAGAAAGGTATTTCTTAGACAGATCTTTTACCTAGAGACGTAGACGAGGCGGAGAGACATTGATAGACTGTCCTTGTCTCCCCTTGTCATACTGTGTTCGAGCTATTTTCGGTGTGTAGCCGCGGGGCAAAGAAGGACTCGACTTCGAGCTGTGTTATAGTATGACCAGGGGAGATTTGATAAGAGACCAGATGGCTATTTACTGGGAAACACCAAGAGTAACCAGGAGTAACTAGGAGCAACAGCTAGAGAGGGAGGATGACTATTTGCGTATTGCCAGCATTAACCAGGGCTATATCGGGCTGGCCAGTTACATGCTTTCGACCTTGTCTCCGTGACGGGGTGTGCATATGTTGTGGCATCGTCATCATTATGGTCGCCTTGTGTGTTGTACACACCCGCCTAAAATGAGGGACGAGATTTCGATGCGTACCAGTGGTTGGTCCGTTTTAGATCCATTCATATTGTTTGGCAAACCTTCGGGGTGGCCCAGCTGCCCAGCTTTTTGCAGCATTTGCAGCCTTTGCAGCATTTGGGGGTTGGCGGTGGGAGAGGCAGGGAATTCTTAGAATGGCTTAGGAGGGGAAGAAGAAGAAGAAGAAGAAGGGGGTGGCTCCCGTGTGGAGACGGCCCTAGACGGCCCTAGACGGCCATAGATGACCCTACCTAAAGTACGCTAAGTACCTATGTAAAATATCGTACCTAAAACTGTACGGGAAAGGTTAGCACGGACCCTGCGGCACTTGTAAAAGCTGGGAACTCTTAGACGCCTGGGACGCCACGATAGCGGAGAGGTAGGTACCTGACCTAAGGTATTCGTTGTACCCGCGCGAATTTAGGTAGTTCGTGTAGGTCATGTCATATATTGTACCTTGTGGCAACTGACAGCTTGCGCCTTCTGCCAGCTATGTCAGTTAATGCCAGGTAATGCCGGCTAGTGTCAGTTCATGCCAGCTATACCAGCGGGCCAGCTAATAGCCGTCTGCACTTTCAAAAAAAAAAAAAAAAAAAAAAAAGGAATTACATTTTACACAACTGTACACAGTAAACATGTGGACACCGACTTGAACAGGAGTAGACCGTCTTAATCGGTCGTCTTAAGCGGTGCTAAGCGGTCTCATCGATTTACCCCACGTCGGCCAACGACAGTGCGACAACTAAATGCTGTTGTGTAACTGGATAGTGCTTCGACAGCTGGACAAGGTTTCCAAGATAGATTGGTCGAATGAAGGCGAGTCGGCAAGACACATCATCTTGTCTCTTATGCGCGGCTTCTGCAGCTGCACCTCAACTTGCACCTCTCTGTATGTATGTACTTTTTAGGTACTACACTTACTGCAACTACACTGCACCTGCTGCTTGCTGCTTGCTGCTGCTGTTATTATCTACATTTTCTTTTTTTTTCCTCTTCCCTGCTCTTGCTGCTATTACTACCTGTTTACTCTTTTTTATCATCTACTTCCCTTATTCCTCCCGATCCTGCGGGAACACGCCGTATACCTATATACCTATACTTATATATTTATTACTTATATATTTATATATACCGATTATCTACTATATACCGGGTTGCCGGAGCCGACGAGGCGCAAACCGAACGTTTTCTTACCCTATTACCAAGTCAACGGACAAACCAAACGGAACAACTCACGTACTTATCAATATTGATGCTGTGATTCGACGGGTTGATATGAGCTGAGGTCATTATTATTTATCCAATATCTACCGAGGAGACAAGAGAAAAAAGTGTTAGAAACAGAGCATATTCCTGCTTATACAGCTCACTCTCGCGCTATCCAATAATTCCAACTCGTTTTCCCGGCCTTGTCTGTTGATCTGCGATCGACCAACCGACCCGCGACTCGGATCTGACTTGCTATCGATAGTCCCTCAGTCCCTCAGTTCCCCCCCTCCTCCGAAGCTTCTCTCTACCATATTCTAATTATATTCTCTTACTATTTGAAGCCCAACTCCGCCCTACCTAACCTAACTTCTACCCTACCTTAACCCCCCTTACCCGTCCTTATCTTTCCTGGTCTATCCTGACCTACCCGCGTATAACGCACACACGCACACGCAGAATCACACGCAGCTCGCTATTCTACTTTTGTCGAAGCTAGGTCCCAAGTATACCGCTTCATGTCTAGATGACATAACCCGAAAGAACCTCTATCAAATCGACGAACGATCGCGCAATCGCATCCACCGTGGCTACCTAGCAGCTCTCTGTTTTGAGGGGTGCTGTTGGTTGTGCTGGGGTGAAGGCGCGCTCACGAATACACTATGATTTCCATGCAGCGATCCCTGTCGTCGCCCGTTTGCATACATTCTTCCCCACGTGAGTCGAGTTAGGAGAGGAGCACTTCAAGAAGTGTCCGGGGTCGATCTATCCCATTTTCCTTCGTACCAGGTTGCTGACTTTGTCGCCTTACCGTTACACAGCCGCGTCCCCTTCCGCCACTAGTCCGCCATCGCGGTCCCCGACCCCCTCCCCCGAGACGAGAGCCGAAGTATCGCGCCCGCGGCGATTCCGATCGCGCAGCCCCGGTAGACCCAGTAGTGGGCACCGCCGGCGAGAATCCTCGGGGTCTGTTCGCAAAGTTGGTACCGACGAGACGCCTCGCGATGCGACTTCGAAGCAGCAGTCCAGCTCCAATCCCGGTGCCGGCGCGAGTGCGCCTAAGAAGCCGGTAATAGACCAAGCCGTAGGCCCACCGAAGCCGCCTCCGTCTCCATCTCCGGCCTCTAGCCCGCCCGCCCCGTCTAGCCCGCTGCAGCCCATCTTGAAAGACCAAGAAGACTCGGGACCCCTCTCGCGAACGCTCCTGGCTGATGTGTCCTTATATACGAACCCTTATCTGACCATCGAAAATGAAGGCACCACCCTCGAAGAGCTCGCCCATTTGGTTCGACTCTCCAAGTACCAGGAGCGCAAGTGCGCTAATACTCGCATTCGTCTTCAGCGAAGCCTGATTTCTACTGCCCTCTCGGCGCGCCTAACTCGGTGCGGAGAGACGTCGCTGCGCAACTTAGCGGACAGCTTCCGGAACGATGACAAGAGGGCATTCGCTAACCTGTACGGTGCCATCCATGATGTTCGGAATAGCTGCGACGCCACCCGTCGTTATGCTCTTTTGGAGCCTGAGATGGAGTCTTTACAATCGTCCGGAGTAGCGTCTGTCGAGACGCTTGTGCCACCGCCGAGCACGGCAGGAAGCATTGGTCCTGGTAGCTCTGTTGCCCCCTTTTTTAATGATATCTCTGCTTCTGCCAGGGAAGCCTTTTTAAATTTTCTTACCCAGATCCGGACAAATCCGGACTACCTAGCTACTCGGCTGTGCGCGTTGAACACAACGGAGCTGCAAGCTCTTACCACATTCCATCAGGGATTGGAGCCGATAGAGTCCGTTCTGCCGTACCACGGCCGTTCCGCCGGTGGGCGCGGACATTCTAGTGGTCCTAGTAGACAGACGGGGCAAACCCCCAATGCCGTCGAGCGGCTACTTTCCTTCCAGCGCCATGATCCTCTATCTGCTCTTATATATACTTGCTTCGCTAACTCGGCCGGCCCAGACAGCGCCGAGGACAAACGGAGGACGGGAATTTGGGCTACTGCCTTCGCTCGCCTGATCTCTACTAGATCTACCAGCGAGCCGGTCTTGATCTCGATCCTTAATGCTTGGTCTGCTATGCGTGATTGGTCCGGACGTGCCAATATGGAATGGTACCTGATGAAGATACTCGAGGATGGCGCGTTCCTGCTCGACCGAGCGGAGGACCAAAATGGAACGAGGTTTAACCTCTCCGATTGGACTACTAAGGATAGCATTGCTGCCGAGGAGTTCTACGATCGTGCTGTTAACGATCTTTTTGCTATCATCGACGATGAAGATGCTACCGGCATTCCAGAAGGTGTTATTGAACTTGGAAATGAGATCCTTCGCCGGTTGGAGATGAAGGATAGTACGCGCGGCCTTGTTGATACCACGCGCAGATGGTTTGTATACAAGTGGCTCTTTTCTAGTTGGCTGCTTGCCGTTGTTATCCACCCAGAGAGTTACGGGATGATGACCGAGTATCATATTACGGAATACGGCCGCCAGAAGATTCTCAAGCAGGTTGCCACCCTTGCCCAACATTATGTCGTGGAAATGCTCGCCAACAGTAGTGCCTCGAAGCCCGTATCGACCCCCTTGAAAATCAAAGGCCATGTTGAAAACATCCTGGCTCGTTTCAAGCCGTCCGGGAGAAGAACTGGTAGATTGCTTCCCGCTAGGTCTATTACTTCCCTGCGGGAGACCGCCGAAGTCCATCCTTATTTGGTGATTAGCCCAGCTGACCTTGTTACGCTTTCCAATGCGCTATTCCCAGAGCGTAGACCGCAGTCTGCTCATTCGAGTAGCATTCGGTCCGGCGCGCCGTCGATATCAGGCTTCTCTGCTATCTCGCAGCCGATATCCATCGGCACGTCTAGGAGTAACTTTGAGACGGCATCCGTCCTCAGTATGAGCGCTTCGTCCGTTTTTAGTGATGGAACCACTTCGGGCGATCCTCTACTGGAAGATCAGGTGGCCGGCACTCCCCAGAGACGTTCGCCGCCTATGTCTGATGGGGCGAGACAGAAGCACGCTAACAACTACGAAGAAGATGGATACCGTCTTCGATTGGCAATGCACGAGATGATCCAGATCCTAGGCCCGGAGGCAACTTCGGGCTCGTGCCATCCGTGTGCTGAGCGCTGGGCCGTAGTGTTTATTTCCGCTGATGGGAATAGCCTTTCTTTACAGATGACGTACGACCCTGATGACGAGGCAGAAGAGGAGAATTCTTCTACTACTAGTGATACGGAGGATGACGAGCCAGACGAGAAACCCGAGCTCGACAAAGACTACCACCAACTACGAGACTCTGTCTTGAAACTCGTCGAGGATTTTGAGATTCCTCAAGGGCTCGAAGATCACGGCGCCAAGACCACGTTTAGCAACCGGGCCTCGGGGCTGAAGAAGTATCGATCGAAGAATAAGATTATAACTCCAGGGACGACGATGGGTAGCCGCAACCCTTTCCGCAGTAAGTACGAAGAAGAACAAAAAGCGAAGCAGGCTGCCGAAGAGTCTTCTCATGCCCCCGAAGAGAAAGAGCCAGCGGAGGAGGCTAGTTCTTCGTCTGTATTGATCACTATGCTCTCCGCCGCTTCTTCCCAATCGCGTATCCAGTCCGACTTCGTGTCTGCGCATCTATACTGGAAGACGCTCCAGCAGTTGAATGCTCTAACATCCCCCTCGCTACGTAAGAATGGCTTCGCGACTCTCCTCAATATATTTTCCCGAGGTCCTCGTGATTCGATCCGCCGTTCTGCTTCCGCCATCGAAGAGTATGATGCATGGTTAGTTTGGTTGAAGCAGAGCCAAGAACGCCACGAAGGCCTGATCGAGACTATGATGAAGCGCTTGAAGGCGCTAAGAGATAAGATGTGGTATGTGACGGACGTTCATAACTCGGCTCCTTACGAGCAAACCCGCAACATCTGCAGCGCGCTGAAGATAATGGGCGTGCCACGGAAATGGGGCTCCTTCCAACGCAATCGGGCCCAATTGGCTCGAGGTCCCGCCGCCGCTTATATATATCGAAACGAATCACAGATGTTGGATATATTAGCAGCCGGCGAGGAGCAGGGAGGCCCGAATAAACTTAGCGATGCTCAAGCCGAAATAACCAGCAAGTGGTTAGAGCAGCTCGGCATTCAGAACATGTGCCAAGGAGAGGAGCGTATACACCGATTCTGTTGTGAAGTCGACAGCTGCGTGTCAAAGCTAGTCGGTGACAATATCGTGGACGGTCCTGTGCTCTGGTCTAGCGAGTTGTACTCTCGGGATCGCAAAGCGTTCGAAGGTCCCCGTATCGGCAGGGATAAGGAAAGCTTATGGGGTGATGATGCCGCCAGTGTCATTAGCAGCGACCACGAAAGGCGATATGCATCCCCCACGCGCCGTCCTGCTTCCATCGCTAGGGACCTGAGAGGCATGTCCGCATACAACACAAGCCAGGTCTCCATCGACTCCCATCACCGATATAGTTTCTCTAGGGCCAGCACTGCGATGTCTGACACATTCGATTCGCATGACTACTTTGGAGCCTCGTCTCCTATTCATGCTATAGATTCGACGTCGACATACTGGTCACCTTTCCAGTCGACCATGTCTACCGTCAGCTCCGCAACCTCACGTGCGCAGTCGCCAACGACGAGCGTCACAAATCTTTCCAGTACCTTTTCCCAACCGAATCACCAACCGCTGCCATCTCATCATTCGGCTTCCCGGTCCGGTGCATCCGTATCATCGAACGAGACTGTTCATTTCCGCCGCCTCTCAGAAGGCAAACAACGTTTTCTGGCAGAACTTCGCCAGACCCTTACTAGTCTGCTACTTTCCGAGCTTGGTAACCTCGTGTTCGCGTCCGGTTCCGAGACCGATGGTTGGTTTGGCACCCTAGGACAAGAATGTATCGAGCGCCGAGATGCTGAGGAGCGAAGAGCACGAAAGTCTTCGGTAAGGAGGGACCGTACCAGCAAGAGCTCCGCCAAGCAGAGGGTGATAGAGAAGAGGAAGAGTTTCGGTAACCTTCGGCAGGCAGGGGAGGCTTCGAGGGCTGACTTAGGCTCGGATAGACCTGAAAGTGCTTCCGGGAGGAGCAACGATAGCTCTGCAACGAGTGATACCGTTTCGACTCGTGCAAGGTCTTCGAAGAAGAAGGAAACTCCAGAATTTCCCTATACGAAAGCCTACCAGAGGCTGCTGGGAATGTTCGCCGTCCATCCAAACCCGTATACCAAACTTAGCGCTCTCCTCGAATTGGAGCGTCTCATAGCTGCTTCTCTTTCCAGTGGTTCGCGTAGGTCTCGGTGGGCTACTAGACACCAGTCCGCATCTGTCGACGATGATAGCAGCGTGCCAGGAAAGCCGGACGCGAATGAGACGGGCAGCGATAATACTAGAGAACGGCGTCCCCAACCGTTCCAGTCGCACATGTTTCCTATCCAACCTCGTCCAAACAAGAATGCCGATGCTCGCTCTGTCATCTCGGTGAAAGAAGCAACTAACACTGACGCTATTACACGAGTACTTTATTCTCTATTCAAAGACGCGGGTATACGGCCCAAGACGCTGTTCCGCGATCTACAATTCATTAATTCTTTTGTATCCCCATCCACGTTAGACACGGATCGAAACAAGGCCTTCTGGGATATCGTCGTAGTGGCGCTTAAGCTCAAACAAGACACCATTACGACGATGGTCGAGGTTGCGGATGAGATCCTAAATTTTTACACGCCGTCGAGGAAGCGTCCTGGCGGCAGTGACGATGCGCCGGAGATGATGCGCCAACCGCCGATCCACTCTCTCCGCGACGCGGCGAAGATGTGGACGATCGCGGCCAAGGAAGGCAATGCCACGGCGCAGCGGGAGCTGGGTCTATTTAACCTCAGCAACCCCGAGCTCGTCGAGAGGAGCACGTTGCCTTTGTCGAAACCGCGAGACGTATTTAAGCAAGCCGTCATGGAGAAGTTCGGTCCGCGACCCGGGAGCAGTGCACGCCATTCTGCTGATCGGAGCCGAAGCAACCTAGGCACGGCTGGCCCGTCCTCTTCAGGAATGCAGGACACGACCATGGACGGCGACGTTAGGAGTGATCCGACTCTAATGTGCGTCGCCATCCACTGGATGAAGGAAGCCGAACGTGGCGGAGACGAGTTGGCCAGAACGTTCCTTGGCCAGAATGAGATGATGGGGCTCTGAATGATTGCTACGCTGACGTTTGCTACTGCAACTTTACCTGTCTTACGTTTTCTATCTGTTTGCCCTCACGGAGTTACTTGTCGAGCATATGTTATGACAGGCTATGCTACCGAGAGCGAGATACAGATCCACATGTTCAACACACAATTTCCTTCCGTCAGTTGGATAACCCATGACTTTCTTTTTTTTTTTCTTACCTGCATCCGCGGCGTGGCTTTTTCTTGCCTGTTCAATGTTTCAAAATCGATACCCAACCATTGTCTAACTGGCCTCTAAATCATATAACGTTGGGCTTAGGGATACGAGATACGAGGGTCAAAAAGAATAGGATGTAACGGAATGGAATTTGCTGGAACGGGGGATATGACATGACATGACATACATACACATACACACACACACTTTATACCCCATTTCGCTAGCTTGGAAATATTGTCATGGTCGTTCGAATTGGAAAATCGGCAGGCTGTACCAGTACTACTATTTTCATATTCGTGTAAGCGTTGCATTGCTCAAATCGATTTTCGGTCCGTATTGTCGGATGGGATAGGATGATGATGTTGCGAACGGGCAATTTATACCCAGGTCTTATTTACTGCTACTGACAGTATTACTGCTAACTGATACTCTGCTGCTCTATTTTTACTTACATATATAGATGAACCGCTACTGCGGACGAGGTGGATATACCAAACATTGGGAATTTATTTTATTAGGTCTCAATAAAAATCTTTACAAATTTAATATTTTTCTAAAGTGAGGCTGTTGCGTATGAACATTCGGCTGGTGAATGAGGCATTCCTCATATATGAATGGACGGTGAGACTGGCCCTATAATAAAGTCAAATCAATTATCCAAGGCATGTTATGTAGAATTGGGAAGATAAGCTAGACCTAATCAATAATGATTATCTTCGGGATATGAATCTTAGTCAGGACGTGTAGGAGGGCATTCAGGCTCACAAGGGATATGATCTTAAGTGTATGAACTGCGTATACCTTACTTAAGGCTAGGCTTGGGCTAGATCGGCTACGGAAAAATCTCATTAGGAAATATGATATAAATAGTTGGGGGTGCTGATTCGACCCAACGATATGGTTGACGTGATGAATTATATATTAGGTGCAACTAAATGCTGGGGTATCTTAGGTCTAATCTTTCTTCCCTCTCTCTCTCGATATGCCATTGGTGTCATGTCCATTCTGCGCCGAAGCCCGCTCCTCAGGCTCCGGGTCTATCGAAACGACCGTCATATCTGATCGGACCCGAAAATGCTTCCCCCTCCAATTCACCGTGGTACCGAGGAAGACGGCCCAAGTCCAGATGGGGAGAGCTAGGACCTCCCGTCCCAGCCAAGCCAGGAACCACTCGCCGAATCGGCGCTTTTCGGCTCCGCCACGGCTCGTGCCCCGGGCAAATAATGGCGTCTGTTCGTCCACGTGTATGCTGTGTCCTGCATGCAGCTTCTTGAATACGATGCGGTCTACAACCATCCAGAGCGCGACACCAGCGAGCCACAGATGCGACAAAGCCCTCCAAGTCTGTGGAATACCAAGATTCTCGTGAAACCAAGGCACGCTAGTGAGACCGAAAGACACGTAGAAGCAACAGACAAGACTCTCGACTCCGTGCTCAACTAAGGTAGCAGATAATACAGTCCATTTCCTAGCGCGCAGCCATCTCACTCTGCGTGCGACGTAAGCCGGCATAGACATTCCTGCCATAGGCTGGATCGCAAGGTCACCCCAAACGAGGCCATGGTTTGCGAAGCCGGGTAGGTTCGAACGCCACAGAAGATCTCCGATGACATGATCCTCACACATGAAGAGCGAGAAGTGGTCTAGGCCCTTGGGTAGAGTTGCGGCTCTGCCTGTCAGAATCGGGTTTCGAGCGGGATCTGTGACCTGATCGAGATGCGACTTGCGAAACATATTACTCTTTCCAACAATGCAGGGCGCGATGCCGACGGTGTTAATAGCGCCGTAGAACTTGGCGTGGGTCGTAGCCATGAACATCTCCTCCAATCTCCCGCCTCCGTGAGCCCAAGACCTAGAAAAAACGGATGATGGCACGTCGACGCTAGATTGGGCGTCGGAACCACCAGTAACTGAAGACCCGGAGAGTAACGTCTGTCCTTCGGAGTTTGAAGAGCTCATGGAGGTGACGGTGTCTACGACTAAAGGTAGCTGATGTACGAATTTGTAAGGCTTCGCCCGCTTGCCGTTTGGTCGATACCCGCAGAGCTTATCGACCATACGACCGGCCACATCTCTTGCTATCCACACGTTACAATCGAGCGGCCATATTATGTCTCCTTTCGCTTCCCTATACGCCCTACTCAAGTTACGGATCTTGGGGTTTGGGCCGACATTATCGACGTGGCCGCCGTCACCGTAGAGGTAAGGGTCTTCGGTCTCGACGAAGACCTTGGCATCGAAACTGGGGTGGTCATCGAGAAGCTTACGGATGACGGGATACGCAGCATCTTCCTTTGAGGAGACGCAGAAGTAGATGGTTAACTTGTCTTTCGGGTAGGACTGGTGGAACACGGAGGCGAGGCATTCGTACAAGCCGGGTTCTAGACCCTTGGCAGGCCGGATGATAGTTACATGCGGCACCTCATCTTTCGGTAGGTAAGGAGACGCCGGGGCGGCGGGGACGGACGAGTAGTATCGAAAACTATGCGAGAGCGAAGTTAGGGGTACGTCTCAAAGATAGGATAAAGGTGTAAAAAGAAAAGAAAAGAAAAGTCCTTACATCTTGTAGAGACCTATGCTTTGAACAAGGACGATAAAAAAACCCCATATGATGCCGGCGCTACCTAACGCCTGAATGATGTACGAGGGCATTGGACCATATCAAGTCGAGGCGAAGAGAAGGTCGAAGCGAAGAGAAGGTCGCAACGAAGTAATTAATTGAAATTACGAGATATCGAATATCGAAAAGGTCAAGTAGACCAAGTCTTCAAGGTGGAAGTTCTAAGATGATATCAAGAAGATCTAGCGGGACGCAAGGAGAAAATGATCGTGACCGCAACATGAAAATGAAGGACGAGAACCTCAGGTCAAACAACACCTATTATTATAATATTTCCATACTAGGATTAATGACGATCAGAAGAAATAATAGAATTGTTGTTACGACTCAGGGAATATGAACACGGTCCGGCCCACCCGGGATTGTTTGATGGAACCTTTAGGAACCTCCCGTTCGTAGGGGCCCGCTAATAACAGAAAAAAAAGGTCCAAAACTAAAAGCAGGTGATCAAGGCGATGACAAGCCGCTGAAGGATCGTCGCTTCGCTTTTGCGGCCTTGCGGCTTGAGGACCGGGAAAGCACGGACCATATTCCGATCTGCGGCACTTAATCCAATCTGTCGGGCACATATACTTAGGTACATACCTCTATACTTGTGCACACTGCCCGCACATGTGTATAATACATACCTAGGTACATACAGTATGCACTGTACCTCTGCAAAGTTCCCTGTCATGATAGGTACCACCAGCCTCATTCTACACGTGCTAAACGCTCAACGGACTACCTAGCGGATCCGCGGACAATACCGGCCCGACAATCCAATTGGACAAGACCTAATGGAATTTTTGATTTATTTTATTATCTGTTTGTCCATCCCACTAATAAAACCTTTCAACTTTACCTCGCATTTTGAAAAAAAAAAAAAAAGGTTGACTCGTTTACTTCAACCACAAAGACACAAAGCTTCAGTCAGGATAGCTTGACGAGCGACGAATGGCCTACTCTATCAAAGGTAGACATTATCCAATCATGTAAGTAGCTTCGAACCTTCTATCAGTACAGCGCAGTTGGTATCATATCAGCTCCCGGTCCTGAAAGTAGAAGAATTTCCTTTGTTTTCAGTCGCGGTGATGACAACCTATTTATTCGGAGCTTAGAGGCCTTCAAAAAGTCTCGATGAGTGTCCCAATATAGACTACAACGGTATCTGAGCGACTTAGTTATGCTATTTGAAGAAATTTCTCATTCTCTGCCTTGAAGTGTTTTAATATTGCCTTCTATACTATAACGCGAACTGAAAAGCTGCGATGTGAGATGACACTCGGCTGACAGCTATCAAAGTAGGCCGACATGATGAGCAATAACCATGGCAGACACACCCAGTATCGTGTCCACCACCCCGAACCCACATGATCTTCCTGTAAATCCAGACCCATCCCCCCAAGTAAAGCCCAAGCCTCGGTCTACTACTCCTAAGGGACCTCCGCTTCATCAGATCTATGCGCTCCCTGCGCCTATTCGCACTTTTCCACTACCAACCTTTTATCCAAGTAATCCGTTATCCCTCTTTCACGTGGTCTACGCGTGGGTCAGCCAGCTCGTGTCACCACCTCCAGCTGAACCTGCTGTAATTCATCAAGGCATATGGTCCCCGGAGACTCGATCAATACATATTAAGGATCCTAAGTCGATACGGGCATTATGGGAACAAGGGTTCTTTGGTAAAGGCAACTACAGTAGAAGTGAGCCGAATTGGCTCAAGCGAGAGCAGGCTCGGAGGGGTGAGCATGACGGCCATGTTGCCGAAGCCGTAACAGCCCAGAGGCGAGAAGAGCGCAAGATGATGAAGTGGGATCGCGCCAGGAAAGAACAAGAAGCAATCGAACGGACTAGACAACAAGAAGCATGGACAGCCCCAGTAGGACCCGCAGAATTATTGGCTCTTCCAAACTCTCAGCATGATCTGAAGCCCATATACTCTAACGGTTCAGCCGACGGAAGCTTGGCTCGGACTCCGATCTTAATTAGTTCTCAGAGTGTCGATGAGACCGCTAATGGGGTTTCCAATGGTGTTCCAATATCAATAGATACTACCGTGTCGAAGAACGCTACCAAGACAACTACGGCCGAGAAAGAGATAATCGCGGTTGCATCAGGCGTAAACGGACACTCTTCGTGTCCGCAAACTCCAATTAATCCCCCTAAAAGGCGGAAATCGGTGCGATTTTCGCCCAAGGTGGAGTCGACAACTTTTCAGCTGTTCGATCCGCCAAGTCCCCATCACGGCGCCTTGTCAAATGGGACCGCCCTGAACGGCAATGCGTCGAACGGAGTTTCTCCATTAGCCCAGCCGACGGACTTGGGTTTATCGCAAACTGTCCTTGAAAATAAGACTACTGCCAAGCCCCATTCTGAGTCAGAGCTTGAACTTGTGGATAAGGAGCATCTTCAGCTATGTCTAGAAGAGGCTTTTTATCTCGTCTTTGCCCTGGGAGCTTTGAGTGTTGTAGATCCAGCGACGGGTAAACCTATGACGGCAGGGGATCTCTTTTCGCTTTGCCGTCAGGTCTCATACATGCCTCCCAAGACGGTAGATCTTCAACCGGATGATCCCTTTCTTGTCCATTACGCCGTATACCATCATTTTCGTTCTCTAGGCTGGGTGACACGGCCTGGTATCAAATTTGGTGTTGATTGGATGTTATATAACCGCGGACCGGTATTCTCTCATGCCGAATTTGCTGTTGTTGTTCTACCAGCATACACCGATCCTTGGTGGAAGACTCAGGGCCGTCAACCTCCTCGGAAATCTTGGCACTGGCTTCATACTATGAATCGTGTTCAAGCCACAGCCTTAAAGACCTTAGTCCTTGCATATGTAGACATACCACCTCCCTTTGAAGAAGGGCTCGGGGCGGCGGAAATTTTCAAACGGTATAGAGTTCGGGAGTTTATCGTAAAGAGGTGGCTCAGTAATCGGAATAGGGATTAAGTGGTCACTTAGAGGGATGCATCAGAAGCGCAATTGCATAGGGTGGCGTTCTGGACATGTTTATACCATAGTTGTTACGATTATGTTGTTACGATTATATGTGTTAGAGATTGCGGGTACGTCATGAATACGTATGAATAAAAGTACTTTACGAATGCTCCTGGCGGCAGATCTTGTTATGGAAAGTCCATTCGACGTGGCGTAGGCATGACCTATTACGCTTATATTCCCACCGACGGTTAAGCTTGTCTAGGTCAATGCGTAACCCAAAGAGCCTCCATGGACTATCTGCAGATCAGTTCACATATGTTTACGGTGACATTAGACTAATAGTCAAATTTGAGTAGTTGTCATCTATCTTCGGGGACTCATAATGCTTCGTTCTACTATGTATCCTAGCTCATATGCCAAAGTGAACAATCTCTAACGTATCCTAAACAGTTACTGATTCTCTAGCTCTGTCCTAATTATTGTTGTTCTCCTCTCGCCTCAATAAGGCCTCCCGGTCGTAGTCCTTCTCGCTAGCTGCTGGTAAAAACCTCGTCGAGACAGTAAAAGCAGCGGCAATGATGGTCAGGATCAACCATACGAGATAGCCCCAAAGAAGCTCATACTTGGCGCTGATAGCAAACAAACTGGTAAATAGAATAGGAGAGAAAGCGCGAAGGCCGCTCGTAATAGTTAGCGCCAGGGCATTGAGCGTGCCTAGTGTCACGGGAGATGGCGATACATCGTTCAACGCGAGCTGGACTCCTGTAAAAGCCATACTGACACCCGGGCCGAGTGCGAGCATGATAGGGACTAGGATCCAGAACGCAGTGTTGGATGTGGGGGTTCCTTGATACAAGATCAAATTAAGGAAAGGCATGGCACCGATGAAGAATGGGTATGCGATTCCACAGGCGCGTAGGACACCATTGGTCCCATATCGGCGCTGTAGAGACGGGAAGGCGAGAAGCAGCCATAAGGCCTGAGATATGCCGGTTAAGCCCATGCATAAGGAGATCTGCAAGGGAGTAAAGCTGAAGCCGCCGTGTTCCACAGACGTGTACCAGAACACGGGAACGATGGCAGTGTACGCGCAGCCGAGAAGCATCGCATGCCCATAGTTATACAGTACACTACCAACACCCGGGGCTTTGAGAAGGTCTAGGGTAGAAGCTGGTGCAGGCTTAGGCGTTGAGCCTGTTTCACCGTCGCTAGAATCTGTACTTTGAGTCTTGGTCTGATCTAACGTCTCTTGTATGAATAGAGCGCTAGTAATCACAGCCGTCAAACCGATACACCCTACGACAATAGATGATAGCGCGTAGGGATACTCCTCGAAGAAGGGCACACCACCAAAGGCCCAGGGGTACTGGTGCGCCGGGTCCGCGAGCGCGCCACCGAGCAAAGGGCCGAGGAAGATACCAACGTTGCTAGTGAAGGCAAACCAGCTGAAAGCACGAGCCTGTGTGCGCGGCGTACTGTGCTCGGCGATCATGGTACGGATGGTGACAACAGTACCGGCGAAGATTCCGGCTATACACCGTAACGCGATCATCTGCCAGATGGAGCGCGCGAGCCCGAATAAGGAGACTGAGATGGCAACGCCAAGCAGGGATGATACAAGTACAGGCTTACGACCCCAGCGATCGGCTGCCCGTCCCCAAAACATCATCACGATCATCTGCGTGAGCGAGAAAAGGGACTCGATCAGGCCACCGTAAAATCCTACATCTTCTTCGTTCACTAGGTTTTCATATTAACATTTATCCTGTGGCATCTAACGCAATGCAAGCATGAGAATAAGAACGAGGATAGGAGACATACAGTGACCATTCTCTTGTACCATCTGGTTAATGTACGGGAAGATGGAGAAGAACGCAATCGGCTCGACGAGACGCGCATAACAAAGCAGAAAGATCTGAAGCTTGGGCAGCGGCTTGTCAGCAGACTCGCCATCGTCTGCGGCCAGCGTATCGCTACCGCTCGTTGTCGCAACGGGTGATATCACTAGAAGCGGTGTCGTTTCGCTAGCAGAATCGGGAGAGACGGAATTGGTGTCATCCCGATTATTCTCATTATCATGATCAGATGCCATCGCGGTGAAATGCCAAGTCTCAGATAATTAATTCACGACAATTCCTCGATGGAGGTATGTAAAAGTGATACTAAGGGTGTCAAGGTCTCGTCAGGTCCTGACCCGGTATAAATATAAGACCGCAGATCCTGTCACACTGGGCTTATCTTTCAAGGCAACGGGATCACTTTCGTACATGCGTCTTCCTCATGTACTCCAAACGCGCCATCCGTAGTCGGCCTGATCTCATGCGTGATGATTCACGAGAAAGCCTCAATTATTCTCATGCAGGCGCAAATTGACCGGTCAAAATAATGCTAGTAAAAACGGGAGGATAAACAAGATTTATGTAGACCGTTGTAACAAGGCTGCCGTGTTATGTATGCAATTACCTACGGCGCAGTTGCAGTTGGTGGTCAGTGAGGACATGCCAAATCCTTCTCCCGCTGTTCTAAGCGAAGAGTAGCACGGTGTGTGATATACAGTATTCGAGAGTAGAGACTGTATCTGACCCAATGCTGTTTGCTGTGGAGCTCTGGATCCTTTTTTTTTCTTTTTTTTTTTCTTCACCTCTTCAAATAGGGTAGGGTCGCCTTTTTGACGTTAATGCGAGCTCACAGACCCAACGACGTCACCATGATAACAAATAAATCAGTACCGACGAGTATTAGACAAATATCATATGGTATAGGAGATATTCAACATATGTTACATCCATTAATTACCTATTGAAAACATGATATCATAGAAACAGAACGGCTATCCCTAGGGTTGACCGAGGGGTTGTCAATCTGGTTTGAAAGTCATAATCAATCATACCCAAATATTACATCAACTCCGACACGAAGAGAAACAGAAAAAATTCAGGTAGTATGTTTACAATTTACACGCGGTACGGAAGCACTAGCTCGCCCGGCGCATTATAAGTCGGGACCTTCATATCAAGCGCTTCGCCGGAGTATCCGAGATCTTCAGCGACTAGCGTTGCTGCTTTTTCACCGATGAGAAGAGCAGTAGAGTATCTGCACTGTGTTAGAGGGCGATTGTATGCATGTCTAGTATGATGTTTTACTTACGTGTTGCAACCGACGTTATCGGGGCAGATACTGAGATCCGCAACCTTGAGTCCCTGGACGCCATGGACGTTCAGGCGTTCGTCTAGGACACCGTGCTTAACGATACTGTTACCCTCCTTTGGTGCCATGGAGCAGGTCTAGTGAAATGTAAGCAATGATGGCTTGACAAGGAAAACTCATAGCCAACACTTACACCTAAGCAATGCCATGTGCTTTCTACGTGCCTTCGAACCCATTCTTCAATCGCCTCAATATCTTTCTTGCTATACTTGAGCTCGTCTCGAACGTCTGCCTTGTTGCTGTTCAGAATATTCGCTTCTGGCCTCCGAGATGGCTCGGGGTTATAAGTGCTCCAGCTACCATGCTGCAAGCCGGCGCTTAGGTTACCGGGGAGAGCATAGCGCCGAGTCGTCTCGAGATCCATGTCGTTAGCTTTGGCCGGAGAGTCATAGTCGAAGAACGGGTGCATCGCTTGGACCTCTCCTGCGTAGGCTTCCATGCGACGCGCAGTCTCCCTACTCTTGATGTATCCCCATACCATCGGTGCCATGTCGCGTTCGTCGTTCATAAAGCCCGGGTCAAAGTCCGGAGTTTCATAGGGGTCGGCAGACTTAATGTGCGTAAATCCTCGAGAGAATGGGTACTCGAGGAAGTGGAACATGCTAAAGAATTTACCGGCAGGAAGTAGCATATGGTCTCCAAACCAACCAGCGATGATGGAATAATGCATCACAGGCTTATCCGGCTTATTCTTGAAGTATGACTTCCAACCTTCGTTGAATTGTGGCGTCGGCCAGGACTCGAACTCCTTAAGTTCCTCTTCCGTTGGGCGAATCTTCACTCCGGCATCGATACCGTTCGTAGCAAGTGGCCCCGTTCCCTTCGCCGCCCATTCGTCGTATACCGCTAGATACTTGTCAGCATAATGGTCAGTATGATATGATACTTGTGTCTCACCCTTCTGCACTTCGGGTACACCCCTCACGAAATCGTCGAAACTCTCGGTCTCTGGTTTCGCGCGATATACTGAGAAGGTTAGATAGTGGTCTTGGAAGTTGAGGCCTACTCCAGGAAGGTTGACGATAGGTTCAACCCCAGCTTTCTTTAGCTTCTCGGGGTCGCCTAAGAAGTGTTAGCAATAAAGACTTGACGGCTTCGCTACAGAAGGCTTACCGATGCCTGATCGTTGGAGGATTAGCGGAGAAGAAAGTGTGCCTCCGGACACGACAATCTGCTTCCGTGCTCTAAAGGTGCGAGTCTTTAGCTGACTTGGATGAAGCGGCTTGGTTGGTCTTGATACAAATTAGCGTTTCGTACTCCAGGCCCAGATGTTATCAGTCTTACACTGTCTGAACAGCTACAGCCCTTCCGTTCTCGATGATGATCTTATCGACCTTAGTATTGCAAGCTAGATAAAGGTTATCATGGACGGCGCGGGTCGAGTGGACGTATGCGTGGGCACTGTCGCTTCGTCGACCAGTCTACAACCCCGAATAGTTAGCTGTGGACCAAGTGTGAATAGGGGTAAGGGGCCATACGTCGCGGTTGATCCACTTCAGCCAGTGTTCAGCGCCATGGCCGGTACTTAAGTCTTGCAAGTCATCCACGACGGGGATACCCTGGGACTCCGCTGCTCTGAGGAAGTCCTCCTTTACGGGATACGTGCTAAGGGCAGTCAGTTTTCGAACTTCCAAACTCGAGCTTCAAATGTTAACTCACTAATTGCCGAATGAAACCTTGATTGGCCCTTCGAATCCATGGAGATCCCTTTGCCTATTAGTACCTCTCCATGTCATCAGATTTATGCTGCTTACTTGTTATGACAAGCTCGCTGGTATGTCTCATGCTTCTTCATGAGCGGAAGTAGTTCTTTTGTTGTCCACCCCTTTGCCTGAAAGTCATCATAGTCGCTAGCAGAGGCGCGGGTGTACATCTACAAAGTGTTAGTGGCAAGTGACTTCCCCTAAGAGTCTTTCACGTACTAAGAAGTTGATACTAGATCCACCTCCCAAGACGTGGGCACATGGAACTACCGCCTTTCTGCCCGAGAGCCACTTGGATGGGCGAGACTCGTAGAAGGATGCCGTCTTCGAATCCAGCTTCATGTTACGGGGGTAAACCCCTGGCCTAAAAATCCATGGGTTGTTGAGGTTGTTCTCGCCAGCTTCGATCAGAAGAACCTTGAGGTTATGGTCTAGGTTTGCTAGACTATTAAATGAGGTTATGAGTAAAACTCATTCGCAGATAGAACTCTGGAGTAAAAGAACGTACCGGCCAGCCACTACACATCCACAACTCCCGCCACCGCACACGATAATATCGAATTCCTCAGGTAGGGGACTCATATCTGCTTGTTGTTTTTGATCCCGGCCGAAAATTTTGGAGAACATGTTGTGAAACTGTGCTGGAGGGTGACGATTGCGTTCTTATGCTTTCTCGAAAGCTGGGCGAGCAGGATCCAAATATCCTTCAAGAGAGGGGGAACCCCTGCACTTGAATAACTCGTATGAAGCTGCGAACGGTTCCTTCTTGCTACGTATGCTACGCGCCTAGGCTTGATTGCTAGCTATATTCTCCAACGGCCTCCCTTTCCCCGGCAGCTATACCTATCTGCCAACTCATACCTCGTAGAGGTCATCTGATATTTCGTGATGTAACATCTCTGCATCGGTCCCAGTTGTAGAGAGAAATTGGTCGGATGGAAGGGGAAACAATCCCAAGAGAGCACTCTCCGGCAGCGCGGGAAGGGTCACATCCGTCCAAACAGAAAACAACCTGGTTCTAATCAGTCTCTAGGCCTCCAAGATGCCTTACATCGGGTTTCTAGTTTGAACTATCCACGTCATCTCTCCAATTCGTATATAGTGGTAAATGGGACTTGAAATTGACGTATAGGAGAATTCAGGATGTGATGTCGCCTACCAGCGGCCAGCGGCATCTCGGTGAGGCTCGGAGAGTTGGCTTTCACAGCCTTGTGGTTGTCCTACCCCTGTCTCCTCGCTCTACTAGGCAATTCTACATATACCTACATATTCATTGGCCACTAGTAGATGCAGTTCGTATGCAAGACGAACGTATAATGCGGGGTGAAAGCTACCATGAGGACAAATACCCGACAATCTGTATGCGCCCCATGCTTCCCCGCAGTCTTCGATATTATAGTTCGTTTTACTTCGTTGGGTCTATCCGAAGGGAGCAGCTTGCATGAGTAGCTCGCACCAATAGTCACCCTGCCGTACCTTAGCGCTCGATTCTGATGCTGTAGCTGACCAACACTGCACAGGTTTGTAGGGTTAGCGGGTTCTTGACTTCAGCTTGGCTAGGGCTTCCTATTAGCTCCCGAGTAATGACAATCCTCCAACAATGACGAGTACAGCAGGCCAATATAGGGTTAAACCTCCAGAATCTCCATTTCTATGGTCTTGTGCCGGGGAAGCCGAGAGATCACTTTGGTGTCCGTCGAGGCAAATTCAACCGGCAACAAATAGCTAAGCACCTCAGCTGCCACGACGTCGAACTGCCGATCAAACTTATCACTAGACGATCCTGCCTGTATTACTTGGGATGCACAACTATCCTCTTGTTGCATTCGATGGCTGCACTCGACGAGGGGAAATTGGAGAAAATCACATCTCATGCTGCAACAAATACCTAACCCGTGATTTTCCTTTCCAGCCAATTCAAACAACGTTCACTCCACCACTCGATCTCCAGAGCCAATATGGAGCCCGGTTATTGTTACACATGCTTCAAATACTCAAGCCGGGACTATACGGCGAGCCTATGAAAAGTAAAGATAATCCGGGTATATTTGAGTTTGGCACGTTGCCTATGGTTACAGATCGTCATCATGATGAGTATACGCGGTCATCTCATTAAATACAGTACCAAGTTCTCCCCGCGCGAGCCCTTACATCGCTCATTCGCAGCATATAGGACTATGATTGTATTGATACTCATGAACTACGTACTCAGCGTTTTCCTTCTGAGGCGTCGATAGCCTCATTCTCGTGGATCCCTTACAGTTATGTAGGTGTGTTAATGCTATCGGGCATGTCTAGACTGTCGCTATGAGATATGCAAAGCAAGGCGCAGTATAGGCAAGAGATATGGTTCGCCCTACGATGTGAACGAGAGAGTATTTTGCATATTGTATTGGCCAATTGGTATAGTATTAGGAATTAGCCCCCACGCATAGCTGGATTTCCTATCATAATTATATTAGTGGTGGTGATAGATCTGACCGTGTCTTAAACTTAAAGGAGACGCATATGTATGTGCTCTAGCTGTGCCACTCGTTTGTATCAAGGTCTCTCGACTACTTTCTCCATTGACGAGTTAAATCTTGTCTCCTTCCCAAATAATCGGGCGTACATCCGCGTTATGTCTGCATGGGATGGTGTACTGCTGATACTCGCTCGGAGTTATAATAACCATGCACAGGCCGGTACGGTGACATAATATCTTGGAGGCTATGCAACTGCCGTTACACTTCGTTTTAATCCGATGTCCACCCATGGAGTAGGGCCCAAGACGTGTTGCACGGGGCTTTGGACCTTGGCCCCGGCGATGTATCATATTTTCTCATTACTGGCTGCGCAAATCCAACCCAGTCGGTAATCAAAGGTACATGTCTCTTTCTATCTAGTTGAGTATAGACCATCCATCAGCGTAGGAGAAATCTCGGTGTTAAACACAAGTCACATTGCCAACAATATATTCTACTATCCTTAATCAATATCAATTCTCATGTCTACGTTACACTGGGTAATGGAAGGAAGTCATTTGAAGCTATAGTGCCCGGCTAGAACAGAGATAGTTGAGACGTGACGGTATATCCTGTCGTTGTAACTTTTAGAGTAATATACAATTGGAATGGTAAATGTGACCAGTCGGCTTATATTGCGGAAGTATTGGGTTACCTTATTTGGCTTGTCATTTTCTACGATATTTAACCTGTCTGTATGATACGTAGTAATATGACCACAAGTAATGGTAGGGCTGATTCAAAAGACCCAATTCTGTTTCAATATATATGAATGTCAATATATTAGGTGATTATACGAGTATACGGATCTTATAGGGACATGAGTCTAAGTAATCTAAACTAATTGGTACAATATCCTGCAAGTAGGACTCAGGAATGTAGGTATGTCTTGGATGGGTAAAATTGTTACAACATCATAACTACGCAGAACATGAGGTTGATAATGGTTTATAGCAAATAAAATTTTCATCCACAGCAACTAGGCATCCTGGCTTGCTGTAGGGAGTGGGCCAATTCCACGATCCGCCCGTCTAGCTCACCGGTAGAGCGCCTCACTAGTATAACTTCCAAGCAACTAATTCTTTACGAGTTACGTCTTCATGGTAGCAATACGTTGCAATGAGGAGGCAACAGGTTCGACTCCTGTGATGGGCATCCATCTTTCTTTTTGTGTGTTATTGAGATTTACTATTCTTGACTTCGGTATCTACTAAGTATTTTCTTTTCCCCATGTATAATCACTACCTAGCACATGATTATAGGTATTATAGAGGGTTGTGATCAGATAAATATTAAGCTGATATATAATAAATCCATTTACTACAATGGTCGTTATTGGAGAGTATGTTTTTTTTTCCCTCGATCCTTTTCGTGTTACTACCTACATATAGTTCCACGAAGCTAAGCACGGTTCTCGCTTGACGCTCTCGTCCAATTAGAACATTAGGCAAATTGTTAGCTAGGGGATCAGCACAGACTCACACCAGCGCGCATTTACTACTCATACACTAATAAAAACCCAATTCACCATAGGCAAGATGGCCGAGTTGGTTATGGCGTGAGGTTAAGGTCACCTTAATTCCTACATCCTCATGGAGCAATCCGCGTGGGTTCAAGTCCCACTCTTGTCACTTTATTTTTGCTAATTTTTGTTTTTCTGTTGTTCATCCATCTGATTTTCCAACCTGTCTTCTACATCTTTTGTTTCCCCATGCCCCTCATTCGAACCCCCCGCCTTCGGTTCTATAATGAATTATCCCACTCGATCCTAGTGCACGGTCCACGCTGTCAATATCGTTATTAGGGCTAAGACCATGTGGAGACTAGTGATGACGAGTTTGTCCTTTCAGCTGTGTAGCAAAAAAACAATGCGTCCAAGGGATAAAAATTCTTTGGTTCTCTCGCAAGCCCACAATTCTTTGATGAGTCTTAGACTAAGCAGATATAAAGAATAATAACACAAAAACCTTCCATCCGGCGCCCGGCTAGCTCAATGGCAGAGCGCTGAACTTCTATGATATATGTTGTGAATTCAGAGGCTGGGGGTTCGAGTCCCCCGTTGGGCTTCTCTTAACTTTTTGACCACGTCATCAATAAGTGAACTTGTAAATAGTTTGTCTATTTTTGTAAAACCTTAAGTTAATCCAGCGGCTATATCTAATCGCATCTTGCACGGTTTGATGGATTCAAAGCTACGTCAACCATTTGATGACCGACTTGTTTTTGTTAAGTATAGCACGTCTTTTATTTTGCACAAGATTCAATTATAATGTTTTCTAATCTAAAGCGCCAACTATTAGAAACTCGATATTCTCTCTCCATCCTGTAAGGGCTTCTCCATTACTCATTGTTGGATAGGAACCACTCCTCCATCTCTCCTCTGGCTTCGACTACCATTGCTAGGTATTCGGGAGAGAGTAATTTGGCGTGTAATGCTTCATCAACTGGCAACAATTCTAGATCCGTAGCTCCTACTAGAACGGGCTCGAGCCTTACCCTATGTATCTGAGTCAAGTCTACTGGAACTTTATAGAATTTCACTTGTTGGTCCCTGGATTCACGACGAAGGTGGCCATGTAAAAGCTTGATCACATCATCATCAAAGCGGCCATCCACTTTGATAGATTCAAGTTGTCTAAATGACAGCACGTCTGAAATCATTATGCTGAGGGTCGTTAGGATGTTCCCACGTGTTTGCCGATCACCCACAACCTGCTGTGGCGCATTACGGTCGAGTTTAAGATATAAATGACGGACATTAGGAGTTATCCTGGCAAGACGATAGAGGCAGAGACATAAATCATAAAGATTTCTGGCGCCCTGACCGTACGAGACATTCAAGGAGCGAATCCAAGGAGGGTTAAAGATACCGTCACTTGAGATACGCATGTAATCGCCATTAGCGTAAGGGTTCATTGAGGAGTTATATAGGTAGAGGTTACTCGTTAAAGCGTTTGCGCTTATACGGGAGGCGCATAGTATATCATGCGCTTCGTTGTATGCTTGCTTACATGTTTTATGAATATGAACCGAGTTAGAGAGCATATGGGCAACTATCCAAGTATTAATGCGGCCATGCCAAACATAGCTTGCCGATGCGTTGAGGCGGCAATATTCATAGATAATGTTGCGGACTTCGCCGGGCAAGCGGAAGAAGAACGGGGACTGAGATTGATCTTGCGTAATGGTGAACATGGTGTATATCAAGGTGGAAAAGACTTGTTTCTTTGTTGTAGGATCAAGTATGATAAGGTGGTTGTGAATAGTGAAAAAGGACGGCATTAGCGAGAATATGGACGAATATATATAGTAATGTCATCTTGACTACAGTAATGATATCTAAGAACAATATTAGTGCTGGTATTGTTATATACCATGTAAGCCTCGCATCACGAAAAAGATCGTGGGATCGTGGTGGTCAATAAATTGGATGTTCTTCATGTTGTAACAGTACAACTTTCCAAGGACTCGGTTTAAGGAACTCGGTTCGAGTTCGAAGCTGTTTGCCCCACGTTGCCCCGCCTATATGCATGTGCATGTACTATGTATGTCCTAACCGGGGTAGGAGTATTAATTCAAACATCAGGGGTCCTTTTCGAGGCTTGGTCAAGTGTAAAAAGTACAACATTCAACCCTCACCCATCATTTACAACCTTCCCTCGACTCCGTCTTTCTGCCTAATCGCGTATTTCCTCCTTCTTTAGATCTAAGGTATAAACGAAATTTTAACATACGCATACAATTAAACTGAGGAATTATCCTTCAATCCAAGTCCTTACATCTTGCTTTGAAGAAACATGGGCAAGCCGGATCATAAAAAGGCTGACGACGCCGTCTCCTTACATACCAACCCCGGAGAGAGTTCTAGAGTGACTTACAACGACAATGATGAGCTCAACATTCCCGAAATTGTCATTGATGACCTACCACCCAATTATACCGAGAGCGAGTCGTTGCTCCCACCGCCCGATGCGCAGACAGCTGCCCCCGGCCGCGGCTTAGCCATGGCTCAGACGCCGTTCGTCGAAGACGCTATGATGTTCAACGATCTAAACACTGGCGCTCAGTACTGGATGGCCAAAAGCCTCGAAAACCCGGCTAATCTCGAAAAGCATATTCGAAATCTCGCTGAGATACCTCCTCGACCGTATATCAAGCTTGTCGGAACGCACACCGAGACTACGAGGGACAGCAAGGGCAAGATGGAGAAGAGCACAATTACCGACTTCGACATTTCAGTCGAGCTGACACCTTACCTCTACTCCGATGCGCAGTATCGCCACACGTGGAATTATATCCGAACTGTAGAGAATGGCGAGAAGACCCGCCGTGGCACCATACTTAGGAAGCGCGCACCCGGTTCAAACCAGAGCATTGAAGTCGGCGGTACCCCGAAACCTACGCTGCAGGAATGGTGCCATCGGTACTCTGCTAGTCATGCAGGCTTAAAGGTCTTCGCGCTGCAACGAAGGATGATCGGCTTTGACGAGGAAGGTGTTAAGAGGAGGCTGAGAGAGTTAGTAAACCGCACAAATTACTGTGGCCATCTCAGGGTGGAGCTCGTGACGAAGGATTCCCTTGTCGAATGCTACAACGAAGCGAAGATAAACAAGTGGCGCTTGACGACATGGATACAAATGCTGTTTATGTTCACCCTTCTGTTCATCTTTTCCTGGCCGTACTTATGGCTGCGGACCAAGAGATGGGAAGTTGTTGTCTCCGAGTGGCCCTTCTCGAAGATAGACGAGAATGGCGTCAAGCAGTACGTGAGCATTAGCGAGGATCAGTGGTTTAACATGTGGGGGCGAGCTATATCCAAGGCGGTGCTGCGGAAACGGCAGGGAGTACTAGACCAGACGGATCTGAGGCGAGCAGAAGAGCCAGAGCCGAGTTTCGAGTCCGAAAATGTGGCGGTCAACGGGGCGGCGAACCTGTTCAGGGCCGGTATCAGTGCCATGGACGAGATGAACAGGCAGTTGGGATGGGGCAGAGACTGCTAGAACCATTCTCTTGAAGAGCGCCGCCGTCGTCGTGATTTGCGGAGAATACTGATTTTTGGGAGCATTCTTTTGGGATTCGGGTTTCTGTTGAGCTGTACAGCTTTATGGGTCAAGGTTACGATTATCAGTCTCATTCTTGGAGTGGGATGTGTAAGGATATTGGGAAGATGCTGATGCTACGTGAGGTGCGTAATGGGCGTTGAGGACCATTTTCCTAAAATGGGAATAAGCGGGATCTTTCCATGTCACCTATTCTAGCGCGTACTGTGTTTTCCACATACTTTTTCTTTGAGGTGTACTGCATCACGTTATATTCAGGCACTGTATGTATTGGTAAGTCCTCGTCTTCTTGAAGCGATGATTTCAAAAGCCTGGGGAGAGTAAACCTGAATATAAAAGGTAGTCTTCCGTGTTGCTTGCTCTTTGTGTAGCGCTACAGGAAGATCGTTGTATGACAATTGCATTGTCCTCACTTCGATATGTCACCTATCCGCATTGGCCTTATTGGTCTCTCCTCATCTGCAACGACATCTTGGGCCGCTCAGGGTCACCTACCATATCTCCTATCATCCCGAGGTCAATCCCGCTACGAGATTGTTGCTCTCCTTAATTCGAGCATTACGTCTGCCAAAGCAGCGAGAAAGCATTTTTCACTTCCTTCATATGTGAAAACTTATGGCGACCTAAACAACTTGGCTTCGGATCCGGATGTTGACCTTGTCGTCTGTTGCACCCGAGTTGATACCCATAGCCTCACGACAGAGCCCTCGCTCCGGGCCGGGAAAGCCATTTATATAGAGTGGCCTCTCGTGGAGAATCATGAAGAAGCCATTGCCTTGACAGGCGATAAACGCCTAGATAATACCATTATTAGACTCCAAGGGCGTGTTTCACCAATTGCTCTCAAGCTCAAAGAGATTCTCAAGTCCGGTCGAATAGGCCAGGTCCTGAGCAGTGATATACGTGCCTATGGTAACCTCTTACCCGGGGATTCGCTGCCGGAAGGTCTCTCGTATTTTGCAGACCGGAAGATTGGAGGTAATCCCATCACTATTGCTTACGGACACACTATCGACTATGCGCACGAGGTTCTTGGAGAGTTTGACTCGTTCCAGAGCCAGATTCAGATACAACGGCCGGTCCTCAAGATTCTAGGGAAAGATGGCACTCGAATCAAGGAGATGAAAAGTGACGTACCGGACTTACTGGTTGTTCATGGAAAGCTGGCTAAGGGAAAGGCAGACATTGCCGGGGAGGCTACCTTATCTTTTACATATAGAAGCGGGCAGCAGTTCAAGGGAACCCCCGGGTTCGTATGGACGATTAATGGTGAAGTAGGCGAGATTATGGTGACAGCTAATGGGGCATATGTACACTCTGATTCTTACAGGGAGCCAATCGAGATCAAGATCCACGATCATTCTTCGGATGAAGTGATCGATGTGGAATGGGACTGGGAAGACTGGCAAAAGGAGCTCCCATATCGTTCAAGGATCGTGGCAGAATTATATGAGAGATTTGCGCGTTGGTGGAATAATGGGAAACCCGCGGGAGATCTCATAGAAGAGCGGAATTGGCCTAGGTTACACAATGCTGTCGTGAGGATGAAAGAGATGGACGAGGTCTTTAAGCAGTATGACGCGCAAAAAGGGTAACTAAATTTATGAGTCTACCATTTATATTGGGTATATAGGTGCTTACCTACGTAGTGGTATGGGGAACCCTAGTTGTCACCCTACTTAAAATTTCAAAATGCAGCATCTGATTGAAGGTGGATGCGACTGAGTTAACTTATGACTTATGAGTGTTGAGCCGACTTGAATTTACGTAATTATATATTTAAACGGACGATCTCTCTCTGATCCCTTTGGGCGTGTATACCGAGTTCATATATCTTCACAACTAACCTCGGCTTGAAGTTTGCCTTAAGGAAACCCCTTACATACACCTAGGTAGGTTGGGTATTCAACACAGTTCAACATGACCGAGTCTCGTAAAGGTAAAGTAGCGCGCTTAGCGCCTATGTGGTTTAACTCGGTTATTACATCTACAGCTTGCTAAGACAGAAATACGAAATACGGAATAGAGTTGCCACCAATGCGAATGGTGCCTGATGAAGATTCGGAAACCTGTTAATTTGGCACTAATACCGACTTAAAACTTTCAAACGGCTGCAAGCGTCTGTAGGGACCTAAGGCCGAAGGAAATGCGGGGCTCAACGGGTTCGGCCCCGGTACCATCGGCCTCTAATGCGGGAGCGTATTTAATACGTGTACATGATTGGCTAAAACACCCGTTTGAGACGGGCCGATCATCTCAGTATGCGAAGATCATTCAGACCGAGATTTCCTAGAATGGACTGGCAAACTGTTTCGAATAATTGGAATTGTGGACCGTCATATTAATTATTTTCAAGCTTGAGAATTATCGGTTAGCCTTATAATATCAAGTTTTTGATTTAACCATAATGTCATATGACATGGACTTATAAGATTTATATAAAGACTTATATATTTTAAATATATTTTTACGTTTATTATTTTAAAAATTTCTTTATAAAATTTAATTAATATAATAATATAATTTAATTTATATTTATATTATATTATAATATTTAATAATTTTATTATTTTATTTTTTTAATTATTTTTTAATTATAATATTATAAATTATAATAAATATTTTATTTTTTATTAAATTAAAAATTTTTTATTAAATTAAATTAAATTAAAGTTAATCATTAATTTAATTAAATTATTATAAATTTTTTTTAATAAATAATAATTTTAATTTTTATTATTAAAATTTACTTATTAATAAATTATTATTTTTAATTTTTATTAATAATTTTTATTAATAATTTACATTTATAATAAACTTTATTAATAATTATCAATTTAACAATTATTTATAATTTTATTATTAATTATTATTAATGTTTATAAAAATATACAAGTAAATTTTATATTTTTTTTATTTTTTAAAAACGAATTACTTTTTTTTTATATTAATTAACGAATATAATTTTACTTTTATTTAATTTATTTTTACCCTATTAAAAAAAAATTTAACGTTATAATACAAAGATATTATTTATTTAATTTAATGGGTAAAATTAAAAAAATAATTTTATTATTTTTTTAAATGTTAAAAAAAAAAATATAATATTTTTTAATTTTTATAATAATTTAATTAAAGTAATTATAACTTTTTTATAATAATATTTACGTTTTTTAACAAATTTATTATACTTTTTAAAATATTTTTTATATTTATTATTATAAAAAATTTATAATATATTAAATTAATTTTTATGTTATTTTAACTTTATTATATTAATTTTTTGGAATTTATTTTTATTAATTTATAAATATATTACCGTTTTAATAATAATTTAAAAATTTTATAATAATAAACTTTATTATTTTTATTAAAATTATTGAAATAACTTTTTAAATTAATTATTATATTTTTATTTTTTATATTATCCATTAAACAATTTTTTAAAATAAAGTTTAAATATTTATTATTAAATATTATTAATATTTTTGTTATTATTAAATAATTTATTATAATTAAATAATTTATTATTATTAAATAATTTTTTAAATAATTATTATTACTGTTATTATTTACTTTTTTTAAAATATTATTTTAATTATTTTTTTTATTAAAATTTATTAAAATTAATTAAATTATAATAAAAAATTAATTTTATATAATAGATTTAAATTTATAAAAAAATTATATTAATTTTAATGTTTTTATAATAATTATTAATATTATAAATATTATTATATAAATCTTTTATTAAATAATATTATAAAATTTTATAAATAATAATAATTACGATATTATTAATAATAATGGTAATGGAAATAATAAAAGTAATAATTAAATATTTTAATTTTTTATAAATAGATTTTTATTTTATTAATATTATATTTTTTAAAAAATATATTATTTATATTAATATTTTTATATTTATTTATTAATTAAAAAAACTTACATAATTATAAAAAAAAGTTAAAATTAAAATTATGTAAATATTATGTTTATAATATATTATTTAATAATGGTTAATAACCGAATTAATAAAAATAAAATAAAATATTTTAATTATAAATAATATAAATTATATTTATAAAAAATTTATTATTAAATTTTATAAATATTTTAATATTATTTATTAAAATCTAAAAAATCGATTATTTATATTATTAAATATAAAAAATGAAAAATTATTACACTTTTTTATTAATAATATTATTTATAATATAAAAATTTATAATTATTTACTTAAAAACTAATTTAAATATATTTTTAAATTATTTAATTATTATATTTAACAATAATTAATTAAGTTTATTATAAATATTATCTTTAAACAATTTTTTTAAAAAATTAATAAATATAAATTAATTTTTTTATAAAAAATAAAATTTATATATAAATATAATAATAATAATAATAATAATTATAATAAATAAAATAATTTCCTTTACAATAATTATAATTAATTAAAAAATTAAATTAATAACTTTATAAATAATTAAACATAAAATTATTAAAAATATTTTAAATTATATTAAAAAAAAAATAATTAACTTTAATATTTATAATCCCTTAATTAAAATATTAAATTAAACATTAAAAATTTAAATAAAAATGGAAATAATAGGAATTATAATCATTAATATTTTTAATAATTTTATTAAAAACCAAATATATATATAAATAATATAAAAAAAAATATTAATAATTTTAATATTTACGTTAATAAAAAAAATTATAATAATAAAAAAATTATATTTTATGAAAAAATTTCCAATAATTTTAATTTATCTTTTATTAATAATAATATTAAAAATATAACATATTTTAACATAATAATTTAAATACCCAAATAAATTAATTATAAATTTTGTAATAAAACATTTATTAATTATAATAAACTATTTCGTCACATTTAATAATACCACTTTAATAATAATAAACTATTATTTAAACTTACATCGTTTTTATTAAAACTATCAACTAAAATTTTAATATAATAAAATATATTATAATTATTAATAATATTATTATTAATATATACATAAAAATTAATAAATATTATAATTATAATAAATTCCATTTTATTTAAATTATACCATATTAATAATATATTAATATTACAAAATTTTTATTAATTATTATTATTTAATATTTATTATTTATTATTATTTATTAATCGTTAATATAATAATTAATATTAAATAATAATTAATATTAACTTTAAAACATTATTTAAATTTTTATAATTAATTTTAAAAACTAAAATCTTTATTATTAATTTATTAATTAATTTATTTTTTAATATTAAAACCAATTTTATTTATAAAATAAAAATATATTTTAAATTTTTTATTATAATTTTTCTTAAATTTAAATATTAAAAAAATATTTATATTAATATTAATTATATATAAATTATTATTAATAAAATATAAATTTAACAATATTACTTTAATAATAAAATTCGTATAAAAATAACATTTATATTTATATATAAAATTTTTATAAATTAAATTATTATAAATAAATATATTATTATTAAATTTTATTTTAAAAATATTTATAATAAATAATTAACTATTATTTCGTTCTTTCGTAAAATTATTTTTATTAAAAATTTACCTTTTAAGTTATTATTAAAAATAAATATTTTTAATGTTAAAAATATTAATATTTTATTATTAAAAAAAATTATTATTATTTAATTTTGTAAAATTATAATTTTATTATTAATTACTTTAAATAATAAAAAATATAATAAAGTTAAAATAATAATAATAAATTATATTGTTATTTTATTATATTATTATTATTATATCAATATATTATATTATATAAATTTCGGTTAAAATTTAATTTTCGAGTTTATTAATGATTAAATTATTTGTTTAACTTTTTTAATTAATAATAATATAAAATAAATTATTATTTGTAATAATATTATAAAACTTATTATTATTTTTTATAATATATTTATAAATTATTTAATTTTAATAAATTAAAAATATAAAAATTATTATATTATTAATAATAAAGTTGTTAAATTTATTATTAAAAAATTTAAAATTTATAAATTTAATAATTATATTTTTAATTAATTTTTATTATTTATTATAAACATTATTAATATTAATAAACATTTTAATAATATAATTATTTATAAAAACTTTAATAAATTAAGAAAATTTAAAAAATTTTATAATATTATTTTAAAATTTTATAATATTTTTAAAAATAAAAACCTTATTTATATTTTTAAAAAAAAAATTAAATTAATTAAGTTTAAATTAAATTAAAAAAAATTTATTTTTAAAAAATGTAAATTTTACGTTATTAATATTAAAAATCAAAAAATCATTAATAATATAATTATAAAATTAATTTCTTAAAATAAAATATTTTATAATTAAAAATTTATTTTTTTTTTTATATTAATTTTCGTTATTTATAAAGATATTTTTATTTTAAATAAAAATAATAAAATTAAACAAAAAAATTATATAATTATTAATATAAAAATTATTAATTAAATAGTTCTTAATAATAAATATTTAATAAAATCATAAAAATTTATATTAACTAAATATTAAAATAAACTATATTTTATAATTTTTAATATATTATCTTTTTATTATTAATAATATATTTACTTAATAATATAATAAATTTTAATTATTATTATTATAAAAAATTAATATATATTTAAAATATTAATTATAAAATATAAAAATAATAATATATACATTTAAAAATAAATAAATATTATTTTTAAACCCATTAACAATATTAATATTTATTATAATAATATTTATATAATTTTTATTATATTTAAAAAATATATTAAAAATTTAATTTATATTTTTATTTTAATAAAAATAAAAAATATATTAATTAATTTTAATAAATTATTTATTATTTTCTTTAATAATATTATTTTTAATTATTTTATTAATTTTTTTAATTTATTAATAATAAAAGAAAAATTTATTATAATTATTAAAATTATATTTTTTAAATTATTAAAAAATTTAAAAATTTTTATTAATTTTATTAATTATATAAAAAATAATATATTAAAATATATTAAATTTATTAAATTTTTAAAAAAGCGAAAAACTTTTTTATTTTATATAAATTTTTGTATATTATTATTAAAATAAAATAAAAAAAAATAAATATTAAAAATTATTATTATAATTTTTTTATAAATAAAATTAAATTTATTTTACGGTATTAAAAATATATTAATAAAATATATAATTTTTTATTTTTTTAATTTTATAAAAATATTATATGAATTAATATAATTTAGGAAGGTTTTGATTTTTTGTAATGTAATATTGTGAGAAATTAATAATAATTTATTAAAAATAAATAATTATAATATTTAGAAGGTTGTGATAGTTTTGTATTGTAATTGTGATGGCGGCGTTGTTTGAAAGCGTTGACGTTAAGATGGTGGTAAGAAATCCGATGCGTAATGTGTTCAGATTAATTATAATAAATAATAATAATAGTAATAATAATAATAATAAAAGATCGAAAAGAAAATAAATAGATAAAGAAAAATACAAAAAAATAATTGTAATATTATTTAAGATATTAATAAATTTAATATATAAAGAAAATAAAATAGAAATTAATAAATTGAAAATGTAAATTATTAAGGTAATAAAGAAAGAAATGTAACGTTTACGTACCGTTTAAAAAACGGAAATAAAACAATAATATGCCAAATTAATTATACTCGAAAATATAAAAGAAAAAATAAAAGAAATAAAAATAAAGATTTTAAGAAAAATAAATATTATTAAAAACTTTTAAAATTTATAAGTAGTAAAATAGTTATAAATAAACGTAGTAATTATAAATAATTAAATTTAAAATAACGTAATAATAGTTCCACCGTAAAAAATAAAAGAAATTATTATTAAAAAAAGTTTAATAAACTTAAAGATAATTAAAAGGATATTAAAAAAAATAGTAAAAATAATTAATTAAGTTTTAAGAAAATAAAAAATAATAATAACGTATAAACTTTAAAACGGGGTTATTACGATTATATTTCGAAAAAGCGTAAAAATTTATAAGTAAAAAAAATAAAAATAAATAAAAGAAATTTTCGGAAATTAAATTATAAACATTAATTAATCTTTTACTTTTATAATAAAAAACTTTAAAGCGAAAAAACTATAAAATATGTACGTTAATCCCGAAAAACTATTAATAAATATTAAAACAAAAAACCGTTAAAATATTAAAAACCTAAAATTAATATACCGTAAAAAAAAAAAAATTAAATATATAATGTTAATTATAAAAATAATTTTATTAAAAATAACAAAAACTTTATATAATAATAAATTACTTTAAAAAATAAAGTTTTTCTAATATAAACTTTTTATAAAAAACGTAAAAATAAAATAATATTATAAATATTACAATTTTAATTATATAATAAAATATTACAAATAATAAATAAAGTACAATAAATGCGTAAAAACAACATATAAAAAAGAAAAACGAAGTTATATAAAAAAAACCAAATATAAAAATTGCAATAACCTTTACCCAACTTAAAACAAAAATTATAACAAAATAAAAGAAATAAAAAAAAAGGTAAAAAAAATATACATACATAAACTATAACAGTTCAAAAAAAGAGAAAGATCCGGATACTTTTTAAACGTAACCTATATTATCTATAACAATTTTACGTTCGTAACACCCAAAAAAATAAAAAAAAAAAACCCTTTAAAAAATAAATTAAATAACATCATAAACCTAAAACCGCTCCTTTTAATTTTAAAAACGTTTAAAAAAAAAAAACTTAAAAAAACAATATATATAATAAATATACCAAAAATAACATACATTTTTTTAACATTATTTTCGATACTAATAACAACGTTTAAAACCAAATCAACCCCATTTAAATAAATAACTTATACGTAAAAACAAAACAACATATAATTTTTTAAAAATATATAATAACGAAAATAAAAATAATATATTAAAACATAATATAAAATAACGGAATATTATTTTAAATTTTAAAAATATAAAATAACCCGGATTTAATTATAATATAAAAACCGTAATTTGTAAAAAAAAAATTATATAATTTATTAATTAATAATTATAAAATAATATAAAATAAATTAAAATATGTTGTGTTATATATAACTAAAACTATAGATAATATAAAATGGATAAGCGAAACGGAACATAATTAAACGGCGTATAAGTTACGTATTAAACGCGGAATAATAACGGTATGGAACATTTATATAAAACCGGAAAAAATAATGAGATATAATTTTTTCCCGAAGATAGATAATAAAAAAGGAAATAAGAAATATATTATAATAGAAGATTTTAATATATATTATTTTATTTGGGATAAAGAAAATAAAATAATAAGTAATTTAAATATTTTATTAAATTTAATAAAATAATAACGGTTAAATTTAATTATAGTAAAAGGTTAATTTATAAAAATAATAAAAAATTAAAAGAATTTAATGATTGATTTAATATAGGTAAATATAAGAATATTATATATGATATTTTAAGAATTAAATTAGATAAAATTAAATTATAAAGTATAATTAATTGAAATTATTATAAGAAATATTTGGGATAAATTTTATAAATTTTATGAAAAATATAAGGGATGGGTATAAAAAGATTTTAATTTAATAATAATGGAAGTAAAAATGGAGAAATTATTAATATTAAAATTTTTTTTAAGTTTTAGGGAATTAGATTTTTATATTAATTATATAATAGAAGAGTTTTAAAGGATAATAGATTTAATGGTATTAAAGTAGAAAGTAATTTTATTTATAATGGTTGAATGGTGGATTAAATGAGTTATTAAGGTAAAGAAAGAAGCTTTATATAAAAGGAAGAAATGGTAAGATATGAGGATAATGTAAGATTAGGAGCGGAATATTGATGTAATAAAAGCGTATTGTAAGGTAATATAGGAGGTAAAAAAAGTTTAATGGTAGAAGATAATAATAAAAACGTTAAAAAATAATAAATTTTTATAAAAATTAGAAAAATAAACTTAATTTAAGAGTTAGTAAATTAATATGGAAGATAAAATTATTTTAACGTTAAGAAGAAATATAAGTAAGTAATTATAGGCAATTATTTATATATAAAAAATAAACATATTTTAAATAAAATTTTTTTTAAATTTAGATTTAGATTTAATAAATATAATTTTTAATAAGATATTTAATAAGAAATTTATAATCGATAATTACGTAAGATAAAAAATAGTTGAAAATATGTTAATAATTATAAAAAAATAAAAAACTTTAAAAGAAAACGGGATATTAACGGAATTTTTATATAAATATAATAAATTATTATTTAAAATTATTGTAATAATAATAATAAATAATTTTTATTATAAATATTATCCGATAAGGTTTTACATAATAATAATTATTATATTATTTAAATTAAAGAAAATTAAAAAAAAAAAAACGTTTTTAAACGTATATAAATTAATAATATTATTAAGTATTTTAAAAAAAGTAATAAAAAAGATAATAACGTTACGAATAACGTTTGTAATAAAAGTAAATAACGTTTTCCTTAAAAGGTAAATAAATAATAAAAAATATAAATTAATAAAAATAATTATTAAAATAGTAATGGAGGTAATTTATTTAATATAAAAAAACGGAATAAAAACGTTATTATTATAATTTAATATAATAAAGATATTTAATTATATTATTTCGAAAAAGTTATTATATATTTTTAAAAAAAAAAAATTTTTTAAGTAAATAATAAAATAAATTAAAAATTATTTAAAAAATAAAAAAATACGGTTAACGTTTAAAAGTAAACTTAACCCGGAAATAAATCTTTAAATAAACGTTTTATAAAAGTCTTTATTATTTTTTATTTTATTTATCTTATATATATTAATATTTTATAAAAAATTAAAAAAAGATAAAATATTTATAATTAGTTTTGTAAATAATATAAATTTAATAATAATAAATTTAAATATTAAAAAAAATTATAAAAAATTAAAAAATATATATTTTAGGTATATTTAATAGGTAAAATAATATAAAATAACTTTTATTTCTTAAAAAAATAAATTAATATATTTTATTAAAATATATAAATCAAATAAAAACGTAATATAATTAAAAAACGTAATAGTAAAATTAACAAAAAATATAAGATTTTTAAAAATTTAATTAAATAAAAAACTAAAATAAATAAAATATTTAAAAATAATTAAAATAAAAATAAAAAAATAATAATATGTTTTTTTAAAACTAATAATATCCATATAAAGATATAATTTTTCAAAAATAAAAGAAATATATATAAAAATTATAAAAAACATTATAATATATGGGATAATTGTGTAATATATATTAAATAAAAAAAATAAAATAAATAGAATAATAATAAAATTAAAAAAAATATAATTAATTTATTTTTAGAAAATAATAAAAATATATAAGATAATATTAATTAAGTATATAAAAAATAAAATAAAATATCTTTTATTAAATTTATATTTAAATAAAAAAGTAATTAAATTTAAAAAGAAAAATAATAATAAAAATAACTTTATAAAAAAGATAAAAAAAAAAACCCAAAAGTAGCTTTAAAAACTATAAATGCAAAGTTAAGACCTAATAAAAAAAAGGCGGGGTAAGCCACGAAACTTCCCCGTTATTACTTTAACAAGGAAATTAAAAGAAAACTCACGTACGAAACAAGAATAAGCTAAATTATAAAAAAAAAGTAACCTCTTAAAAGAAATAATATTATAAACATAGAAAGTAAAATAAAATTAAAGATATATTTAAAATATAATTATATTAAAATCTCCATTAAAAAATAAATAATTAAAAAAAATTTATAAATTATTAAAAAAATATAAAACTTTAATATTAATTTAAACGCGTATAAAAAAAATAAAATTAAAAATATTTTTATTTAAACGGAAAATATTAAAAGTAAAAATGTTATAATGTTAATATAAGTAAAAAGAAATAACGTACCATATAATAATGGAATATATAAAATTTATAATTTAAAAAAAAAAATTATATAATAAATTAACGTTAAAAATATTTAAGTTATAATATAATTATAAAAAAATTATAAAAAATAATAAAAAAGTAAATTAAATTATATAGTAATTTTTAAAATTAAAAATATTATTAATATATAAATTAATAATTAACTTAACAAAAAAAAAAAAAATTTAAAAACCTAAATTTAAAGAAATTTTAATAAAATTTTAATAAATATAAATAAGAGAAAATACATATAAAACCGTTATAATAAAACCGTAAAAACGGATTAATTACAATTTTCCTATATTAAACACAACTTATTATTTAACCTTAAAAAAATTACCATTATTGCTAAATAATTTATTAACATTAAGAAAAATATTACCTTTAAAAAAATTATTACCCCCTTTAATCTCGAAATTATTAAAAGGCTTTCCAACATTATTATTTTTATTATTACTATTAACATTTTTAATAACTTTAAAATCTTTAAAAATTTTAATAATTTTAACCTTAATTTCTTTATTTTCTTTATTAAATTTCTTATTTAATTTGTTAAAAAATATATTACTTAATCCCCTTTCCTCGGGGCCGTAAAATTTAAAAAATTTGAAATAAATAAAGAATTTCTTAAAAAAAAAAAAACATTAAATTATAATAACACAAACACATTCTTTATTAAACTTTTTAATAAATATAATAAAAACTTTATAATGAAATATATGTTTTATAATAATTTATTAAGTAAATTTACAATTCTTAAGTAAAAGTTAAGGTAAAAAAATAATTATTTATTTAAAAACTTAAAATAAAAAATTAATAATAATAATAAAAAAAAAAAAATAAATAAAAAATAATAAAAATTAATTTTATTATAATTGAAATAAAAATATAAATTAAAAATTATATTATATTAATATTATAACTAAATGCGGTATTAATTACGATTTAAATAATTAATAATTTTAAAATTATATTATTTTATAATTATAATAAATTTATAAATAAATTATTCCATAATAGTTGCAAAATGTAATTAAATTATATTTAAAATTTAATAATGAAAAGGTATAATTTTAAAACGGAAATTAAAAAGTACTTAACTTTAAATATTATTGAAAAAAGTTAAAAAAAAAGCTATAAAACATATTAAAATCTCGAGGTTTTTAATTATTTCACTTATTTTTTAAAAATACGGTTAACATAAATAAATTTATAAATAATATAAAAAAAACGTACTAAAATATATCTCGTAATAATTCTAGTATAATAATAATAAATATATTAATTAAAGGAAATTATTAAATAATTAAAATAAAAAAAAAAATCTAAATTATAATTATATTAAAAATAAATTAAACGAAAGTAAAATATATAAAAATAAAAATAATAATAATAATTAAAATATTCGAAAAATATATAACTTTAAAGTGTAATAAACTTGTTATTAAATTTATTACTATTATTATAATAAAAAAGTTAATAGTAAAATATAATGATAAATAGAAAATTAAAAATATAAAGTTTAAATAAGAATAAATTTAAATAAGAAAAACGATAAGATTAGGAAGAAAATATTAAGAAAAAAGAAAAGGGAGATAACGGCCTTATAACGTGTGCTAAGCGAGATTATATTTATCGAAAACGTTGTTATTATATACCATTAATAAAGCAATTATTATACCTTGCGCAAAGAACGAGGCAGAAACGAAGCCATTTATAATTTAGTAAAGGACAATGTACCAAAGAGCAATAAAGAGGGCCGTCCGATAAGAATAATAGGACGATTACCGAATAAAATACGGAAACATAATGGAAACGGGTTATACGGAGGTAATAGGAATAACCCCGTACAGCTAAACGTATTATTTAATTTATTAAGGTAATAAAACCTTAATAAAATATAATAGTATATAATGCGGGCATATAATAAAGATTAAAAATAAACGGAAGCGGGTTAGGTTTTTTCCGGTAAAAATATAATTTTTACTTAAAAATTTATTAAAAAACAACATTAACAATACCTTAACCGTAATAAGTTAAATATATAAGCGTAACAAAATAAAAATAATAATAATAATAATAATAATAAAAATATTATATATTAATTTTAATATATTTTATATTAAAATTAAAATTTATATTTATTATATTATTAAAAATATTTTATTTAAATTAATAAAAAATAATAAATTTATTATTTATATTCCATAAATTATAATAAAACCAATTACATTTTTATTATATATTTTCACATATTTTAAAAAACAATATTAATTTATTAAAATAAAAATTTTAAATTTTATTTAAATTTTAAAAAAAACCTATCATTATATTTTTATTATATAAAAAAAAATCTATATTTTTATTAATTATAAAATTATCTTTAAAATAATAAAATATTTAAATTTTATTAATTTTATTATAATAAATAATAAAAATTTATAATTAATTAAAACTTTTAAATATATTTTTAAATTTTTATATATATTATTATATAAACTTAAGAAATTTTATATAATTTTTAATACATTATCGCAATTACTAACGTTTAATTTTTTACATCCGGTTAAATTAACTTTTTAATTAAAAAAATTGGATTTTTTTTTTTAATAACGTTAACAAACATTAAACTTTATTCATTAATTTATAATTAAACAATTTTTAAACTTTATTCGATAAAACTTTACCAACCATTTATATAATAATTTTAAAACTTAATAACAACTTTTTTATATTATATAATATTTATAATATTATATTAATATAAATAATTTTAAAATTTAAAATTAAAATATAATAAAATTATTATAAAAACTTTAAATGGTAAATAATATTAAATATCATTAATATTAATTACCGTTTTAATTAATAAAACATTATAAATCTTTTATTTTATTTAAAAAATAAATTTATTTAAAAATATTTAAACATTTATAATAAATTATATATATTAAAAAATTATAATTTTAAAATTTTTAAAATAATATATAAATTAAATTACTTGAAATTTAATTGTTTTTATGATTATTTATAATGTTTTATCTTTAATTAAAAAAAATTTACGAAATATATAAAATTATATTTTAAATATTTATTATATTATATATATAATTATAAATTTTATAATTTATTTTAATTTATTATCGGTTTTTTTTATTTTTTTTATATAATTATAATAAATATAATTTTTAGTTTTTTTTAAAATAATAATAATTATAATTTATTTAATATTATTATTAATAAATTTATTAAATTAATTATTTTAATTTTTAATAAATACAATTATAATATTTTATAATAAATTAAAACGTTTTATAATTAATTATTTAATGTTAAATAAAAATTATTTAAAATTATTATTTTAAATAAAAACTTTAAGTTTTTATTAAAATTTTAATTTATATTTTAAATAATATGTAATATAAAATTATTATATGTAATTATTTATCATTTTTAAATTAATAATTAAATAAAATGATATATTTTATTTATTAAATTTTATTTACAATATTATTTTCATTTTTTTAATAATAATAAATTATAAAAATAATATTTTCTTTATTTTTAATATAAATTAAATTTTATTAAATTTTTTATAACGAAATTAAGTTTTTTTAAAATTTTATATAATTTTATATTTAATTTTATTATTTAGTTTTTAAAAATATAATATTAAAATTTTTTTTTATTATAAATTAATATTTACGATGTAATTGTTTTAACGTTTATGTTTGTAAAATTTTATTATAATTAATAATATAAACTTATGTTTTTTTATAAAAAATAATGTGTATTTTTACGATTATATAAAAGTTATAATATTTTTATTATTATTATTTTTAACCGTAAATTAAAATAATAATATGTAAAATTTTTTTATATTATTAAATAAATTAAAAAATTAATTTATTATTTGGAATTTTCCAATAATTTCAAAATTTATAATATAATATTAATTAATTACTTTAAATTAATATCTTTATTAAATATTTTTAATTATTTTTTATTATATTTAAAATTAATTTTTTTTAAAATATATTATAAGAAAATTATTAAAAAAAATATTATTAAAAAACAATATTTTATTAAATATATTAAATTTAATAATTAATATACATAATGGTTATTATAAAAAAAATTAAAAAAAAATATAAATAAATTATTAATTAATTTCCGATTATAAAAACATTAATTTATAATATAATATAAATATAATTATTTTATTAAAATCGTATAAAAATTAAACATAAATTTATTATAAAATAAATAATAATAAAAATATTACATTTTTTATAAATAACGAATATTATATAATATAAATTTATAAAATTTATATAAAAACTTATATATTTTAAATATATTTTTACGTTTATTATCTTAAAGATTCCTTTATAAAACTTAATTAATATAATAATATAATTTAATTTATATTCATATTATATTATGATACATAAAGTGAATAAGTCGGTTTACTCTAACCGTGGGATAGTTTAAATTTTATATCTCGCTTTGATCTTTCACAAAGAATCTAGTTATTAAAAATGACACCCCCAAAGTATATACTTCCATGCTCATGACTTCTTATCTCACGTAACACAATATAGCAAGGATATCCACCAGGAGCGCGGAGCCCCCGTAAGTCGCGTGGGGCGCTAACCGGTAGAAGGTAGGCGGACTCAGGCGAAATATATGTTATCTAAAGATTTACAAGGATCAATTGGAAAGCCCAGCCTTAACCCGAGCTGCTGAAGGCAGGCGACTTTCAGGTGTGATGTCAATCCGCATTTTTTTTTTCTTTTCTCTAATCATCCGCGATCCTTTTTCTTTTGCGACTCGTTCCTATTCGCTTTTACTTTTATCGTCAATTCATTCTTGGGATAAATTCTTAACGTTTTGGCTTCCAAGTGATAGTTGTTTACAAGCACTATTATCTCATGGTTATTATTATATAAATGGAGACATAATTAACTTATACTATTTATCCTCTTCTTTTTAAACTGTGGTGGCGTTTATCGTGCGCTACCCTCTCCCTACTTGGTCGCGTGTCTAAGTCAAAGCGTTAGAAAATGGCAGATAGCGAGGGGAAGAAGCCGGTTAGTACCGCCGGCGCGGCGGTCCATGATTTGCCTGGTAGCGAAACCGATTCGGGATCGGCCGACCAACTGCTCGTGTCCCTCGGTTACACTCCCGAATTGTCGCGGAACCGATCCACCCTGCAGGTCGCTTTCATGTCTTTCGTCCTGGCTTCGATCCCGTATGGCTTGGCTACGACTCTCTACTACCCTCTAGTTGGAGGCGGTCCGGTTAATATCATCTGGGGATGGGTTGCCGTGTCAGCGATTATTATCTGCGTCGCCGCATCTTTGGGTGAAATCACGAGCGTGTATCCGACCGCCGGCGGAGTCTACTATCAGACATTCATGTTAGCATCTCCAGAATGGCGTCGCATTGCTGCTTGGACTTGCGGTTGGCTTTATGTGGTTGGAAACGTCACTATCACGCTGGCTGTTAACTTCGGCACGACTTTATTTTTGGTCGGATGCGTCAACGTTTTTGAGACCGAGGATGGCCAAGCTGTCCTCGCTGGAGAACCCTACCAAGTCTTCCTTATCTTCCTGGGTATTACGCTATTGTGTAACGCCGTTTCGTCGTTGGGCAACAAGTGGCTACCTATTCTCGATGTACGAAATCTAAAACTCTTTTCTACGATGAGCACTTAGCCGATATTAACATTTGAAAAACTAGACTTTTGCTATCTTCTGGACTTTTGCTGGTGTCGTTGCTATCATGGTTTGCATCTTAGCTATTGCTAAGGAAGGTCGACACGATGCTACCTGGGTTTTCACGCATTTTGAGACCAACTCTGGATGGACACCTGGTTGGTCCTTCGTCGTTGGTCTTTTGCATGCTGCCTATGCAACCTCTTCTACCGGCATGATTATCTCGTAAGTCATCAAATCTTATTTCCCTTGGTTCATTATTCTTATAAGATCATAGCATGTGCGAAGAGGTCCGAGCGCCGGCGACACAAGTACCTAAGGCTATGGTGTTAACGGTTTGTATTAACACTATAGCGGGGTTGATGTTCATGATTCCGTTGGTCTTTGTTCTCCCTGATATACCGGGGCTTGTTACCCTTGCGCAACCCGTTCCGGCGATTATCAAGAGTGCCATCGGGAACTCAGGAGGCGCATTTGGCCTGCTCATTCCCCTTCTCGTCTTGGCTCTCATCTGTGGTATCGGCTGCACCACCGCCACATCAAGGTGTGTCTACGCATTCGCTCGCGACGGCGCCATACCCGGTTCGAAATTGTGGAAACAGATTAACCATAACCTCGACGATGTCCCACTAAACGCGATGATGCTCAGTATGGTCGTTCAAATAATTCTTGGCCTCATCTACTTTGGCTCATCGGCTGCTTTCAATGCATTCTCGGGGGTCGGAGTCATTGCGCTGACGGCTTCTTACGCTGCGCCGATTGTTATCAGCATGCTCAATGGACGCCAAACCGTCCGTACTGGCAGTTTCTACCTCGGACCAATTGGATGGTTTTGCAATACCGTGGCTGTCTGTAAGTATCATCTGTTCATTCGTGCCGAGTCTTATGTCGGCCATCATCCCCTGGGCTAATCAAAGTATAGGTTGGTCTCTATTGGCAGTCCCGTTGTTCTGCATGCCTACTACCGTTCCAGTAGTTGACCCATCCCTTATGAACTACGCTTCGGTAGTTTTTGTCGGATTTACGGCGGTTTCGGTCGGGTGGTATCTTGCTTGGGGTCGTAAGAACTACTCCGGTCCCCCAACATGATTTTTCGAATATTTTAGAAATAGAGCGTGCATCTGCTCGCCTCGCCTTGTGTGCAAACCGATCTGGTCGCGTCCTTTTATCGCTCCGTGCCCGCTATTTCGACGTGATACCCAAGAGAGTGAATGACTACGATCAATGTTATGTGCGGACAGGGATAGTCGTGATGAGTATTAATGTCGATAGTTTATAAGCCGATACGCGACACGAGTTACGGCGAGTACAAGCATATTATATTATATATAAATATTTTCCACGCTGAATCCTTGTGCAATGAAACGACGCGCTTATTCGATGTCCACTCGACTCATCTCGTCTAGCATCTATGTGCTGGTTCCTTTATCCTGCGACTCAGCTACACTGTGAGTAGTAGTCATTGAGCTTTTCACATTTTCCGCTCTGGTCAACAGTTAGTTATGTCCGGTAGTAATGGGACTTAAAAACTTACACCGCAGTTCGTGCACCCGGTAAACCCACTTCCTCCACATTGACCGTATAAAGCTACACTGCATCCCGATCCGGAATCGCCTGTGTTTGCTGGTGGAGAGGCAGTGTTCGTCGCGGTGGGAGCACCACCTCCATTGCCAGCTGTGCTCGACGGGCCCTTTCCAGCCGCACATGTGCTCTCACATCCGGAGCATGGCGAGCCTGCACTCTTCGTTGAGCCACCCGCATAGACCGCTGGGCCGGGCGCAACGTATGAATCAAGTTTTCCGTGAATGTTTACGAGAATACCAGGATCACTATCTTTATAGGCACCGGGTAGCGACACGCCCGCAGGCTTGGCGCTTCCGCTACCCGTAACGGTTACCTGGAAGCATGTCATATAGAACTGCGCGCCGCCTTTCTGACCCGCAGTATGAAGAGCCAAAGCTTCGGCTCGCAACAGATAATCGCCGGGAGCTAGGTCCGTGGGGATCTTGACATCCATTCGCCCGCAACACTCGTTAATGTCTTTAGTACCCCAAAAGTCGTCATCGGCGCTTCCTCCAGACGGGTTCTTAGCCCATGTGTCAGCAAAGATCTTGAACCATGATGAGGAGGATCCATCGGCTGTTGAGGCATCAGCTACCGAGGCCATATACACCTGGACTGGTCCGTAGTGAGCACCGCCGATTGCCTCTGCTGCGCAAGTACGGTCTCCAGGTTGCTATTAGGATGTAGGTATTAGCCAACATGTAATGGGCTATGCGCTGAGCGAATATCTACGTACCTGATGAATCTCTACTGTCACTGTAGATCCTGCGGCTACACTGCATTTACCAGGGACCGGTTTAGTGCCCGCATTGCAAGCGATGTCTTTCGATGCTACGTTGGTAACTGGGGAGTTCGATAGCGGCAACCTTGCGCATGAGCCCCCGTGCTAATCATGTTAGTGACTATAGAGATTTGGAGTGAGGGTAATACTTATCAGATCGACGCCGTCTACCCAGAGGTCTTGAAAGGTGGCATGGCCGGCAACGTGTGTAGCAGCCAGGGCGGCTACGGCAGCTCGCAGTGTCGATCTCATAGTGAACTTGTTAGTTAACCGGAAGACGTCTGTAGATCTCTATCACGCAATCTGAGGCTGAGGGCAGGCGAGTTGCAGATCGTGGGGATCACATCCTATAAATAATCGTAGCCTTCCATAATGTACTTCTTCGATATATAGACCTAAAATATCAACCCGCCCACCGCTTTTGACACCCTCCTTTTTTAGCAACAGAGAAAGTTCTAGTTTCGGACTTCTTGTCTTCTCTTTCCGCAATACTCATTCTAGTCATCCCATGTGATCCGCATCCCGGGCTTGGTAGGCCGATTTCCCTAGCTCGTCCTGAATAACAGCTGAAGCCCCTTGCACGGCATGAGGTAATGCTGCAACATGCGCCAAGTCCGAGCCGCCCAATATGGAAATCTGGAGATAGATTGCCGTTCCAATTTCGAATGCCACGGCGCCGCCCTGAAACCCACCAATGGCGTCGCTGAGAAGATTCTTCGAACCAGACAAGCTTTTCCCTCGTAGCATCTCGACCTTCCGCTTGGGTGCACTCCATAACCAGGTTACCTTCGTCGTCCAATATCCCCCTTGTCAAACCGTACCACTCGAACCAAATACAAGGATCTTCCTTAGTACAGGAGTCTAGAGAGTAGTGAAAGCTAGAGGAATTGATTGGGTCGCCGCAGTCACATCCCAACTCCCTTTTCGCCGATTCAATAATGAAAGTGGCCGAGTCGTAGGTTATTGTGTTGCAGATGACAGTTGCCAACACACGAATCATGTAAAATATACCAAGTCGAGTAGGGCACAGCTCACAAGCGTAGTCCTGCATAATACACAATTAATCTGTAGTGGAGTGTTGTATTATTTTCGATCTCATCCAGCCCTAATTGGTGACATTGGCGACCACAAGTTTAGGTAGGTAATCTTAGGATGCGAATATACGCCTTCAAGGTCTTTGCTAGTCACTAGAAACTGCGAGGTATATGAATGGGGATTTATATAATAGTTTAACAAACTCAGAGCTATGTCAGACTAGCTAAACTGATAAGGTAGCAACAGACTCAGGCGTTTCCACCAACTCGGTACCTTTATTACCCGCCCTAACGGTGACCACATTCGCTCCGACACTACCATCCGCGCTGCTTTCCTCCTCGGCAAGTTTAACGAGGTTCGGGCTATGTGTGATTACGAAGACGTAGGATAATCGCTCCGTCATCCAGCGACACCATTTGAGTACGGAACCTTGCCCGGTTATATCTAAGCTATCAAAAGCTTCGTCAACGAGCATATACCTCGCCATATGGGAACTCCTGGTTTCCGCCATCATGAATAACGCGAAGAACAGTGCTAGATCTACACGTTTACGTTCGCCGCCACTTCGCTTCGCGTAATCAAGTCCTGCGTTAATCGATAAAGACGGCTCAAGTACTGATGTGCTCTCCTGGTTATCATCCTGGTTACCGTCGTCTTCGTATTCTCTGAAGAGCGCGCCAAGCGTGCCTGATGTCATATTACGCGCGTAGTTTGCGTCTTGATACATGACCAACAGTATCTGTCCTAAAAGTTTGTTTAGTTCGCCCAGATGCCGCTCAGTCACAAATCGTCGAAACGTAGCTTTTGCTACCTGCCGTCGCGTAAAGGCGGACTGCCAGAATGCGAATATTTCTCTCTGCGAGTGTATCTCCGCAGCCTCCTTTCTTAGGCCGGCTGCTTGGCGGACAAGATCGAAGAGGGACTCGGCATCTGATTGCAAGTGTCCTTTATAGGTACCAATCTCCTTCTCCTTACCGGTGAGCATCAGGTGGTATCGATCCAGCATCACTCGCCATCTTTGTCTGGCCGCATCAATTTCTCTTTCTTGTCTGTCTAGGTTTTGCTGTTTCTGGAGTCGCTTCTGCTTTTGGTTTTCATATTGTCGTTGAAGGTTATTATATTGACTTGTAGCACGTTGTAGCTCATCAATGGCGGCACTGAGCTGAGCGGGAATACGTGATGCTTGTTTTACCGTCATGCTCATGATATGCCTTTGGGAGGCATCGCTTGAGAAAGTTGCTACCTTGCCAGCTATAGTCGTTATTCTGTTCTGCTCTTCTGCGATGGTATTGTTGAAGGCAGCGATTGCCCCGACGTGATCCCGCCACCGCCGCTCTACTTCTCTAGCGCGAACACCGAATTTATGAGTTAAGTTGGTAAATTTAAGCACAGACGTCCAGATATGTTTAAGGGTACGTATGGTACTTTGAAGAAACCATTCTATAGTATATGTCTCTTTGCTTTGGTTTTCGTCATCGGCTGGGGGCGGTATCTCTAGTATGTCGTTTTCTTCCAGAAGACGCTCAACATCCTTTTCGAGACGTTCCAATTGCGTAATGACCGCCACTATTTCTTGCTTGATAGTTGCACCTTTGCGATCAATAGATAGGCGAGTCTGTGCAACCTTAGCCAGTTCACCAAGTCTTCCCACTTCGTTATGCGCCCTTGAAACATTCCTTCGAAAATCCGAAAGCTCGGGCTCCATGTCTGGCAATTTCTCATTCTCAAGTTCCTTCCTAAGCTGGTTTACCCTGGATTCGTTTATGCTAAGTTCTTTGAAGTGTTTTTGATCCTCGCGTTCTAGCTTTTCAATAAGACTTTCTGCCTCGCCGAATATACGTTTTAGCGTTTTGATCATTTGGTAAACCCGATCTTTGAGATGCGTGATGGTATGGGTAACTTCTTTGAGCCGCGACTGCTTTATACCTAGTTTCTCGTCTACCTGGCTCATCATCAAATTGCAAGTCTCCAAACACCCGTCCAGGATCTCTAAGCCCAAGGCAGCCTCAGTTAACTGCCTCCTTTGCAGGGGTGAGGCGCTCAAGAAACTTCGAGTGCTCTCGTTACCAAGTAGAATTGTCCTAATAAATGTGTCGAAGTCCACACCTAGTAATGCATTGATCGACGCTTGGGAACTTCTGGCGTTAGGCCCCTCAAACTGTTGCTGAATGGTACCATCCTTTTCCACGATTACGCGGTTGCTGTACTTGCTGTGCTTCCTGAATCGCGATATCGAGTACCCGTTATCAAATGTCAGGCGAACATTACAATCCTTCCCGACGATATCGTTGACGACGTCGTTTACCCCTAGACCGTCCCTGATACACTGGCCAAATTGCGACCACACAATTGCCTCTATAATGGTAGACTTCCCAGACCCGTTTTTTCCGACGATGAAGTTCATTCCATGTTGAAAATGACGCTCAAATTCAAGCTTAAGTGTTCCCTGGACACCGAGGAAGTTTGTAATTTCAATGGAAACGGGCTGTGCAGCAAAAATACGCGAAGACTCGTTCGAAGGAACAGCCAAGTGGGTGGACAAGTTGAGAACATCCTCATAATTAAACGTGTCGCTAAGCTTGTCGCGGGCGGAACTTCCGAGATTCACAAGCCGCTTTCCCACGGCTGTTAGTAATTCTCGCTTGCTCTCAAGGATAGGCCCAAGATTTAGAGACGACACGTATTCTCCGGTAATTTCGCTAAGGTCGATTGGCTTGCGTTCTATCTGGCTGGCTACCTGTTCTGGCGAAGGAATAGCTGAGAGGTGTTTAAGATCAGAGGACTCGATATCCCCTGTTTCTCTTAACAATTTCGCGCCCTCAATTTTCGGCAGGTTCTGGATATCAATGGGAAGCATAGTCTTTCCGAGACCCTTCTCCTGGGGCTGCCATTGTGGTTCAAGAGGTCTCCAATCTCTCACACTGCGCGCTCCTAAGTTGACTAGACTTTCTCTGGCTGAGACGTATGTGTATCTTGATAACTTCCCGGTAATCATTACGTGTTTGTCGCGGATAATCTCTTCGTCCACCCGACCAGAGAGGATATCTCCTGCCTCAGCACAAACATATCCGACCGCGTCAGGGTTAGAGATATATTCATACTGTAAAGTTTCCGGATCAAACAAAATGGCGCCCCTCTTATCATCCAACAGATCTGCCCAGGTAAGTTGTAATGGTGATCCGATATAAGTTATACTTCCTTGAAGATTCCCCTCTTGCTCGTTTGGTTGGAGTATTGTTTGGTGAGAATGAAAATGACCGGTGAAAGTTCTGGCCAAGGGTGCAAATCCGCTTACACCGGTAAGGCCGGGATACCTTACAGGGAATCCGGGTTTCCCCGTCTCAGAATTGACGGTGTATCTCTGTGTTATAGCCCTGTTTATGGCCAGGTGTCCAAACCCCACCGTGTCGGTGGCGTTCTTCGGATCCAGGTCATGTATGGCCTGAACAATTTGGCTCTGGTCTTCCCGGAACGGCATAACAAACACTCGCCGTCCATCCCATTCGTGACATCCTATTTGGGTATGCAGAGTTACAAAAGGGGCCAGTCGGCTGATAGAAAGCGCCTCCAAAGCCGAAGTGGTGTAATCGAGACGGTAAGCTAAGTCATGATTGCCTAAGATGATATCGACATGCGGTACGGCTTCCACTAGCTTGTTTAAGAAGCGGTAGCATGCTGAAAGAACATGAGTTGGCTGTGAAGCACGTGTTGTAAGTAAGTCGCCGCATATCACTGCGCGAGTAATCCGTTCGTGAGATTGAGGAAGAGAGGCGATCCAGTTAGCGGTTCGTATGACTCTATCAAGATCACGAGATCCGAAATGAATATCACTAAATAGTAACCATAAGGGTCTCGCATTCATACTTTGACCGTCCCGTCAGGATGAAGAAGAGGGAAAGAGGAAAAGGAAAAAGGAAAACCCCTTAAAGCAGTACTAAAATTATGCTAAGGCACTTACATGTCGACTACATGTCGAACTTGAAAATATTCCAATTGATGATGAAAAAGAGTGGAGCACTTCTTATCAATTGGTCCATTCCGTTATCCCCGAGCGGGTTTTATGTAGGTTAGACGTCAGGACCTTATTTTTATGTACTTCATAATGGATCCAACTTAGATGACATAATCAACCTTGGCTCTTTTATGAAATACATGTACTTACGTCAAACCCCTTTTTTTTTCTTTTTTTTTTTCTTCTTGACCTAATAACATGTTAATCAGATATTATACGCTTCTTAATCAATCATACAATTATATAGATATCTAAATGCAATTTTTATTACATTTTACAATTAGGTCTATTATGATCAATCTTCTCAAGAGCAAATCAAACCTCAAATGATAGGTATGATCCGATCATTTCGGCATATGTTCTCGCGGTCCAGAGCCATGGTCCGTCATAAAACCGGAATCCGGGAAATACCCGCATCAAAGAGTAGCGCGCCCACATGGTTAACCAGGACGGACTACCGGCTTACCACCTGCGGTTAGTCAGGAGACGGACCGTGTCCGCTTTATGGGGTAGTATAGGGGGAAGGGGGTTGATAATGCGGAGGTGAATCGGCTATTCAACTTCTTATCACTAAAAATGCGGATATCGCCATTGTGTAACCGTTTATAGTCGCTCGCATGGCCTTATAAGGAGAATTGGGTCTAAGTAGATCGTGTTCAGTATCTTCACAGAGCAATCCACAAGGTACCTAGCTATTAAGTCGGTGAAGATGGAAAAGATCGAGTCCCAACATATCGAGGGCAACGTGGAAGAGGTTTGTCAAGTTAAGCACGGAATGGTTTAAGTAAGCAAGCTGACTTGGGATTAATACGTAGGGGAAAGTCGTCAAGTCTTCACTTGAAGAGACCAATGCTGAAGAATTCGATCACCAACGTAGCAAGCTCTTGAATCGACGCCTCGATATTCGGATACTTCCGCTATGTTGCTGGCTATATCTACTCAACTTCCTAGATAGGGGCAATATAGGTAATGCGAGGGTATTAAACCAAGAAACGGGAGACGATCTCCTTCACAAGACCGGAATGTCAAGTACGGGATATGCTCTCACGGTAACTCTATTTTCCGTGGCATATACACTATTTGAAGTGCCCTCTAACTGGGTAATGAAACATTATGTTACCCCCTCTAGATGGTTGGCGATACTTCTAGGTAGCTGGGGATGTTTAACCTTGGGGTTTGCTTTTGTTAGAAACTATGCTACGGTTCTGGCATTGCGTTTGCTTATCGGTGTGGTAAGTGAAAAGTCCCACCCCGAATACGAACTGGAGACCGGCATAGCTTGGTTGCTAACCTGACGTAGTTCGAAGCTGGCTTCTTCCCTGGCATTGTCTATCTTATAACGATCTGGTATCGTCATAATGAGCGAGCGGTTAGGATAGCTTATGTCATCGCCTTTTGCAACCTGGCTGGAGCCTTTGGGGGAGCCATTGCTTATGGCATGGGTACGATAAATGGTGCGGCTGGAGTCGAGGGATTCCGCTGGCTCTTCATAGTAGAGGGTATTATCACTATTCTAAGTGTATTGCCCACTCTATTTATTCTACCCGATTATCCAGCTCGGGCCAAGTTTCTCAGCGCAGAAGAAAAGAGCTTTGCGGAAGATCGCGTCAAGAGTCGAGGCGGCGGGTTCAGTAGACAACATGCTACTCGGAAGGAGATTCTGGAAACCTTTTTCAGTCCTCGAATGTTGGCTCACTACGTTGCCTATGTCGCTAATGTAGTGACCCAAGGCTCATTCACCTTTTTCGCTCCAAGTATTGTGTCCGGCTTAGGCTATCAGAGCATTCAAGCCCAGCTAATGACAGTTCCACCGGTATGTCCCTTTTAATTCTGCTTTATGTCAAGCCAAACCAATCCGTCTGCATAACTCTGCTAGGTACCTACTATAGGTCAAGGCAATTGTGCTAACACTTGTTCTCATCTAGTGGGTTGTGGGTTTTGTAGTAGCCATTGCTCTTTCTTACTCGGCGGACCGTTTTGAGACTCGAGGCCTCCATATTACGGTAATGTCAACGATCGGTGGCTTAGGGTGGTTGACTGCTGGTTTATTACCACCTACTGCCTACGTGAAGCGATACGGTTGCCTTTGCTTGGCTGCGGCGGGTGCTTTTCCTTTAGCGCCCTCGATGACAAACTGGGTAACGTGCAACACACCGAGCTTATTGACGATCCCATTCGCAATTGCCTTGCATAATTCGTGTGCTGGAATAGGACAGATTATATCACAGTGGATATGGAAACCAGATGAATCGAAGCAGGGATATCCCACCGGGAACTTCGTATGCGCGGCATGCGACTTTCTCGTGGCGATAATAGCGCTTTGTTTGAGGTTATATTACTCACGCATGAATAGGAAGGGGGTGAGAGACGCAAGAGGAGAGGCCAGAATCTGGGCTTATTAGCCACGGTACTCCAGCTTGTAAATGATATGACATGAGTTAAGATTAAGGTTGCATTGAGATTCTGCTCGAATTGAATATTTGACTAGGTATAAAGGGGGTTATTAAGTCGCTGTCTAATAAGACACAAGCTTTGGAGCATAATAATGGAAATATTTCGGTCGCGTACCAGTAATTAGGTACCTTGCGTACTGAAAATCGACTTATTCAGTCATCCATAAGCCAAAATCCCTTGGGTGTATTATACCTCTGTATAAACTCAATTCCGCCTTGCCATTGGGTTAATGAGAGGGCTGTGGTTACTATAGCCACAATGTGAGGATCACCTAATGGGCACATGGAACTTACTCCGGGGGTAAGCAGCGGAATATTTCTTTACTAGAAACAATTAAGTGAGGTATAAAATTCAAGCGTGGGCGGAAATAGACTAAGTGAGATAAATCAAGGTTATGACGAGTCCGAGGTAATTTATAGAGAAACCCCACGAGGAAGGAGTTTAATTGTAATCTTTGCTGAAAGATACGGGATATTAGCTATACTTATATGTTGACTTACTCTGTGAACTGTATGGGTAGGAGGGAGGTCCTTCTTATATATATTCTATGCTAATACACCATGTAGGTACTGTACCCAGAGGAACCCAGATAAAAAGCAGTGTGCAATCGAGATAATAGACCTGCTGCTGAACTGCGACCCAGGAGCCTTGAGCATATTAGACACGTTCGAGGTTGGGGGATTACTGCTCCTCTGCTCGGAAAATAATAGGGTTGTGTTATCTTTGGCTTTAAAGCTGGGTTTGGATCCCAATGTTCGCAGTTCAGATGGTTAAACTCCCCTTCATGTTTGCTTAATGTAACATACACATATGAGCGGCCTAGGCCAGCTAGTTTTAGAAGCTGAGTTGATGTCAAAATTATCTATTCTTCTACACTTTGGGGCTGATCCAAATATAAAAAACAACAAGGGTTTATCCCCTATTGAGATAGCATTAGAATCCCAAAATTCGCATGGCCTTGGTGTTTTGCTTGATAATGGTGGAAGCCCAAACGCGGTTACAAGTACTGGGTGCACTCTCATCCAGCTAGCATATAAGATGGGATATTCCGAGGGTGCTCAAATTCTACTTAGTCATGGCGCACTAATAGATGTTACGGATGTGGCTCTAGTGCTTGAAGGAGGACTACCACGGGGAGAATTACGAAAGACTCCTGCAGTAAACGAATGAAGGACATTTATTTATTTTAGACAGGCCGTTCTGAGACTTGATGGATGAATGCATCAATTTTGTTTGAATATCTTTCTGGGTTTAGATCCGGCTGGAAACTCGGACACGGCCGATCGGGACCAAGGTGGAGCTACCTCGACTCCGGGGATTTACGGTCTACATCGGAAGAAATGAAGAGCTTTATTAGGTACCTACATAGGTAGAGATTCAAATTTGCGCAAAAGAAAAGTCTCTTAACTTATTTATGAGTTATAATACGGGCTTAAATATCTCCAATATTAATAATGTTATTAAGTTTCAAACCAAGCGGTTCGGGATGTTCGGAACTCGTGCGATTATACCTGGTCAGGTACTTTTCAGGTGTAGGGATCTCTGTAAACTGCTTATCCTGCATTGCCTATCCCCACAACCCCATAAGCAGCCCACATACGTAACGATAGGTACCCGGGGCTTCATTGTGGGGCTACGACATACTGTGAGCTCCGCCGATGACTGGTTTGTAGGTACTTAGGTAACCTAGGCAGTATAACGCGAAGGCATCAACTGTAAGTACGTACAAATGTCTATATAAAGAAGCATCTTCTCCTAGAAAACTGCTGTCTTAGCGGTAGTTAAGTTATCAAGACATCTAAGTCATAGTTATACCTTATTATCACAAGTCTTTAGAGGAGGGATGGAGTTAGCATCTCTCGCAGACGGCTGCGTGCCGAATACCTTTGCTCCCACCATCTACGGTACAGAAATACTATCCGTTTCTGCGTCATTGGTATCGAATTATAGCCTGGATATTCCATACGGTTATAGATTTTCAGCGCCATCACCAAAAATTAGAGATGCTCAATTTTGCAATGTTACGGTGACTTATACTCACCCCGGATACAACGACAAAATCAATGTGGAAACATGGCTTCCTATCAACTGGAACGGACGTTTACAAACTGTGGGCGGTGGAGGCTGGGTAGCCGGTCGTTTTGAATTATCTCTCCTCGGCTTAGCTGGCGCGATGTCTGAGGGTTACGCGGCTTCGACTACCGATGCCGGTCTGGGAACTGCCATCGACCCAGATTCCTGGGCTTTAACTAGTCCAGGTAATATCGATTGGTATTTATTACAGGATTTCGCCTCAATAAGCTTAAACGATCAGGTATACCTTCTCTAAGTCTCGAAAGTAAGAAAGTACATATAGGTGGCTAATACGAGTTCAGGCACTGATCGGGAAATCCCTGGTGAAAAGCTTTTACGGACGTCCTCCTTCCTATTCCTACTGGAATGGGTGTTCCCAAGGGGGCCGACAAGGCTTCATGCTCGCTCAAAGGTTCCCAAAAGCTTACGACGGTATCTCCGCAGGAGCACCAGCAATCTATTTAACCAATACGATGTTTAATAGCTTTTGGCCGGAGCACATCATGAGGATGATCAAGGAATATCCAAACGGATGTGAATTCGACGCGATCACCGCCGCGGCCGTTTCAAAATGTGACGAACTAGACGGTGTAGTAGACGGCATCGTCGATAATGTAGACGAGTGCAAGGGACTTTTAATCCGTTCGATCTGGTTGATACGACTATCCCCTGTGGCGACACAACGATAACCATCACAAAGGCAGCGGCTGAAGTAGCCAAGGCAGCCTGGCAAGGTATAGTATCCTCAACCGGAAAGCATCTGGTAAGTATTATACGAAACTTCCCTAGCTACCATTCTCTTAGCCAGACCTAAAATCCACCGCTTTGATAAATACCAGATTGTTAACCAGTAATAATAGTGGCATGGGCTAAGCATAACTGCTGATTTAACCTGCAATTTGCCCAGGTCCAAAAACCAACTTTGCCTCGCCGTTACAGAATGTGCTAATGGCACCTGCACCATATCACATTCGAACCCTTTCGGCTACCGTTGGCTGTCGTTATTTGTCGCAAAAGACCCAAATTTCGACCTCTCCAATATCACGCTCGAAGAATTCTCGAGCCTTTTGCACGCAAGCAGGCAAGAGTATGGTTCTATAATCGATACAGCAGACCCCGACCTTTCCGAGTTTAAGAGGGCTGGAGGGAAGTTGGTATCTTTCCACGGATTGGTAAGTGGCACTTCCAACTATTTTCTGTTATGTCATACCTGCTAATCTTGTCTTTCGAATGTAGACGGATAATATCATACCGCCAAAGAGTACTGAGCAATACTACCGAGAAGTTTCCAAGAATGTTGACAACATTGACGACTTCTTTCGTTACTTCGAGGTTCCCGGCCTTGGGCATTGCATGGGTGGTCCTGGCCAACCCGACTCTCTATTCGCGCAGCTCCAGGCGTGGGTGGAAGATGGAGTTGCGCCTGATAGTTCACCCATATCGTTTTCTGACTCCGAGGGAAATGTTCAGAATAGGATTATTTGTCCATGGCCAAGAAAGGCGCAGTATGACTCAAGCTGCGGAAATTCTGCTAAGGCAGAGTGCTGGAGTTGTGTGATTCCTGCAGATCGTGACGAGGAGACGAGCTCCTATGCGAAGTGGAGTACGCAAGATACTCCTGAATCAAGAGCTTCCCACGAGGAACTATGAAAGAAAGTGCTACGGTTGGTTGTAATATATAAATACAGTTAACCGCTTATTTAGGTGGGTGGTCTTATGCGTTAATATGATTAATGCTCTTGAAATGATAATTTCATCTAGTGACGAGTAGGTCGAACCATAGCTCGTTATTTGGGTTGCCAACTGATGAGAAACCGATTTAACCGTGATTTAACGAGAAGTGGAAGCAGTTAAGTAGTTTGAAGGTAACCCGTAGGTGATCGTACTTGATTATTACGAACAATCACTTGTAATGCAAATCTACCTAGGTACCTCCTACGTAAGATGACATCGTTAGGAACAACGTGCAGCGCATTTTTCTCTATCATTACCAATAGTGAGTAGCCATGAGTGAATTTGCATTCGGAGCATTTCAGATGTCAGAATCGCATGAGAGGAAATTTGCCATTGAATACCTATATATCGTACAACTTAAAGAATCATGATCACAGTCACCAATTACAGTCATAAAAGACTCAAGGGTTAGACCGGGCAGTCTAACCTTGAATTTAATATTTAAACTACCAAAGAGGTAACCGTAAGGACTTCAATGGGCCAGAAACTTCAACCGATGATACCACCTCGTAATCTGCCATCATCTCTCTAGATCCACCAATACCAGTACAGAATAAATAACCAAGCGGAACGAATTCGTAATGCCACAAGGTGGTAGCTTTGACCACGAGGTCAGTAGCAGCTCAATAAAGCATGCAGTGGTGAAAGCAGAGTGGAAAACCCTCCCACCGGAGCTTCAGATTCTGATCATCAATAGCATGACTCCCCAAGAATTTCGCAAATCGTGGTTCACCTGCCGTCTTGTGTCTCGACGGTTTCAAGAAGTCACCGAACAAGCTTTCAAAACTTGTATTGCCGGGAACCTTTACTTTACCGTTGCTATTGGGGGTTTTGATGCAATACGGTCAGTCGGTTACTCTTTGCAATATTTCGACTATGTTCGACAACTTGTAATAGCTACACGACTTTCCAGACTGTCCCATGATGGCGAACAAGCTATCTTCCAATCCGAAAAGGCCCAGAAATCCAAGAATACCTTTGATACACCAATAGGCAAAATACCACAACGATATATTCAGGTTCGCTTCGGAAATCAATTCTTGCCGTTCGCACCGCTTAGGAACTTTTTATGGCTGCAGGAAGTTGAACGGAACAGACGCAGAGCCATATTCCTGAGACAGCACCTGCCCTTACTAGGTCACGGAGAAGTCGTATTCGGGTTGCCACAAATCTATAAGGGACATGTCGGCAGACTAGGAACCAGAGTCACAATGCCATGGAAACCAATGATAAGCGCTTTGATGATACAAGAACTTCAAGTAGGGGAGGAATTGAGCCGACTAGGCAGACAAGACCTCGAGGCCACTCACTGGCGTATGAACCCGTTTATGAACCCGGCCGTGGCGCAAGGAATAAGAATCGCCCTGAGCTCTAAGATCGTGCGTATTGAAAGGTATGACACGTGTATTCAGACAGCAATAGAAAATACGAACAATCAATGGTACGGTCAACAGGAATACTACTGCGAGTACCAACCTGCTCTGCGAGATGGGAAGGGTCAGAATGGGGTTTCTGTCTGGTTTGACCATTGGCTTTACGCAGTCTCGGGGCAATAAGTATGATCCAACCATAGGTAACCTGTCCAAGCAGATAGGACCAAGCGCTGAACGGTGATCCTCTGGACCGCCTAAGTACATAGAATAGAGATGATGTATATGTATCTAGGTAGTCCCCTGTTGTTCTAGACGGATTGGTACTTATTGGATTTGTCAGGGGTCTCACTTGAGACTCCCTTAGAACAAAGAAACTGTTTTGTATGTATAGCTCTGGCTTCAGAGCTTCCTTAGTTAGAGTTCCTTGCGGAACAACGAAGTTGTGTCCTCACCTTTTGGTTTGCCTCGTGACAGGATTACAATGGTGCTACCTCTTTGCAAATTCTACCTAGCTGAGCATGATTTGTATGTTTCTATGATGCTTTAGTTCTTAATATCATCTGCCTCTATGCCCTGAAGCAACAGGATAACGCTGCAGATACGTGAAGCAGATGTTAAATTAATAAATTAGAATTCTGTGATGCATGTTTCGGTTGAATTGCTGTTGATTATGTTACTGTCTCGCTTGCGGCCCTTTGCGATATTAATGTTAAGGTTCAGGCATCAAAATCGTTGACCTCATACATTAGGTACGTATCGACAACTACCTATGAGCGGCCATTCAGGATTTCTTGTGTGGTAATTATCATATTTTATCCACATGACTGCAGACACTTTAGCAAGATGCTACGAACAAGAGTTATCGTGGCATTGGCTCTTACTTTCGTAAGCGTATCGGCTGAACATGAAGCAGGTATTCATACATACGATTATGTTATAGCAGGCGCAGGTACAGCTGGACTGCTACTCGCTGTCGTGCTGTCTGAGAATCCCGATATTTCTGTCTGCGTACTTGAAGCCGGTTCTGATGGCAGGTATGAGAGCAACATCACAAATCCGGAACGACGAGGTAAGCTCACGATACATAACAAAACCATTGCATTTCTTATAGGATCTTCTAGGCACGACCCAACTTACTCAATATGACTGGCAGTTTTGGACCCTACCACAACCCGGCCTTGAAGATAACGGTACTGAAGGTGCCCAAACAGTACCCAGAGGCAAAGGTCTCGGAGGAACAGCTTCGATGAACTGGATGATCCATAATACGGGTAGCAGAGCACAACTAGATGCATGGGAAGGCATTTTTAACCTTAGTGGTTGGAACTGGGAGACTCTGTCAACTGCCTTCCGACAGTCTGAAACGATGTACGGCCCTGTTATACCGCAGTTGGTTAATTACGATCCTGCTTATCACGGCGGTCGAGGTTATATTAAGTCTGCTTTCCAAAGGAGTATATGGTCTCTTTTCCCCGGATACCTGGAACCCACACTACTAAAAGCTGGCTACCAACTGCCTCCTGATAGGAACGGTGGCTATGCCGTTGGTGGTGGATTTCTACCTCTAGCGTATGTGGTGTAAATATGACTGATTGCTGTTTGCTCAAACGACTAGCATTACTTCTCATGTTGAACGATAAAAAGAGCATACTGACATCTGAGCCTATAGTATAGATCCATCGAATTACACTAGATCCTATGCTGGGTCCGTGTTCTCCACGGTTGAGGGGAGAAGGAATCTTCACATATTGAAAAATAGCCAGGTAAGTGGGATTGACTGGAAGAAGCCAGAGTCGAAAACCAGAGCTACAGCCGCGGGCCTCAGATACGTTAATCGGGAATCAGGGTCAAATTTTATTTTTCATATCAAGGGGAAGAACGTAATCCTCAGTGCCGGTTGTATCCAGTCGTCCCAGATCCTAGAGCTTTCGGGAGTTGGAGACCCCAGAATATTAAAGCCTCTAGGCATCGAACCAAAAGTTGAACTGAGTGCTGTCGGTACAGGTCTACGGGATCCGTAAGCATAACTTTCTAAGGTGTATCCTAACTAAATCACATTTTCTAACGTCGAAAGCCTGATGATGAACTATCTTCCAATCTCATTTAACCTAAACGCCACGTTGTCCGGCAATGAATACATTCAGAATTACATTCAATTGGAGAGCGCTCGCAACATGCTGAGTGGCGAGGATTACGCAGCAGCTTCCGAGTGGCTCAATTCAATAAGGAACATTCCGGGGCTTCCAGACGCACAGTTCGAAGTTTTTAAAAATTTCTGGTTTACAGATCAGCCCCTTATCGAGATGGCGTGGCAATTCAGGATGCCAAATGCCACGCCTTATAACCTCCTACCTCTTAGCCAAGGCACTGTTCACATCAATAACAGCGATCCCTCGCACCACCCGCCATTGACCCCGCTTACAACAAAGTTATAGCCACGATAAATGGCACGCGAGTTGAATGGGACATGTGGTTTCTCGCCAAGGCAGCCCAGTTTTGGGAAACCAAAGTAGCAAGAACGCCACCGATGAGAGATATCATCCTGTCTGCTGATCCTCCTTTCGACATTCCTTCGAACAGTACTACGCCATCGCCAAAGAGCGCAGTGGCACCTCCGAGCATCTTACTGGGGGTAACCCGATGCTCTCGAAGGGATCAGGGGGCGTAGTAGATACGGAATTTCTTGTATACGGGACGAGTAATGTGAGAATCGTTGACGGTTCTGTATTCCCGTATCAGCCATCAGCACACCCCATGGGTTTAACATATGCCTTGGCTATGAGAGCAGGTAGGTATCTAGATCACGGACCTTGGAGGTTGAACCTATACTTACGTGCCATAGCTCAAATATTCCAGGGACTACCTGGTGGAGGTGGACTTACGGCTTCTTTACAGCTGCCGCAGAGTAATAGCAGCGCAAATGCCACAGCTACTTTTGGCGACGCAGGTTAACCCATCCAAATAGCTATGGTGATGGTTGCGGATCCATATGATTCTGAATACCCCGTCCTGATAGTCGAGTAATATAATTCTATTCATATCTTAACCGTTTATTCATCATCAGCTCCTGTACACGAATGAATGGTGAACTGTAAACAATCTTGACTTAGTTACTTTACCCCTTTTAATTAGAGGATAGCGTCCGTGCACATTACGGATCTCACCGATGTACCTAATCTTTCCGAAATTCTTACCCTCAAGCTTCTTCCCAGCAATCCCAAACATTGACAATGTTCACTTCTTCAAGTTAGCGGAGACCATATCATCTCTATCTTATCATGTATACTTGGTCCGATGCAGCTTCGTCTACCTTCGGCGCACTTTGCATCGCCTCTGCACTTCCTTTTGCTGGGATTCCTTTCCCTACGCGGTCTTCAGCCCTTTATTATGCCGCAAAGAGCAAGTGGATGGCGGGCCAGTCTGGCAGTCGTCTAACGCCTAGACAAGCGGCATATGCTGGAGCGCTGCTACGGGTTACCGCTGGGTCGTGCTCCATCTACCCGCCGACGCGCATTATAGCTTTAGCAGTGAATGGCTTGGTCGTCTGCTTTGGAACTGCCGCGGCGTACCGGAGCGGGGCGCCAATGCTGCCGCAATGGAGCATGCTATGCGCTATTGGTGGGTGTTTATTACTGGAGACAATGTATTCCAAGGGATGATCGTCGATCACTCCTAAGGGCTCCCAACGCCACAGTCCACAGCGGAAAGTGAATTACACAGATTGAAACGACAATAACATGCTACAAATCAATAATATAATATATTTATCTCCCTAAACAAGTTCGATTGGCGGAAGGATCAGGTGTTTTCTAATGAAAGATATAATTCCAAATTCCCAATCAGAGTCCATCCCGATCTAAAAACTACCATGTTAAGTACCTCCTTGTTTTTCCTCGCAATTATCAAAACCCATTTTATATTAAAGCGACTCCTAAGCGACAGCCAGAAACATACTCATACCAGCTAAAAGATTCATCCATACCATTAATTGCAACCTACAACTCGCAATTGAGCTACCCCTCCCCTCGAGAACGGCTTCGCTAGTTAAAGAGTGACGCTCGTCATTTGGGCCAACCTCTGATAATTCTGTAGCATTTACACGCATACATAAGAGATCTGTCCTCATGGACCTATGTCCTAGGTCTGCAGGATCGGGTAGAGTCGCGCCCAGAAGAATGACGTGAAGACGGTTGGAGGTTTGGAGGAATGTCTGACTGTTGCTACCGCTTACTGGCTCCGAGATATTGTGATAAAATGCCTGGCCGCTCTTCCAAAACAAGCCGTCCGCGTTACCGTTCTTAGCACCATTATCGTACAGCGACATAGTCCCGCCTATATCAAATTGGCTTGACGTCTTTTGACTATACCCGAACGAGCTCTGACACTCGGGTATTTTAGACCACTCTTTGCTCCAGGGGAAGAAACAAAGTTCCTCTACGACAACTATCTGGGCTGCTAGTGTCGCACGCACGCAGGCTTGCCCCAGCACAGGTACGCAGCTCGTGCTCTGCGCGGAGCCTTCCGTATACCGGTTTGTCACGTTCACGGGGAGTTCTACCCAATCGTTCAGTGTGCTCCAACATAACGGCCCCGGCACGCCACCGAGCGCCGTCGAGATGTTTCCTTTGGTCGACCATGTGAAGTCATATGTCGTACTCACAACATGCGGGTCGACAACCGATCTTTCAACCGAGAATACGGGCTGTGGTTTGGCGTTTGGCGCTACAATATCGCTCACGTTGATACCTAATGGGCACTAGGTTAATTACCTGGCACAAAACCTAGGTTGTCCTGCGTAAGCTTAACGAAGTCGGGGATTCATACGCCATGTCCACTGCGCATCCCGGAGGATCGAGTCTTCAGGTATCTCACTCCGCGACCCCTGAAAGGGTTTATATGGCACGGAACGGGTTAATGTGGGGTTTCGGTTGGCGTTCCGTAATACTTCTCTTACCTCCGAGTCAGGTTCATCTTCCATATCCGTGAATGGAGAAAAGTAATTTAATGGTCCATATGTCGCTGAGTATGCACCGACCACATATAAAGAAAAAAGCACCGCGAATTTCCGCATATTTAAAGTTTTAAGTATGTGCAATCGAATTCAATATTGAATAGCGAGCGATTAGTTAAAATCGAACAGGTCATAGTTGAGTGCCAGAGATTGTTGATTTTATATTCTAGTTGCCATATAGTACTATCTTCATCAGGGTTATCTAATGAGGCGCAAATTTACTTTTAATCAGTCTATGCGCAATATGAATTCTTTAATTAGTAGTTCTTCATGTTTCACGATGGTGATAATATGTTGTTGGTTCGACATTGCGGCGAGGTCCTATTATCTAACCAGCAACGCCAACAATCGTCTGCCAAGACGTAGGTCAAGTTCCATATTTACAATTTTCGTTAGCACCTATATAAGAGTCCCCTCTAGGCCGCTATAGAAACCTTGGCGTGCCTAATTTTATGCCAACATAGGGTCATATCTAGGTAGCTTATAGGTAGGACTTGAATGCTGACTCTGTCAGATTAGTTTTTAGGGAGGGTTGAAATATCCAACCCGTTTCAACACAAATCCCATAACGTTCATGTTAGACGTAAAAGAGACCTCGTGCTTCACCCCCTAGGTGAAAACTGCAGGCTCAGAGGTGGTAGGATGGTAGTGAATACGTCTTTAGCCCCTTTATCAAACCTCTCTCCTGTTTCGCCAGGAGCAAAAGTGATATCGAAATGCTGTGCCAGTCTGGAGATTGAAGTCCGTAAGGCCATCATAGCCAAATTCTTGCCGGGGCAGGTATAGGTCCCTGCGATAAACGTGTCAACTAAACTAACTAGGACCGCGAATAACAGGTAGATATGAAGGGGCGGCTTACCTTGACTAAAAGGTAAAAAGGGGGCTCCATTAGTACCCATCTCTGCGCTTCGTTCTCCGAACCGCTCCGGTATAAACTCCATGCTCTGCTTCCAGTAACGCGGGTCGGTCTGGATTAGCTGTATCGGTACGAATACGGTTACGTTTCCCGGGATGAACTGCTCATCAACTTGAATCCCTTCCGGTGGCGTATCTCGGTATCCACCCGTAAGCAAGGCGGGTTTTAGGCGTTGGCTCTCGTCGATAATGTTGTCAATATACTTGATTGATTTCACCTTTTCGTACGTCCAGTCCGCTGGCGTTGGCATGACGCGGTCGATTTGAGCTTGCAGCTTTTTCAAGACGGAAGGGAACTTGGCCAAAAAGAACAGGGTATTCGCTAAGACTGTCGCGCTCGTCTCACTCCCCGCGATTATAAACATTCGGGTGTCCTCGCGAAGTGCCACTTCACTCGGTGAAGCAGATACGTCTTTCTCGATGAAAGCTTTGATGACCCATGACATGACATCTTTAGGATCCTTTTCGAGAAGAACACTCTAATAATGCATGAGAATTGCCATTGGTCTAATTCTCTATATAACTTACCTCCCGTTTCTTATCAACTTGTAATCTGCAGTAGTTAAAAAAGGGATGGTATCCTCTGGATGCGCCAGGGATTTTTGCGAGAAGATTGAGCAGCCAGGGGAGATGGCTCAGGACGCCCAAGACTTGCATATGGTCCTGAATCGCCTGAATCGCGGGATGCTTGATCCCGCTCGAGACACATTGGAAGCCTTCCCCAAATCCAACTTCACCCATGATATCGAAACTAAGATAATTAGCCCACGCCGTTGCATCTATCACTCCCCTTTCGGAGACTTGACGGATAAGTTGGTTGACTATTGCTTGCACCCGCGGTTCGTAAGTCTGTAATGCTGCAATTTAGAGGTTAACCATGAAATTTCTTTACAAGGAGGATAGTAACTTAGGTACATTTCACCGAGAGCGCTCTATCCCAAGTCTTATGTCTCCTCTTGTGGTCAATAGGATCCCTTGTAGCGTTGATCGACGATCTCGTAGGATCGGGGTCCGCACCAGCGTACCAAGTTGACTTGTGGCAGTTCGTATTTGTACCGTATATAATCGGGATCGCTGACTTCCTAACGATGCAAATATGCCGTGGACCTGTCGTAATACGCTTAGCTTTATAACAGTGATTCAAGGAGTACGATCGTTTCTATATACCAACGCGAACGAAGTCCCCATATTGCTCGTGCAACTCGGCTATATTTTTATTGTACTGGACTTCTTTCATAACCATAAACGCAGAGAAAAATCGAGAGATCCTAAGGCGGAGAGGTCCAGGGAATTCTCTTAGTCGATGAAAGAACAACCTATAAATGACCATGCTGGAAAAGAGACCAGCGTTGAAGGTAGTTGCCAGAATGCATAACCCTGTCAAGGCATACAAAAGCGAAGATCCTAGATAGACGGAAAACAAAACGATGCCGAACGAAATAAGAGCTAGGGCTGCGATCAGTTTATACATAAAGTCTTCAACGTCCCCCATCTGCGCAATGGTAAGGTGAAATAGTATGCCTAAGGGCACCCCAAGAGCAGCGACTAGAGAGAGTCGGCTTTGATGCCAGAGGCCGATGCCATATGAAGAAATGGCGTGTAAGTAATCCATGGCGAGATAAGAAAACGAGAAACGTCTATGTTGCTGGAGCATGAAGTGTAGATTGGATATTGGATGTAGGTGAACTGGAATGGTACCTATATATCTTGAATAGGCACATACTTAAACAGCCATAATCGAATGAAAACCTGGTTGACATCAATCGAGTATAGTCAACGCACGGCTCTCTCGCCAATTCTTGCCGTGGCCGGGAATAAACGCCACAGATGCTGCTCTTCAACACTATACGCGGTCACACAAATGCAACGTCGAGAGTAATACGTGTGTTACGTGATGAGGGGTTTGATACCTTGTAACTAACACTATTCCATGATGATGTATTCATTGAGCGTCTTATTCGTCAATTTAACTTAGATGGTAGCCATGCATTGCTATAAATGCTCCTTTACTTATAGTCTATCGACTATGACAAGACTTGTTGACAGTGTTGGTAGTTTGTTAGTTACCAACTTACCGTCCACCAAGTTCCACGACAAGTCCCCAAATAGTACATCTACGATACGCCTTCCGGATTCCGGTAGTGGTATCTGGAACGGCCCGTTGGTGTCGCTATATGCCCCGTTTACTATGCTTATCAGGATCTGAGTCTCTTGTATCCAATAGGATATATCAACTAGCTCTTCGCTATCAATATTGATAGCGCCATCGGGCTGACCGCCAAGTAAGAAGTCCCTCACAGGATTGTTGGTGACAACCCTAGCCATCTGCGAGTGCGCGTCAAATAATACCTGGCTAGTGGGCCAAGTCCAGGCGAAGATACCGGTGGCGCCATGGTTGAAGGCTAGCGCGTTCATGACGAAAGCCTCAGCAGGTGTCGGATCACGGGCCCAGTAGTCCTCGCCGTGAAAGGCTTGCGGATTATGGAACTTAGGTAACGGCCACCGGCCAAGCCAGCGCTCGTACTGGATCAAGCCGTCAAGGCGCCGAGGCACGTCTTGCGGGCTGCCCACACAATTATCACATCCACAATCTCCTAGAGTCGTGTTGCATACGGTACCCCACTTGGAGAACGTACTGTTGATGGCAATCGGATAAGGATCTTGCATTAAAATATCACCGGCTGAATATTCCCCGAAGTAATAGTCTTGGCAGTTGAGAGTCACTGCTACCGGATGATACGGGTCTAGACCATGGATAAGTTCCTGGGCTGCGGGTGCAGCATCGAAAGGAACCTGCCAGCCATCGGGCCTGGTAACTGTAAGCGTAAGCCACCGAAGTTGTTAAGTAATGCGGTAATAAGACGAACATCCATCCATTCTCGAAACAAGAAAAAAGAAAAAGGGGGACGAGGGTGAGAGGGGCCATACTCATCAGCCGTCCAATAGGCAAACAGAGAACTATGATGTTTAATGGTATTTACTCGCTGGGTAACTTCGGTCAAGTTCTTGTATGAACTACGGAGATCGAACATGAACCTCATGGTGGAAGCGTCCATACTGTTATACACGGGATTGGTATCTGCAAACCCTGCCAAGGAAATGATGGCATTGAGACCATTTCCGCCACTTGAGTAGTCGTGGACAAATTCGTCACTCTCAGTCGTACTATTAGATCCATTATACAAGCCGTAAAAGCCATACGGTAGAAGCGGGACGAAGGCACCGTCGGTCTGCGCATTTCGAAATAATAATCCGCCGTTCAGGTTATCAATTTTGGTTGCGCTCCTCCAGGGCTGATGTCTGGGAGATACCGGAACGAACTCTTCGCCGTGTAATTGCGACCGCCAAATCGCGATGTCCCGACTAATACGACCTCATATGATGCTAACTGTGGTTCAAAAACAGACAGGTCGAAATCAAAACCTGAACCTGTTGCATTGATCGGTACACTACCTTCAACAAGGGGCGTGTGAACGTCGCTGCTCTTAGATACCAGGCTAATCGAGAAGTGCAGATCTGTGAAAGGTTCCGTCACCGACTTTTCGTTAGTCGTCGAATTCTCCCAGGGCTCACCAAACCAAGGCGAAAGCTCCGCCTTCACAATGAAAGACCCCTTTGCCTCGCCGGCTAAGTAAATACTATGCCGTGGCTTGAATTGCACGTACAAATTAGGCGATCCGTCCGAGTTGATGAGAGCTGGCTCTGTCGTGTGACCGCCTGGTTCGAAAGACGGGTATCCGGCCTCGTACACTTTCCCGCACCATCGCGGCCATCCTGGGTGTTCGCCGGTTTCGTTTTGAGATTGAGCGCGCGTTATACCTGCTGCAAGGATGATCCTACTAATGAATCCGGGTAGCTTCATTGTCGCCACTGACGTTACGATGTTTACGTGTAGAACAGGATCCCGGTTAAGAATGACGGGAGTCGGTCTCTTAGGATTCGCATCTGTGCTTCGTCTCAGCTACTCAGAATGGTGTTCATACAGTTGTGCGGGGGGCGAAGCCGCATATCTAACTTATAAATCACCTGAAGCCAAGCTGAGAAGGTAAAAGACAAGCTGAAGATAGGTTAAAAGAATGTAAGGAAAGCCAAGCTTGATTGATTGCAACGTTCCCCATATTGAACTTCCTGTTTAAGGGAAGGAATTCCTGCCCCGCATATCAATTATCAACAAAGATGTACATGCGTAGATCTTCATCTAAGTTGATAAACCTTTTTATACTACCTAACTAATAGATAAGAATAAATATCTAAGTCATCACTTAGAAATGTGAATATCGAGCTAGTAGATGCTGACATAGTATGGCGAAACAGTATGTCAGAACCCAATCCTCGGTTGGAAGTGACATCGTCACTGTGCAGCCTGCATCCGATAGGTATACACCATCCTCATTCGTGTCATTTTCAGTGTCATTTTCAGTAATATTAATATATAGGTACATTTGTCCACTCCAAGCTCCAAGTCCTAATCACAATGCGGCAACAAGACCAAGAGTCACCAACGTGACGACCGCCCATATTCTCACCCCGGTCAAAGCGTTTTGTTCGGTATACCTCTTAGATCCGTTGCTCGTCGACTGAGGAGCCGCAGTCGCGCTCGCTTCAGCATCACTTTTGGTTGAGAAGTAAACATCAAACGGGTCCATCGCCGCTGTAGTCCAACTCGGAGGCGCCGGGCTAGCAGTCACGGCAGCAGACACCTCAGAATCCGGTAATTCATCGTCGTACATGCGGACGACGCACCAGTTGCTCGCATACCGTATATCCTTGGCAATGTTCTCAGGTACGTCGCGCTCGTACACGAAGCGCATACATGATTCGACATCACCAGGCGGCCCGCTTCGAACTTCTTCGGTGACGTAAGGTGGCGGCGTGGCAGCAGCGGTGCCAGAGCCCGTGGCGTAGCCATAGCGGACAGTCTGGGTAGTGGAGGTTGTACCTGCGGGCAACTCGCAGAATTGTATCTCGCAACCCGTGTTACCCGGTATGCGCATCAGAGGACGGTTCGCCATGTCGCAACACTCTTTGAGAGACACGACCCCATAGTGCATGTCCGGCGGCGGGTCCGCGCTGCTCTTGAATTCGAACGTCACACCGCAAGCATATTCCGATATGTTACGTAGGGCGTTGTGCGTATTGCATGTGCTATCGCTTTGGCTGCCTACGATACCCGCCATCCTTTTCACTAGTCGTGTCCGATCCTCTTACGCGTTGACTCAAAGCTTTATAACTCGATGATTAGATGAGAAATGCCTTTTGAGGTTTGTGATATATCACGTCGTCCGAAGGTGTAAAATGTCTGTCTGTAGATACAATTCTTCGTAATGTCTATACCACCCCTACGTGAGATGGGGTTTTACTGAACGGAAGAACTAGCGCTAACGAGTGACGCTGACCTGGTTAGATAGTAATGAAAGTCTAGATTAAGATTTATTATAATATTATAGAATATAACGAAAGTATAAAAGTTGAAACTTCATTCGGATACAAGAAGTTGGAAGAGTGAGGACAAAAAAGACGAATTTCGGCTTTTGTAATGTTCGCCTCCCTAAAAAGAATCAAAACCACCTAAATCAAGGCCCACGTCGGCTTTAGCAATGCCTTGGCAAGTAGATTGCTACCTAGTGCTGGAGGCAGGTCAACCCAACTATATCCTGGCGCATCATCCCAACCTCTAACCCAAAACGGCAAGGCGCCTCGACTAGCGCACATTGGGCTGAGCTTCCTCCCTATTATTTTACTAACATAACTTTTATAAAACTTATCCTTTTATACACCAATTTTGACTTAAAATTTTTGAAATTTAAAATTTGAATTTATTATTAATCAATTAGGAATTAATTGCAAATTGATTTCTAATTGATTAATAATTGATTGAAATATCTTAAGTGTTTTAAAAGTAGAAAATAATGGTATGGTAATCGATTTTTAATTAATTCTTAATCGATTAGATAAAATGAGTAAAAACTTAATGGTTGACACGCGCTGTAATTATAGCGTATTTAGTGAGTAGTACGCCCTGTAACTTAGTGCATCTTCAGCGCTTTAAAGCCCTAAAGCTTATTTTACTGTGGAGACCTTACTTGAGTCTTGGCTACTCAAATGTCTGCCTAATCGGGTTAGAGGTTGGGGTGATGCGCAAGGATATAGTTGGGTTGACCTGTATACTCACCTAGTGGAGAGTCTAGCTCCATATTGACAATTCCATGAATGAATTCATTTTAATCATGACCTCACATTTTATATATGTAGATTCAAAGATGCACATAAGGCAAAGTGAACTTATGTAAATATCCTCAAAATATCTGTATAGATGATCGTCGCGATTTAGTCTATCAAGACGCGAATTAGAACACGAGGGTAGGTACTTTATCCTTCTTATACTTATCTTATCTTATCAGTAGACTATTAAGTGGGACACTGCATTGCAATTGAAGTCTTGAAAGAAAAAAAGTCGAGAAGCTAGTGGATCAATTGGACCATCAGCATCCAAATTCACCCCCAAAATATAGGTACCGAAAGTCTTACCACCTGTGAAAAAGAAACCCGTATTTCTTTTATGATGGCAGGTCCAATTTCGAAGAAGCGAAATCACCAAGATTCTGGAGTAAAATCTAAGTCTCAGAGACCAAATAAGAAGCAAAGGAAGGTCCCCAAATATCACAGCGACTCGGACGAAGAGGGAGCCAATCTCGATTCCGACAATTTCCTTAATGAAGACCTTGATAATGAAGATCTCGCCGATATCGCCGTAGATGATATTTCGTCTGGTTCCGGTTCAGATTCGAACTCGGACTCGGACTCAGATAACGATACAGCGCGCAATTCCAAACCTCTTGCGAAACAACGAAATAAATCAGCGAAGAAGCCCGTTAAAGATGCAGCTCGCGACGAGAGTCCGGAAGACGAATTAGAAGAGGAAGAGGAAGAGGATGATGAGGACGAAGATGACGATGGATTCTTTGAAGATGAAGAGGATGACGAATCAGCAGCAGCTCAATCCAAAAAATCGAAATCAAAACGCAACGATCCCGACGCCTTCGCAACATCCATGTCCAAGATTCTGTCCACAAAGCTATCCACCACACGGCGCGCCGACCCAGTCTTGTCGCGCAGTGCCGAGGCCCATAAAGCCGCAAAAGAAGCAGTCGACAGTGCGTTAGAGTCTAAAGCGCGACGACTTCTACGGGAACAGAAGCGACTGGCGCAGGAGAAGGGGCGCGTAAGGGACGTGTTAGTCGGCGCCGTTGATGAGGATGGCCACCCAGAGATCTCCACACAGGAGATTCAGCAGACGGAGAAGCGCTTGAAGAAGGTAGCGCATCGCGGTGTCGTCATGTTATTCCGTGCCGTCAGGGAAGCCCAAGAGAAAGCCGCCGAGACAGAGAGGGATACACGGAAGGATGGTATTGTGGGAGTTCAGAGGCGCCAGGAGAAGGTTAATGAGATGAGTCGGCAGGGTTTCTTGGAACTTATTGCTGGTGGTGGTGGGAAACTGAAGAAGGGTGCGCTGGAAGAAGCTTAGTTTTTTTTCTTTATATGCGTGCGTACCTTTATTTTAAGTCGCATTCTATGGAATGATACCAAAAAGTACTTCATGAACATGACCTCGTTAAGAGTTGGGCTTTGTTCTATCTCCAAGCCAGCTAATAGCTATCCTGTTGTGGGTATAGTACATTGTATCGTATGGCTCACTAGCCCGCCAATGGCAATGCCAGCAGCACGTTGTTGTCTACGCCTTACCTCACGTCATATTGGTACAGATCTGTGGTTTCCAATATATCCATCCACTCGTCCTTATTCTTAAACCATCAAACCCAATTTTTTATTACTTGGAGCCGAAATCACTGGCTTGTAGATTCCTCGTCATGGAGGGTAGCTTGACCCTTAGACCATCTAGTTCCTTCGTCATAACTACTTGACAGCCCAATCGGCTCGTCTCAGTTAAGCCGAACGCTAGGTCCAGCATATCATTCTCGTCATCTTCTGGCTCGGGCATCTTCTCGTAGTATTCGTCGTCTAGGACAATAACGTGGCACGTCGAACACGCACACGAGCCACCGCATGCTCCCTCCATCTCTAGGTCGTTCGCTTGCGCAATGTCTAATAGGTTATCTCCCTTAGAGACTGCGATCTTGTGTTCCTTTCCTTCCTTGTCGATAAACGTCACATAGAGTCTAGTCAGAGGTTAGCGCATGATAACATGCTCTTATAATAAAGTCTTACTCCTCGCCTGGCTTCGGTGGATGTATATGGCCGTGCTGATGTAGAGGAGATGTGCTAAATTGTCGGAGTATGGAAGTGCTTGCTCGGGTGTGGCATAGTAACGGTGTCTTAGATCTTATCCTACTACATGTGAAGAGTGTAGGTCGCCCGAAACGGGATATGGACTGGGAGGAGGAGAATTGAAGCTTCTGTATGCCCCTAGTGAGGGTTCGAGGAGTCGCCATAATGTCTGGACAAAACCCGAGGGGTGTGACCGGAACTCGGGGTGTTCGGTGACAAAGTAGAACGGAGAGAAGGAATCTCAATCTCGACTGGTAAACGTCGAAATAATAATTCTCGATGGGCAACGACTCAGTTAAATAATCGACTTCACGAAAATGAGGCTCTTATTGTAGCATTACTCCATCTGGTGCATCTGGTAGGGGACCAACAGGTATGCGAATCGGAGTCTACTTGCATCTAACAAGAGAAAAAAAAATACCGAACTGGGATAGTTGACGATGTTCATCGATGCGATGCGACAAAATTCCAACGAATAAGAGAGAGCCAAATTGAATTAGCTCCGATAAAACCTTGAGAAGCGGCCCGAGTACAAGGGACAAAAAGCCTAGCGGCCGGTGACCGAGATTATTGGAGCTTCTTTTTATCAATTTATCTCCGAGCTCTGTCTGATATGTTTATCTTATCGATAGACAGATAAAAGCAAAAGAGAGGAAAAAAAAATCCATAGAATTTTTGGCACACAAATTTATTGGCTTATCGTACCACGCATAGATAATCCCACCTCATAAGCTTGGCAAAAGCTCGAAAGGCTCGCATTGGTTCCCCTAGCTTACATAATATCGCCTAGACAACTCAGTCCCCCTCCACCCCACGATAATCTCTTGTATCTTTCACTCGTACAAAGATATGATGATAACTTACTGCATAAGAGTATAACCGAAAAAGAAAAAAAGTCAAAATGTCCACAACTAGAGAAGGAGTAAATCCCCTCCGCCCCTATTATATACCACCTTCTATAGGGGAACAAGCCGGAAGTCTCCCCTCACAACCGAATCCTTTCTCCCAAGGAAATGCGACAGCTTCAACCTCAAGCAAATACGCGTCCAGAGCCCGCGATATCTTTCCCGACATAGATTATAAGGATCACCTTGACGACATATCACCATCTACCATACAGTCCGTTAAAAGCTTAGTAGATGAGCTATTATGGAAGTACACGTCGGTAATGATGGCTCAACCTTTCGAGGTAGCCAAGACAATTCTTCAAGTGAGGAGTCAAGATGACCTTGGAGGGTTAAATACCCAACCGATCCCGAAACCTACGCCAAGGCCTATCAGCCCAAGTCTCTCTAGTCCGAGTCTTTCTAGCCCGAATATTATCGCCCCGAAACGTTCGGTATGGGACGAGGTATAACAAACCAATTTACTATAGCTATCGTCTAGCTCCTAGGTTGGTGGTACTAACGTAACTACAGGATGGCGGCGAGTCCGATTCTGACCCAGAAGGTTCCTCATACTTCACTACTAACACGCCATATACACCTACACCATCCTCCAAGTCAACCAAGAGAAGGGATTCATCTCCAGCAGAACCTGCGAAATTACCTACGACACCCGTAGTCCTCCCACATCATCTCGCTCTGAAGCGACCCGACTCGATATTTGACGTACTATCTCAATTATGGTCGAAGGAGTCCATGTGGGGAGTTTGGAAAGGAACAAATGCCACATTTCTCTATACGGTGCTGCAGTCATTGTTTGAGAACTGGTCGCGCAGTCTACTGAGCGCGCTATTAAATGTCCCAGATCTGGGATTGAAAGATGACGTTGACAGGCTAGTCGACGTTGCATCACCATACCCTTGGGCTTCTTTATGCGTAGCCGCAGCCGCCGCGGTCGCAACAGGCCTCATACTAGCCCCTCTTGATCTCGTCAGGACGAGATTGATCGTCACATCTACAGGGCGTACCCCGCGGCGGACCCTAGCAACTCTACGCTCACTACCTTCGTGGCTGTGTCCATCGTCCTTAATAGCACCCACCATTCTCAACTCTCTCGTCCACCCCTTCCTCACATTATCTACACCCCTCGTCTTACGGACACAATTCCTAATCGACCGAGAACAGTCGCCCATGACTTTCTCCGTGGCTAAGTTCTGCACCTCATGTGCGTCCTTATTCGTTAAGCTACCGCTGGAAACGGTCCTACGCCGCGGTCAGGTGGCGGTGCTGTCGGAGCACACATATCTGGATGCTCTCGATCAAACGGATAAGTTGGAGACGATCGTGCCGCCAGGGCCGTACAACGGAGTGTTCGGCACCATGTATACGATTGCTACGGAGGAGGGGTCAAGAGCAGTATATGCAGTACCGACTAGGGCTTCGTCTCGCGGTAGGAAAGCGAAGCAGCCCAAGACTGCTGCAGAGGTGGTGTACAAGAGAGGCCAAGGGCTAGACGGTCTCTGGAGAGGCTGGAAGGTCAGTTGGTGGGGTCTCGTAGGGCTATGGACGGCCGGAGTGGCCGGAGGTGGCGGAGAAGGGGAGTTTTAGGCAACTATACGGGACCCCCCGAATTTCAACCACATAACACTCCATCAGCAATGATGAGAAAATAGGTACTGGGAGACGGGTGGAACCGGATTATCGATATTACCGGTTACACTGAACGGGATTCCAACTCCGCATGATGTTATATTCGAAAAGGAAAACAAAGAAGTAGAGCAAAAGCGCCTCACGAGATACGGCATGATTCCCCCTTATACGTAACGTACGAACTTGATTCTACTAGCAGCGCGTGGTTGTGTGTACATAGGCATTTTTACGATTGCGGAAAGTTAATACTATTTACTCTCAACTTTGATATGAGACAATCCTTTGGATATAAACACGTTCGAGGATTTAATTACCTAGTCGAATGGTGATCAACTGCCCGGCATACTTCTAGTTATATACCATGTACCAGTCTCTTCAGAACGAGCACCCAATACGGTCCCAATTACGAGGTAGATACAAGCATATGTACTGCTTAAAACCGATTCTCTGATTCGTCCCTTTACACGTATAAAATACGCGCTTGACCCGCAGTTGTGGTTCAAGATATAATATGAAGTTATATTGGTAAGGAACTACTATAGTGTACTACCTTTTAACTGGAATAATTAGCCCAGTGGAGTTACAACAACTCGCTAATTATTAGCCCCCTTTTCTTTAGCAATACGAAAAACATCGCCTTATGATATGGAGAAGAGTATTCCATGTCGTTGGGACGTGCGTAACATACCACCTATCATCTATCACGTTGTTCAAGATTAGATGACCCGCCCTAATCGGCTTGGCTTAAGAAACATTTATAATGGTTAATTCGCTCCCTACTCATGACGGCGGTGTCGTTTCAGAAACGAAAAGAAACCACCCAAAAGAAACTGGCGGTTTTTTCTAGAAGTTATTCCCCTATCTTAATATTTGTTAATATTCGGGCGTTATAATATGAAACGGTCCGGGAGTACTACCATTTACGGTCATCCGAAACGGTGATGTGGATCGTCTGAGATCGACGCAGGGGCTCGGGGTGGGTACCGCTGATTTACAGCCCTGCAGTTGCCCTCTGCTTTCGCATTTCGCATCGCGTATCGTGCATCCCGAGGTTGATCCCCCGCTGATTCGCGCTGCGCGGTTACTTCCTTGAAGCCTTTTCGATGGAGTTCAATTCCTAACAAACGGCAATTCGAACCGGATCTACCTAATCCACCTAATCCACCAAATCCACCAAGTCCACCAAGTCCACCAAGTCCACCATCTCGATCATGCATAATGAAAATTCCAAGCTTCATAGGATAGCCACGTCATGTTGTCGTATGTGCCTCGCGAAAGATGGTTTATCCACTAGATTTGCTGCGAGAGGTCGCTTTTTCTTTGTGATGAGACATCGAGTTCTATAGAATCACTTGTAAGCGTTGCAACGAACTTTACTCCAGACTATCCAAAACCAAGAATCCCTCATATGCTATTACAACATCAATCCCACAGCATCTTTCCAAAAGTCATATGCAGAAGTGCGGCTCATCCAAAGTCCTCCCGTGCCTCCCAGATGAATTCCCACGAATAACGGGCAGACTTGTCGCCGCGGCTCTACCGGGTGTCACGCCATCGTGGAACCAAAGAGCGGCTACCGATGGTGTGGTCAGGCTAAGAACACGACGCCCTTGACCGTTTAATTTAATTACGGCCTGAGCCGTGTTAGAGATTTCGTTCCCACCAGTAAAAGTCCAACCTTACGAGAGGCACAAGCTTAGGGTTTATTTTCTTAGACACCAAAGATGCATACAATGCGCTAAACGCTTACTCCTATGAGATAGAGACTTATAGAACCAGAGACGAGAACCTATTTCCCAATTAACAAGCCACTCTCTTATTGTGTTGCCAAGTTCTACCGCGTTGTTCTTCTATTTAGTAGTTAAATCATCTTTCCTGTCATTAACCCAGATATCGCATTAATCGCCAAGACATAACATGACGCTGGCAATAGGTCCCACAGCACCGAAAAGCTGGTTCAACACCGGTATTGCAAGTGCATGATACCCGGCTGACGACCAACTTCGGACGGCGTGGGCCACGAAGGTAAGGGGCTGGCCCCCATTGTAAATCTAGCGCGCCAATCATGGTCGCGTCTTATGACCCGTTCAGGTCGTCGAGGCCACCAGCGTGTGTCGGATCCTGCAGCTTCGTTCCTTCGGCGCCATACAGGGGGTCCTAGTATCGGTGGATCTTAGAGAACTGCAATTATATGATCGTATACATGGATATACGACGACACGAGTTGCCCTCGAAGCTCAGCTCTATATAACATGAGTCGAGATACCCTCTGGTCAGCCTTTTTTTTCATCATCGCCATCGGTTTGCGAAGTCGGTTCCTCTAGCCATTCATTATTGTCTATCTTTTTATCCAAGTCATTCTTTTCTACCTCCCGGTGAGAACAGCTATCTTGATCGATACATCTTAAATTACCTAGTGTTCATAACAGAACGCGTTGTCTCTACCTTTCGCTCATTCACTATCGCTATATTTGCATCGACTATCACAACCAGCAAAATGGGTATCAAGAGAATCTCCCCTGTTGTTGCGGCCCTCGCCTCGGCTGCTACCGTCGCCGCTCACGGCCACGTTGACCACATCGTCGTCGATGGTCTTTTCTACCAGGGCTATGACCCCACCAGCTTCCCTTACCAGCAGAACCCTCCCACCGTCGTCGGCTGGACCACCTCCCAGACTGACAACGGCTTCGTCGAGCCCAACAGCTTTGGCAGCCCCGACATTATCTGCCACAAGTCTTCCAGCCCTGCTGGTGGTCACGCTCAGGTCAAGGCTGGCGACAGCATCAGCATCAGCTGGAACACCTGGCCCGAGTCGCACAAGGGTCCCATGATCGACTACCTCGCCGCCTGCAACGGCCCTTGCGAGAGCGTCGACAAGGAGGCCCTCGAGTTCTTCAAGATCGATGAGGTCGGTCTTATCGACGACTCCGCTCAGAACGGTTTCTGGGGCTCTGACGAGCTGATCAAGAACAACAACACTTGGCTAGTCCAGATCCCATCCAACATCAAGCCCGGCAACTACGTCCTCCGCCACGAAACCATCGCTCTTCACTCAGCTGGTCAGGCCAACGGTGCTCAGGCTTACCCTCAGTGCTTCAACCTTGAGATCACTGGTGATGGTACCGAAGTCCCTGCTGGTGTATTGGGTACCAAGCTCTACTCTGCTGAGGACCCTGGCATCGTCGTCAACATCTACACCACCGGCCTTAGCTACACTATCCCCGGCCCTGCTTTGATCGCCGGTGCTTCCTCCTCCGTCGCCCAGTCCTCGTCTGCTATCACCGCTACTGGAACCGCGACTGTCGGAAACGGCGGTGCCGCTAGCCCCACTGCCGCCACTACAACCGCTGCTCAGTCCTCTGCCGCTCAGACCACGGCTGCTCCCAGCTCCCAGAAGACTACCACTGCTGCCGTCTCTACCCCCACGACCCTCGCTACCTCCACCCGTGTAGCAGTTCCCACCACCCCTACCACCACTGCCGTTGCTAGCCCCACCGCCGCTCCTACCGGTGCCGTCGGTGCCCAGAGCCTCTACGGCCAGTGCGGTGGCAACGGCTTTGCCGGCCCTACTGCTTGCGCCGAGGGTACCTGCAAGTCCTGGAACCCTTACTACTCTCAGTGCGTCTCCACCGCTTAGAAGCTGCTCAAGTCAGTTATCGGGTTGGGCGGTCGGGACGATGAACGAAGAGAACGCGCGTGTATAGTATATGTGTATGATATGTATGCATAGCTACCTATAGGCAAGCCTGGCTACGGGCTCGGCTCGGCTCGGTTCGGGTTGAGGGGATGGTTATATTCTTGTATTTACGATTGGTACGATTTTTACATTCGAATACATAACTTTTGAAGACCATGGTCTGGTTTTGTCTCCCGTGTTAATTTGTGAATGCCTTGAAGTGATAATCGCCTCGTAAATTTAAATGCGACTGTCTCTTTTAGTGGGAATATTATGATAGATCTTGATTCGTTAGTATTTGAAGACCTTAGTTCGAAGTATACTGCTATATTTCTACCCCTTTATACTCGAACACCGGCAATATTCTGATTAATACGTCTGCATATTACAAAAGCTTCGAGTCATTAGTGGCGTTTCTTCAGATGGCCAATCGGATTTCGATTATGGTCTAACAGTTGCCTATTCAGGAATGTTACAGGGGTTTAGTCAAACGTAAAGATATCCTTATAGCATCTTACTATACTTTGTATTACATTAGTCCCCTCGAGTATATGTATTATATCAGCTATATCTCCTCTAAAAAGCTGTAGTAGACTTTAAGTCGATAATGATTGGCTATTCTGGAGAATACGTTATAACACAATCCTCATGTGAACGTGGCATAGGTCAATATATTTCGGTGTCCCCCAATTTTCAGCCCGTTCTCTTTAAAGCTACCTAGAATGATTCGGAATTTCGTTGTATCATGATCGAATGCTGTCTTCCCTTAAGAATTTAGTAGTAATACATGTATGGATGGGTGCATTGAAAACACGCTTTGCGGGTATTGGGATATATCCATATCTATCTCCTATTTTACTCTACCAACATCAATATTGGCATCCCCAAAGCGGTACCCCGGTTCTCTATTCCTTCTAGACCTTTGTAATGCAATTTAGGCCAATTGTTTTTGGTGCTAGCTCCGATCTTCATCTACTTAGATTCTAACATCATGTGGGGTATAAAAATTCCCAATCCAATGGTTAGATGCTAAGATAAACGAAACAGTATGAATCACATACGGACGGCGCGAGTGAATTGCCGTACGTCGAGTGACTGGATTGGACTGGAAAAATAAACAGGTTCGAACGGACCACTAAGGATAGAGAAAGAAGCTACGTAGAGGGACCTTGAGGGGGAAAGTAAAATCTAGAGAAAAGTTTTAACTGTATTACTCACGTTGTTAGATAAGCTTAGGCCCTTTTAGGAAATATGTAAACTTTTGTATCGTCAAGTCGATCATTAGATTGACACTATGACCACAGGGCAGCTGCCAAATGCCCATAATGACTGACCTTATCTTAATCATACAGCTCATTATTTTTGAAGCCATACAGCCGGAAAGATACCTAAGTAAACCAACCCTCTCTAATCTACCAATCATAATAACTATTCGAGTCACTATTCTAAACTATTAACCAATAATATTCCATTCTATCTGGTAGGATAGTGAATTTGAAGCAAACGAATTTTTCCACCATGCGTACCTAACGTACCTAACGTACTTTGATGGGAGCAGCTGGTAGGTGCATCTAAACTTACTGCTGATTTCACCGCCCACGAGAAAGGATATAAACATCTCTTCTCCCCTGTCCATCTGAACTTTTTCAAACACGAAGATCATCCTTGGACATACCAAAGAATACTCCAAAGCATACAAAACTTCTATTCAACTTTTGGTTTTATCTTCCAGCGTTCCAAGATACCTATAAAGTATAATCAAGACGCAATAGAAGACTTTACTCGACACGGCCTATTGATACCTTGTTATATACAAGCAATATCGATTCAATACAACTCAATCGTCCCGTTCCGTAAGCCAGCTGATATACAACAAAATGAAGGGACTCATATATTAACCTATTATTTCATTATAGGTAATACACTGACTCCGACAAATTCCCAGTGACATTCCCGAAAAGTTTCCATTCACAATGTCTTGCGGCAAGGACCAAATGCTGGGGTTCAATTTCGAGTACTCCGATCTCGAAATAATGAGAGCCTCTGAGCTTCAAGACAACCTCCAGAGCCAGAATGCGGAGCTCAAGAGTTGCAATGCGGAGCTGGTCAGCATGGTCAAGGGCATCAAAGCCGAAATAGAGGATATGAAGAAGTGTCTCGAGGCAGCCAAGGAGGAGCTGAACTCCGCTCGCACTCACAACGCTCGGCTACAAGGCGAGCTTTCGAGCCTAAACAAGCGACAGCGCTCGGCCGCTCGGACAAGAAGCAGTGAATTGGAACGCTCTCTGACCGCTGAGAACGAGAAGCTTAAGAAGGAGTTGGAGCAGAACAAACTTCAACAATTTGCTGCCGCACCATCAGACACGGCCAGCGAGTTCAGCACAGAGACAACTTTCTTTGGCGACTCTAGCCTTTCGGGTTGCTCGACAGAGAGCAGTGCTGGAAGTTCCAGGCCGGCAAAGAGACGTCACGTAGATGGACTACAGAACTGGAACAACTCTCCCAATATGTTCCAGTTTAACTCCGGGCCGGTTAACCTGCATGACTCTTTTATTGGCCAACCACACCAGGGCGAGCAGAATCAGCGCCCTATCTCATCATCCCAGCCGCAGTTCTTTGGCGGACTAGCGGAGGGGCGAAATGCTCCAAACAACTACCAGCTGCCCTACGGCCAGGACCAAGCATATGGGGGATACAACAACCAGATTCCCTGGGGAGCTGGATTATCTTTCAACCCTCAGCTCCAACCTCAGCAGGGGCAAGGTATGTCTTCATGCCAAAGACTTCCTGGAAACCACTGGAGTTTCTAGGCAGCGAGAGTTTATATCCCCCTTTGCCATGCTCCACGCTGGTTCAAGTTATTTATTACGTTCTCTTTTTAATCTTTTGACTCGGTAAATCAAAGCCGAGAGGGTTACGTTAGTTTCTTTTCTAGATTTTTCAGACGGAGGGACCAAAAAGCAGGGAAAGAATAAGCCATTTCGCGAGAAGCCCCAATCTGGTCATGGGAGCATACGGCTATACATACCAAAGGTGTCATTTGTTCTATATAGAACATCAAAAGTCTTGATAATTTTCGGTACATTCAATCAAGGACTGGATATACATCACGGTTTTAAGTGCTACTGATAGGTGGCGATAATAATACCTAATAATACTCTATATCTACAAGTCTATCCTTTATGAACCCGTGACTCAGTGCAATCCACCCAGACCTTCTATTCGTTGCTATGTCATATTATATGGCAGCTCGAGGGTTTTTCATCTAATATAGATAAGAGATTCCGGCTTTAAGGAAAAGAAGACATCTGGCTTTGATTACTCACTTAATTTTGGAATTTGGATCACGGTTTTGGCTTTACTTTAGGATATATTATGCTATGTAATTAATACACTATGACCAACTCTAAATATATTCAAGAGTTTAACTATATTCAATATTCCATAACAGATGCACTATACTAGTGATAACATCTCCCCAACAACTATAGCACAAGCACGTCAAATCCAAAATGCTTGCAGAACTTCACACAGCAAACCAGACACGCGTGCCCTCTGATAGCAACGTGCGCTCCGACGGGCTTGGACAGAGCAAAAATCCGCAGCCGGTCGTCAGCCGCGGTAGGGATTACCGCCACGGCACCGGGCGGCGCCCCTATTCCTCGCACATGCTCTAGGATCTTGCCCAGACCTTGTTGTGCCACTTGCTGATCATCTGCCCTGCGCGCCCAGTCTCGCAGAAAGGGAAGCGCGTCTTCGGGGTTGCAGAGATACACATCTGGGAACGTGGCATCGTCCTCGCCTAGGGCGTTCGTGGTAGTGACGACGTCCGCTAGGGCTTTTTCGTCGTGCGGACATGACTCGATGCGTTCCGCGGAGGCTAGATTTTTAATCACACCTGTTGGATCTAACGCTACAGCTGTAATCCTGTTGTCTTCGTGTTCCAAGGATCTGATCATGCAGCATTCCAGGACTTGGCTGTTCTGCGGATGGAGTAGCAGGTTGAACACAAACCGCGTTTTCTCGGTGAGTGATGTGTCGGTCGTCGTTAATTCAGGCGAAACTCCTGTTGCGTTTTGGGTTATCCAGTCTGGCGTGACGCGCGAGTTCATGGCTACAATACTGCGGTATGATCTCTGACCCTGACAATTGAAAATCTTGCCTCGGCACCAGAGGAGTCGCAGGTAGCTCTCATCATTTATAGGCAATCTTGGGCTCACTATGGCTGCTGACCATACAGCTTGCCCAGCACCGCAAGATATAATCGCGTTCCGCTGCTCGATTTCTGGTCGCCCTTCTTGCTCCCCGGCTAGCTTCCTGCACACGCGATGCCACTCCGCTACGTCGCAACATGCCTTCTGCGCTCTGAAAATGCGGCAGATGGCTGCGATCACCGTGCTTGGTGCTAATTCTGCATTCTTCCAGATAAATGGATCTGGCCGGACCATGAGCCCCTCGGGGTTTCGGAACAGCGACAGTGCCAGGATCGTCGCGACGATATGCGCCATCTGCTCGACAAATATGGTCGTGGCGCCGGGCTCACCGAGGGGTAATTGCGAATGGAAGCCTGCCATCCACTCTTTGCGCTCGTCCTCGTACTTCGCTTGCCCTAGGAACGCAGCTATCTCCTTATGCTCGTAGATTGGCAACCCCATCTGCTTGCTTCGCAGATCTTGCATGTGCTTCCCTTCACAGCCTCTCACGAGTCGCAGGATGTTGTTGATATCGGCCCTTTCCGGGAACGGTTCGAAGCGACCCGAGCTGACTTTTAGTAGCTCGCTTGCTAATACTCCCTCTTCGTCTTCCTCCTGTGATTGCTGCCAGAGCTTTGACTTTGCGCCGGCGAGATCCGAGGTCGTGTCGCATGGAATACCCCAGCGCCCACGGGATACACATCCTTCAGAACACATCGTTAGGCCTTTTCGTGCTTCGGAGAGCGCGTACGGAATGACTTCCAGAGTCGCCTGGTTGGCCTGGCCCAGATCCAATTTGAAGGCGCTTAGCATGAGTTGGAAGTACTGGGGTATCGGGATGAGGCCACGGTAATGTTCTGCTGCGCCGTGGCGAAAAGTCCAGTCTTCCCAGTGCGACTGCGAGTGGATGGCTCTGATTCTGACGAGTTCTAGTGCATCTTTCTGCTTTGGAAACACAAGCTTAACCCCTACATTGGTATCGCCCTGTAGGAGCTTTTCACATTGTGCCGATTGGCCGTCTCCTATGTAGACCATAGGACACTTGCGTAACCACCAGAGTACGAAGGCTACGATCCAAGGCGCGCAACGTCCTGCTTGGATCGACAACGCCTTTGGCTTGCCTTCTCTAGGGCCTGCAGATTGGCGAAGCAACAATAATTCGACCAGCTTGGTCACAGCATCCGTGTCAGGGGTCTTGTCTAGACGGCCTAAAAAGTCAAAACGGTCCTGTCGTTGACGGAGCTCATGGCATAATGCCATATCATAGGTCGTGATATGGCTACTGAAGCTAGAGAAGTTACATCTTGCCTCGACGGTGTTGAGTAGCGGATATAGTTGCTCGGCCGTCGGACACCGTATCTCTCCTTGTCTGAGATGACCCATCAGATTTACCAGCACTCGCGCGCTTTCAGGCGGATCAAACGCCGTCACCAAAGCGCAAACAAGAGCGAGGAACCTCTGGCCTCCAGGTCTACTTCCAAGATAGTGTATTATGCCTTGTTGTGGGAAGCCGACCGTTACACCGAAGGAAGAAATGACGATAGGCTCTTGATTTGCTACTACATGTCCCTTCACCTCTTCGCACGTATCATCGCAGATCCCTAACAGGTCGCCGAGTCTTTCGCAGGCATAGATTATGCCTGGAATGTCCTCTCCAAGGACAGGCGGGAAGCTTGCATTGTCCCAGCTATGGCTTGCGTCTGTCATAGCTCTACTTTCAGTCCTCTCTTCTGATTAGTGTTGTATGAGAAATTATGGCTTGGTACTAAGATTAAGTCGATATGTTTTGGTCTCGTATCGAAGATACTGAATGAAGAAAAGATTATCGATGGATGAAATTGGTGCGTTCACTTTAAGATGAAGCGACGAACGCATCTGAACATATAGTAAAAGTTTGGCTACATCTTGACATCCATAGGTAGCGACTTTGTTCCCATGGGAGTGAGTTGTTTTACAGTGTATAGGGACTGTTTACAGTTCATGTCGAAATTTGACAACATCGCTATCACTTCTCTATACATCAGGGTAATACTCATAGCTTCATAAGTTGTGATTACAGAGTAACAATATGTGTATGTGAGTAAACTATGAGATGTAGTGGAGCCGAACTAGAGTTGTTGACTTGAGTGGTAGATGTTATCTATCCAGCAGATATAGACTCAATAGAAAGAGCTAGAAGCGAAGGATGACATAGAGTTGCTATTGAAATGAGTAGTTAAGAGACTACTGTCAGGTACGGTTTGAAGCCTCTCAGCTAGAACATCCCTAAGTCAGATAATCAAGTCACCTATACATCTCCTATACCTATCACTAACCACGACGTAAACATGAAAAACCATCTTGACAGCTCATTACTTGGTTTGAACACAACTGCTACACAAATAAATCATTTAGGTATTCACGTTCTCTTGGCTTACATTGCCTCAGGTAGCACAGCTCAGTCATGTACACAAAGTCTTACAAGTGATTTGGGGTAACACCACGGTACAGCCTCAAACAAAGTTACACTTTAGCAGACATGTTAACGGACAGTAGATCAACAGATAAATCACGATTGTGATAGAACGTAGAACAACAAGATTAATATCGAAACATGGCTTCAAACAAATAGCTATGTGCCTAGCTTAGCAAGGTATCGGCCCTCCTTCCCGACTCCTTTCCGTTGAAACTGAGTGCCAGAGGTATAACCGAACCACAACCTAAAACGCAACGCCTATCTAATGCAATTGTAAAGTCGGGCTTTTAAATCCCTAAAATCCTCTAATAGTACACGAGGAAAAGGGGAATATCCGTCTGCGACTCAAACCGCAACAACGCCTCTATATCTGATGACGCATGAGCTCCCCTCGTATGCTAAGAATAAATACCTATAGCACAAAGAAATGCTTTCCGATACGCCACTGGGAAATTTTATGGCCAATTCGGCAGCTTTAAAAGTACCGCCTACTGGTAGACACCTGTATTTGATATCAAAGGCATGCATTTCATACCCAAGTAACTGTCGGATTATTCGTGAAGTCTGGCTGGGTTTAGTCAGAGTCTTCCATGTCCATCCCTCGTTCCGCTTCCAAAATGTCAGCCGTGACGCTCAATCGCTCTCTTTCCCGTTGCCTCTCCTTCTTCTTGGCGTCATCGTCATCATCCGCATTGGTGAGATCTAAGAACATCTTGTCGACGTCCCTATCATCCTCTTGTTGACCCTGTCCAATATTTTGTCTGCTGGTAAATGTGTCATCATGGTTCTGACTCCACACGTCCGGTCCGAAAATTTCCTCGGCCCGCTTACGCCCCGTCTCAGTGCGACGTAGGTACTCCAGGGCCTTGCCTTTACCAGCATCTGTGTTCAAATTCAAGCCATCATCTTGCCCGCGCTGTAGGCGTTCCTCTAGTGTTAAGGACGAATCCGGCGCGATTAGCTGAGGGCCTGAACCACTACTGGCAGATAAGAAGAAGTCTGGGTGTAGACCTGAAGTATTACCCATGTCCATACTATCAGGCCGAAGTGACGACCCTGGCCGGCTAGAAGAGACCGAGTTGGATCGTTGCGGTGGATGCGCGTGTGATGTACTGGTCAGGGCTGGAGTAGACGGCGAACCCCGGGAATAGTAGACGCCGGAACCAAAAGAGTGGGAAGATGGGCTGGTTGCATTCGGAGGGACGAGATTATTGTTTGATGATGCTGCAGCCTTAGCAGCGGCTTCGGCGTTCAACGCTTTCCGTTTTAAGCTATTTGCCTTACTTTTCATATTCTCCGGAAGATCATCGGGGTCGTCTACCCCATACTGCGCTAACATTTTCTGTAATTTGGTAGGCCGCGGCTTACGGGTGCTCTTCGAAACATCCAGTACGGGAGGTGGCTCTGGAGCGACCGGGTTCCATTTATGTAATTCTTGTCGGAAGAAGTTTGTCTCAAAGGATAGGAGAATCTCGGCGCCTTCGATTTTTCGCAAGTAGAACCTCTGTGTACCAGCTTCGGCTGCAGTCGTGAGAACAGGATTGCAGAAGGCGGCAATGTGGTCCCGAAATTTCTGCGCATTGTCAATTATCTTTTTCAGCACTTCTTCCTCTTCCGGTTGGAAAGGCAGGTTAGGAATCTCCTCTTGCCAGGCAAGGAGGTCCTCCAGCTTTGGCCGCGCAGCATCTCGAGGAATTTTCACACGCCAATCGCAGATAGGACAGGTGTACTTATCATCCTCCTTAACCTTCCCTCGGGCAATCTTAAGACACTTCCCATGATACCACTCGTGGCACAGCTCACATTCGATCATCATGCCAGCCTCGATACGGCGGCAGATGCAGAACACTTCCACTAGAGCTGGATCATTGAGGTCCCACGAAGTCCTTTGGATCTTGCCCTCACCTCTCTCCTCGCTGGCCGCTCTAGAAGCAGGCTCGGCTGGCAACCGAGGGGTATCATTACGGATGTCGAAGCAGGCCAAGTTGCGTTCTAGCACGTAGTCCATATGTGATTTGAGAATATGCAGTGGCGCATTGGTCTTGCCGAAAAGCTTTTTTCCCTTTCGCATCCAATCTTCGTGACGTCTCTGCTCCTTTTCGAGGTCCAGGGTCCCGGTTGGTTTCGAGTTGAGATCTTCTAGCTTTTTCATGATTTCGACAACCTCTGCGTACTTTGGCCTCTTCTTGTAGTCAGGATTCTTCGACCGCTCCGTGAGATCAATAATCTGGCGATGAGCCTCCCGCTGTTTATGAAGAATTTGATCGACAGCGGCTAAGGTCTCTGCTGTCACAGGCAGGTTGTTGACTTGAACTTGGTTTGAGAGAGCCTCGAGCTGCGGGTAATGAACTATCTCTGCGTTGATAAGCTCCTTCGCTTTGGCCTCCCACTGCATGCCCGCCTGGTACTTGTCGCCGAAAAACCTCATGTTATCGTTATACAAAGGAATTTCTAATCGATTACCTTCTTCGAGCAGTTCCCTAACATCTTTAAGCGTTAGGAACATCCCCCTATTCGACTTGGCCTTGGCGTTCCATTTGGTCTGCTCCAAAATCTCAGACAGCTTGTCGAGCTCTGGCATATCGACATTGAACGCACGGCCCTCCTCTATTAATTCTTCGATAGATTCTTGACCACACCCACGCTCTAGAAACTGTTCGGCATTCTTCTGGAAACTTCTGATGGAATTGGCACGTTCTTGCAACTGCTGGATCTCGGGACAGTCGAAGCCGATGCGCTCCGCGTCGTCGATCAAGCGGTAGATATTTTCGACTCGACGGAGCTCACGTTCTCTTTGCTCCTGGGAAGAGCTACCGATGGACTTTCGTAATCCGCTCTGCCAGACTTTGTCATTTTTACGGCGGTTCTGCTGTTTTCGCACCGTATAATTAGTCGCCTCTTCGACCCATTCGTTGCAACGATCAACGAATTCCCTGAGCGATGGCAAGGAGGGGAGGTCGTACGGTATTCGTTCACCCTCACTAAGGAGGTTTCGCAGCGTTTTCAGCGCCGGCTTCCCTCCTTCGTCGAGAAGCTTCTCGTACTTGTCTTCCCACGCTTCCGGCAAGTTGGCCTTATCTGCCACCTTCTGGTAGGTCTCATTGAGTTCCTCATTGGTCTTGCGATAATATAGTTTATGATGGTCGCCTGCATAGCGCTCGGGTTCGGGGGTGTCACAACAGGGATGCTGCCCGGCATGCTGAATACACAGGACTTTGCCGGATTGGAGACACTTAAATCTTGATAGGTAAGCATAACATTTGCAATAAGCGCACTGGTACTCTTCCTCGGAAACATCTTCAGTAGACACTTCGAATGCGAGAGAGCAATGCCCATCAGATTCTTCGTTCAACGAGCAAGATCGGTGACCGTCTTCTTGGTGCTTAGCGATGAACTCCTTTCGCTGCTCAAGTTCTCGCTTGTGGATCCTCTCGAGGGCTGGTGCTAGCCACCTCGCAGTCTGAATCGTCAATCCCAGACTAGTTCCCTCGGCCGCTGTCCATAGAAGTTCATCATGCGAGAAGCATGGCTGCCTGCGGAACTGCTGTAACCGTTCCACACCAGCGAGGCCATAGGGTTCCCAATCGGATGGTGCAAAATTAACAGCCTCGTTAAAATTGAAACCATGATTAAAACCAGCATGATAGGCTTGAGGAAATGTGAGGACAAGCTGGCCGGCTCGCTGGTCAAGGGCATAAACACGGACACCCGCCTTTTGAAGCTGCTCGGGTGTAAGAAGCGTAACAAGCTGGAACAAGAGATCCGGCTGCGTTTCGAAAAGCTCCGGTACCGCTTCCTTCATAGCGTTCTCGAATTTTTCAGTGTCCTCGGCTGGTATGCCGTACCAAGTTTTTGTTGCCCCGAAGTGCTGATAATTAATCGAATACGCAAAGTGGTCCTCGTTATGCCAACAAAATGTCGAGAATATCATGCCAACGTAGACCCACGGAACAGTCATGCCTGAGATGTCAGATTTGATGTGGCGGAAAAGACTCTCTTGGTGCAACGGCATTACAGTTAAATTCCAAGGATCGGTAGAGTATGGATCGCACGGGTTACGCTCGGCCGTAGGGAAGCCGGAACCGTGAGTCGTGCAATGGATGTCCGCACCATATTCCACCTCGACCGTTTCCTCGGTATTAGTGACAAGCTTCCAGAATTCTTTTTCTACATCATCTTCTGTCACTGGTCTCGGGCATTTCAATACCGTATCGTAAGGCATACGGTTTTCGAAATACGCTTGCTTGAACTCTGCGGCTTTCTCTTGGAACTGCTTGAGGGAGTATAGTCCGCCTTCTTCGAAGCCGAACTGGCCGTCACCAACAAGGCATCGATGACAATTCCACTCGGTATCCGGTTTATGCTTAATAGGGGGGTCTAAGCAAGCCCCATGGTATCCATGGTCGCAGGACTCACATACAGCTATGTAGCCCGCTTCGTCACCTTTGCCGCATACTTCGCATTTCTATTATAGCAAATTAATAAAAACACCACAGCAAAGTAGAAGGGATGTAGTCTATATAGAATTCCTACCTCGCTTGGACTGGACGATTCGTCTCGGGATATTGGTATTCTGGGAGCTGAAGGTCGGAATACTGACATATGCGAACCAGCTACGGTAGGCACGGTTTCTAGACGCCGACCTGCATTAGTTTCACAAGCGATCGAACCAATCATCGACTTCAAAAGACAAAACATCCATTGTAAGGTCTCCGCCCCTGCTGTGCATTGCTGCACGGCAAGGCGCATGATTGAGACCCTGCACAATTGCGGCCTCACTAATGGGAAGCACACCACAAAGGAAATGATATACCACTAACACCGAAGGTAAACGCAACAAACAAAGAGATCACGATAACATCAGAGGGAAAAGAAAAATCAAACTCGTAGAGCCATGAAAAGACAAAAGAAAATACACAAGGAATAATTTAAGTGATGGGTAAAACTTAGTGATGATTAGGATTAATGTTAGAAAATAATACGGACCTTTCTTGAGTCTTTTACTCCTCCTACTACCACTTTCTGAATCGTCTTTATCAGTGCCGTTATCCTTCTTTGCCGAATCTAAGCTGTCGGAACTAAGTTGACGTTTTAGAGCTGTGGCAGGGCCGAGTCCGGACGGTCGGAAATCTGGAGTGTTTTTGGCGGATGGATGTGGGCTTCCATGGCGTTTCGGAGGCGGAGTAAAGCCTTTAGGATCCGTTGGAGTAGGTCGGTTAACACTTGTAAATCCGCTGTTGACCGCTGTGAAACCACCAGAGTTGATAGCAGTAAACCCTCCAGATGAAGGTTGCGAAGTAACCGCTGGCGCATCCGCCATGATAGTGTCGCGGTCATTTTCTTGCTTCGGGACATTCAGACTCTGTTGAAGGATATCGCTCGCATGCCGAGCAGGTGATTCAGCTCGTAAACTAGACGGAGTATTCATAGCCGACCTCTTAATCGGACTGGGCGCCGGGCTAGGGGTTAATGGCCCGCCATATTCGTACTCTAATTGCTGATAGACTCCAGGTTTTGCTTGGCGCAAATAATTCTCGTACGGAGTAAGCCATCGATCATACGAGTTTTTAAGGGATGTTGATAATGACGACATGATCTTCCCGCTATATCCCAAATCTCTCCCGATCTCCGCCCATTTCTTTGTCTTGCAGACTTTTTCAAATCCCCCACGAGATTCAACCGCCTTTTTCAGCTTGTATAGGTCGAGAGGCTTCTTGTCCACGTATGGCAACCGGTTCAGGTTGGTTCCTTGCTGCTTATGGTATTTGGCAAGGGCATCCAAATAAGTCAGATTCGCTCGTGTACCTGGTATCAACAAGTTAACAACGAGTACTACAAGGACCATAAGTATTTTATTACGGATTACTCACGGCCATCAACTGAGTTCAATTCTTGCTTTCGTGTTCTAAAATGGAATTTCTGTAGACTGTTAGTAAAAACCGAGACACTTTCCAAATACGTAGACTCCACAAAATAAAAATAGCTTCAATATTCTTCTACTGTGCCTGATTGAGATATTTCTAGACTCACCTCGGTATCAATCGCGAAATCGGGGTTCCATGAGTCGGGAGGGATGACCTTGCAGATACCGTAATTGCGGGCTTCGGGCGTGATTTTTCGAACGTACTCAAATGGATCTTTCCATTCCTCTTCGGTCGGTCGATAAGTCGGTGCTTCTTCGAGCCCGAATAACCTATTTTGCTTGGACGACTCTCGACTGGCTGTGGGTTGACCCCTTCTCTCAACTGATGTAAGGTCTAGCGGGGCACTACGCAGCGAGCTGAGAGGGACTGGGGGATTCGTTGGGTGATAGCCATTCGAGTTGACCTGCGTCTTGGATTTCGCGCCATTAGATGTGGAGGATGTATGACCTGCAGAATTGGCGGCGCCGACAGCAGGAGAAGCTCTCGAGCTTGCATTGGTACTACTAACACCTCCAACGCCGCCGGTATGGCTGACGGAGGGGGTGGAAACCATGATTCACGACGTGCAATAACGCTAGAAAATGGCTTGAACGATATTTCCAACGGTCCCAGAGTAAGTAATAGTAGGCTACGTATGCCGACCACCGCCAAGTGGTGAGAAGTGTGAGGCTGTCACAAGGAAGGTGAGCTGTACGTGCATCGCATGAATGTCCTACCGGGATCGTGATGGAGCCACCGCTGGAGTTAGCAGGAGGCAGCTGGCGTCGAAGGGGCGAAATTCTGTTCGACTAGATATCGTGTTTCGGATCGTGTGGGGTGTCGGTACCGTGTAGATGTAGTGGAAAACCGCGATACGGGACTCGAAAAGTGAGGTGAGTATGGTACCTGGTCAGAATATACAACCAAGAGATACTACTTGGACCAACGACAAATTAGGTAAAGCAGTGTTGCCGATCCGATGTCCTGGTATGTATTGCACCTCAACCGCCACGGCGCAACCTCGAATATTCCCAATTACTGAATTAATAGAATCATTAGTGGCCAAATATAAAAGCCGAATGGAAATGACACTCAATGGGGGTGGTGAATGGGAAGGGGTCGTGATCCGATATGTGTGAATTAGGAGGTGTTGGTTAAGTCGAAGAGGGTTGTATGGGTGGTATGGGTTGCATGTTAGATTGAGAAGAAGGGAAGTTTAGTTTTGAGATGTCAAGTATGGAGATATGGGTGGAAGGTAGGTATGAACAATAGTCGTGTAAGTTAGAACGGAAAACGGATTAGTAGATTGGATAGAGCGGAATGGGTAAGTAAGGTCTGTTTGGTACGGTGGGAACGTGGAACGTGGAACGTGGGTTGGTCAGGTTATTCAAAAGCCTCCTAACCTCCGTTTAAAACAGAAAATGTGTACGAAAAGGTAACGTACAAAAGAGGCGAGAGAGAAACGGGATAGGGTCACGCAGGCGCAGGCGCGGCTTGAACATGGAAGTACCTAAGATTTTGGGGATTGGGAAAAGTAGAAAGAAGAAGCAGAAGTGGATATGATGTGGGTGGATGCGACTCGTAGCTGTCGTCGGGATTTTGTGCCCAGACCCATTTAAAGAACAAAGTGGATCTCAAGCTACACTATATGAGGGTACGTACCTACTTTTGTGCAGGGTACGAATATACATTATATTATGTACCTTACATAAGTAACTTCATACACTTGAATCAATGGAGGTTCCCATCTAATACGGTTCCGCATCAGGTATACCGCTGCAACTTTAACGCCGCCATAAGCTAAACGTAGGTACTTCTACCCGAGCATAGGCGACAATATAGTATGTGAGTATAGTAGATATACTTTTCACCAGTCTTCGCACGTTCCCATTCCATCTAACGTTGGCCTCAACTTTTAATATCACATTTCCCTTTTCTGTTTCCCCTTCCTTTCTGTCGCATAAATCCGCCCAGTGCGAAGTTAAACAAACCATGTGACGATATCAGCGAAACAACGAGTTCATCCTCGTAAACCGAGCTAGGCCGAACCGCGTATATAACCTGTTACGCACTTTTATTGCTCTTGTTATTCCAGATACAATATCCCGTCCTTGATGCTTTGATACCTAAGGGAGAATGTTTCAAAATTCACTTACCTACGTAGCCTGAATATTGGCGCCTTTCCCGGAGAGATGCAAATTCTGTCATTCTTACTCAATGTGGCTTACGTGCAAGAAACAAATGCGGGCTGACACTCTCAAAAGTCCCAAAGAGAGATAGGGTGAATGGTACGATGCGCATACTCTATACGGTCAAATACCGACACTACCTACATAATGAAAATGCGGTCACGCTATGAATTATACCAGCTACGTACTTGATATTGTCTGGTTGCCTATTCTATTAGTCCGATACTCATTTTATATAGATTTCCTAGATAGGTCAGGGTTTATACAGACCCTGAACCTTGATAATCTAAGATTGTCGGTGTATATATCATCTAAGGATCGTGAGATCTATAGTCGAACGTAGAAATCGGAAACAAACAGGAATTCAATTGTCGGGGGTTGCTTGGACCCCGGTAAACTACAAGATTTGCGATATTTTGCCCACCCGAGGTCAGAGCAGGACGAACAGGACGGGTAAATAATAACAATAATAATATTGCAGCTAGCTGTTTAAGAAAAAAGAAAAAAGAAAAAAAAGTCGATCCCAGTGTGGAAGGTATAATAATACCTACTAAATGCATGTCATCTGCTTCCCCATGAATTAAGACGAGGCTGCGCGGATTACGCCGACGCTATTTTGAATACTACGCGTGTTGTTGGGTGGCTCCGTTTTCTGGCTGCTTGCTATTCTAATTTCTCTTTTCCCTTTTGCTATTCGTCTACATTACATCCGTAAATCGCCCCATGATAACTCCCTGTGTATCATTCGGCTGATTGAACTTATTCCGTATCAAAGATCTGATAAATGCCTGTTATGCGGGGATCCTAAGCGCTAGTTGCAGCCGAGATATCTTACGGTCCGAATGGTCGCAATCAAACTACTCAGGTTCATAATTGGAGAATTTGGTCGGCGAGGTTGGTCAACATGCGCCAGTCCGAAAGAAAAAATAAAATCGAATTGATATTCGCGGACAAACTTACAGGGATCAGGGCCAATGAGTCGTCTAACGAACCAATAATAGAGGAGTGACGTTTGAAAATATGGACTCCTATCCCTGCCCTGCATGACGGGAACACCACGCGAGCACTCACAGATGGGAAAGGTCCAGCGTAGCCGAGTAGCGAACAGTTTTGGGTCTCATCACCATAAAAAGGGTAAAAAGGGGGCCTAATATTTTTGCGGGGAGTAGCACGCCTCTGTACCTAATATATACGTTCATGTAGTACACACGCATATTTGCATCAAGTACCTATATGATACGGATGAATGATATATTTCAACCCATTTTGAAATTCTTTATATTTGGACGAGATAGACAAAACACAAAGTCATCGTCTCCCGTAACTGATAGTAGTACTAGACGCCTTGCTATAAGAGCCAAGAAACCTATCGAAAACTTTATAATTCAAAAGACTACGGTCTCATATATTAGACTCGACCCGTGCTTTTCGTTTTCTAGGTTTCTTGAGCAGCTTCTCGATCTCTTTGGGCCCTCTTATTCTCAAGCTCATCTCCTTCATGAGATCGCCCCACACTACTTTGCCTTCACATCGTGGACAATGTCCAGATATAGGTATGATTTCCTCGCCGGTCTCTTTTCCAAGCAAATGCTTACTCCAGCATGTTATATGTCCGGTACCCTCGCAGTCGGTGTTTGAACATGTTGCATAGAGGCCCTTGCCAGGATCAAGGTGTTCCCGGCAGAATATGCAGTCACCTTCCCTCTCAAAGTCATATATAGACTGTGTCTTGGCCACATAACTCTTCATCGGGGCATAGTCGAGCGGTAGAGCATGAATACCCCAAGCCTGCTCTAACTCATTTTCCGTGTCAGAGCTTCCACCATCTTTTGGACTGGTGCCCTCCGGGTTGAAATCAGTCAGGACCGGAATCGTATCTCGAAGAGGCTCATCTACGGTATTACACCATTTCTCCCACGCTTCATGGACTTCAGGTACGAAAAAGTGTAATCTTAAAGGCCACCTTACAAAACTAGGGACACCAAGGAGAAGGTGTAGGTTTGATAATATAGATATCAATGTATGACGTGGGCGCTTAGGATGGCCGTTTCGCTTCCTGCCTGCTGCAGCGGATATCCGAGATGTAGATGGAATATGTAGTGATACGTGGGGATTATTTAGGGCCCATCTGAGAAACGGTCAGCTTACATATGAGAAAATATAATGACTCTTCAACTTAAGATTACATACTCAAATTTCAAGGCAGCTACCATTCCAGGGAAACCTGACACAAGACCAACCATCTCCCACGGCCTTAGCTTGCTCCTCGATGTACGTGCGGCGCCACCTTTAGCCTCACCATTATGTTGCTTAAGTCGTCGAGGTGGATTAGGAGTCGAACCAATATATAAAGAGGCATTTCGGACTGTTGACCGTAGGATATAGACCGTATATAACGGGGGAATGGGTTTTGATAGGGTAGACATTTTCTTGACAGTTTGGCGCGTCTTAACAATGAGTCTTTGAATTTCTGGTGGTGAGATAAGATCGGTACCCGCTGCAAGGAGCCGATTCCATTTCTATTACGAGGACACTATTTAATAAATGGCCTTATTGTGGTTGATTTAATTTACTGATTTCACCGATCTCAGTAAGGTGTTGCGATGGTTGTAAAGGATAAAAATAAAAATTGATAAAAGGCATGTGTTATTTACATTGTAGAACCATACATGTACACTAGTAGACGTCACAAGCAACATATGTACCTATGTAAGCGTACATGTAGCGAAAATATTAGGAGATAAGGTTTAACGTGGTGGGGGTTATGTGGGGTTAACGTAGCCGCATGGATCAACCGATCTTGGTCCTAGAAGTATTCCTCAAAGTATTCAGCTAGTTATCGATAAACTATTTCATAACGTCTCATAGCTTTATTAATAAAGGCATTGCTTTCTCATAAAGATTAATATCTCATTATATACAATTTAATAGGCTATGATGCTATCATGGACGAGATAGTATCACCAATATTTCTAATAGCGCAGCAATCCGAAAGCTGCTCGATATTATTCATTACTCATAGGTACATAGGCACTTTTACAACAGACCCTGTTTCTGTAAATCATAGTAGACCTTCTCTGGCATGACATTGCCTTCGGCATCTTCCATCTGGACCACGCTCCCGTCATCCACCTTATCCTTACGCTTGTCCTTCTGCATTTTCTCCCATAACCTTAGCGCCTCGTCGATTCCAGTGATGTCTCGGAAGAGAGTAGTGTTGGTGATTCCTAAACACTTCAGGCCATAGATATGACGTGCCTCGTTGAAGTGCTTGTCAAAGGCCCTCCTTCCCATATACACAAAGTTACCACATATCTCGCATGGAAACTCGACACCAAGGCCGTGAAGCTTATACAACCAAAATGGAATAGGCTTACCATCCCAAGCAAGTGGTAGCTTCAGCGGATTATAAATCTTGTCCTCATCATCGTTATCCTCGCCGTCCTCAGCGTCCTTGGCATTGGATGTGGTAGTTGTGGCGTTGAATAGATTTTCTAATTCTTGTTGCCTCTCACGCTCCGTCATGCCTTGCTTCCGTTCAACGTTCACTCTGGTATCGCTTCGTTCGGTACTCATGGCACTGGCGAGCCGCTTTACTCGGAATTCCCTTTCAGCGATGGCTCGTTCTTTTAATCGGTGAGTTGAAGTATTTCCTTTGTGAGTGTTGGTAGATCCTCCCCCATCTTCTTCCGACGCGCCTTGTAATCTCTGCGCGCGCTCTGCTGCTGCTCGGACATGCTTCTTGCCCGAAAGATGGCCCTTATAGACGTTCTCATTCTTGAATTCCCTCTCGCAGTCATCGCACCATACTGCTTCGGCTGCGGATGCCTGCTTCGTAGCACTGCTAGACTTCCCATTTTGCTCCACCTTCCAGTCCGGAATTTCATCCCGCTCCCAAGCAGACTCGAATTCTTTGTCAAAGTCGGCAATCACCTTGTCGACATTTTCTAATGGCCTTGTCTTTCTCATAAAAGTCTCAAGATCTAGAGCGAGTTGGCCAACATACTTGAAGTATTGATCAGTCATCTTCTCGGATCTCTTCAGTCCACCAGCACCGGGGGCGAAGTTATCAAACGAGTCCAGGTATTGGAGATAGCTTAACCTCTTCGTGTTGGGGAGGTTAAGATACATCTCGTGGCAGGTATGTAGATCGAAGAAACGACCAAACGCTTCCTCCCCAGTAAACATAGTATCCACAATGCTGGGTTCGGATTCGGCATCGGGTCCCCTTTTAGGTCGATACGCGCGCTCAAGGTTCTCGACAGGCTCGTTGGGATATTTCGCATGGAACCTCTTTATATCGGCTAGCTGCTTGTAGAACTCCTCCATTGGATCACCACTGCCAATCTGTTGGATCTCGCGCGATCTCGATCCGTCCCCATCGCGATAGATGGAAAGAAGTTTGGTAGACTGCGACGATATGCGATCAAGAAACTGTGCTATTTGATGATCTCGCGCTAAGCGATCGCGTATCTGGAGGGCATGGTCAGCAATAAAATACTATACGTGTAAATATAAGGAACTAACATGTTTGGGTTCATCGCCAATTCGATCCGCGATACCCTGCTCGAGGCGTTCCAGGTCCTCATGTAAGAACCTTTGCTCTTCTAACAGCATCTTAACTTAAAAGTAAAAGGCCTCAGCTATACTTATTTAAAGCTTGAAGGAATTGAATTAGTCCCGTAAGATGCAATCAAATAATAAAAATGAAGAAGACGATGTTAATTCAAACATGGGAAAATGATGATGATGATGATGATGAGGCTGAAGAGAAATTGGTTGAGCCTTGAGGTGAAATTGTTTATGGCCAATTAGGTCGCGCTTCCCAATTCACGTTGCCACAGTACTAGGTAGCTTAGGTACAATACATTTACATATATAGATAGCGGCTTCTAGTGGGTCAACCACCTCTATAGCAGGTACCTACCTAAGTATTGCATAGGTATTTAGCATGTTTTTTTTTTTAGCCACAGATTGCACCAGGCTCCATAAAACTCTCCAGCTTAGCTCAAACTCAACTTTCCATCGACCGTGAATTCATCGGTTTATCTTTACGCCTTCTTCAAAATCAAAGTCAACGCGCATCTTTCAATACCCAGCGCGATTCAAGTAACATACCCATTTAGTCAATACTCGACTAGACTCGTCCCATTCTTCATATTCATCATGGCGGAAGGAGGTGGTATCGATCGTCGCGCCGACGAGAAGATGGAATTTTCCACTTCTAAGGAGGTTACGGTGCACCCGACCTTTGAGTCCATGTCATTGAAGGGTAGGACCATTCATTCAACCTTATAAATATTCTTGCGTCTTCGAAAAGATGTTAACTGCTGTCCCATCTATAGAAAACCTCCTTCGTGGTATTTACGCATATGGTTACGAGTCCCCCTCTGCTGTTCAATCTCGAGCTATCGTCCAAATCTGCAAGGGACGTGATACTATCGCCCAGGCGCAATCTGGTACCGGAAAGACTGCTACCTTTTCGATTTCCATGCTTCAGGTTATCGATACTGCGATTCGTGAGACCCAAGCCCTCGTCCTTTCCCCGACTCGCGAACTCGCAACTCAGATCCAGTCCGTTGTCATGGCCCTGGGTGATTACATGAATGTTCAATGTCATGCTTGTATTGGTGGTACCAATGTAGGGGAAGATATCCGAAAACTCGACTATGGTCAGCATATTGTCTCCGGTACCCCTGGTCGTGTCGCCGACATGATTCGTCGCCGTCATCTACGAACTCGCCAGATCAAGATGCTAGTGCTCGACGAGGCCGATGAATTGCTCAACCAAGGTTTCCGTGAGCAGATCTACGATGTTTATCGATACCTACCCCCCGCCACCCAGGTAGTCGTCGTCTCGGCTACCCTACCTTACGATGTCTTAGATATGACAACCAAGTTTATGACGGACCCTGTCCGTATTCTTGTTAAACGTGATGAGTTGACGCTTGAAGGCCTCAAGCAGTACTTTATCGCTGTCGAGAAAGAGGACTGGAAGTTCGACACACTGTGTGACCTTTATGATACCCTTACCATTACCCAAGCCGTTATCTTCTGCAACACCCGACGAAAGGTGGATTGGCTGACTGACAAGATGCGGGAGGCCAATTTTACAGTCAGTAGCATGCATGGAGACATGCCCCAGAAGGAACGGGACAGTATCATGCAAGACTTCAGACAGGGTAACAGCAGAGTTTTAATATCGACGGATGTTTGGGCACGCGGTATCGATGTTCAACAGGTCAGCTTGGTTATCAACTACGATTTACCGAGTAACCGAGAGAATTACATTCATCGTATCGGTCGAAGTGGGCGTTTTGGTAGGAAAGGTGTTGCAATCAACTTCGTCACAAGCGAGGATGTTCGAATCCTCAGAGATATCGAACGTGAGTATCGCCATTCGAATATTGTGTGCTATGCTAACGGATGACAAGTATATTACTCAACCCAGATTGATGAGATGCCGATGAACGTAGCTGATCTCATCACTTAAATCGCTCTCTAATGAGCGTGTCTGCTTGTAACTGATGCCATTATACAGCAGGTTAATCAAACAAGGTTAAGAGAGTGTCTTGGTCGTGGGAGGAAATGGGCTTGTCGTTTAGAAGTAAGTATTTAAAAGTTAACGTCGTCATTATACGCTTAAACTGACTCGTATACATAGCGCCGTATCTCAGTTATTACAATACTCGCTAAACCCGATGCCTTTCACAGATCCTGAGCTACCATTTGAGACAGGGTCTGTCAATCTTCTATATGTGCGTATGAAAACTTGGAATTTCGAGGGCTCAACCAAATAGAAAGCCCGTTTAAAGAAACAGCGTATAGCGGTTCACAGTATAAGCCGAAACGAAGCTAACTTTGACCACTAACTCACGATCGACCAGTTAGGTCGGGGTCGTCATATGATAGATAACCTTGACTATAGTCCATACGCTATTGCTTGATTATTCCCTTGGTTGTAAACATTCCTTGATTCGGTAACGTATCTGACAGGGTCTGTCTTATCAAGGATGGAGTTAATGATTATACTTCTATTCGGTTCCCTAAGAGTAAGAGCCTTGAGATCATAATATGAACTCTCACCTGCAGAGCAAACTCGGCGGGGTCGTTTCATGAAACTTCAGACGCGACGATATCAAAGTAGGTAGGAGTCTCAATAGTGGCGTTCGGATGTATTGGAGTCAATCATTAGTCGCCTAACTATTAACATAGGAAAAAGTAGATATTAATAACGGTTAAACCAGCTTGAACCTTTCAAACATATAACGTTTTGCACCGATAATGCGTGCAAAGAAACTCTCCGCCACCATTCCTGACCTCGAGTGCGTACCTAGGCACCTAGATAATCCGTACCTCCCACCAATGGCCCGATATACCCACGTAACACTTGAATGATTCATAACAATAAGAAATCAAGCTCACAAGAGAAGAACTAGTCGATTAGGTTTGGTCCAGCTGAAGCTCCATCACAGCCAGTGCGCTTCCAAGCGGCTTCGTAACCTTGGTGAGCTTTAGCTTAGGGTCGGCCATGCTGAATAGTTCCTTCCAGTCGTCAAGATTACGCTCTACACTGTTGAAGAGAGCTAGCATAGCGATGTCAAGGGTCCTAAGAAGGCAATATCAGTGATCAGTGGGATGATGAACAAACTACGTCAAGCGCCATACCTAGTTTTACGTTCCTCAAGCGTACTTAGCGTGCCGCTGTGTATTGCGATATTATCCATAACCACAATTCTAGACTCGGGATTATTCCTCGCACCATGTAGCTGCGCTTGCAAGATACGCACTGCATCTTGATCCGAGTAGTGGTGTAATATACGTCTTAGGAGGTAGACGTCCCCGGTAACAGTCTGCGGCTTGAAGAAATCATACGCCATAAAATTCAGGCGATCTCCTAATTCCTCCACGTCGACCTGCTCAGCAAGAGCCGTATTCGAGTCCTGGACAATGAAGTTCAGCGTGGGGTTATAGGACGCGATGGCTTTTGAGCAGTGCCCGTTGCCCCCGCCCACATCAACGACAGTGGAACCCGTGGGAAGCGCGTCCCAGTCGTATCCAGATACAAGGTGTTCTACGCTCAGTTGCCGCCGCTTGGCCATACCGGCCATTGCACGTGCATACCGCTCGGCTTTCATAGAGGTCTCCGAATTCATGCGCTGCTGTGCTAAGAAACCGACCATCGGCTGCTCAACGCCTGTACACGCAAGGTCCAGTGCGGTTTGTTGTTGGGCACTACTCATCACGCCTTGAATAGTAACCGGGGCGGCGATGTCATTACTACCGGCGCCTGCAGTACCAGTAGACCATCTACGACTCATAGCTCTGGCCTCTGTGAAGAAAGCGCTGGACCGCAGAGATTCTTGCGTGAGCCACTCGACGGCGGCACCGGTATCCTCGTCCAGCAGGACGCGGGAGTTTCGGTTGTGCGCAACGATGCGGGTGCCTGGTTCGCGGAAGATGTGGTATGTCATGAGAAGCTGTAATACTCGCGTGCATTGCGAGGTATCAACACCAGCAGCCCGGGCTAGGTCTTCGTACGTAATGGGCGTGCCATCTGCAGGGACGAAGGATGCTAACCGGAAATGACAGACGTATTGCAATGCTGCATGTACGCGGTGGCCTTGCGCAATACCCATTACATCTGTTAGGGGTTAGTATTTGATGTTCTCCCTAAGGAAATAGGACCGGTCAAGAGGCCCGCCATTTAATAAGACGTACTAAGAATAAGTCAGCAAGATAGTCGCATAAGAGGTAACGAAATAGGATCGTGACTATTAAAAGGAATACGTAGTAATTTCTTTTCCGTATACTCACCATTCAATAGGACCAGTTACCAGATGGTTCAACTTATCGCAGGCTTCGAGAAGTTTCGACCTCGCGATGCTGAGGCTTTTATCGCCATGATAGTCGGTGTAAGCATGGCGCGGTAAGCTAGTTTCGAGTATCTCAGCTTGGGTCCTGATGATATCCGCAAGAGCCGTAACTGTCATTTGGTCACCCATCAGAACTGATATTTATCCAGATGAAAAAAAAAATACTCTGTTTTTGCCCGCTCTGTGATTGTTGAGTTTCTGAACACCGGAGCCCCAAAGTTTGGGTCGTAGGTCGGATGTCTGAGAAATGTATCTTATGTAGGGCGCCATTATATGCATGAGAGACAGTCTAGATTTATAAAAGCCGCACGGGGTATCTTGCCATCCATATGCATGTCGCACAAGTTCGTTATCTGAACCTTTGGCCACCCGGTTTCTCGGAGAGCGGAGTTAATCACTGGAGATACGTCCATTGGTAAGTACCTAGAGTACGGGGTTCCCACGGGGGAGTTTGGGGGCCAGGGGTACTCTTCGGCCGAGCAAAGAAGCTGATTGTCCAATGGTCTACGGTTGCGCGGACCGTTCCGTTGAGTACAGTCAAACGTATCCCCAACTGTCCGCACCGCCTTGGCATCCCTTTACGTGCGAAGCTACTGTGCGTACGAGGGTATGACGGATAGCTTGGCAGTCGGATCGAGGTCTCAGATACCTTCGCTCTTGATCTTACAAACCATAGATGTCATGTAATACTTGAGGGCTTAATTCGCCTTGATGTCGTCTATTCAAATTTCCCGCTATCAAGGCGGGAGTAAGCCGGCGCAACCGATCGAGCAATGTTAACCCCAAAGGTTTAGTTCATCAGCTTGCCCGCAATTTGCAACTCCTATTGAGATACTATGGCATTGTATTCCTTAGAGAATGGCTTCTAAGGGAGTAAAGAAGTTGACATAAGAGAGGTAAATTCGGATTGAATACAAAGTTCTATTCATTTCATTTGTCTTTATCCCCTTGCAGTCTTAGTTTATACTATGAAAGGAATAGTTGGGAGTTATTGAGACAATAGAAGGACATAGAGTCTCGGAACAATGCTATTAACTCCATATTTATGTAGCCACTCGGTCTAGTTTAGCTATTACTCTAATTCTAGTCCATCCTCAACAGACAGGTAATATCACTGACGACTATAGAGACATGGCTGCACCTAGCATAAGCATGGCCTTCGGCTTCACAGTAAGTGAAAAGGTTGAGAATACCGACCATGTAAACTCGCTTCTTCGTAACTGTCGCGCTTTGCTTGATGAGTACCGGAAGAAACCATCCGACTCCGATTTGGACAATGCTTTCTCTGCTGTGCAAGATGCATTGATGATGGCTAGCGACAGAGATGTCTGTGAGTATCCTCCTCTTGCAACCTGCTATCTCTATAAGGGTCATGTTCTATGGATTATGAAGAGGTACCAAGAGGCCCAGAACGCGTACCGACTTGCGTCGACAACACTCGGCAACGGACCCGCGGATCGTAAAGCTTCGGAACAAGGTGTTGCTTACGCGGCGGAAGTAGACCTAAGAGTGCAAGAGGAACGACGGAAAGGTGGTTTATGGACAGAGACTTATGACTTGAATTTTCCACACGTCGACACCCGAATCCAGTCTCGTCATGAATTCCGTGGTAGGGGGCCAATCAATATCGGCTTCAATTATGCCTGTCCCCCTATTCAAGACAAGGGGGTGAAAAGGGTCACCAGGATCGAGACACCTGGGTTTCTTCACAAACCTACACATCCCCTTCCATGTTTTGAAGCTAGGATTAAAGAAATAGCTCCCCCTAGTCCGGCGGGAAGAAAGCTCAGAAGTATGCGTGGACGACACATAGATTCAGCTTGCATTCGTGCACATTAGAACTTTCTCTAGTAGACACTACCAGATTTCATGTCGTTAGTGAAAACACCATATCATACGACCAGTACGCGGAGACGAGTGGGATAGAGTGTTTAGTTGAGTCGGCGATCTAACCACGATTAGGTTTATAGTTCGTATTTCATTCACATCACTCACATCTCCTGAGTAAATTCGATCCTTAGATAAGGTAGAAAATCATAATATAGTCTTTCAACTCGAACATTTTCCCTCAAAATCGCAATTTTATATACATAAGTGTCTACCTGTTTATTCGATAACATCACTTCGATTATTCGTCATTCTCTTAGGCATCTTTCGTACCTTGCAGATACCATGGGGTATAATGCTTAACTTCGGAAGCGATATGATAATGTGTTGATTTGTAATACCTTAAAGTATGTTATTTTAAATAAGAGTGATGCTATTTCAAGATTACCTTGCCGGGCCTACAATGCAGATTACCCCACCAAACACTTATAAGTAACTAGCAACTAAAATTATTAGTAAAATGACATAGCTCCACAACCCTCTTAAATCTCACGATATAAACAATGAAAAGTAAACATTACCAAAACGCTACGTTTTTATCTTCTCATACTTAAAGAGAAATAAAGGTAAATGCTATAAGTGACGTTAGAATTCGTTTTAGGCCTGTATTTATATAGAAAATTAGCTATATTTGGATATTTAACGTCGTTAATAGCATGCGTGGCACGTTACTCAATAAAATCTTGCTTAATTTACATAATATATTTACGAAAATAATACTATTAAACGCGCTTAGTTGCGCCAATTAAATCTATGTAAATAGTTTTTATTAAAAGTGTTAATATTATAAGAAAATAATATAAAAGTATCACTATTTACAGATTATTAGCCCCTATTTAAAAATTACCAGCGCTTATTTGTAAATTACTACCTCTTAATTACAAATTACTTTTAAAATAGTTTTACGAAATACGGTCGCATTCTTTTAAAATTAATATCAATCAATTAATTAAGATCTAAACAATAAAAATATCTTAAAATAAACATAAATATCTATTATTATAGTTAAAAAATATTAAATTTAATTTAAAATAATAAGGTAAAATTATAAAGTTGTCAGTTTACGATAATATTTGTACGCAACTGCTAGCAGTTGTAATTCCAAATAATCTGCATTGTAGGTCCGGCAAGGTAATCTTGAAATAGCATCACTCTTAAATAAACAGTTGGTATCAATATTCATTATACTCGTAACCGTAGTTCCAATGTCATTAAGTCGTGTAGTCAACTCCTCGGAAGATGTGCCCGCCTCACCTTTCCTTTCCTTAAACGTGTACCCCCGATCGTGAACCCCATTAACTTGATCGCCCTATAAACCATTCACAAATTGTCTCTTATATCATTAGTCTTTCCCCTTGACCGCTTATACGGTGGATGTGCTGCGCACGTGTCCACGGTAGCCATACTGCCAGTCAAAGACGACATTGAAGAACAGGAAGAAGCTGGATTGAGTTAGTAATAGTTCAGGAGCTCATTCAAGATGGGGTGTACATACAAGGCAATAAAGCTGAAGGCTTCGACGGTGTGGGCAAGAGCGCCAGCATACTCGTGTGACCAGTCCTCGGCCGTGAAGACAACTGCGACCAGCCAGAGGTAAGAGAATATGACGTTGAATAATAGAATAGAACCAGGGTATGAGCCGATAACGAAAGAAACCAGGAAAAATGCAACAGTGAGGACGGACTAAGAAGTTATTCTCGTTAGCCGGTTTGGATCTGGGACTTTGCAAGATTAGTGGGACTTACAATAACTTCTTCATAAATTATTCGACCTGGGATATAGCCCCCTCCTGAGATGAAGTAGGAAATAATTCCCATCACAATAACAGCGGATATCCAGATTAATGCATTGCTAATGAGGAAAAAGGGAGGAAGCGAAAAGCGCGATCCATCGGTTCGGGCCATTTTTGATACTATGGGATTATGTTGTTGTTGACTTAGATTTTGATGACTTGACAGAAGCAGGCCTACTTTTTATCGCGGGGCTACCAAGTATGTTCAAGAGATCTTGGAGATTGACAAGAGATTTAGCGAGAAAGGGATAGGAACAGCGGCGAGGCTTTAATATATATGGTCAATACCTTATATCGTCTCACCAGATCGGATCACGGCTTCGGTGTGCTTGCATTGCGTCTTTGATATTTAGGTTATGTGACTTACACGTCAACCTTCGACTCCATTTCCTGATTTTGGAGCCTGCAGGGGGCTATTAGCGACCTATTACCGCCCTAGAAAGGTCTACCTGACCGCAAGTTTCCGGGCACTAATGCGCCGTAGATCTGGCCGCCAAGGGTTTGAAGCTTTGACAGGACCGACGTTGACGAATGAGGTTGAGGGTTTGGACAATACATTACGTCAGTACAGCATGATTAACAAATGACTTATAGGTAGGGCTGCGCTGGTTGACTACCTAGCTCTACCCAGCCTGCTGCATTTCTGCTTGTTGACTTGTCAATTAAGCAAGAAGCATCTAGAATCCCTGCCTTAGGAGCTTTGAGGTTTTCATGTTGAACAACGCGTATTTGGCTGGGAAAAACATGATAGATATGAAGCTAAGACTACAAGACTTGTAGAATAGTAATCTAAAGGATAACGGTTTACTCAGAACTGTTGACATCTCTTAGAGAATATTATCAGCCTTTATTGTTGTCATTTTTAGGTTCTCATTCTCGGTTTAGGCGCAAATGGAAGCAAGGATACTTTGAAGATGAAGGTGTAAGTCACACTGTGAGGGGATTAAGAGCCTGACCTTTAACAGTCTGATAGTACTGTTGAACATTCTATTCGTCGGATGTTATATATGTTATAGCCGTAGTCGGCTAGGTAGATGGGGTAGGCTATGTAGCCGTCATTCCTATCTGCCGGCCATTTAGATTGTAACCTCTTTTGAAGGTTGTAAGTGACCTCCAAATGCTTCCGCCTTCTTTTTGGTCGGATTCGAGCTTTCTTAATTGACAGATGCCTTCATATTTCTCTGCATATATGAACACCGAGTAGAATCCGGGTATCGAGCGTCAGAGTAACCCCTGCTGGGACTATCCGATAGTTAGTAGGGTGGATTGGGTCCAGACCGATGTTGCTCGCTGTCGTCTTTCTCTTCCGTATCTTCCTGTTCATCAACATCAACCCAGCTATCGGGAGGCTGCGTAGGAGTATTCTCTCTATTATAACGAAAGTGCTTTCTCCTCAACGCAGCTAACCTTCTTTTCTTAATAGACATATCAATGCCTGTAAGTACGTAGAATGACACTAAAATGGAAAGCGGCTTTAAAGTATTTTTGGGCAAGAGTAAAACTCCCAGTTGCATAAGAATAGCAATTCCAGTGGCTACTATCATATAACCGATGCCAACTCTATTTGTCGCACGTACTTGGTGCCAAGTACGGGCACCGGCGATAAGAGCCATACCAGTCATGTAGACGAGATGGAGAACCATGATCTAAAGAAAGATTAAGCATTTTTGTCTCTGGGTTATAGGTAATCATTTGGAGCAGGAAAGAGGTAAATGTATCATGGTGCATAGTATGTAAGTGAAACTGCAGGGAAGCTTACCAGTACAATAGCAATTGTAACTTCTGTTATCTTGGAGAGAAAGTGTGTACTGCCACCGAATATCGCCCGCAAAGAACGTCTCATAAGGCTACACAAAGGCGCGTGGATAACAGAGCCAAATATCGCAAGTTTCGGGGTGCGTGCAGTAAGGTAATGTCCATATTTATTCCGATCTTTCGCTAACCAGGATGCAAGCACTTCCTGAAGGCCATAAAGACCAGCCGTACCGAATATACCAATTGGCGACCAAGACATGTCAAACACGGCCATATTAAGGAGAATAGAAGATATTGTCGTATTGCTCGTCGTGTGAGGAATAGGGCTTAGCTCATCAATTGCGGCGATAGGAGGCGGGAATCTATCCTCCGGCGAGAGTGATACACTGGTTTTAATTGCATAGTCATATGCCTGGGTAAAAACCCTTATGAAAAGCTCAAAGTTAGGGTCGTCGTGAGATCGAAACTTGTTAAGGCCTCGGTGGTCAGTGTCGAGTGTAAGCAATCTTCCGTGACGTAGATGGCCGTGTTTCGGTTTCATAAATTCATAAGCTGCTCTGTGCTCCTAAATGTATTTCACTATATGGTCCGGAGCGGAGCGCTTACCCAGCCCAAGACGAATTTACCAATCTTCTCTGGCCTTTTTTCGACAATGTCATAGATATACGGTTGAATATCCCCAAAGTGGTATTGAGTTACGTAGGCGTCGTAGAACTCGGATTCGAGATCTAAAAGCTCTGAACTATCAACGGACAGAAGTTCGAGCATGGCTGAGGATGAGCCACGAAAGTAGGCCGAGCAGGATAAGCACGAGGCAAGGAAAGCAGCGTTGCTACCTTGATGAGGTACGCCGAGGAATATAACCCCTTTAGTCATCGCCGCAACATCTTTTGAACGAGCTTTGGCAAGAAGTAAAGCCTAAGATGGTGATTTAGGATATTTCAACCCCAGAAACATAGGTAGATGAATTGCCCACCTTCTTCAATAAAATACCACCAAAGCTATGAGCGACGAAGACTATGGGTCTCCTAGGGTTGGCCTGCAATAGACTTGCCTTAGTATTGAACACACACTGCTGTATTGGAATTTATGAACTCGTACCTTATGCAGGCTGTGAATATGGTCTAGAAGTTCGGATGCATGCCCCTGTAATCTCATATCCGCAGCATTAGAGTCCCACCTTGTTTGGTGGTTGACTTTTATGACCCTAATATTCTGGAGATCCTTTGATGTTGGCAATAGATCTCTTAGCCAGTATATGTCGTCTTCATCATCCATTCTATAAGTCCAAGCGCTATCGGGATTTGAACCGAGACCGTGGATGGCGATAACGCTTGCTTATGTGTTAGTCCATATAGGATATGTCGTAGGCAGGTACCTAACAACTCACTCAACCGTAGCACTTCCTCCAGCATCATACATTACTTCTGTACTCTTAAATGTGGGATGCACGGTATATGGCGTCCAGAGATCCATCAAAGTGGGCATAATCACATGTACCAGAGTCAACGTTACGCACCATGCTACTAGAAGCCCCCAAAAAGTAGAATGTACAAATATCTCTCCTACCAGAGAAATACCCCGCGTTCTATTGAATTGCAAACGATATATAAATAAAAAATAATTATAAGCGATGTAGAAACTTAGGATCATTAGACGCCAGCAGAGGCCAATATGGGAAGCGAAGGCGACATTGATAGCGAGGAAAACGTGATGATGCCATTGAAGCTGATATTCTCCATTATAGTTAACTTCTTCAGGAGTAAACTTGGGCTTAAGGTGACTCGGTATCGCCTTAGGCATATTCTACCTAACTCCGAGATACTTTAAGAGGATTAATCCGTAATCGGCAACTCGTTATTTGAATCGCTGTTTCTTTAATCCCGTCGTAGGATTTGGGCTGGATGTACTGTTCAGGCGTATGTTGAAACTAGTATCGAAGAGAAATCGGAGTATGAGAAGTCATCAGGCAGTAATTATCAAAGACGCACAAATTGAATATATCAGGCTGGCTACCTAGGTAGGTACTCATTCAGCTGAAGAATTTGGCCCCCATCACACATCACGCATATAAAATGTGGATATCGTTAACTACGTGCATATCTCAACCAATTGCCAATGAGATATGTGAAGCAATCGAAATACTTCAGTTGCTGGGTACTCCACACCGCCGATTTTGATACTTTAACCGAGCCTTACTGGATTTTACCAGATATAACAGAGTAGTAGGAATTTGAGAAGACAATTCTTAACTTACCTACCTATTTACACACTCCTAGTCTATACTCTGATGAAGTAGTAATAAGACCTGAAAACATTTGACATGGACAAGCCACCTTTCAGTATCGAAGAGGACCTATATATCAGACTGATAGACCAATGGGTCCCAGATGACGCAGCCTCACGTCTTTCTGACGAGTTGGACTGTCCTATCTTGGATACCATGTATCCTCATCTTCACATCTTCTCTCGTAAAAGTAGTTCACACATTGACCCTATACATGAACACAAAGCGAAAGGGCGAGGAATCTGCATTACTGAGGACCCTGGCCTACACCTGGTATGGTATTATAATACAATATTCATAAAACCGCTACCACCACAATTACTGAGCTACACTTTCTGGGATGCATTTATCAAGTCATCAAGCATTTATCGACCGATGGCGCTTGGATACGTTAGGTCGTACGCCTATCTCATTCGTCATCGTTCCGACTTTGCGATCGCACAGGCGGAGAATCTTATTCCTACTTCCGCGGAAATGACATATGGCGACTTCGTTCGATTCATTAATAAGTTTCGAGATATCTCGGACGCGGCGGTTTCGCCACGCTGGAGGTTTGGCCAGTTCCGTCTGTCACGGCTGAACTGGGCTGTGCGACTATTGCAACCCAAGGTACCCGGTGACGGCGGCCTAATGCAACGGCTGTTTTACCGAGAGCAGTTTTGGGAAACAGGCCATTTCATACGAGAATTTGCGGCTCCTCTGATTTTTATCTTTGCGGCTTCCTCTTTGATCCTGGCTGCAATGTAAGTTGTGCTAGCTGCGCGGCCTGATAAAACCTGGCCAGCATTTGTAGCTGTCAGCACTTGGTTCTCCGTGGTCGTGATTATCGCACTCGTTGCTTGGGTAACTTTAATAGTGGCTATAATGTTGGCAATTCAAGGCTGGCAACTGTCCTTTGCCTTATTGAATAATTAATACCTACTAGGACGAAAAGGGGCTAGTATTGGATAAAAAAAAAAGGTCCCAGAGGCTGATACTCTTCTGTTGTTCGCTGGTTGGCTTTTTCTTGTTCGCTTTAATGGATTCATTAACACCTGGGATAGTCATCCTATGTTAGATACTGCGAAACCTTTCAGTTCGACTTAGTAAAGTTATTCTAAAAAAGTCAACTATCAAGGGCAGATAGGTGTTTTTTAAAGTACCCCTATTCGGAGCAAAGCCAAATATCATTTAATACATACTAAGGTATCTCAACCAATAACTCACAGAATACAACTTTTTAACTTAATATAAGCTAGTTTCATTTTCCGATGACTTCCAATAAACATAAAATTAGCATTCAAGAGACACGGCGTAGGCTCACCGTCGTATTTCAACACTAACCACACACCCGGAATTAAGTGGAGATAAATCCGGCGATGCTGACAAATTCGATCCCAAAAAGGACAAATTATAGGAGTAGTCCTGTTAACAACTTTGATCACTTATGAACAGTTACACTAGTAGCTAGCAATTGGCGAAAAAGATTATCTAATTGCTTAATTATATTATTAACCTCTCAGATAAATATTTTCATCATGTCAGTCAACTCCACACCGCTAGATGCAATACATTTCTGTAATTTGTGCAACAAGCCCATAGCTACAGGTTAGTCAACATCGCCTCTTAACTCCGACGCTGAATATCTCACTGACCGTATCCCCTAGAGTCCGCTTATAAGCGGCATATCGCCTACTGCCGCAGGGCTCAAGGTCGTCCTAAGAAGCGGCCTCGCTCATGTAAGGAGTGTCACTCCGCAAAAGCAAAATGCAGTTTCGAGACAGAGTGTGCGCGTTGCAAGGCTAAAGGTCTAAGTTGTGTTTATGAGACACCCTTTACTACTTCTCGTGCCGTTCATACTAGCACTAGTAGCGGTGCCAACAATACAGAATGCAGTTCGCTCACATATCGCTTCGGCTCCTCAACGACCCTCGAGTTGCCTTCTACGTCGCCTCGATCCTTAGTACAGCTTCGTGCTGACCCAGTTGCCTGGCATAGCGCCCAGTTCATCTTGGAGACCATGCGGGGGTTGCCCCTCACAATGCTCGACCGAGAGACCTTTTCGTGGTATAGTCATGGCTACTGGTTTCAATCTGAGCTGCCTCGCGATATCGCCAAATGCTCAGCCATAGTAAATTCATACAACAGGCGTCAGGAACCTACGACGGAATCTGTATGGTCCTTGATAAATGAGGAAAACCGACATCTTCTTCGTACTCTGCCAACATCCTCATTCAACGATCTCGTCTCGTCAATGCACGCGCAGATCATATATATGATCATGTTCGCTCTAGATAATAACGCTTCACCAGAAGTTCCTGAAATCCGGCCGCAGATGCTCATGACCTTTGATGTATGGTTTTTATGGTTCCTTACTTCAAGAAATATCTACTGATACTGACTCTAACAGCTTTATGGGAAAAGGAGCAAGGAATTTGATGCGATGATATGGTTCCCTGTGAGCGATTTCGACAACCCCGACGTAGCCTGGGAAGAGTGGGTCTTCATCGAGTCGCGCCGAAGGTATGTCGAGTTTATCACGCTCTCTAATAGAGTATTTTATCCTCTAACTATGATCTAGGTGTGCTATCACTTGGTTCCTCTTGAGCCGTGTGATAGATCTTAAGTTTGGGGTTATGTGTCCTAGCGTCAGCAATTACCGTGCGCTCCCGCTTCCTTGCCCCCAGTCGCTCTGGGGTGCCAGGTCACGGTCGGAGTGGGAAAGTGCTCGCACAGTTCATCTTAAGCAGTTCAAGTCTTCATTGCGGACCTTTGGTGATCTAATAGACGCTCGGTCGAGTCCTCATAACACAGAACGTGGCAAGGACCTGAATAGATGGTACGCAAACTGCGATAAGCTGGGCCTACTCCTAACACTGGCCACCACTATGGTATAGACGGAGTCCAAGTATGTAATCCTGGCCATTCATCATAGCAGCATACCCCCTGGTTGAAATATAGGGATTTAAATATAAGTCTAATCCTAGCAAGATTAAGAATCAATCGCACACTAGACCAATTGACGGTGCCTCGGTTATATGATACTCACACTTCTCTATGAAGTAACTAAGTCCACTCATGCCAATTTGGATCGAAATCAGAGAAAATATCCTCTTTTTCGAACTGTGGGCCCTCAGCATCAAGTATGAATCCCATCTCGCACCTATCGAACTCGACTTTCCTCGACTTGTCTTCATAGAAGGTATCAAACCGCGGGGAAAGCGCATCTTTTAAACTAGCAATATTACCAGCCGGATGAAGTGCCTTCCATGGATAGATACAGGTCTCTGCTTTACACGACTTCAAGACAAAGAGTAGAGAGTCTAGTCTAGCAACAACCTTATTGAGAGGCGCTCCAGCTATGGTCTCCGGGGCTTGCTCGTCAGGGTGGAGAAGATTGACCATTTGTCCTGGGTCTGTCGTCAGGTCGTGTAACTCTCGCTCGTTATTACACCACACCTGATAATGCAGGTTGTACGTCTTACTAATGACGCGAAGAGCTTTATAGGTGTTGTTCGTGTGCAGTCTTGGGTACGAATCAAGTACCTGTCCTTCGTTTGAAGCGAATCCCCAGTGTTCTATTGAAGCATGTTCGTGGCGCGTTTCTCTAGCTTCCGCGATTCCTTCTTCAGTGAGCGGGATAGCAAGTCCGTCAAAATCATCTCTCATGGGGGCGCCAGCCATTTCTAAGAAAGTGGGCGCCAAGTCGGTATGGGCAGTCACAATATCGCTGCTAACATTCTTCGGTACCCCTGGCCCTCGAATAATAAGCGGAATATTAACGTCTTCTTCGAAGCTGCACTGCTTTGCGGGTTGCATCCGATGCTGACCAATGTGATAACCATTATCTGTAGAATAGACAATGTACGTATTGTCTAGAATTTTGAGGTCGTCTAGGCGCCGAACGAGCGAGTCCACCAATTCATCAACGCTTTGGAGGGCTCGGAGTCTTTGAAGGTAGAAGTGGTCATTATAATCTACTGTTTCCTGGCTCTGCTTTGGTAGCTTCCGAATCCAACTGGCGCCTGATGGTTTATCCGGGTTGAAGTTCTCCGTCCGCGGGACTTTGGCACCTTCAAATAGCTTGGCGTGTCTTTCGGCTGGTACTGGTGGTGAGAACTCAACCGTTTCTAAGTCGCCATGGCCACCATCTTTGAAGTTAGGAGCCCATATGTTTGCATGAGGGCTTACTGGCGCAACGCCAAGGAAGAACGGCTTCCCAGTTCCGAATGCTTCGTCTAATAACCCTAGTGCTTTTGATGCGAGAACATCGACACTATGTTGTCCTTCAAAACTCACCGGGACATCTTTGTTCCTCTGATATGTACTGTTCATATACCAGTATGTGAATGGGTCCAATAGAAAGTCCTTTTAGTAACTTAGTATGTGGCTTAATTATTGCGATTAAAGCTTGGGACTTACGGAAGCAGTCCAGCCAGCGGCATGAGGCGAATGGTAGTTATCAACGGAGTGTGCATTAAAGAGTTTCCCGGTATAATATGTTTCATAGCCCGACTCCTGAAGCCAAACTGGAAGATACCTGTCGTTCAACCCTTGGCTAACAAACTTAGGGTAGCCGCCTACAACTAGTCAGAACCTTCCGGGTCTTCAGTTTGGAGTTTCCATACCGTATGGCGGGACAACATTGGTAACATTTGTATTATGGGCGTTTTTTCCGGTGAAGATAGTCGTGCGAGATGGACAGCAAAGCGCAACTGTACAGAAGTGTCTCTTATAGAAAGTGCCCTGATCAACTAAATGTCTTTTTAAGAAGGGCATGTACTCAATTGAATTTAAATGCAAGTCCTGGTCATCCGTGAGGATGAATACAATGTTAGGTCGAGATTGTGATTTTCGTCCAGCCCAGCCACCTGTAAGTCTCATTGGCTTTTGGTCAGTTAGTTCAAACGCCGTGGTTCCATAGAGAAAGTTTGGGAGCAACAGTGCCTCAAAAAGAAGAGGCAGAGATAAAAGTTTCATGATTGCTATTATTTGAACACACTGGCCTGAGTCCCGGGACCCTTAGACACCAATGCTATTGGTGGTATTCTTGCGCATTTGATAAAACTGATCCGAATACTATTTATAACCTGTTCAGTTTAGTACTCCAGATCCTGCAGTTGTGTTTAGTATAGAAAGCTGTGGTACGTCTGCCAGCAGCTAACCGAATAGACCCCCTTTTTACTTTTTCTGCCAAGGTACTTTCTCTAGTTATTACTGGATGATTCAACGTTATAAGGGATGGGCTAACGCGAATCACAACCAATTCACTAGATTCATCATAATTCTGACTTGTCACCCCTCTTTTCGGATCGTCGCATTAACAAATAAGGAAATACATATAACTATATGCGGCACAGCAAGTCGCCAGCCTGCAGGTATTTACCTCTCTGCCGGAACTACCCCGCATTCTGGCATATCTACGGTGTAGACAGCAAATCTCCGATACGCCAAGTTATTTCCTTTACGGTCCGGGCGATTTGAAAGGCTTCTTTCGAATTCATCATGGTAGACATTCGCTAGTCATGAATAAAGGGGCTTCCTTTCTATCTTACTACTAGAGCCTACGAATAAGACATAATAATATGTACATGTTCGGGAACACTACCAAGCCTTAGTAGTGGTAAAGTTTCCAAATGTCTCTGATATTGGTTAATTTAATTCTCCTGCCGGCTCTTAAAGCGGCACAGCCTCGGCTCTTAGAAAGGGTAACACAAGTCTTGATATCTCCGAGCTTAATTAGTTAACTGGTAACGTAGCAATGGGAATGTTGGGGTACATATGAATATGAGAAAGCGCTTAATAGAGCTTCTGTCAGATACTCGAGATTACCAAGTGACAAGTTACCAAGTCTAACATTAAGGGCTTCTGGTAACCCTCATTCTTAAACCAAGCCTATCATGGCCACCGTTATTCCAGTAGAGATATCCGAGAAATCAGCTTTGGCTGACGATGTTGAACTTGGACCAGATGAAGAAAGGATAGCAGAGGCAGTTCCTCCGTTAGGAAAACCCGAGGCGACGGCCAAGTTCTGGTTTCAAAAGTTGAAACATGACAGCCTTAACGATATTGCAACTCAGGTATGCCAATGCTACCCAAACTTAAGCGACCGCACATACTAACAGTAGCAGCCAAGCGTCTACGATAACCCAGATGTGGCACCCCAGTATAAGCCTCATGATAATTGGTAATTTAATCTTCTCGTTTAAGACCTGAGCTATCACTGACACATGGCAGGGAAAACTTACATCGGTTTGATCCGAGAGCGCGATGGACTTGGGGAGAGGAAAATAAGGTTGTTCGAAAGATTGACTGGCGTATCATGGCCTGGACAGCGATAATGTTCACGGCCATGGAGTTAGATAGAGCTAATCTATCGCAATCCCTGACGGATAACTTCCTAGATGACTTGAATCTAAGTACGAACGGTATGTAGTCTCCGACCTCATAGGTTCGGAGTATTTTATATACTAATCCTTAGAAAGACTATAACCTAGGAAATACCTTATACGCGTTATTATTTTTAGCTGGAGAGTTTCCGGCACAACTATTAGCGAAGTGGCTTGGACCCGATCGATGGGTTCCATCCCAAATTGTACTCTTTTCAGTTGTGTCCGCATCGCAGTTCGCTCTTAACGGGCGCGCGTCTTTTCTCACCTGCCGTGCTCTGTTGGCTCTACTACAGGGAGGCTTTATCCCGGAGGTATGTTACCGCCCGTCTTAGGGTACAAACTTCAGCTAATGAACTTTGCTGCGTAGTGCGTGCTTTATCTTTCGTATTTCTATAAGCATCATGAACTTACTATCCGTCTGGGATTCTTTTGGAGCGGTATGTTTATAGCAGATATACTTGCTGCTATAATTGCGTTTGGTCTACTTCATATGCGGGGCGTGGAGGGTCGTTCGGGCTGGCGATGGCTTTTTTTGATCGAGGTAGGGTTGAATGACACGGAGTTAAATTCCGGACTAATATGTGTCAAGGGACTTATAACCGGGATTGTTGGACTTTTATCGTTTGTCATGATGCCACCAGGCCCAACTCAAACAGCTAGCTGGTCACGAGGAAAGGATGGCTGGTTTACGCCGCGAGAGGAAACCATCATGGTAAACCGAATCATAAGAGACGATCCGAGTAAAGGCGGTATGCACAACAGGGAGCCTGTCACTCCGAGGTTACTATGGAAGAGCTTGACAGACGTTGACCTCTGGTAAGAAACGATAAATCATTAGGAATAGCATTCTACTAACGCGAATCAGGCCACTCTACGGCATTGGCCTCACCTTCAACATCCCAACCTTCTCTCCGCAGCAGTATCTGAGTCTTTCCTTGCGAGGTCTCGGCTTCGACACGTTCCAAACCAACCTCCTATCAATCCCGTACCTGGTTCTTAAGAGTATGAATACCATTTCAAAACTATTAAGGGAGTTAGCTAAGATGTGATGCAGTCTTCAATATGATGGCCTTAGCTACGCTTGCAGAGTATACGGGACAGCTTGCCGCATGCGCATCGATCTTCCAGTTCTGGTGTCTGCCTTTCCTGGTCTACTTACGAGTTGTAGATACGACCCAAGCGTCAAAATGGTTAACATGGGGCATGATTTCGCTTTTGCTAGCAGCGCCACTTGGTACTTAACCCCCTAGCCCCTAACCCCTAGCCCCTTTTAGAAAAATAGCGCGTACTCATCTATTGTAGGCCATCCAGTGCAAGTGGGATGGGTATCCCGAAATTCTAATAGCGTCCGCTCACGAACGATAGCGACAGCGTTGTATAATATGTTCCTTCAAGCGGGTGTGATTATTTCTTCGAACATCTATCGCGCAGACGACGCACCTCTATATAGGAGGGGTAATAGCATATTAATTGGTATATTGTGCCTCAATCTAGTCCTCTATGTGCTAACGAAGGTATATTATGTCTGGCGGAACCGCGTGAGGGATCGAAAATGGAATGCGATGACTCCTGAGGAAAAGCTGGTCTATCTTGCCGACCACCAGGATACTGGGAACAAGAGGCTGGACTTTAGACTAGCCTCATAGGCATCATCCTATGTAGCAACCCAAGACAATCTCTAAAACATCGTTGTCTTATGTCAGGTGTAAATAAGATGCTTCACCCGCGCATACCCGGTGATTCTGGTGGTGTAGATCAAAGGCTTGGAGCATAGCCTTCGCAAACGCAAGGGCTGCTGACACTGCCATAACATGCATGATCTGGTGGCTCGCACCGAATATATCAAATATCCGAGGATACCATCTTTCTGGAAACTGCGTCTCTGTTAATGATCAATCTTATATTGATGTGAAGTCTTACTGACCTTGGCAGCATATACTACTACACCCGTGCTGTTGAACAGAGTAGTAGCCGCTATCCAATTGAGCCCAACCCGGCGGCTCTGCTCGTCAAATCCGTGCTTTAATAGCCCAATTAGGTTTGGAGCGACGACTGCGCAGAATCCAAATGTAGCGAAGAGTAGAGCGCGTGCACGTCCCGTTTGTGCTCCCCCTATCGATGGATGGAACGTCGCATACGAACAGAGCCCAGCAAGAATAGTGTTGAAGGTCCAGTAAGCGATCCTACTGCTGAAATCACAAGGCATACTATAATATATCAGAGCTATATTTGCTCCCCATATCAATAATATGATTCCTTGATAATCCAGCTTAACTCCAAGCGAGTAAGCCGCTTCGCTATGACACATGAAGGTGTGAAACCTATACCCCAGTTAGATGTTACAACCCCCACGAATCATTCACGGGGACCAACATTGTCGAGAAGGTAAAGCAGACGCCAACCCCTAGGAAGTATATACTGCAGACTAGGATATCGGCCGTAGTCGCTACTTTATAGCGCGGCGGGATCTCAGTCCTAAAGACATATAGGGGTAAAGCTAAGAAGATTACCGCGCCAACTACGTGGGTGAAAATATTAACTAGCCTCTGTTAGTCAAGACATCAGTCTATAACAAGCCAACCACCAGACCTGTCTCGTTGTGTAGATACGACCAGCTACGCAGACATGACCATAACGAAGCACACTCTGGTCGATATCCGGTACGTAGGTGCTCACAGCCGCGCCTAATTTATCGCAAATTAATAACAGAACCTCATATTCCCAGTGCGATTCCCTTACTGTTTCCAAGGAGCTGTATAGACGAGTCAATGATGTAACTTCAACCGCATATTGATGCATGCGCTGAAAACTCACGTAGATGTTCCCATTCTAGAAGTCGTACCAATTTCTCGTTTTGTTGTTTATCACTCGTGAGCGTGCGATGCTTCTGGGAGAAACCCCTATCCTGCTGAGATTTCCGGGCCTCGGAAGCTTTTAGAGGACGGGTTTCGAACCCCGTAGCTTTCTGGATTGCCATTTCCGATCTCTTCATACACTATGTTCTATCAAATATGCGGAACTAATTAGTATTAATACAATAAAGCGTATCCAGATTAATCTAAAGAATGAGAATAAGATGGTGGTAATGCTACAAGTAAAAGTGCATCGATTATAACGCAGAAGTTGACGATGCAACCCTTGACACAAAACCCCTGTGTCAGCTGAAATAGCCCTCTCGCTTGCAGGCATGGAATATATCGCTAGATATGCCGGACGGCGATATTGAGTAGGCTACTTACGCTGATTAGAGACATACCAATCAAAAATTAAGCTCACCTACGAATAAACGGATACGTAAAGTGAAAATATCAGGAATCATCTCCATCCGTCACCAACGGACTCCTGCGTACAAGGTCTACAATAGAGATTCGTCATCAGATGCATGATACCTCCCTCAACTCAACCAACAGCTCCCCAAAATCCCACCAAATATTCGGATCCGTTTCCTATTCCACACCGCCCAAGGCTAGCACCCATATTGCAGTTCCCAACCAAAACCCTATATCGTGGCAACCCCTCCACTGCTTCACTATGTCGAAGGATTAAAAGGCTAGGAACGTAAACCCCGGTCGATCCACTTATTCAGCTGTCGCTCAAAATCCGTCTGGCCTAGATTGTTTTTCTTTGGTATGTTATAGGTTCGGACGTAGCAGACTCTGGTCCCATTCGACCCTAGCTTATTAGCTTTAGATACGCTTGTCTTTGCTGAAGCCCTTCAAAATCCGATCAATACAGCGGGTTCGATGGGCCAGGTCAAGCCAGGCATTCGTAATTACCTGACTTGAGGCAGTTCAGGCCAGATTTTTTACTTTTTGGGCCTATCTGAGGCTATTTAGAGATTGACTCGAAAGTCGGAACTGGATTAAAATTTTTCCTGGCTACGCCACTTTCGAATGAGTAAACTATAATTTTGTAAGTATTAAATATACCTTTTCTTATATAAAATTGCTTATTCTTTACCCCTATACGTATTTACCCTCAAAAGCCTCGTTAAGATTTCTCGTGGCGTACGAAATTTGACCAATTAAATAGCTTAGATTTCAATAAAAGTGGGTTTGGATTGCTTCATTTTATCTGACTTCTTGTCAAATAAAAATAGAAAAGGTCGGACCTACCCAGATTTTCGAAAATTACGATCTTAGCAAGGTCAGGTCAGGCCAGTGCAAGTCAGGCCAGATAAGGGACTGGCCCATCGAACCCGCTGGATCAATATTTGTTGCCGGCATCGGCAATAACAAACATTAGCACTTAAGAAGTCATGCCTATGCAAGCCATACAATGTGGTGTTAAAGAAAACCCTAGCCGTAAATATTCTGTATATTTAATATATGTAGCCGTGTTCATATCGCTTCCAGGGGTATCTATAGTCTAAGCCAAAAATCCCGCCTTGCTTGCAGTCCATATGCTATGATGCTAGAAAACTTCCCCTTTTCAGTCCTAAACGCCAGCTAGCCTAACTCAAGAAAGCAACCTTATCGGGTTTACCCGTCGCTCCGTTGAACCCAGAAAAACGATTCCTACTAATTCGTTTCTAATCATGCCGTCTGTACTCGTTTCCCTTTATGAATCGTAGGCCCATGCGTGCCAGTACCACGTGGGGATCTTCGGCCCCGCTGTGCCAAACCGGATGGCGTAAATAAATCATAAAACCTATTCCTGCCCGACGAACCTTCGCTCGCGATGGGGCTGAGAGGTCGTCCCTGCTCCGAATCGCCGTCATTGTTACTGCTTTGGCCTTCCGGATCTCCCAGAGGAGACGCAGCGCGACCCTCTTCAGCCGCATGCTCCCTCAAAACCCCCGAGACTCCTCCCTCGCGCTCAATTTCTTGCCAGAGATGCTGATCCCGCGGAAAATAAATTCGTTGAAATGCAGTAAGGCCTAGCTCGAACGCAACTACAGCCGCTATCGTAGCGCCGGCCGCTGTCCACCAACCCAGCTTATTCCCGAACTCATGCACAAAGGAGCCGCGCACGACGTACGGACCAAAATCCGAAGGGTGGATTACCCCTATGAAAAAGTTCCAAACAAACCAGCCTACGATAGAAAGCGTAAATCCGACGAAAGTGATCACTGTTTTGTGGTGGCATTCTAAGATTCTGTTTACATTTAGTTAGAAACGAAATACAGGGTAATAGAGGCGTGAGAGGTATGGAGGAAAACGGGTGGCGACTTACAGAATCTTGATATTGATTAGTACTACGGCAGCAGTAAATGCTAGCTGACCGAGCGGGAAGAGCGAATTGTTCTCAGTAAAAAGAATATCCTTGAAGTAGCCCCAGACCATCATATAGATGACGACCGTATCGACTGCGCCTGTGAACATCCACGCCAGATACTTCTTCATGTTAAATGCTTCACTCCGTTGGCCGAACGAATAGAGCTCGGGAACGGCAAGTAGGGTTTCCGCCTTGAGATCTTTCTCGAACATACCGAGCAAGATAACAGGTAGAGATGTGAAAAGTGCATTAAACACAGTCAAACTCCATGACTCGTAAATCGACGTACCCGTATAACCGTTCCAATGTTGATACTGAGCTTGGACAATGTAGAATACCAGCTCCTTCCAGAACGTTGCCAGTACATATTTTGCAGTGCGCAAATACATCCATCGCCCGTGGACGAGGAGAAGCCGTTGAAGAAATCTGAATTGAGCGATGGAATAATCAGCCACGCGAGCGGCCTGGAGACCTTCGCGACCAGATATACCTATGCCTACGTGAGAGGCTTGGATCATGGCAATGTCGTTTGATCCGTCGCCTATCGCTAACGTCAAGGAAGACGGTACTGTTTCCCGAATACATCGCACCAGCCCCGCTTTTTGAGCCGGAGACGCTCGGCAGCAGATGACAGAATCCATACGAACAGCGAGATCGTAAAACATTATTTTCAAAGCTTCGTCGCTTTCAATCTTGCCTAAGGTGTGGCCGTCGACTACCAAAACGGAATGAGCTACCAGACCACGACCGACATCAACCAGGGTCGACGTTATCTTCTCCTGCAAGTCGTCCACAGCAGCGTCGAGGATGTAGACTTCGGAGAAAGGCTTGGCCAACTTTGCGGAATGCGCAATGTTGATCGCCGTCTCGCGTTTGTCCCCAGTCAACATCCAAACCTTGATATTCGCCCTACGAAGCTTCTCTATTGTTTCAGGAACCCCTTGCTGGAGTTTGTCTTCGATGGCGGAAACACCGGCGAGGCTGAAATCCTTCTCGATAAGTTCAGCCGCTTCCTCGACGAGTTGTTGCCTATCCACCAGACTCGTGGTAGCGGCTCGATAGATATTTTTCCACTCTTCAAACTCCTCGTCGCTGATATACCGATAGGCAAAGAGAAGCGTTCTTAGGCCTTCTGAGGCGAATTCGCCGATATGCTGGAAACACCTCTCATAGATAGCACCGTCATCTGCAGCTATAAACTCGTCGACAACTCCATCATAAACCTCATTGCTCCCAGTAACCAATACAGGGGATAGGGCTATAGACTGCCGGGGAGTACTGGCATCCATATCGTAAATCGGCGCATCCTCTAAATTCAACGTCTCACGCCTAGTCAGCCACGTGTCGAGCTCATCCGAAACGGTCGAGCGGCGATTCGCTTCGGCAGATTTGCGCCGGCTACCCTTTCGAAAGACACTGTTGCGCTTATTTATACTCAGGCTATTCCTAGGACTATACGTCCCACTTAGGCGGCTCATAGCCCTTTCGACTTCCATACTCTTCCGTTTACTAGCTCTACGTTCCACAGCGGAGGCTTTCTGTTTAGCCAGGAGCGCATTTCTTAGACGAGCAGTGATGACATTATCTGCGCCTTTGCAGAACACGCATATCTTATTGTCTGGCATGCGTATGATGATCGACATTCGCTTCCGTTTGCTGCTAAATTCAATCACTTCCAGTACCTCATACGTCTCGGTAAGAAACTCCCCTTCGGGACTTTGGTATCGAAGCTTGATAGACTGTGCTGGACGATCAATAAGAAGGTAACCTAGATCCCGGGCAGCCTGCACCAAAGCAAGCTCGTCAGGGGAGGCGGCTTGAAAAGCGATTTCACCGTCTTCTTTAACTTCCGGTAAGCATGTGTGGCAAAGTGCTACACAGAGGAGAAAATGCCGTGCCTTCTTCGAAAAGTTTGTGTTGGGGTTCCCTTGAATATAGTTGATCAAGGCTTCTGTCTTTGGTACTGGAGGAGAGTTCCCTCCTTGAGCTTTTGACGCCCAAGCAGAACCAGAGGGGTCCTCGTTATTAATGAGCGGAGCCTCGGCGCGCTCATCCCTATCAGAGATCGCATTTGCATCTGCTTCGCCATCGATACGTCGGTTCGGATTCTTAATCTTGCTCTTAGCTATTTTCGCCGCATACTCCTGCTGATCTCGCTTGAGGTCCATGTCATGCAACCAAGCTGTGCCCGCAACACTGAGTTTCCGAAACCGCATCTTGTTCTCCGTTAAAGTCCCAGTTTTATCGGAGAAGATATAATTAACCTGGCCCAGATTTTCCAAGATGGTCGTCGTATTGACAACCATAGGTGTATCAGTTTCGGGATCGTACATCTCCACGTCGCCTAGTAGATAAAATTGCCCGACCTTAATAATCTCGAGACTTACGTACAGGGACAGCGGGATGAGGGTGTTAAAGGCGATAATGAACCCAAACCATATTTGCTCAAAAGGCACCTCGGCACCACGAAGATACGGAGCATGGGCCTCGTATGCATCCTGCCATATGTAGTAGCCACCCATACAGCCAATAGTAAGTGTCAAGACAACCAAAACTAGAAGAATCACAATCCTGTTAAGCAAACCTTGCATCTTGGGAGCCTTTGCGCGAACGTCCTTATTCGCATTCATACGTATCTTGCATTCCTCTCCCGTGTTTATAACCAATCCGATCGCCTCATCGGTATTGCGCAGGATCGAACCTCGATATACGACATCGTTGGTGGTAAGCGGTCGAGTTTCACCGTTGAGAGTAACACGACCCTCAAATTTATAAAGATCAGCATTGGGGTCTTCAGACACGATTTCAGCTTCACAAGTCCTTATTTTTTCAATCGTGTCGCAATGCTTAGCAAGCAACGAACAGGCGTGTCTGCTTTTCAGGTTCGTCTCGCCGTCAAGCGCCATGGTTTCAATATATGCCACTCCATTATGACCCGTCGCGTGAAGAATTATGATATCCGCGGGCACACTATCGTCTCTTCGCAGTCGAACGATATCGCCCACTCGAATATCCTGCCACTGGATGGTAGCCCACGGTGGCTTTTCATGGTTCTCGCCCATATCTTGTAGCTCCGCCATCCCCTCTTCTTCTTCCCGCTTTTTGCTACGCCTTTTGATGAAGCTTGCCAGTCGATTCTTACTCAAGGCTTTTCCGACCGTACCATCAGGGTCGAGAACCCATGCAGGGGCTAGGTTCTCCGTCTTATCCAATACATACCTCCTATAATCATCATAACCTTCCTTCGCCATACTAATAGATACGAAAATGAGTAAAGGTATGAGGGTAGTGAACGAACCCGTCGTACTCAGACCTGGTATCAGCTGCAATACAGCGATAACCAAGAAGTAAAAATTAGCCAGCTTGCTGAATTGAAAGTATAGCTGTTTCGGCACGAAAGACCACTTGGTGTACCGACTGGAACGTATGAAATTCGAGATGTGGTGGACACCACTCCGTTCGTCAACCAACGGTACCTTACGTACAGCGCCGGCCCTAATCGGTATATGGCGACCATCAGGACTTGGTGGGAGAGGTTTCTGCCGTAAGAGCCCTTCGATAATCCATTTTTGGTAGCGATCATTAAAGAACGCTTCGAACCTGGCTCGCGGGCCTCGCGCTCGTTTCCGTTGCCTGTTAACCCATGCGCGGTAGTTATTTAGTTGAAAAGCATTGCGACCAGTATCGTCTGCGCTATCTTGACTCCTCCTGTCGCTCTCTTTTAAGACTTTCTCCCTCTCTCTTTCCACCTGGGTATCAAGAATATAATCCACATGCCGTCCTTCGTCGCGGGCACCGGCCAATTTCGACGAGGAGGCATGGGCCTGAAAAGAACCGTCGGGGTCCATTCGTACGTCGGAAGGAGTACGAGCAGAGGAATCTATTCCACGGTGCTCTTCGTCTTCGGGAACATCCTCAGAAAATCGCACGCGACTTGTAGAATTATCGGTATTCGTTCGTCTCGGCCGCCAGCTGCTAAGACCTTGCCGTTCTTCGACGATCCGAGGGTTTTCGGACCTGAGACTGGAGCGTAAGGGAAAGTAGCGCTGCGGCGGCGTCTCAGCATCCTCGGGAGAGTCATTGTAGTTCGACATGATCCCAGACCAGTTGTATCATGTGATCCGAGCCACGGGCCAAGGCCTGCCCAGACCTGCCAGGTACAATTCAGGTGATGTTGAACAGCGGGGGTTCCGTCCCACAGCGATAGAGCCAACTAAGACTTAGCCTCTCGGATCGTGGACTCATGGGCAGGTTGTGATTGGGCGGTTATATACAAAGGCCCAACCAGTTTTGTCGTAGATTTCATAGGAATAGGCAAAATGGAAACTCAAAAGGGTGGGTGAGCGTGTAACCGCTGCAGATAAAAAAAAAAAGAGGAAAATCGGTGGTATAACTAACTACCAGATAAAGCAATGGAGGGGTGGAGAGTGAGGGTCGCTTGGACGATCATACAGACGCAGGATGGTGATATGAAATACGAAGTAAGCTAATAAGTACTTCATCACTAACCACCGACCATTGCAACCTAGAAATTCTGCAATTCAACAGAAACAACTTTTTTCGAATGGGAGGGAAAGGGGAGTTTGGAGGGGGAATGACAAGAAGTAAAACAGGAAAACAAAGCGGGATGTGTCATACGCTACCTTGATAAAGTATTGGATGTGATGCATCTGTCAATTCGATACTTACATGTAAACCTGGGATGGCACTTGCAAAAAAGTGGTTGTATAATGTAGCCTGGAGCATAGCCGCAAAGTCTAACGAAGCCTCCAAGATGCGAAGCCACGAAGTAACGAACAATATCCCTGGTCCATCTAGGTACTACCAATACTTTTAGGTAGGTAGGTAGATGGTAGGGTATACAATGTAGGTGATACGTAAGGTAGGTACCACCCACCGTAATGTTACCTAAAGGTTATGTACTACCTGCCCCGCGAGCTCCGATGCCGAACCGGGGGAAGAGTGATCAACATACGCATGAATGAAGAAGTTCCAATCCATTAAGATAGGTTTCGGTTCAAGGACAGTTGGTTTCTCTTTGCGCTCCTCCCGGTTGAAGATCGTCTAGGTAAGGTATTATTGGATGTCGCTGTACAACTTTGCTTACCATACCTACTTAGTACAATACAAGATCTAGCCCAGCCACGCATCGCATTACGGAGGCGGGCAACGTGTCGTGAAATAAAAACTCGAAAAGAATTTTAGACGATGGACCTGTCAAAAGCAAGCCCCAACCCAGATTAACAAACCCGGCCCTTCTATCAAGCTATTTCCATTAGAGGTTGGAACGGGTTAAATTTATCCTTGTAAGAACCCCATAAATATCGGGACGCCCCGCAACAACGAACGCATCATAGGTAGCAGTCCATCGAAGTAATATACAAAGTTGATATGCGCGTAAAATATCTCAACGACACTAAGCATCTTTAGTCGCATAGCTTGCTCCGACTTCAACTCATGAGTATAGCTGTTTGAAGTTTACAATAGATAGGATAGTAGGACATTGATCAAGGTCACAGTAGCCAGGAACTTCAGACTGTGTAAGCGAAACAGACATCCATCTAGATAACTGCGCCACCTCCAACAGCCTTCTAAGACACGACGATGACGACCCATAGTCGATCATCAAACACCAATAAAAGATAGTATTAGCCAGCTAGCCTCCGCGTATTGGGTCCATCGCTCTTGGACATATTCTAAAGAGTCAAGAAAATATCACAACACAACTACGCTATTACTATCTACCCCTCTTCGAATATACGTACGCGGGGCACGCAATTCACTGCGCCACGATGTACAGACGTGCGGGATATGCGGGATGTACGGCTGTACGGTATCATTGCCGACCTCGAAACCAGTCCGAGTCCGATTCGGACTCCCACTAAGACAGAAACATTTAAGACAGGAATCATTCTGCTTCGTATTATCTTTAAACCATATGCACGGCATTATTAATCAAGAGATGGGCAATCCCTGTCCGGGGAAGCTTTAAGGTAATTCCTAAATGTAGCAAATGCGGATGATTTGGTGACGACTCTCGTTGACAACGACATGCATTGAGTCGTATCCCCTCATGAGAGGCTGCAGTATGTGAAAGTGAAAAGAGACCACCCAATCGCGGGCCTCGAGACACGAGACAGCATATAAATGAACACGTTCACATATAAACACGTTTTATGTGTGTGTGTATGTTTACATACTTCTATCGTCACCCAAGTCCTCTTATTACCGCATTATTTCAGCGTTCTATTTAAAATACCAACACATCTTGAATCCTAATGACATCATCTTCAAAGAGGCCAAAATACAGCCTCCAACGGCGCAGCAATCCATCATTTCCTATTATAGTAATTTATCGTGTGTTATTAGGCTACCATATTCCGTGACAGGTCATCGACGGCCGTATACTCAAAGCTGGCCACATGGAATGGCATGGGATGCTGCTACTGAGCTGACATATGTAGCAAAGCCTAGCGAGTAGTCTTACTTCGTCTCACCTGCAGACGTACAAGCTGGATCGATTAAGATCTCACGTAAAGTCACCGTGAAACCTTCATTTTTCTAGGACCTCATCAGAACTCGAGACTGTCTTGACCATAAGAGGTAGCTGATGAAAAGCTGTAATGGACTGGCCGCAAAATATGGGTACAACGTAGGTGCAGACATTCAAGCACAATAAATCCCGCGGGTTTTCAAGGTATCCTCGGTAAGCTGTTAAGGGTTACCCGCAGTTTATGCTATAGGCAATTAAGAAACATATCGCGTGTTTTTGTCACAATTTTGGATACCCCAAAGCCGTATTGCTGAGATCAGATCAGACACTAGAGAACGCCGTCGTGCGGATAGACCCAGTCCGCTCTGTCACTAGTCTAGTCGCTTCGGTTGCTCGGCATAATTCGGAGGAAATAGCGAGGTAGTGATACTGAATGCTATTCTCATAACTTCAATTAGAAGCTTAAGAACAGCATCACTATACCTAGTATAAATACAAACTAGCGATAATGTAACATGTTGGATAGTAGACTCAAACCGGGATACCATGGGAAGTTGCTAGCTTGAATAGCGAGTAACAGTTTCTCATTCTCAATAACTAGCCGATCTGGAGAATTGGTTCGATCCCAAGCCGATTAACCGAATGCTATATAGATGAGAGACGTTATAAAGTTACCTATCCCGATTCTAGACATTTCATCGGATCTAGTTCCCAACCAAGTAAGTCACTCAGAAAAAAAAAATAACCCAAGCCAGGTTCTTGATACTGTTGTAGGTGACACCCTGCTCTCGACTTATGCAACCTTCTCCCTGGCCCCATCAAACCTGTATTATTCTAGGCATATAATAATCGGTCGATACATACGTTTAAAATAGGTTGGCGTCCTAAGATATCAATGAGTAGAAGTATAGAGAAGAGAAGTCTGGAAACTACAAATACATATTCATGTAGCGTAGAATTGAGAATGAGATTCCGGCTTGCCTACTACTGGCATGACACTGAATACTAACTAACAAGGAGATTTAACTACATAGAAGTTATAAAATGTGTCAAGCTGATAACCTGTAAAGGGTACATACTATAGCCAGCACCAGTTCAACTTTGATTCATACCGTCAAGTAGCTTTTGAAAAGGCTAGGTACCTATTTGTACCTGTATGGTTACGATTTCACGATTTGTATTCACGTAAAGAGGAAACATGAATCGCTTTAAAAATGCAGTTAAATTCACGTTATCTATATTCCGATGTATTATAACCCTCGCCGTAAAGTCGTGACAAGGAAATACAGCAAACAGGGAATCTCTTCATCTTCATCGAGTTACTAGGGCTAGTCAAGCAATCCATCTCGACAAGGCGTAGTCGATACCAGACGACGTCAGGGCTTTCGCCGCCAACTTTATACCGTCGATATTTGATATACTACCCGCCCAGACTATTTGCAACCCCAATATTCCGCACCCGAGGTATCAATCATCATTACACTCGGAATTGGTACATACCAACCGACAACAAGTTCCAGCGGACTAGCTGATAGCTAGTCCCCGGAAGACATTTTAAAAATTATTATCCGCGAACCCAAGCCTCCTGGGCTTCTTCCATGTTCATCTGTTTTTGTTCGCCCTGCAGCCAGAAAAGACATCGCTTATTTCCATAAAATGCGAAAGAGAATAGATCTGTAAAATTTCAAAGCAGATTGTGGACAAGTTGAATTAGATCCGAGATTCCGGTATTAGTCCAAGCGGAAAAGGCCAGTTGAAGAAAAAGGCAAAAAGATTTCCTTTCCGGAACGAAGCAGCTGTGAAGTATAAGAGAAGGTACGATCGCTTGTACCAGACACGCATAATCAAATGTCGAAGCAATGTATCGTCATGCTGAGCTTTGTGGCTAACGGAATGTATGAAATGGGACAAGAATCGAATCAGGCCTCGTGCCGAACAACCAACGGAAGGATACTTTCGAGATGGGAATATGAAAACCACCAAACCGCAAGAGGTATAAAGTTCCGCAACGCCGCAAGTAGGAGAGTAAAACTAGACCAGGAACACCAATCACACGTTGTAGTGCTTTAACCATTAAGACCATCTGAATTGACTTGGTGAGCAATCAACTCATTGTGGATGCGAAAGGCTCTCGGGAGACAAACTTGACGGATCGACGGTATCGAACTGTACGAGCTGGCTCATATCCAAATCGGTTTGACCAGGTTCCCCGAAGCCAGGAGAGTGAGGGTGCATGGGAATGTTGATCGTGTGCTTCGAATACATCTCATTCAGACTGTGCCCATCATCCGAGATAGCAGACTCCCCCATGCCATACAGATCGGCTGAAGATGGCCGAGGTAGCATGGAGAGAGGAGGTGACTGCTCGACAATAGCAGGGTCCCCGTGACTAGTATAGGACAACGGGGAGACGGACTGCGGGATCTGAGGTAGCGGCGATAGGAATGCGCCGCTGTAAGGAGTGTTGAAACTTGAAGCCGGCAACGGCGTGCCCTCGGGAGGCTGTGAGAAGTAGTTCGGGCTTGAGTATTCCGAGGGAGCTGTGGTAGCGGCAGATAGAGGATACTGCCTCAGATCCATACCGTACGTAGCCTGAGTATCAATGCGCAGATTAGGGTTAACATTATTAAGTCCATTAGGTTGCTGGGGAATAGGCGCATAGATGTTAGGGGTTTGCGGCTGAACTTGATTCTCGCCCGGGTGTTGAATGTAAAACGAAGGCATCGGGTTCTGGAATATGGAAAAGTCAACGGCTGTGGGTACTGATCTGCTCCGCTGTCGCTTGTGGCCCGGACCACGCATACCGGCGTGCATCGGGTTGATTCCCCACTGGGACTCTTGGTACATGCCGATATGCGGTTGGCCGAAGTTGGGTTGCGAGGACGGGCGGTTGGTGGGAGACACGGGAGCAGATACAGACATAGCATGGTTCATGTCGTAAGGACCGGGATTGTGTCGGTTAGTGAATGACTCGAGAGAAGCGAGCTTTGCTAATTGGCCACTGAGAACCTTGGGGTTACCACCGAGATGGTGAGTGAGGCAATGGGTAGCTTGGCGATCCTCCGTAAAGTCGTCGACCTGGAAGAAGCCATTGGAATTGGGGGACGAGTCCATAAAAAAATTAGGGGGTCGGTTCAGTTCGATAACAATTCCACCCATCTTTGTAGCATCACCTTCGGGATTTTCGAGGTAGATGTTCTTGATCGCGTTAAAGCTATATTCAATCTTGTATCCCGCTTGGTCATTGTTAATGTAATAAGTCATGGTACACTTCTCGGGGGAATAAAAGATGATTAGGTCCATCGTGTTCTGGCCGACGCGCGTCCACTTTCCAATGCTCAAAGAGCGACAAGTGAGATGATGAATGACTATAATTACGAGTTAAACAGAGCCCACGTGTGTAGGGATTGCGAAGCGACTTACGAACTTTCCCTTGTCCACCCTGTTCGCCGCCGAGCATCATCGATCCGTACGGGAGGAGGCCGGTGCGTCCCATATAAGGACCACCGAGACCCTTTCCGGACTCCATGGCTTGCATGGCCAAGTATGCGCGCATCGACTCGGGGATGGAGTCAATATCTTCACCTGTCTCCAGGCTCTTCTTTGCCAAAAGCTTGATCTTGGCGCGTCTAGGAGGAATAAGTGAGAGTCCCTATAAACATTGGTATCCGATACATACCGGTTCTGGAACCAGATCTGAACAGACCTCTCGGTCATGTTGATTTCTTCCGCTATTCTCTCCCGAACATTAGCGGTCGGAGTAGGATTCTTATTGAATTCCATCTCCAAGGTGGTGAGCTGGTCCTGGGTCGCGCGCTGTCGCTTCTGATTCTTCTGCTGCTGCGTCAAGGTGCTCTTCCGAGGTGGTCGCCTCGAGTTGGCATTAGATTGGGCGTTCGACTGTGCCGACGACGGCGAAGGCGATTGGCTACTCTTCGCGTCCATAGCGCCAGGCGTCATAGCCTCTGGAGTAGAATAAGTCGGGGCTGCGACAGTTGGGGCCACAGAACCCGACTGTTCTACTTTGATAGGAGTGTCCATCTTCGGACAGGTTTACTCAAAGGAGCGTCGGTTTTAATAAAGAAGGTAGGTGTGTGGTCGACCTCGAAAATCGTGGGTTTTAGACGCGATATCGAAAATGTCTTATCCGAGCACGCCCGTAGATCGAAGGTATTATTCCAAACAAGGTCTTGAAATATGTAAAAGTTGATAATAGTTAATAAGGAACGTTCAGCACGGAGCTATAGCTACAGCGCAGTGACGAGTTGACACACAAGTCCGTCGATACACAATACTACTACTAGGTGGTATAGTTGGTAGCGAGGTGACTGGGGTTAATTGTCTTGTTGGTTACTTTGTTAAGTTAAGCCTAAGGAACGAAATGGACCCGAAAGGAGTGACGGTGTCCGTAATGGCTAAGACGAAAGAGAGCGTGGGTTCGAAGAAAAAAAGGAAATAATGAATAGGGGGGAGGAGAAAAGGCGGAAGATTCGTCGACAACGACAACGGTGACGATATGGGGAAGAAGACGAAGATGGAGAGAAGACGGCGAAAAAAGGGAGGAGGGGAAAAGGGAAAAAAGGAGGGCAAGTCAAAAAAAAAAAAGATGGTAAGGGCGAACCCAGCATCAACCACCAAAGTAACAACCAGTAGTATCTGGTACTATGTGGTACTTTGAGAATTGGGACCTGGGACCTGCAGCAAAGCGACGGGGATCAGCCTGGCTAGTTGAGGTACGGGCCCAGGTGCTTGGGGGAAAGACCACAATACGCTACTAAAAAGTAACCAACCAAAAGAATAAAAAAAAAATCTAGGTGGGACTACTGCAAGGTACATTATGTGCGCTAGATACTGTGCATATACTGTACATCCGAAGTGGTGGAGGCAGTGGAGGTACGATGCGGTTTCGCGGGAGCATGCTTAGGTTGGGCAAGTGGGTTAGTTTCTGATACGTGACGCTTGCTTAGCCCGACTTAACCCAATACAGTATGGAATGTAGCTAGCGCATTTTACTCAGTTACAGATCAAAGTTCAAACGACCTATCAGACGAAATGTTATGGAGACTTTAAGTCTTTGAAGACCCAATAGCAGGACTCGATTGATGCCTTTTTTTTTTTTTTTTTTTAACTGATCCCGTCGGTTCTTCCCACACACACAAACACGCGCACGCACACACACACATTTTCTCCTACATATTCTCGCAAAGCATACACCGTCTTTCCCTTGCCCGCGCAGCGTAGAAAGACACAAAATTGTTTCTTTACAATTCAACGCAAGTTATAATCATGAACCGATTTAAACAATTTCGAGGCTATGGAAATACTTGACCTACATATCCATCAGATCTAACCTTGGTGTTGTCTTCGGCTACCCCTCGGTACAAAGGCATATTGTTTTATCTAATCCGAAGAAACAGATAAACCACACTAGATGGTCAGACGGCTGGTTAGGAGTGGATGATCGGGAAACCCTTCAGTAAAGTGGGCTAAGCAGATGTTAAATGGAGCACGACGATTGAAAAGGCCCTGGAAGTCCGGCAACACCTTTGTGGGACTAACCCCTGACGATGACTTCAATTGTATGACAGGCAGGTATGACAAAGGAAAAAAAACACATCTAAACAGTTACCAAGGAGTTGAACACTGCCCATTTGGTTGCAGGTTATTCGACCAATGTAGTTGGACGTCGCGAGCTGCTGCTACGCCCTTAAAGTCAGATATCTCCTCAAACACTTTTATATGCACGTCTTATATCACTCTTAACTTCAGGTGTCCTTCCCTTCTTTCGGGATCGAAGGATTATTACAGGTATCCCCGACAAGAGTAGTGGGGATTCTACTAGGTTATGCATGATGAGGAAGAGAAATTCTGACTGGCGGACCATAATAGCTACGGTACCGGCTAAAAAGAGCTTGGACATCCATGCTGACGTGCGCCGCCACTTTGGTGTATCCGTCGCATTACGCGGAAGGGTGTCTCAAATACGATGTTAACATATAAGTGTATTAGACACCAGAGTATGCTACTTCTTACTCTACCTTCGCCTTCTTCATCCGAAGTCTCGGTGAGAAGCAACAGACGAAAGGCCCCCGCCACGGTCTTTCTGGGTGCGGCCAGTGCCAGCTCAAGTCATTCGGCGTTCTATGTGCGTAATAGGCAGCACTAAGGCTGGCAATGTGTACGTTAGGTACCTAACCTAGACTGCCAGGAGAGGCTGGCCGATCGATTGTCCTCGTGCAGCATATCCGGGTCGAATATCCAAGCCGACAGGACGGGACTCGTACGACAGTTCCCCGAGCCGCTTATTTAACGTGGGAATTTTGGCCCCCAAATTGATTGTCTCCAATTCGGTCCGGTGAATAGGGTAAAGTTTCTCAAGAGTTCTGCTACTGGTCAGTCAGTCAGGAGAATACTCGACCTCGACCCACGCGCCACCTCACGTGAATAGTTAGTAAATGGTAGGTCGCGCATAACGAAAGATACTTGCCAGAAAGCGTGCCGCCAGCCTGCTTCAGGTTGGAAGTCAAACGCACGACTAAGTATTCCTGCCTTGAACAACCTGGACGACGATCCATCCTACATTATCCTAGTGATGGTGGGGGTTGTTTGACGGCGTATGTCTTAGAGCCAATGAGAGAAACTCTGCTGGTCCTGTTGCTCCACGAACGGCAATACTACTCTGCAAGAAAAGGGGGGTCAAGAACCAAGGACACTTTCGTTCATCGTCAGACCCGACACTGAGCTGACCATCCAACGCAAACGCCTGGCGCATACCCAATGGAATGATAAACTCGACGCCTCGCCCCCTTAGTATTCGTAAGAACTACGTATTGGTGGCTATTCTTGTCTTTAACAAAATCCAGCCGAGAATATAAACAGTTCTTAGATTTGGTTGTTCGATAACCGATCCTGAACCTAGTGGGATCTAGTTTCCAGCAGCTAGATTGATCTTACCCCTGCATGCTTTTCCGCAACAGTTAAGACACTCACGCGGTTGACCGCGTCCGAACAAGCCGTGGCCCCTCTTAAGAAGCCAGCGGCTTGACTACGGAATGGTCCACGCTTTTCCCCGCCAGCGCGTCATCAGGATAGAAAGAAAATATATCACATAACATTAGCTAGACTAAATATGCAATGCCCAAGACGATGGTCTTTATTCTCCCTTGGATTTGTTTTCGTGAGGTCTGGAGAAGTAGGACTGTGTGGATATCAGACCTATATTGGTGAGCCAGTAGCACGGCGGGACTACATGACCATCCGTCGTGTTCCTGCAGTAGCATGCACTCGGCTTCGTGCGCCGCTACTCGTCACACACTGTGTAGCACACTCGTCTCCTATCCGTCCATCTCCCTGTGGTCCGCGATTGTCCTCTTGTCGAAAGGGTCGCGTATGTGCGCGAATAGCAGCTCATTGACAATACGGCTATTGAGAATTTGTATAGTATTTCCATCGCTCACGCTTAAGTTTCAAGAGCCAACTTGCTACGAATTGAAATGACTAACTTAAGACAAGCATCTCGAAAAGTCTAGCCGTGGTGTTTTTATGCTCGTCAGGAATACTAACCTCTCATCCATTCTTGTAGTTTTTTTTTTCGGTAACGTTTCTTTTGCAGGTTCGCTGTCATGAGCCGACTAACGGTTTTTCTTGATCCGGATGCGATCCGTCTCCGACAAGGCTGGTTTCCCTTACCGCTCAAGGTCAATTTGAAGGATAACGATCCCTTGCGAATCCCTCGCGTCCGACGACGAAGAACTTTGGGCACGCCAAGCTTCCGCGAGGATAGGGTTTAGGCGACTTGAGACACTCACAGCCGAGAAACGCGGTAGATCTCGGCCCCTAAGCCCCAGGGGATCAGCCGTACAGACGCAAAGGGTGAAGCCTCACTATGATCGAGGCTATTGTTTGCAAACCCAACCGTAGCATCAGACATCAGACGTCTTAACATATCGGGTCAAACGAAACAACTCGGATCGTAAGAATAACCTAATCCTCACGGCTCAGCACAGTGCCTAGCGGATCGAGATACATATATTCCAGCAACTCACATAAGCCCAAGGGACCCCCCCTTACGAGTTAGCGTTGCGTACTTGGTACTAGCGCTGTTACCCCTGAATCGTGGACCATCAGAAGGCGTCACGCGTTCCCGTCGGTATTGTACCTTGCAGAAAAGATACATTCCTGCGTAGCGTATCTGCGTATGCATCCCCCAAATGCTCTACCCTCCTCCACAAACGCGCTTGGGCGATTTTATCCATGTTACCTTGCGGGAAACAGGTTATTGGTCTCAGCCTTCAACGTGACAGACGGGGAGAAATTCTGAATTCTTACAGGAAGATCCATGAAGGTGGTGTCGCCAAAGCTTGGTGAATGTGCGCACCAACGTGAAATATGTCATCGAGCACATTTTCAATTAATTCTATAATCATACACGCGTGGGCTCAGGAGCGCGTACAATCTGTTACTAAGTGCATTCCACCCTTTTTAGGTATCGAGCCACAGGTCGCATAAAGGAGAATGCGACCAGTAACTCGACTTCTACTTTCGTCCAGCCGATCATGCACCGTGCACGCGGGCGTCTATCAGGCTGACCCTCTCCCGATTGGTCGGTTTGACGTCCTTGGCCTAGACCGATTTTTAAGGCTTCGGCCGGTATCCTTTACGTTCCCTTAGGTAGCATAGGTACAGAGTACAAAATCAGCCAATCTTTAACAAATCTTCGGTCATCCGGCAGTGGACGGGGCTAAGATACGCGTACGTACAAAGAAAGGGACCCAAGGTACGAAGACAGTACTATCCACGCTTGCTGGCCTGAGCATAGTGGTTATTTCATAAGGTCGTATCGTAAGCCAAGGCTTCGAGCGTAAATAGACGCATCTAGAGATCGTATTACAGATCGTATAAGAGATCGACCAGCACCATAGTATGAATACACCAGGCTATATAAGTATTTAGCGTATCTCACCCGCTTTCTTTCATCCTCGTGACAGGGTCCAAATGCACACCTACAGGCACCAAACGATAGCGGATAGGCTACCCAGAAGGGATACTGAAGAGGATGCTAGAGTGCTCCTATTTTAATGCCAGCACGGCGCCGAGCAGTCCGTCCAACACCCAACTTGCACTGCATAGTACGGTAAGATACATACTCTTAAGACTCGCAACCCTCATGCAACAACCCGTAGGCCTATCTGGTCCCCAGGTTATGCATAAAGTCGATATTCGGTTTCGCTTTATCAGCCAATGGCTTCACAGCACAGTCTACATCACCTCCTGCTTCTAAGCGCATGAAAGATGGCTCTCATAGTTGCCGCGCCCAGGGGTTTTCTTCACGCCATGCAACTCCGCACAGACCTACGTTTGCATTATCGTAGCTGCAGCTTACTGCCCGAGGAACGCCTTTTACAGCGCTCCAGCCAAGATTGAATTCATGGTCGAATTGATATCTGACCACTGTTAGCTAGCTCTCATTTCCTCCATACGGGCTACGGCATGGGACGATATGATTTGTTACGTCGTATGCAGACTCGTGCTATTGTAGGGTTATCGGCCCATTTTCGTTAGACAAGTGTATATATCGTATGGAATCCGCGCATACTGGTTAAAAAGTTCTAGAAAATCGCTCGGATTTTTCGAAGAGCCAATTGCTCACGATCCCGGTTCATGGCCTCAGCTTCCCGCCTCACGGACAAGGTAGGCCTGTAGAGTGTAGATACGCATCCCCGCTTAGGCTACTCTATTAAGAGAATCGTTGTCATGGACCACTCTCGAAACGGCAAAACGGACAAGGCCCTCGTCATGCGTTTTATCGCACCTTGCCTATTCCAGGTTTACATGGCGTCTCAAACGATGCTTTCCGATCGTTTCTCCCTCGCTACGCGGCCACCGCTCGAACTGTGCCTTTTGACTGCGTTGAAACCAAGATGTTGCAACCGTATCCACACGGAAGCAAACTGAAGCTTCTACGAAGCGGCAAGGGTCTGGTGCCTGACGTTGACATCATATTTCTCATGTCGTCTGAAGTATCTTGGTGGCGTCGGCGAATTCAAGACTCCCGGTAAGTTACCGTGGTCAACAAGGGTTTCTAAGTGGGTATATCACCCGTTCACGACCGCTTAAACCACCCCATCTTTTGACTACTTTTAACCATCGTGTACGACTCCAGCCTTATGAGGCACAATATATTAGCCTCTCACGGTTCATGCCAGCACCACCGTGAACAATTCGATGCATCTAGTCTCTCGGATCTAGCCCTGATAAGAGCGAGCTAAGAATGCCCGGGGTTAAGTCCCATGGGCTTGAAACTATCAGTGGATACCAGACATCGTCGACCTAGTAGACTATCCCGCAGTCGATGCGCATATTCTATTCTTGGCACATCCTGTTTACGATGAGGCTCCGCTTCCCTGTCAGCACCTAAATATTTAAATCTCAATCCCAGTAGCTATATAGGTACCCAGACAGTTATAAGTAAAGGATAACTCCAGATAAGTATTCGTGCTGTTGCTAATGTAACGTTAGATAATAAAGCAGCAATCTTCGTGTTCGTGATACAGGCAATATTGCATGAAGGGATCTCTATTCTCATATACAACTCTATTAGAAGGATAGTCACAGTAAGTTTCGAAACACTGTTTTATCATAGCCTAAGACTAAAGCAGAGCATAAAGTATTATGACAGTGACATCAATGACACTGGCACTACCTACATAGTATGATATTACGATTCGCATCTTGCATTGACCAGATAGATAGGTATATACCGCAGACTTCAGCACCCTCCAACAATCTCAATGTATAGACGTGTCCATCTCGTGCCTTGGGGTTTTAAAAATTCATCTTTGCGAGAAGAGGATTAGCTTATGTTCAGAATATTGAATAAGATGCTCCTTCTAGTCGTCAAGAGTAGCACATGACCAGCAAGTACGATGAAGAAGTCAAAAGCTCAGAGGTAGAGTAAACTATCTTCTATTGTGGTTTCAATACAGTCGTATTCAGACTTTGTAGCAGAACGGAAGATAATTCGGTGAGTTCGAACATCCTTCGTTCATGTACTCAAACTTTGATATCAAAAAAATGCAACCGATGTCACCATATACCTAAGCCTAGCAAGTGGCGCGAGAACTACCAACGGCCACTATTCTGACTATAGTGTGAAGGTGTATTTAATCTCTTCAAGTCAGCGTGGTTACAAGAACGCTAAGTATAAGTTCTTGGACAGTATTCTACTTGTTTTATATTAAGCTTTTGTGATTTTACGGATGGAATATAAGGTGAAGGAGCCCATATAGATAGACGTAGTGTTGACATTTGGATAGTTAACACATTATTAAGGCTAACAAGTCCTCGATTTTCGGTCTTTCACTTATACTGAACGCAATATAGGCCTGTAAGAGTATTACAATATTCGCTATAATTAGAGGACCTTTATTGTGGTGTCAGCTCTGTTAGTAGCTGTCGTGGAACGACTGAAACATCAGTTCACATCCTCGATAGATGTTCTGTGTAACTAAGAAGGAGGAGCAAATCTACATGTCTTTCATAGTTCCTTCATAACCTCGGCCACCGCTTTCGCGGCTACCCGCTTGCGTTGCTCTTCCGGCAGCCCGGCGCTCGTATCGCGCACAGCCTGTAGCTTGACCATCATACGCTCTATCTTCTTGATGTCTTCATCATTCACGTCTTCCCCGTCGTCCTTCTTGCCGGAGTCCGTGCTCGGCTCACCATTCAGGAAATCCTCGTCTTCTTTCCCGGAATTCCATATTGCTTGTTTGAGACCGGCAAAGTCCTCGCGGTCGAACCCGAAATCGAGGTTTTCCGGATCAAGATCAGGCCCATCTTGGTCTTTATTGCTATCGTCCTTTCCTGCGCTTAGTTCTGCTTCAAAGTCTTCAAAATCAGACCCAAGGTCATCGGCAGAGATTTGAGCCCAGTCATTCGACTCTAATGCTTCCAGAGCACGGGGAATGCCGATTTTTTCTGCGCGCTAGTTAGTCTCGAATCATCGATCCTCAAGCCTTCCGGAAATGGTGCTGTAAAGTCGAAACGTACCGCCGAATTCGTTCCGCGTTACCACAGATTGACTCTTGACCTGTACGAACTCCAAGCCCCACTCAGCGCAACAGTCCTCCCACTCATCGACGTCGTCTATTTCTCCAACGCCCAAGCACAAACCAACTCCGTCCCAGGACCAGCCGCCAAGCCCATCTTTAACGACCTTACCTACATTTTGGATGAGTTCTCGCGCAGCCTTGGTCTCATCCGCCTGTGACTTGACTGGTAGCGAAAATACTACAACGACACCGCCGAGAACTTCAAGAACCTCTTTGGCCTCGGGTGATAAGAACGAACCTGCCCATTCTGATGGTGATGATATGAGATCTAACCATATGGGGACTTCGGCTGTGTAGTATGCCGTCTTTAAAGAGAGATTATGTGATGAACCGGCTAGTGACGTAGATGTCTGCTCTGGATGGGTACCAGTAAGATCTAGTCGAAGGTTAGTTTTTGATATCGCGGGCGTTTGAAAGGTGGGGAGCGATGAGCTAAGGCTAAGTTGCTACAGCTCTCACGATGTGTTATACAAGTCTAAAAGGGGTAATAATTGATATGAAATATTTAGAGTATGTTTCTATGAATTTACCTTTGATTACCCTGGTCAAGTGGTGAGTCGAATCTGTCAAGGAGACGGCTAATATGCGACGGGGATTTGAGATATCCATATTAGAAATGACACGAGGTGATATAATGAATCGGAATGATGCTTATTCGGTTGACGATTTATTGATGGTTAATTGGATGCTAACGTATAAAGAGAGGTACCTGGGATGAACCGAGAGAACCCCGCCATCCCACTAATGCATGATACCGCAACCCACATTGATTCCATGAATGTTATCATCATGACTAAGCTACACTTATCCGGTACGTAGAGGTAGAGTTGTATATAAGTATAAGTATACAAGTACCTATTGATGTAGGACAGCATCGAAGAGACATGTACATAACATGTAACCTGCAACGTCAGTGGCTTTACTATTTCGCATACAAACTTCGTAGATTTAATATTGTTTGGGTTTCACCAACTTTCAACTCCACCATCATGTCTCACCCCGAACCCTCTCAACCGGTTCATGCCATCAAGGCTTCTCGAATTCAACCGTCAGGAGCGCAGACGGAGGGAATGATTCGTTCCAATGCGATAGTTGATAAATGCAATGGTATCTGCGCCACTAGTATGCTCGCAAAACCGCATACGGCTTCTGCAATCCATCATCACGGGGAACAAGACACCATAGTCTACGCCGTTAAGGGACGTGGCACCGTCGTTAGTGAGGGAGGAACGAAAAGGGTAGACTTGGAACCTGGAGACTTTGCTCTTATCCCCGCGTACATGGAGCATCAAGAGGTTAACGACAGCGACGAGGACATCATCTGGACCATCGTACGCAGCGGGAGAATCCCAGACGTAGTAAATCTTACCGACTGGAACGGAGAACCCGTCCGAGTATAAATCCTAAGAACGGATTTGAAGAAGCATGCGACTAGCCGCAAGTCATATATAAGCAAAAACCCAATGCTTATCCATTTATTGTGTATATATGCGACCGAGATAAACACGCCACGTCAACTAACATTCGCTCAACCCCTTTAACTCCATTATCTGGTTTCCTTTAAAACGTCTCTCGTCTAATGTCTTCTCTCAGCCCCTTCCGCCGTTGTAATCAGCGCCACCGGCTCTCCGCAACCTAGCCACGATATCCTCCTCGTTGAGATCGCCGAGCTCGCGAGCGTCGATCTGAACGCTGTGGTGGCTCAGCACCCTCTTGACGCTGCCGCTCTCGATAGACACCCGCGCCTTGCGCATCACCTTGACGTTCTCTCCGATCCACACGATGAGCACGAACTTGACACGCTTGCTCTCCGAGTCGTTGTTGTATTCGATACGCACGTAGGCGTAGTTCACCTGCGAGTCGTCCAGCTTCGACACCACCTCCGATAATCCCCCGTTGCCGGTTCCCGAGAGCACCAACTTGTCGCCTACGGCGCTCGCGTATGAGAGCAGCAGCCAGTTCGTTGCGTCCTTGTCTGAGCGTACAGCATCGTATGCCGCTAGAATGTCGGGAGAGTCGACGCCAGACATTTTGCGTGTTAGGGGGGAAGGGTTTCGGAGTAGGAGGGTAGACGTTTTAAGAGAAGTTGGCTCGTTACTATAACATATGGGATTGGTGAATTCGATCGGGTTGGTTTTCGTTTTTTGGGAATTTTCGAATACCTTGTTGATGAGTTGCTTATGGCTTATTGCTTATTGCTTATTGCGTATTGGGTATTGCGTACTCGGATGAGGAAAGATGTGCCCCCTGGCCGCTTGTTTTCGCCAATGGCGAATGGCGAATGGCGAATGGAGATAAATGTTTAGCGCAGTGTTCAAACGGCCCGTCGGATTTATTGTCAGCTGTCCACGAAAAGGGCTTGACCCAGTTCTTAGCCCCTATTTCGACAGCACCACTTATTACAACCTAGGTAGGTACATACTACATAGTCAACGTGGATACATATCATATTTATTACAGTCGCTTTTATAATTTAAAAGATTTAATGGAATACGTAGGTACCTGAATATATCTAAAGTGCTTGGTATACTACTTAACTTGTACTCATTGTCACTATAGCTCGCAATATATTGCCTATTGCCGTGGCTAGATCAGCCAGGGTGAGTCAACTTTATTCCGACATACGAGGCCCATTCGAAATACCAATCGAGGTGATTAGAAAGATAATACCGAAAGGGGTTGACTCGCCAATGGGGTTCATCTGGAAAATCGCCTCTAGATAGGGCTTGAGCTGCGCTGAGACAATCTCTGAACCGGAAACGGCGGACGATATCCGATTGCAAAGCAATTCGCAACCCTTGTTCCGCGGCTGGGTTTGATAAGTTCCAACAAATAGCTTCTATATCTTGAGATGCCTCCAACTCAAGGTTCTCGGCGAGTCTCGTTTCTCTCTGGGTCAATCGACTGACTAGCTTCAGCCAGGGAATTGTGAGTTGGAGTTTGTCATGGTCAAATTTAACACCGTCCATGTATGGGAGGTCGAAAAACAAGGCAGAGTGAACGATAAAGGGCCTGGGGAATCCACGCTCCGTTACTCGAGTTAAATAAAGCTCCATGGTCTTTTGCCACATGTTTTTACTCATCATTTCCAATGGCCAACGGCGCCTACAGCATCCGAACCGTATACTTGTTTCCTCCCTCAACCTATTGACTCTAGGCCCTAAGTAAATAGTGTGTGAAGGGGCGTACGAGAAAGTGACCTCCTTATTGTCTTCCGAAAATGAGCTAAAATATAGGTTTAAGTCAAGCCTTGGATATTCGTCTTCGTCGAATCCATACGAGCGGCCACCATAGCGGACTCCCGCGAATTCATCTAAAAATATCGTAAAGCGAGCCTGGGTGACGAATCGCTTCGTCAAGGCAAGATCCGCAGCATCCTTCAAATTTCGACACACCAAGCGATACGTCATGGCCTTTCGGAAGTACCGAGGCTCTAGGCTGTCGATTATCATGGCCTGAATCTCAAGAGGTAGGGTATCAAGCCGGGGAGCTTCGCGTTTCCCCTCATACTCGATGGAGTTGATCTCCCGCGTCGCCATTGAGCTTAGCTAAGAGGTAGAGCCGAGGGTGAGGGTGTACTGAATTGATAAAGTGGCTTGTTGGTTAGCTAATAAATAACTCAAGTCCCACGCAGCGTATTGCACTAGGTTTAACGTATTGGGAGAGGTAAAAATGGTAAAAATAGTAATAGAATGGGTTCGGTGATGATGAAAGGATGTCCTTGGAGGTTTCTATTCACTATCTATCTACCCAGGAGGTATTGGGGAATATAACTACAGATATGTACATAGTTTACAGCTGTTGTTTCTGCTAGTATAGGTTCAATGATTTTGTTTTGAATCTGCGGTTTAGAATAGAGGGTCACGATTCCATATGACAAATCTAGAACAAAGGATACATATAATATGTATTGGATAGCTACAATATTATATAAGTTAACTAGAGTAGTTTGGCGAGTAAAGAAGTTGTTTCCCTCCTGTTTAGGTACACCTCGTCGTGGTGGGACACGTATTGTAAATATTCACGTAGCTAAGCGACAATATCGTAAACAAATTTAAGCAAATTTGAAAAAGAAAAAAAGGTCGAAAATTGAATGATAAAAAGTTGGTCAAAATGGCAAAATGGTCAGTCATATGGCAGTTGCTAATTTGCTAAATAGTCCAAACATTTTTCCCTTAGATAGATTCGAACCCTTATATGGCAAGTAGATTTGAGAACCCCCCCACTCGACTAAATGGCAATAGATGGCTGATTAGATGGTGACAGTTGGTTTGATTTTTAGATATATAAGGTACTCGTTGGTGCCTGTGCACCTATTGTATAAGTACCTGGGTTGCCTAGACGACCTGATGCTGCCGTGGCCGTACATGTAAACCACCATAAACTTGAGTGCAAACTCCAGCGAATGGATGGAGTGCTTTATGTAAATAATCCGTCACGCCTGCTGAAGTAACTATTATGCACGTGAAGCCTTTGCAACTTGAGCATATATAAGAAATTGGATACCTCATTTTACTACCTAACCTAGCATTGCCAACATGTTTAAACCCCAGATATATGACTGGCAACCTCAGGCTTAAAGATGAAATGTAGGATCAGAGATCTCGTGCCTGCCGCTCCCGACTAATAGGGTGCGCTTTTCGCCAGGCAGTACTACTTCCGCGTTGCTGTTAGGTGGCACCTCTAACACAAGATGGAATCCAGCTTCGTCGACCTTCCAGTCCGTTGATATCCTACCGTAGGGGCTTAAATAACTGGATTTGGCCCAATTTATGCCTCCACCCGGCTCTATTTTGACTTTAGCTGTCTTCCAACCTGGCTCTGCAGGCGCCAAGCCGCCAATGACTTGATGTATCCAATTTGCTACCGAACCAAACGAGTAATGATTGAACGACAGCATCTCACCGGGGTTGAGCGAGCCGTCGGGAAGAAGACTGTCCCACCGTTCCCAGGTTGTCGTCGCGTTCATCTTGACCTGGTACAACCAAGAAGGGACAGTTGTTTGGCCAAGCATCTTGTAGAAGGTATCGGTAAGGTTGTATTTAGTCAAAACAAGGCCAAGTAAGTGCGTCCCTGCAAACCCCGTCCCCACGAGATGGTCGTTATCTTCGATAATCTTTTTCAATCGGCCAGCGGCTGCGTTTTCTTGAGCTTCTGATTCGAATATATCAAAGTATAACGGCAATGCAAGTCCCGTTTGTGTTTCGTTGGCAACGATGCCGTCGGAATCTATCCAGCTTTCCCTGAAAGCCGTCTTAAGATCTACAGCCCATTTCTCAAAGCGAGATTTATCCTCATCAAGGCCAAGCTGCGATGCTATTTCCGCGACTAGTCCAGTAACGTAGACAAGATATGCGTCAGCCACGTATAAGGGGCTCGTGGTTGCTTTCGCGGCATCGTCGGGAGGAGCTAACGGATCCAGCCAATCGCCAAACTGAAAGCTTGAACGATTCCACAAGCCTCCAGGTTCGTTCCTAGGGATGCCTTCGTCAAGCCATGCTTTCGCTCCAATATATTGCTCTCGCAACGTATCAAGATCCCCGAAGGCGTGGTAAATGTTGAAAGGATTAGCGACCACCGCATCGCCCCAAACTGCTGCTGCCTCTTGTGGACCAGCCGAAGGGACGGCCGGAACTACGAATGGAGGTACACCTAGAGTCGGCAACATTAGTTATCTCATGAGGTTATACTGAGAGTAGATAGAGGTGAGGCACGTAATATATGTGACTGACCTTTTACTTGTTCTGATCGAAGATCCTTCAGCCAGCCTTTCCAAAAGCCGGACGTATCGTAAAGAAAGTTGGCTGTCGGAGCAAACGCATGGGCATCTCCAGTCCATCCGAGCCTCTCGTCTCTAGCAGAGCAGTCCGTAGGAAGGGAAACGAAATTCGATTTCATTGACCATCTCACATTCTGGTGCAGCTTGTTGATAAGCGGATCTGCGCACTCGAAAGTGCCTGTCTTCTCCATGTCTGAATGCACGACTACCGCGGTTATCGAATCGTTGTTTAGTGGAGTATCATCTTCGGGCCATCCTTCAACCATGACGTATCTAAATCCGTGGTAGGTAAAGGTCGGCTCCCAAATTTGACGTTTGCCGGAGAGTGTAAGATGATCGGTTTGGTTAGCATTCCTAAGAGGCCGAGTGGCAACTTCTCCGTCTTCGAGGACTTCGGTATGTACTAGCTTGATAGTATCTCCTTCTTTTCCTGTAACATTGACCCTAAGCCATCCTGCGAAGTTTTGCCCGAAATCAAGAATGGTCTTGCCGGTGGGACTGGTCAATATCTCCTTCAACTTAAGCTCCTCGATACGTCGGACAGGGGGCCCATCAGGAGCAGCTAATACCCCGTAAGGTGCCTCGAGCTCCTTTACTCCAATCCACTTTACAGTATCTGGAGAGAATCCGGGGGATGACCAACCGGCTTGCTCAAGCCTCGAGTCATAGACTTCCCCGTTGTAGATTTCAGAGGTAATGATTGCGCCTGTACTTGCTGCCCAGGATGTATCTGTTTTAATTCTTTTCGTTTCCCCGTTGGAGGTAACAGATAATAACGCCATGGTACCCAGGGTGTCACCCCAATTATTGCGGCTGCCGGCTCCATATCCGAGGCGTCCAGAATACCAACCCTCGCCCACTGTTATTCCGAGGACGTTGTCCCCGGCGATTAGTAGATCTGTCACGTCGTAGGTATCGTAAACTAGACGATTATGGTAGGATTGCCATCCGGGAGCAAGGACGGCAGTGCCGACCCTCTTGCCATTGATATACGCTTCGTATATGCCGTATGTCGTTATGTATAGTCGAGCTTTCTCTAAATCCCCATCCAGGGAGAATTCCTTGCGGAAGAGTAATGGTTGATGTGGTTCATTCTCTTCTGTTTCCTTGTCTGCACTTATCATCTGGGCCCCTGCCCAATCCTCCTGGCTTAGGAGTCCAGTTTCGACATCAACGTAATCAGACCAAGGGGTCTCGGGACTGTCTCCTTCGCTATAGGCTTTAACCCGAAGTCGGGCAGACTCTGTGGAGGCTAAGGAGACGGTGGGCCAAGGTACAAGAATTGAATCAGAGGAATTACGATGAAATAATTCAACTTCAGATAGCCCGGTATTGTTCTGATCATGTCGTGATACTTCGATTACGTATTGACTTTGCTTCCAGTTGGGAGAAAGGCCTTCAAACCGCCATGATATTCGAGGCGATACCTCTGAAATACCTAGGGCTACTCTATGATGCTCGAACGATACTTGTGAGATTGTTACAGCCATTATGGCTTATACTGGGTACCTAAGTAGGTATGTCTGATACCGTCAAGAGCGCCATCCCTCAACTTTAAGCAGCTGCATGGAGCTATATGAATATGGTAGATACCTATGCTCTCGTGGCAATGAGACACCGAAGGTTTACTTAAAGCTATGTACTTACCTCGGATATATAGTGATGTGACATTTGCCATGCTGTATTAGGATGCGCATTACGGCATTTGTGGTGCACTTTACCCAGCCCCTCTTCAAAATACGTACGAATGCGACGTCGTATGGGGACATTGTTGGAGGCGGACTCTTGGCTACTATTGCTTGTCTTCTTCGCCACTAGTCTTATAACGTAAAACTTGCACTTATTGGCGGATAAAACTCACGATATGTTTTAGCACAAGTCAATTGCGAACCCCAAAGTCCCCTCATATTAGAGCAATGAAGACGAATCCCTACTCTAACGAGTATATATTAGGTAAGCGTTGAAACGTGAAGCTAGACTTGCGCCAATTGTCCTTTAAAAGTGGAACAACAACGAAAGAATAAGGACATATAATTAGTTATCAGAGCTTGCGTCGACAACGTATAAAACGAAATTGAGGTTAACCACAATTAATAGATAATTAAGTAATATACGCAGCTTGCGCTAAGACTGAAAATTGAGGATTTGGGTTGGTGTATAGGTTGCTCTTGGGGTGAACGTCGTTTGGGCTTATACGAATAAGTCGGGGTTGCTCCTGATTCGTTCATGGTCTTGGTAGTTACCTTGACATCGGGTTTCGCTGATGAAATGAGTGGTCAAGGGACTACTTCAGGCACAGTATATTATGTTTTGGATAGAATGTACCTATATATAAAAGACTCCAGCCATTATCCAAGTATCCCGATACAGTGTCAATGGTGACAAGCTTAGACTCGGACTTGCTGATATCTAGATCCTTCTTCTAGAGGTATACGGGTAACGAGCTAATGGAGTTATTGTAATAGTAAAGAGTTGAGTAGACGTTCTGAATATGTAGGCTAAGGGAGATGTTTTGTTGGAAAGGAAAAACAAAAATAGAAGAAAAAAAAAAGAATAGAAAAAAATATTTGGTCATCCCACCGCCTCGGGTGTATGTTCTCGTGATTTCCCAAGGCTAAGAGCTAACCAATATAATCGCAGTCAGATTAGAGTTCTCGGCCGGTGCGTAATAACCTCAGAAAATCATTTGAACAGACACCCATGGGGGAATCGAACCCCTAACTTTGCGATACTTGTATGGCGGTCCATACAAATAGCCCATCAGTCTCTGACCAGGTGACTAATTCCTCGTAGTGATTGTTGCTGCGTTTTTTGGACTTATCTGCTTAACGTAGCCCCACCACCAAAAAGGTCTCCTAGGCAACTAGGGAACTCATCTATACGTAGGTACCTAAACAGTGCAAGCTGAGATGTTTGAATTTTATTGATGAATGAATGACTGCAATCGAGTTCTTCTGATGCCACGACGAAGTGTTTAAAACGGAGTGACAAAAAGCTTGGACTATAACTATTAATCTACGTACTTATCAAGCTGGTCTATCGTTTCCCCTATCCGGCCTTTTCCTATGATATGTGTCACTGTAACCTCCGCCTTGTGCGTTCTCGAGGGAGGCTAAATAGCGTGCTAGAATGTATCCGTTAACCTGTTTTTCTGATGGTCTATTAGGATGAAAATGTACTACCTAGATCTATAAGAGCTACATATACATGTAGGTACACAGCTTGCACTCTATCTATTATTATACGCTCGCCGTACTTTGGACAAAGAACTGTTAATTACACATACACCTAATAGTCCAACCACGTCGATAACTCTCTTGACCGTACCGTCAGCTCGAGAACTCCTATAAAATTACGCAGCGCATCCCATCTGAATCTACCCCATTAGACGCGCTGACCCTGCCTGACCCAAAACCATCGTCACCTCCATGATCTAAGAGAACTTTCGCCAGTTCAGTTAGACCGTATCTTCGGGCATACACGATCGGCAGCCACCCCTTTCTATCTCGCGCTCTTACGTCAGCCCCGGCAGTTATTAAGATATCCGCAAGTATTACCCTATCCTCAATCCGTGGGCGCGCGAGTGGCGGGTTATATGCGCTGAGACTTTCAAGTTCTCGCAATGAGCAGAATCTTGGAAGGTAGTGCAATGGTGTCCCCAGATTATTTGTCTTGGCATTTACATCTACTCGCGGATCGGCGATGAGCAGTTCCACGACCTCGAGCAGCCCATTTTGACAGGCATGGTGTAAAGGGGTTATGCCATTTTCATCGGCAGCGGATGGGTCTGCTCCATGTGCGAGCAAGATACGAACGGTCTCTAACCGCCTCTCTATAGATTCGATATGCGAACTGCGGTCACCCACAGAACGGTCTCCTTTGTTTACCGGGCCATAAAGACGACAAGCGAAATGAAGGGGGCTTCTTTTGTGTGCGTCTACCATGTTGACATTGGCACCGTAGCTAATCAGTTGCTTAAGAATATCGGGATGGATATACTTTGAACTAAAATGAGCAGCTGCTAAACCCCCCGCGTCCTATTCAACGTTAGTTTGGAAACAGTGTGGTTCTTGAACTACTTACTTGAGCGTCTACAGGCTCGCCAGCTTCGACAAGGAAACCAATGACTTTGTGGATCTCGGGTATCTGATGGTGCCATGTCGTGCAAAGGCAGGAGAGTGGTGTTTTCCAGTAATGGGGCCAGCTTCCAATAAAGTCAGTGTAGGAGCTCGGTTTGTATCCTTTCTGGGCATCGTAGCTCCGACGAGGGTCGGCTCCGGCATCTAAAACCATTTGAAGTATCGATAACATATTCCTACGGTCCTTGCTAGATTGGGTGTTGCGATCATCGTCGGATCGATATGAAATCCCGTTGTAGATTTCATTTACAGCTACCTGCCAAACAGTTGACCTATGAATGGGTTCTAATTCGTTTATTGCCGGGTAGTCGGTCAGTACGATAGCTAGCATCTGCTTGAACTTTGCCATTGTTAGGTTGGCGCGTGTATTCTCTATGGTTCTTAGGACGTCGAAAAGTAGTCGGAAATGCACCGAGTTAGTGGTAGTATGATCGGCTGTGTTTATAGAAACTAGCGCGTCTCTTAGTATTCGAAGTTTTACCAATTGCTCTGTGGTGAAACTTTCTACCTGAGGGGGAAATAGCTGCGTAAAGCAAGCTGTATACTCCTTCAAATGGTAGATGGCGAAAGGATCGTCGACGTTAGGACTCAGGGACATAAGTTTCTTGACGACTCCAGATGGTATGTCGTCGTCTTGGAACGCTTTTACTTTGGGACTGCGGCCCCAGTATGCCGTATAGCAGCGCTTTGTTGGATGTAATGCACCGTGGTCCAGGAGGAGCTGTGTAAGATGTAGCTTATTTTCTTGTTCAATTATTGGACCAAGAGCACATTCAAACATGGCAAATTCTTCACAAGAACCCGAATAACGCCTATTGGCATAATATTCGTTGAGCAACACCTCTGCGATATCAATCTGCTGGTGGATGACCGCAAGGGTAAGGGGTGTCCGAGGGATGTCGCGGTCACAACTCAGGCATTGGATAGGAATCGGGAACACAAGACTGGCATCGGTACCTAGTTTCAATACTGTGCGAAGAAGATTCATATCTCCATTACAACAAGCCCAAGAGAGAGCCGAGTTGCGTGTTCTGTGGTTGGTCTTCAATAGCTCATATGTCGCTATGCGGTAGAGATTTCTATTGCCGGTTCGACTTAGAGCGAATTTGTCGCGAGCGCTGGGGAGAAAGTTAAGAAGGTATATAATTAGCTCCTCCGGCATATCCAAGAGCCAGGCTCTGGAATTCGTAGATGAGGGAAGGGTGGTGCATTTGCACTGATACATCGTAGTGGATTTGATGGTACGGTATCAAAGTATTCGGTGGGCGTTTCTTTAGGGACAAAGGTAGGTAATTGAGGTAAGGTTGAAAGTAAAGTTGGCTATGAGGGAAGGGAGGGAAGGATCCAAAGCCATATTTAAACACCTTAATAGTAATATTTCATTCTAGATCAACTAAGCCAGCCGTGCTGTAGAAATGTTAAAACCCGCCTCATTCGATGTATCCTAGTGATTGAGGGTCTAATAACAAGATATTTCAACTGATGACAGTATCGTCTATTGTCCACTAAATATTAATAGGTAGGTACCTACTGTTTAGGTAACTATATACCTGATTCATCTTGGTCTGATAACCTAGGTATTTGTATCGATGCCCATAATCACCATGATAAAAGTAAAGAATATATCGTGCACCGTAATTCAAGTATTGAATTCACTAATAATACCTAACTTGGTATTCGCACGTGACAGGTGTCGAGAATCGTGTCATCTGGCCAGGTATTACAAGCCAAGTGCGAACTTTAAATTAACAATTACCAAGTATTAGTGCTGTTTATATAAGTTTAACGTAGCACTTCTAAGGGGGTGCTGCGCATTAATTAAAGAAACGGGTAAGATTTGGGATTTAACCGAAATATTTTTAAATAAGCGTATTTCTCACGTATTTTAATATATTTTATAATATTTTATAAAATTTTATTATTTTTTTTTTTTTTTTAAAAATAATAAAAATTAAAATAATTTTTATTAATTTAAAAAAAAAAAAAAATAATAAAAATTTATAAAATATTATAAAATATATTAAAATATGTAAAAAATATGCTTATTCGGAAATATTTTAGTTAAATCCCAAATTTTACCTATTTTTTTAATTAATATGTAATATCTCCTTAGGGGTGCTACATCAAATTTATGTAGATAGCACTAATACCTAAAGCTTAGGTAGGTACCTAGGTTATAAGGTACACGATCACGTGAGGGACATCGACGATTAGCGCTCCAAAGTCTCACCAGAACATTCACCAACACATTCACCGGAACATCAAACTCAAACGTACATTCATCTAATATAGAACTACTATAAATTCAAGAACAATTATCCTAAATCAGTTACATATGGCAGATACTAAATCTGATCATGAGCACTTCGCCTCCATACCATGGTGTGCTCGACATCTTCGCGGCTCAAGAATTGTCACCAAAATACCGGAATGCCGACTACAGAAGCCGAATGGCGAGGATTCCTTATACGCAGAGACTCTCAAGTCGCACACCACTATTATGGCCATGTTAGAAGTCCATGAAGAGCCTCTCTCACCTACGGACCGCGTGGATTCGGTCAAGGCTTTTATAACCCTAGGCCCTGGTTTGAACGGGTACCCCGATGTCTGCCACGGTGGTATTGTTGTCACGATCCTGGATGAAGTTTGCGGAATGTTAATCCCCGTCAACCAGCAAAGGGGGTATATGCAAGATTTGCCCTATGTGACGGCTTATTTGAACACAACATTTCTAAAGCCCGTCCCTACATGTGCAACGATTCTTGCTCAAGCTAAAATAATAAAGCTTGAAGGTCGAAAGTTCCTTGCGAAGGCCTGGATTGAGGACGGCAATGGGAGAGTGTTGGCTCGGACTGAGGCTTTATTTCTTGCTATAAAGAGCGTTTTATAAACTAGGTACCTAGTCATGATGTTCTTTTATGTATACTGATCGGATTTCCTTCACACTTGTCATTTCCTAGCTATCGGAATGTAGGTATTTGGAGTTGCGATATACCTACCTATATACCTCAACGTAAACACAATCTACCATATACCAAGTCAGACCAACGTAGACCTTTGAATTCCTAATTATTGATGATGACTAGCATAATTTCTTGGTGGCGCTTCAAATTTGGTATGGCACGCCATTTACCACCGGGAATCAACAGAAATCCTGACAAGCACCTCCTTAGGAGTACATGGTCGGACTTACATAAGCAGCACTGTTAACTAGTCCATCCCCAAGGAGACAGGCCTACGGGATGACCACGAGGCTTATACGAAAACGGAGTATCTGTCAATACCTCTATATACTTAAGACACTATTTTATATCAGCTGCAGGACTTTATAGTGAACATGCACATTTAGTTACCTAACAAATGAGGCAGAGCCTAAGTCCAGGAACAAACAATAAGCCCATTATAACGGACAAGTTCCGCCAGCGCATCCACCCGGGTCCGGTTTGCGTGGACTATTTGATTCTTTATCAAGATAGAAGCCGAAAGCATGGGTCTGGACAGTCCGGCCGGTCAGCCGAGTGGGTCTCATCGGGATCTATTTTGCCTCCGTACTAGACCCGCAACTGCTTTTACCTAATACGATTGGCTAGAGTATTTTCTGATCATTTTACTCAGTGAGGGTTTACAGTATCATAATTACCGGATATCCAGGACTACTAGCAAGGCTTAAATAAGACTAAAATGAGAAATGGCATGACGGAGAAAATTAGGCGCCGTACGTAATACGAACAATGAACCCCACAGATCCTAAGCAAATATTCATATTGACATAATGCGGTTCTCTTAATTTGAATGGGACTTATAGTATAACATGTAACTTGATTAAATGGGAGTTAAGACCATGGACACCCCATGATCCTCTAAGACTACCTATATACTCTCTGGTAGCTTCAACAATATTGCTGGCTTACCTATCGGGTCTCGCACTGGCAATATTGAAGCCAGCCATATTAACTCAACTCCCCATGTAATCTATCATTCTCCTGTATTTTACTGTTAAGCTGCTTATAACGAACGTATCAGTCCATACTTGGTGCGAGTTAAGAAGCAACACTTATATAACTGAAATAATACCATTAATGCTGTTGCACTAGGTACTTGGAGGATTTAAAGAATTTTCAACATTTTTACCAGCAAGGGTAGTCGTATGACTTGTTCATGAAGTGCGGCTATTTTCAAGAGAATTCGACTATGCGGATTTGCTATCGACGATAATACGCGTATACTGCCTTGACCAGCTTCAACGTTGCAATTCTTGGCAGCTTGGCATCTAGGGTATCCTTCGGAGAATGCCATCGCGGCCATTACCTATCATTCCGTAAACTTGGCGAGCGCTCTACCCAATCGCCCATCATAATTTTGGAGATATCTAAGAAGCATATGACGATTCATTTACATATACCTGCTTCTAGATTGATACCATCAGCTGGTCCCGCAACCAGGGTAACGGTTCTACGTAACAGCCGTAACAGGCAAGCGGTCAGATTTATGTTAGTTGGGTTAGCAATCTTATCTTCTACAACGTGACGGGTGACTTTCATTAATATAAACCCCGACGGCAATTGGACGGTCGCACCCTTCCTAATTTTGTGAGTGTCAGAAAGGGCAGCTATATCTTAGGTAGCTTTTCTGCATGCCGAGAAAGCGTAAATGTGGTGAGAATACTACCTATCCCGGATATGCCTTGGAATTTGTTGGTAGCTTACTGCACATGTTTCTAATTGGAGTCACTTTGCCAAGCAGCCGTGTTCGGTCTGAGCTGATAGCACAACTTAATGTTCGAAGCTTACCACACCTAACCCTATACGTAGTATCTCCGGTACTCGAGCTGATAGGACAGAGGGTAGAAATATATTGATTATAGCAATGATTGTCAGGTGCACATGGCAGGGATTTTTCCAGCTTCTCCTTATAGATGTCCTGCTATCACTCTAAGTGCTTCCAGTGGCAACCTACTCTTCTGAGCAGGGCTTTCATGCAATCGAGACCGCCTATCTTCAAGTCTTCCACGAACGCAAGAGCTGAGTATGCGAACTACCGTGACCTACACCACGATATATACTCCGATTAATTCTGCTGTCAGATGCTGGAGGTGATGGCCGATTGGCTAATCGGGAGTCACATAACAAACTAGCGGTTTTGTATTACAGAAATCTCTGCGCGAGAAAATTCTCTAAGAGATACGTGACGGCGCGGATTAGGCAGGTAACTGATTACCTGGCAGCTTCGCGCGGGACCGAGCTAGATATAAAGAACTGGTTGGTAGTAGGTATATCTGTGCGGCTTGGTATGAGTGACTATAAGATGCCCCTAGGAACTCGCGAGTGGCATCACAATACACGTATACCATTAGTTCCATATCAATCATACATATAACTGACTTCTTGTCCATGAAACTGGTCTTCCTTATTCAATAAAAATGTTGTTCAAGCTCGCTACTTCCGCTGCTCTGCTGATCACGGCTAGTGCTCACTTTATACGAGCAGATGGGAACTCCACAAGGCTTTGCGGTACCCCTGAGCCTACTGAGGCTCAGATCGCAGCTTCTAAGGCCATGCTCGCGAAGGAGAGGGAAATGCGTGCGAAGGGCGAGTCGCGGGCCCTCAGATCAATCAGCATAAACGCCTACTTCCACGTCGTAGCATCGTCGACGTCACTCGACGATGGTTACCTTACTGTGAGTATTAGAGGATTAACCTTATTCAGAAGCTTCATATGCTAATTAGTATTTACCTATATAGCAAAAATGATCGATGATCAGCTGGATGTACTAAACGCCGCCTACGGCGTTCATGGAATAACCTATAACTTATTGAGCACCGACTGGACCGTCAACTCAAACTGGGCTGCCGATGGGGACGAGCTTGCAATGAAACAGGAACTTCGAAAGGGTACCTACTCTGACCTCAACATTTACTTCCTCGGCAATCTCGGCGGCGGATTGCTTGGGTAAGACTCCTAATTGTATCTTTCGATTCAAGATGAGTTATTGATTCTTTCTAGGTACTGCTACTTCCCAGATAACGTTGCCGACGGATCCACTGAGTTCTACCTAGATGGTTGCACCATCCTTGCTCACAGCGTGCCGGGCGGGAATGCTGAGCCATATAATCTCGGTGGCACCGCAATTCACGAGGTTAGTCCTCGATTCTGATACTGATGACAGGCACTAATATATTACAGGTCGGGCATTTTAATGGATTATACCACTCTTTTCAGGGAGGTTGCAGCGGGGATGGTGACTCTGTTGACGATACACCACCAGAGGCCTCCGCAAACTTCGGTTGCCCGACATCACGAGATACTTGCCCGGGAGATGGCCCTGATCCTATTCACAACTATATGGACTATTCTGATGAGTAAGCTTTGTGTATCCCCCTGGTAAAACGACTCTGCTAACCTTTCACTCCAGTATTTGCTATGAGGAGTTCACCCCGGGTCAAGAAGACCGTATATACAGTTCGTGGACTGCTTACCGTTCTTAGGACGTATCATGGTTGAATGTACGTCCTTTAACGGGTATCTTGATACAATAGGCATTCAGAAGAAGGTACTGGGACCCATTTGAGGGTATTGTGCTGTGAATACTTGAATATCTTTGCCTTAAGTGAAGTTATCACGATGTGGTCACGTGACCCACTGGGATACTTCCGGGTACATGATTACAGTTAGAAGGACTTTAGACACCAGCCAGGTAGTTTCTTCCATATAGCAGCGTTATGTAATAATGTATCGTTGAAGTCCTTTTCAAGTTATCATTAATTATCTTTCACGATTGTATACTCGTGTCTTCGACATGCACTTAACTACATGTACCTAGGTACCTATCTATCAGGTAGGTACAATTGAATCATGCAAGGGGTTCCTATGTATCGGTCCTAAAGCTTACCTAGGTACTTTTCAAGTCAGACATCAGGTTTTTGGACTTATTGAAGCAATTCGTGAAATACACGCATGGATATAAGGGGCCACTAAACCAATTTAGTTATTAAGTTATTAAAGCACCACATGGCGCTACACTGAGGCACACCTTGTTCCCACACCAAACTTTGCTCTGCCACAGAATTTAGGGGGTCTTTCTTAGATTATCACAAAATTTTTTTTTGAAGAGGACGTTACGGTAAGCTATTCGCGGCTCAACCACCCTGTCGCGGCCTACCTATTATATTAGACCCAGCTTCCCCACGTTTCCGACGTTTGGTACGTTTGCAGATCTGAGACCGAATAGCCGTTTGAATGGTTGAAGGAGCTGGTGGGTGGTAATAAGGGGCTGCAAGGGCCATCAAGGTGCACGATCCACTATGTATACCGTACCGTGCCTCTTTGGAGCGCATCTTAGGATGTGCAAACGTGTTTGCCTCTGGAAGTGCCAAGTGTCAAGGGTTTATTAAGGGCATAACTTTTTATCTGGCAATCTTAATGCCATTGGATTCTTTCCATGGAGCGACGAGATACTTGGACTAATGCAAAGTTATCCTTCGAACAACTGTATTAACTGACGATCTTGGTTTGAATACTAATAATCTCAGCAAGTCTACCACTACCTAACTCCGATGGGGTATCATTCCTGTTTAACGCCATGGGCCGAAATGAGTCTCCATCTCCATATCTTAACCAAAACAACACCGATATAACTCCATCTACCCGTGTTCCCCCATAATCGAAAATTGATCGTTTGCAAGACTATTTGCAAGTCCAGCACTCCCCCACTGACTCATATCCAACACCAAAATCGGTGGGGTATCTACAATATAAAGAATACCCGTGACAGACCAGCTCCCCAGACATCATGAGGCAGTGTGGGGGTGTTGCTGGCATCTTGAACGGTTTACATGCCGAGTCGGTGCTCTTTGCAGTCGAGGCAGAAGTTGAGGGCGAAGGCATCCCGGCCGCAGTGTCGTTTGCTACCATGTTCGAATCGAGAGCTGGTATGTATACCTCTGCGAGCCCTTCGTAGTGCTTCATAGGTCGCGCGCCGGTAAATTGCGAGAGGGCTAGGAGGGCCAATACTAGAGTGTAGATCATAGGTCGCATGGCTAGAGCTTCTAGTGGTATCCCAAGAGTTGTAGGTAGATTGTATTGGAATCGTTGGGTAGGTAGGTACCCCGTGACTAGTTGGCAACTTTGATTTTTGGATTACCTACGCCGGTGATAAATATTGCTGAAATCAATAACGGTTGCGAATGGAATCACTAGGCTTATATACTGCCGGAAATATCCCGCCATATAGTGACACTGACGTCGTGAGGGCCTCTGTACATTTTGGCTAAATTCCACGTCGTTATAGGCACACCATATGGTAAGAATCGTAATTGGCCCTTCCCCATAGCCGAATTATGTTTCGGCTGTTCATCGGAGGGATTGATTGAGTGAATATCAATACATAACACTCTGTTCGTTTTTAACATCGTGTAATATTCTGGAAGATTCTCGGGTCGGAGAATGAAGCCCTCTGCTTTATATACATCCGAGTCGCTATCTGATAATGATTAGTGGTATATTTGATTTAGTTTCTATTCTAAATTCTATCCATTTCTATATTGCAATTATGACATTCTCATCTGCTAGCTGTCTTTTCCAAATGAAAAGTGGGTGTCTGTCATCCTCTTGTGATGCGTTCAGCTTCTGCTCTAGCAAAACTTGCCGGTCGTCTCCCCTCTGTCATTTCCGGCTTACCCAATACGAATACAGACGGATTTTGTATAAACATATAGTCCATATCTTCAAGGGTACGATTGGATGTTTCAGGGTAAAACAAAAGCACTATTGGGAAATAAGAGAAGCAAAACGCGGCGAATACTACCCCTTAGTTAGTAACGTCCTCGGAATTGGCGTAGCACATTGTGGCTTTTAGATTGCGGAAGACTCACTGAGATAAAACGCCCAACCTAGATTATCGATGCCTACTTTGGTGAATTGAGTCACCACAAAGCCGAACAGCCAGTTTGTTGCTGTTGCGGCTCCGGCACCCCTAGTTCGCCAACCTAATGAGCTGACTTCCGCCGCGTAAACCCATGGCACGCAAGCCCATGTAAGTCCAAAGAACGTATGGAATACTATGAACATTGCAGTAGTCACATTACCCATCTAAGGCCATAGTTAGCATAATTCAAAAGGCCGGAGTAGGATAGCCTAACGAGTCTCCTCTTAGAATCATCCAGCTCGCTCGACCGAAGACTTAAGGAGGCGATTAGATGACATATTCCCATAATCACGGAGCCATATAGTAGCATCCTTGAACTTGTGTTAGCAGCGTTCTACCTATCTGTATTTTGCATGAATAATCAAGGGCAGGTAGATATACTTTCGGCGGCCGAGTCGATCAACGATGATCACGCTTCCAAACGCCGAGACCGAGTAAACAGTACCATTGATAGCGGCAATCAACCGACTCATTTCTTCACTGAAGCCAACATTCTCCGTCAATAGTGTGGGGAGGTAAAATCCTATTTGAAAAATTAGAACCATCCAAAGATCCGGTAGCAGGAGTACCCTACCTAATGCGTTGATACCGCTGAATTGTTGCATAAACTGGGTGCCACAGGAGAGTATCAAGCGACGGAAATTATGTGTCTTATCTCTGAAACACAATACATCCATCAGTGGTGGGCGATCTTCTCTCTCAAGCTCTATAGCGGTTTTAATAGAGCGAAACTCGCTCATAACGGTAACATCGTCCAACGGGATATCCTTCCCAAATAGTCGGCTAAGCACTTCGAGAGCGCTCTCATTCTTACCGACTAACAGCAACCACCTCGGCGATTCCGGCACCAGGAGTAGAAGGGGCGCTATCATGAAGAAGAACACAAGTTGAAAAGCGAGAGGAAATCGCCATTGAAATGGCCCATCCTGGGAATATAGGGCATATGCTATCCAATTTGCAAGCGAAAACATGGTGACGTTAGAAGCGGTACCGATAACGACTAGCTTGCCCCGGTGATGTGACTTTGCACATTCGGATAGGAAAACTGGAGTCGTGGTTGATGTTAACCCAATGCCGAAACCGTTTATCAAGCGTCCGATGATCATCTGCGGTAGATGCCATGCTAGACATTGAAGAATCGCTCCTACGAAGTTGCACAGCAGACCCCAGGCGATAGTTTTTCTTCTTCCGAGTCTATCGCCTAACAAAAAGGCCGCTATTGACCCTATGAATGCTCCAATCTGTACAGGTTCAGTCCTTCTTGCACGACTAGGCGTCATTTTAAAGGGGAGTAACGAAAGGCGAGGTAATTCTCACAAAGAATGAAGATGATGTGATTCCCGATACGTCGGCGTCAAGTACTTGAGGAAACTGCTCCTTGAAATCTTCGGAGACAAGGACACCGGCAAATACACCCTATGCTAAGTCAGAATGGATCACATTGTACACCAGGCTTTTAGCGTTTGAGAACCAGACCTGATCATATCCAAACCAACAAGACGACACTGGGTCACAAGTATCAGCAAGGCTATAAAGAATTTAGCTATATTAAGCTTCCTTACGGGCATCGACCAGTGTGATCATAGCAATCAGCCGATTGCCACATATATTGCTCTTTTGTCTTATCATCTTGGCGTATAATAACTAGAGAGTAAATATCTGAACAATTTCTAACGATAGCTTCGCCGAACAGAAAGAATGAACATCAAGGTCAAGCTATGGTCCGGCATATTTCTATTACGGTCTCAAGCACGGGTGTTGGGACGAGTTTTCTGAACTGGGCAACTCCGAAAGCGATCGTAGGGTTTTGCACGCCGACGCCGGCTACACCTAACGCGACTCCGGCCTTGGCATGCGTGCGGAAGTCCGTTTTTTGGTGATCCGCCGGCCTCAGGCTGCGGTCTAGACGATGTGGATATAGTACAGTTGTCAAATAGATTAGCGTACATGGGGAGCTTATCAATACGAGTGGGTATTTCCCCTTCACCGCATCCCAAATACCTCGACGTAGACCGGAGATAGTCTTGTGGGGCCCCGTGGCCGGTCGTTAATTTTAACTTGTTGTGGTATAAGTCAAATTATTACACGATATTTAGGTCACGGTTCGTAGCACTTTAGATAAGAACCTTACTTCTGGAGTGGAACTCTAAGTTGAATTGCAAATGCAGAGCCCTCAGACTTTTGGGTCTATGCTACACTTACATGTGCTTTAACAACCGAAGTCAAGCATTCATTGTTTAGTGTAGTCACTCTATTGTAGATAGAGAAATCGCCTCAGTGTGGTTGGTTAAAGGCTCAATCCCGTTACTTACTCAGTGGGAGACATATTCTCTGAAATCACCCCTGAAGTAGGGGTTGGCTATTCGTCACTTTGGTGTATGCTTCGAACTAAATCTCGGCAAACGACAATATATACCGAGGTGCCAAATCTGGGGACCGAGACCCCGCCGAACGAACCAGTTTGAAGCCTGCAAACGGTTAGCACATGCATGCGGTAACAAGAAAGCGGTCACGTTAATGTTTGGATTCGTGGCTCCGGGTTATAATTTTGTGTTTTATGCAAGGGCCATATCACGAAATCGATATTTTTACCTACATTGCTTAGGTACCTACTAGATACATGCCTCAATGGTCACTTCTTCATCTTCTCTCCCAATTAAATCTAAAATCTGTTACTGTGATTTCGATCATGCTATCGGCATAATTAGAACTCTTATAACTTTCACGGTGCATCGCATACAGCTTTTGAGCAATGCGAAGTAACATGACTTAACATGGGCATTTATAATTGTTGCAGAACAATACATGAATAAGGTGGGCGCTCTCATAGGGCCACCGGGATCACATAATGGTAACTGATACAAGAAAGAAAATAATGAAATGTATAGTTACAAACATCGTTTTACTAACATCAAGTCTAAGATCACTTCTCAAGCGAAACTTCTGGCCATTCCTCCGCCCCGACACCGTCAAGGAGACCATCGTTCTCCCCTTTAAGCGATCGCTTGAAAAAGCTTGTTAAGAGTGCCCTCTGAACAGCTATAACCCTCGTGCCTTTGATTGTGCCTATAGGTATCGTAGTGTTAGAAGGAACGTTATCTCCAAACATTTCAATGATAAGTCCAGTGTCGGTGAAGGAGTTGTGCTCGGTCCCGCTCACGGTAGCTTCGCGCCTGAAGCCTCGAAGATTCGACCAGGTGTCGGCCCAACTTTTATCAGATGTGCGATTATGCTGTTCTGCAGCAATGACCATGAAAGGCTCTTCTGTGCCGACCTGCTGCTCGGCTCCCCAAAAGCTACCGTCGAGATTCACGCCAGCAGCGAAGCGCGTGTCGTTCGCCATAACTTGTAGCGCCGTAGCTCCGCCAAGTGAGTGGCCGAAAATTCCTACTTTGTCCGTCTTGAAGTTTGCGAGACGTCCATATCCGGGGATCTTGTCCGTCACCGTCGAGTTGGAAAAGGCGTTTAACACTGATATCAAGTCGGATGCACGGATATCAATCAGTTTCACGAGATTCGAAGGAGAATTATCGAGCGTAAGTCCGTATACAGCACTACCATCGGGATATTCGACGATGTTAGACTCATATGGATGATCTACGGATGCTATACTCCAACCGTAGCTCGCAAGTTCGATCAGGGTGTCACTGTAAATCAGCTTCGTGGCACCCATGCCCGGGTTGAAGAGTAGAAGCGGTTGCTGAGGCTGTGCGACGGGTGCATCGAGACAAGCCTGAGTAATCACGCTGTGGAGTATCCCATTTGGGACTCCTACCTGGTTCTCGAGGGTGGTGGCTGTTTTAGGCGGAAACTGCACTGCACGTGTACATTGACTTTACTCGGATAAGACGTTGCATTTCCGGAAACTTGATCGATTGGATAAAACAACGATACAGCAAGCTTTCGTGGCTGGGGAGTCGGAGCAAATGGGTCTGAGCGTGAATAGTCGGTTATCTCCAGAACGGTCGTTCCAACACCGAAAGGGCCTGTGGGAGCAGGCAGGCTAAGATTGAAGCCCGCCACAAGAGGCGTGAGGAGGCAGAGAAGCAATGATCCATATGCCATATTGTAGTTTTACTGATAAAATAGGATGCTTAGGTTAAAAGCTTTGATTATCAGATGCGTCAGGTATTTAAATGCTATCCCTAGAGGACATTATACTGGGGATCAACTCGCCTAGTAAGCATTAAGATTATGGACCACCTGCTAAGCCTCCATCAGTGTGACTTGGCGTTGAAATAATTAACTAATACCTCATGTATAAATAGAGCGATTTATTCAGCGACTATTTCAGCCCTGTTATCTCCGACAAGTAGGCAGCCATTTAATAATTCTATTCGCGGTGATATAGTACCATTAACGTAAGATTGGGATTGGGGCTGGTTGATTGAAAGGCTTGTTCTAGTTCAGGTTCCATGGCAAAGAGGCGCAGTATACATAGATTTAATCTTATTTTGTGATGCGATATGCAGGCTCTTCGAAGCGTATCCTATGAATAGCTTGTATTAGTCCATAAAATGTGTGCATAAATCGTCTATGCGAATTTTAATTGTCTATTCTATACACTTAATACCTAGGTAAGTTCATATACCATTGCCAACTCGGGATGTTGGAATAGGGCTGTTTGGATGTGGATTCTGACTCCCTAACCCGGTGGAGTTATGCACTGATCTCGAAAAGTGGGCTGGCATCAATAGGTAGATACTTCGGTAGGTAAGTACCTAATTTACTTGGACTTAACGACTTGCAACTTGTGTACTTAATCAATGAGAGCTTGCCGAATAATATATGAGGTGTTATAATAAGCTCAGGATCCGAAGGGTATGCGAGCCCGGACCCGATGTATCGATATGAAGATCAGGCAGGAGCCCGGGTTGGAGACGAAAGGGTAACAACTTCTCATCCGGGAAGCCGACGGTCCCGAAGATTAAAACTACTTGCTTGTTCGCCTATTCGCTCCTAAATCGGCAGGATCGGTGTTGCTTACCTAAAGTTAAGGGGTTGTAACTCCTCAACTGCTATTCACAGTTCTCCACCATAGAGACTCACCTTGTCACATGACATAGTATGTACCTACTTTCGATGCAAGCCTGCCTCTAGAACCCTTACACCCACGACAATGATAATAATTGAAATGATGCAATATACCTGTTTACCCAGTAGTTAGAGATCTGTTTATAGGACCTACCGGTTGGAGATAAGAGCAGGACTTAGTAGTTTAAGGAGTTAACTCGAACATTGTTACTTTCGGGGTTATACACCTAATCTAACATATGCCCCCTTTCCCATCTCGATTCACTCTCGTTTATTCACCTTGGTTAGCTACCAAGTAAACCTTTAAGTAGGTACTCATACAGTAATGAAACAAGCCCGGGTTTTCTCAAATGAGACAATGCAGCAAAGCAAATACAATGTATCGAGGAGCCTTTAGAAATTGATACTTATGTCTAACACATTTCCCATGTAGCAATTGGAATCCCTATAGCGTCAGTTTTCGAGGTCGTTGAATCCATTAGTCGCGGTGCACAGCTGCTTCTGCTAGGTCCACATCTGTGCTTGGCCAAAATCGACTGAGATCGCCAAGAGGGAGGTTCAACGTCATGCGCATCTCTCCCGCCATAATCACAACACACATATACCAACCTAAGGTGCCCACGACGAACAGTAGAGCTCCGCCAGCCTATGTGATCAGTTAGTTTTAGCGGCTATTTTCTACTAGTATAAAATTGGACAAACCTTTTGCAAGCCCGCCGCCGCCTCGTAATTTCCTGCTGCGAGCCTGAAATACGCACTAGACAAAGTCCAAACTGCCGAAGTAGCACAGGCGAAGATTACAGCGAATACCGCGTTGACCTTGAGCGTGAAGAGGAAGAAGGTAAACAGAGCAAAGCCCCAGACGACGAGGTATACCCCGATCACAGAGTTGTACTCGGGTGACAGTTGACCGCTCGGGTCACCGGTTGTTGCGTAGGGTTCTCCTAATTGTAGTGTGGGTAGTTGCAGCATACCGAACGACAACCAGAAGACGGCATATAGACCCATGGCCATCATGGGAAAGAAGTTGCCCATGATCCATTCGAACACCATGGAGAATAGCAACAGCACTGGGCCGACGAAGAAGAATATACCCCTGGTGATTGGTGAAATAATTTAGCCGGGCTGGACAGACGGTATACTCTGTGGGGCGGGTAATATACGGGGAAAGGGGTATAAGAGAGGCACACTTACACCACTGGCGTTGCCCCCGAAGCTCCTCCCCATCCCATCAACGTTATCGCGAAAGTAAACGTCGAGATCACGAATCTAGATGTTTAATTTGGTTAGTATCTTCTTTCAAATGTTTACTATTGAGTACACGTTAGGCTTACCCAACGATGCCGAGAGGTGTCGGGTTGGCGAATCGCTTGTTGTAGTCGCCCACCTGGGGAACCTTGGGAGTAAGGTAGAGCTGGAACTATTAGCATGATGAAGTGCCGGATCTAACATCTTGTGACTTACTTTCTCAAAGAGCTCCGGCGGCATTGTCACAGTCGTTTCTGACCTGTGCAGCCCCTTCTCCTCGTCGGAGTGGTTCAGGATGGTGTTTACTCTGGTCGTCATCTTGAATCGTCTTTAGCCCACTCGCAACTAGGTAAATAAAAAGAGAAAGAGACAGATCGAGCGATATATCCAAACTACGGTTTGGATTTTGTCTACCCCGAGACCACGCAACTTTTGGAGTAGATGATGTTCTATCCTTTAATACTTCCTGAACAATTTTGTTTACCCCAGATTCGATTAGCCTAGAACATATATGCTTGTCCGTCTGAACTACCATAACTGCCGGACGACTCGCATCTATCCAATTACATATTGAGTAGCGCTTAGCCACTATATTCATTTCGCGGCGCGTATTGCTATCGCATGTAACCGTGCAAGTCTTTGCCGAAGCCAAGACAAACCTGCCTCCGAATGTACGAGCAATGGATACAACTCCGCTGCGGGGCTTGGCTGTAAAAAGCAGTTGGCAAGCCATTGTATGTAGGAAGCCTGCCATTTGCTCCCAACTCATTTAATTGAATATAATGTAACTATTAGCCAATTGGTCGTCGTATCTATCTCTAGACGCGGAAGGAGATCAAAACGGCCGAGAAAGCAATATGTCGGCGAGCACTATGAGCAGAGCGCGGTTGAAATACACTTGTCTCGGCGACAACTCATAGCTAAGAGTTCTTTCTAGAAGTCAGCCAGTATCCTTGAAAACCATGAAATGATTACCTAAATACCTATCACGAGCAAATGGTTAACCACAAAATGTTGAATGGTTGGATGTTTTATCAACACCGATGTCCGTATGAAGAAATCTCGCTAGGTAGCATTCCGAAGAGTCGCATGCATCAAAGGCACTTACTCAGTTACAATATAGGGAAGCTTTCAGCTACGGCCCTGTTTTTAGAATACTCATGGTTACGAATTAGGACGTCGGGGACTGACTAACCCCTAAGTCAGCCAGCTGAGCCCATTTTAAAGAAACATTATGGTGCCTCCATACGGCCGAGGAATATACTACCATAGTTTTGATAACGGAAATAACATCATTTGATGCGTAATCTCGTATCACGATACGCGGTACTGTTGACATTCATTGCGTATGTTGGGCAACTATTCTTTCATACGCGTGTCATGTTCGTCCCAATGTATTGAAACAGGACTACCACTATCATGATATGTGAGAAGTAAAATGAGACAATGAAGAAGAGCAAAATGTTGACTCGTCGACATAGGGGTGAGGCAATATGAGGCGAAATAATTGTTACATTCATGGTTCTGATTTACCCGCGAAGTCTTGTGCGGTACCAAAAACCTCGATTAATTGGTTGAAATACTCTACATACCTTGACTCTACCCTAACAGCTACAAGAGGTCTTATAAGCACTCCACATTCAATCATATACTGTACTCCTATTCCAGCTCCCTACTTTAGAATCACGCGATCCTGTCCTAATATCTACCTGTTATAATATAGAGAAAAAAATTAGATCAATATAGCCGGTGAGAATCATCGCCAGTCTTTGCTTTCCGCCGTGCCCCAATCTTCAATTAGCCGGTGGCGCTTAGGAAAAGTGTGTCTAAGAAATTATAGATTTACCGGACAGGGTGATCAAGCATTTGCAGCTTCTATATGCGGTGTCACAAATTTTAATTAACCGGAAACTTGAATCCCCGGCTTCCCCAGATGTCAAAAAGAGATTTCTGGGGAAATTTGACACGTAACTAAACATTTCTTAATCTAATATAGGTAAGTATATATTTATTTATGCCTTTTCCCTCGCCTTCGGCGGTGTTAAGACAAGCTACCCCTTACAAGACATTTAATTAATCAGTATTCAAACTTCTGCTTGACAAGCTCCTCGCTCAGTTTCCATAGCTTCTCCACGGCCTCGGGGTCAGTGGCGTGGGCGTCGGCCTCGTGGATCTGGCTGTTCATCAAGTAGGCAGGTGACTTGGCGGGAATCTCAGGGTCCAGGGCCGCGATGAGCGATGTAGCGGCAATTTGAGTATAGGTCTTGGTTCCGGGAGACTCCCACACCCATTCTTTACCCGTGTTGCGCTTTACAACCTCGGGAATCTGAGCGTAGTCTTCAGGAGTTAAGTGGCTTCCCAGCTCGGTGTCGTGATTATAGCCAGGATGAGTAGCCGTTGACGTCACCCCACGACTGCTAAGCCGTTTATGGAGCCCATAGCTGAATAGGATATTTGCGGTCTTTGCTTGACCATAGGCAGTCCAGAGGTCGTAGGCTTTTCCGCCGGAGAAGTTCCAATCGTCGAAGCGGAAGGGGCTAGCAAGATACCCTGAGCTGGTGAGGTTGACGACTCGTGCTCCACGCGGCTCAGCACCACCAGCTACAAGAGCGGGCGAGATGAGGTTCGTCAGCAAGAAATGGCCGACGTAGTTAGCTGACAGCTGCAGTTCGATGCCCTGCTTGTCCAGAGTATAATCCTTGATGGCCATAACACCAGCGCTGTTGATGAGGACGTCAATTTTAGGTGCGGCAGCTAGGATCTCCTTAGCCGCTCTCTTCACTGACTCATGATCCGTCAGGTCGACTTGCACAAAAGTTGTCTTGATAGAACTATTGATTGCGGCGATCTTCTCCAGTACCGGGTCAACCTTCTTGCCAGTGCGCGATGCTATCAAGATGTGCGTCGGAGCACCTTTAGCAATCGAGACAGCTATTTGGCTACCAATGCTAGGGTGACCGGCTCCCGTGATAGCGAAGGTACGGCCTTTGATCTGGGAGGAAAAGGCCTCTATGACCTGTTCGCTGGTTGCTGTCTCGTCGAATACCGGCATATTGAAAGTTGAACTCGAAGTGTTCTTTGTTCGTATGGTTTGATCTCTAGGAGTTCGGATGCGTTTGCTGAATCTGTTGCGTGTAAAGATCTAACATACCTTTTGATGGGAGACAGAGGCCCTTATATAGATTACGTTAGGAATGGACATGGCTGAGCAGTCCTTTCTGTTTAGTATATAGAGTTGGTGTAGAATCAGAGAGTTAGAGAGTCACTAAGCATGGTTGGAAGATTCTACGAGACGGGGCGACGTAGGATATTTCGAGGTAGCTAGTCGTCGCTACGATGGGCTTTACCGGATGTAAGTGGTTCTTAAGACCGGTGAAGTTCAGTATGGAACCTTGGCGTGTTGAGTATTTCTCACATTCTAAATTTTAAACTACTTATAACATTTGTCATCTACTTGGAACTATTGTGAAAATTGAGAAGTTTCGGAGGAATAGGATCTCCGGTTTTGATAATTGATTGAGAAGGGTTTAAAAGCTGAAAATCCATAAACTCCTGTCCAATTGGAATGCATGAATTGGAGAAGCTAGCGGGAAGCATTCGTAGCCAATCAGATAGATGGAATGGAATGCTTGCCAATTCGCGGACCCGGAAAAGCTATGTCTTCCGAAAAGCTACCTACCTGGGCAATGAGTGCAACCCGCTAGCGGGTCGCTCAACTTGTCTGCCAGTTGGTCAAAACAGTTTTTTAGTTAGTCAGTTAGTGCAATCGATAGTTGTTAGTGTAGGTAACATTTAACATTCAACATTCAACATTCACTAACAACTTACCTAACCTGCTAACCTTCAATATGTCAACCCTACATTAATCCTACATACCTATTTACATATACTTCTAGATATCACCTCCCTCACATTAACCTCGAGATGGTTCTTCAAGATCTAGGCCGCCGCATTAGCGGTGCCTTACACGATGTTACCCGCGCACCTAATCTGGACGAAAAGGTATGCGCCATTCTTTTGTGGCATCGCACCCCGCAATGCGATCTGATGGAGGGGAGGCGAATGCGCTGACTTGCATCGCAGGCCTTCAAAGCCATGCTTAATGAGATCTCAGGCGCCTTACTCGAAGCCGACGTTAACGTGCGACTCGTTAGCAAACTGAAGAATTCGATTAGCTCTACCGTCAATTTCAAAGACCTCCCGCCCGGCGTTAACAAAAACGATTAATTCAAAAAGCCGTCTTCGATGAGTTGGTTAAGCTCGTCGACCCTCATGCCGAACCTTTCAAACCTAAGAAGGGCAAGTCGAATGTCATAATGTTCGTTGGTCTACAGGGTGCTGGAAAGACGACCACATGTACAAAACTCGCACGACATTACCAAGCAAGAGGCTTCCGCGCATGTTTGGTCTGTGCCGATACCTTCCGAGCTGGTGCTTTCGATCAACTGAAGCAAAATGCAACCAAAGCCAAGATTCCATACTACGGTTCCCTTACCGAGACGGACCCGGCCAAAGTTGCCAAAGAGGGAGTAGATAAATTCAAGAAGGAACGATTCGAGGTTATTATCGTGGATACTTCCGGTCGTCATCGTCAGGAATCAGCGCTGTTCCAGGAGATGGTAGACATTCAAGAAGCTGTCAAACCTGATGAGACTATCATGGTTCTTGACGCCTCCATCGGTCAGCAGGCTGAAGCGCAGGCAAAAGCTTTCAAGGACGCAGCAGATTTCGGAGCTATCATAATTACCAAGACGGATGGTCACGCGAGTGGAGGTGGTGCCATTTCTGCTGTCGCGGCAACGCATACGCCCATCGTCTTCATCGGTACAGGAGAGCACATGTTGGATCTAGAACGATTTGCCCCGCAACAATTTGTGAATAAGCTGCTAGGAATGGGTGACATGGCAGGATTGGTGGAACACGTGCAGTCTTTGAAGCTCGACCAAAAGGAGACAATCAAACACATAACAGAAGGTATCTTCACGGTTCGAGATCTCCGAGACCAGCTGAGCAATATTATGAAGATGGGACCTCTATCCAAGATGGCCGGCATGATTCCTGGTATGTCTAATCTCCCAGGAATGGCGGGTATGGATGACGACGAGTCCAGTGCCCGGTTGAAGCGCATGATCTACATATGCGATAGCATGACCGAGAAGGAGCTGGACAGTGACGGGAAGATGTTTATAGAGCAGCCAACGCGTATGACGCGGGTAGCTCGCGGAAGCGGTGTCTCCGTCCGAGAAGTGGAAGACTTACTCACACAACAACGTATGATGGCAGGTATGGCCAAGAAGATGGGTGGTAGTATGAAGAATATGCAGAGGGCACAGCAGGCTATGGGAGGAGGGAACAAGGCACAGCAGATGGCCGCCATGCAGAAGCGGTTGCAGAGCATGGGCGGGGCCGGCGGCATGCCGGACATGGCAAGCCTTGCGAAGATGTTCGGTGGTGGCGGAGGCGGACTACCCGGCGGTATGGATATGCAGAAGATGATGGAAAGTATGGGCATGGGCGGTATGATGGGCGGAGGACGGGGCGGCAGGCGGTAACACGGATTAGGAATGGACGATTCAATACCATCGCATTATCGGTACGGTTTCGATTCATAACGTGGGCATTGCACGGCGTTGGGTGGTAAAACTAATGATATCAATACGAAGATTGGTTTATTGACGACATGCCTTTGGATATCCCTGACTAAGTTGTCTCGTAATCAGGCTTTCTGGCCGATCTATGAAGGTCTCCGCCGCTTAATATTTACCCTTCTATTTACTCCATCTTCCCACGTTCAAAACTAAGCTCGCACCTGTTGTCGTAGATTTACCGTATCTTATTTACATTGACTGGAACCGATGATGGCCGCATCCAACAGGATGCCGATACTGCCTTATGGACGAGGTCGTCGTAGCGTGCGGTGGCCATATTTTTTCTATAACGTTGTCTTTTGTTCGTAAAAGGGATAGACAATCCACAAGGCCCTATTATTTGGGTATCACCGCCGTTATATGCTCTTATCCTAGGAGTTCCCCTGTAAGATGCAGACAATCATGCCAAATCTTGACTTTATAGACTTGGAACTTGTGTTCCAGAAATTGAAATGATGAGTGTTATGGGACTGTAGTTATTTCAACATGAACATCGTACTACCCGTCGCCTTATTTATTTATTATAGTCGGTCGCCCTAATACCCGATGTGTCTTCCAGACTGTACCCTTTCCCGGACATACCTCCGGAAGCATGTATTGTTATTGATTAGTAACCTGACCAAAGGACTCTCGCTCCATTGTTTTTCTCCTTCTCATATGTAATATGCCACAGTAATTGAAGAATTTATCGCGCTGGTGGGTAAAATTTATTCACGATGATAAAATTGTGGAGTTGAGGCGAAGAGCCCCATGATGTAAAATTTTGGTAAGCTCGGAGAATTGTTGAGTCTAGTCACTTACCCATTACCTTAATAGGCGGGTCAGTGGAGATATCTTCAACGGCGGAGGCGAAACTTCTTAAAATAATAAACAGACTTGAAGTCATCGTGAGTAACAAGTTGTGATACCATAGTGATGATGTAAAGCTGACGAAAATGAGAAAAAAAACAGCAATTTACTATAATACAGTAGTTAAAATAAGTTATGAACTAATTATCCTATGCTAAGTTACGAAGCCGTGGCCTAATTGCGTTAAATATCACTAGGGGAAATTAACGTAGGTTAGTTTGTAACTTGATCGATTCTCGGTTTAAAATCCAGTCTCATATCTACCTACGCGTACTTAGGAATTTACCTATCTATGACTTGCCCCTTTATATTCCAATGTCAGAGTAGAAGAATTGTTAAACTGATACTCTTAGCGATACCCAAGGGGAGCATTTGTTCCGGTTAATGACGCACGTTTTCGACCCCCGTCAAAAACGCCTAGTTGGGATCGTGGAGAATCAGGTGCAGGTGCTGAAGATCTCTTCCTAATTGGCGCGCTTCCCTGCTACGTAGCAAACTAGTATGGCTCTTGATAGGCTACCAGCTGTAGGGATCTCATCTGACACGAAACCTGGAGAAGGCTCGAATGAGATTCAGCATTGTCCCCGGCTTAACATTAGGTATTGACATATGCTTCTACAGTATTTTGTACTAGAGAACTTGTATATTGGATAAGCCCCGACACGTCGGTTCCAGCAATCTATGTGGACCCTGAAACGGAAATAAATGAAAATGGATCCAGTTTGATGGTATTTCAAGAAATTGAACGAATCTCCATGCTTCGCCTCTTGTCAGACGTCAGAACTGCGTCTTCGCCTTCACGCGAAGTCCGTGGGGGTCTACCTAGCTCAATATCATATACTGTACTACCGATGATTATTGGCTGAGACACACATAGCTGTTAGGCGAGACACAGTCAGGATGGAATATGGAATCTGTTAGAGTCGCTGATCAGCCTCGCTTGGGGCTTGCTCGGGAGTTAGATCCGTTTTAGCAATGCAAAGTCCTTACGCAAAATGCCTTTATTCCATTACGCGTATGATGCCCCTATTGGAAAACTGGCATCACTATGGTCACGATCACTGCACGTTCCCGTATGCGGACCGTCTCATCCGCCCGGTTACTGCACGCTGTACGACTAGCACCACTTTATATATCGGACACTCGCAGCCCATGAACTTGTTTTAAGGACATCAATCGATCTTCATTTTCCTTTCCATTCGCGCAATTTGCTGACCAGCCTGGAAACGTATAACACCATGTCTCTCTGCACAAGAGCTCTTAGCAGGCGATGCCCCCGCGCATTGTCTACCTTTACGAAATCCACCTCCAGCATTACGCCCATCACACAATTTAGACAAATTCATTCTTCGAAGCCAACGTCAACCGCGCCGACTTCAAGCACCATGGCCGAATTTAACAGGAAAAGTAACACAGTCCCTAAACCACCCGAGTCAAGGGAGAATCCTACTGTGGGAATTGCGCCAAGTCCAGATGAGAATATTGGCCAGAAACGCTTGGCGGATTTCGACCTGAGCGGTAAGGTGTTTATCGTAACAGGAGGCGCTAGGGGGCTTGGTTTATCATTGGCAGAGGCGCTCGCGGAAACGGGAGGAAAGGGTACGTTTGCGCTACCATGTCTTGGCAGAATTTAATGCGCTTACACGATAAATTGCAGTCTACTGTTTCGATCGCGAACCAGAAGCAGACGAGGGCTGGAATGAAGTAGCACGACGAGCTGACCAATTCGGTGGTTCTCTTCATTATAGACAGCAAGATGTACAAGATACAGAAGGCCTTGACAAAACTATTGCAGAAATTGCGGATAAGTACCAACGCTTAGACGGGTTGATCGCGGCAGCCGGTGTCCAGCATCTTTCCCCGGCCCAGGAATGGTATGCTTTCAGTAAATCTTTCGAGCTTAAAAAAAGGCTCCTGCTAATGGCTTTACTAGGACGAGGGATGAGGTTAATCGGATGATGGATATCAACTACACAGGCGTGATGATGACAGCTACCAGCGTGGCTCGCCAGATGTTCAAGTACAAGATTCACGGTAGCATGTGCTTCATTGCAAGCATGTCTGGTACGATTGCTAATAAAGGACTGTTGTCACCGGTAAGCAGATCTTAACCTCCATTTATACCACCTTGCGATACTAACTTTACAACAGGTGTACAACTCTTCAAAGGCTGCTGTTATTCAATTAGCAAGAAACTTAGCCATGGAGTGGTCCCCGATCAAGAAGGATGGCACAGGAGGCATTCGGGTGAACTGCATTAGTCCTGGTCACATCTTGACTCCAATGGTTCTGAAGAATTTCGAAGAAGTTCCAGGTCTCCGCGAAACTTGGGAAAGGGAGAATATGAGTAAGCAAGCCCTTAATATTTGGAATATACTACAGATCTAGGTGTTCTCTAACCTGTTTGTTCTGTAGTGGGTCGATTAGCAGAGACTACCGAGTTTAAGGGAGCCGCCTTGTTTTTGCTTAGCAACGCCAGCAGTTTCATGACCGGCAACAATCTAGTTATTGACGGTGGGCACACAGCATGGTAGAGAACCGCCTCTTTGGTCCACCATAGGCAATTCTCTTACCTTGTTTTCATATCGGAGTTTGGTTGGCTATGCCCGGAGTTGATACCAAGGAGCGAGCATTTCCAGGAATGAAAAAGTGCCCCGACACCGAACAAGTAGGCCTAAATCCATCATGATGGATTTGATGTATTTTAGTTAGACGTGTTGACGACTCGACGATGGATGGATGATATCCTATAGACTCGTTTGTATATTATCGATTGTTAGACCCAGCCCTATTAGGCGGGCCCACAATATTACCTATTGCATACAACCTTAACTCTAAACTCTAAGCTTAAAACTAACTAGTTATAACAACACAACGTAGAGTTGCAGTATCTATATTTAGATACTGGTACCTTCCCGTTACTGCGCGCGATAAATGTATTGAATCTAAGAACGTTGAATTTCTAGAACTGTCGTGATGTATGAACCAAGATCAATACTCGTTAGGGTTAACAGTAGTGTAACGCTCCTGTTTGAGATCTATATAATAGCGCTGCAAAGCAAAAAGAGGCGCATATTAGATGGGGTTAATGAGGGGTAATCCACCAAGATTTTATCCCCTAAAGTATTTGAAATATTCTTATCATCGCATTTAGTTTTTATTGATCTTAGCCTTATTATCGCTATATGCCAATCGCTTTCTATATCGTTACCTATTGCAAATATCTTTAGCATTAATTTTCATTAATGTTGTCGGCACGTCATTATAGATCCTTTCCTATCGTTAATAAGATTTTGGGTCTTAAAGGGTCGGCTTCTACTACTAGGTACCTATTCGACACAACTAATATTTGGAGAGATTATTTCAAATGAATAGGTAGACTTAACCTTAGGTATTTATCCCATGTAGTACCTAGACAGACTTATTTCATCATCGCCGTATGAGTGTTGTCCATAACAAAATCGCTTTATTACCTAGAAACGTCATTTTTCAACCCAGCAGTTAACCAGTGAAGCATCGAATCACAACGAATCGTGATGGGTCCCAGTAAACACTACATAGCTGGACAGTGGTAGTGGGACCTAATGCGAATAATCTCTGTGCTACCGTGCCGTGTTTTCCGAATCCCTAGGGTTAAATTCAAGAAATCTAGACCTCGATTTTAGTTCCCGTCTCGAAAGATTAGGCCACGGTTTCGGAGACCCTGGTGATCTTTCTTGTGAAACTAACGTCATCAAGCTAGTTCAATTCTACCATGTGTGTAACAATGTTATATTGTCTCTCCTATGCACGAGTCTACGTACGACTGTGTAGAGTGCGTAAGCTATATAAAACAATTCGACTGTAAAAAAGAAACAAACAATGCCTGCATACCTAGGTAGTTACAGAACATAATTCTTCTTTCGTATTGGTATCGAAGATACTCTTTAAGATCCCCAATTACTCGATCTGGCAATTGGACAAGCATTGCCAAGTCTGCCAAGTTTTTTCGCGACCATGACGTTCAATTCCGGGGTCAGCGAATCAGATTTGGCAAACAGATGGAGACAATATCTACAACTAATACAACACCATGCTTCACTTACCTAACAGAGACCAACACATCACGATTCATTGTTTCAATTCGCTAACTTGAACGTGGTTGATTGGATTCGTCTAGCATAAACGCTCTTACCCCGGGCCGTCTTTGTACTCGGCTTATGTGCCGAACCTGAGAATTGGCTGGATTTGGTCAGTTTGCGTTGCGCCCATGTCACAATTCATGAGCTTAATCATGACGTCAACTTCCAGCATGTTACGGTGAAATCCTTTTACAGGATGCCGTGATGTGTTTACATTTGATATTTATACGACCTATAGGTCTAAGACAACTGACAATTCTACATTCAGCTTCAACTTCGTCCGCCACTATCAAAGCCCTTTGCCCTCGCCTGCGACTTTCGAGTATCCCCTTATTGGGACTCGAATAGGAAGATCTCGCTCGTACACGCCGTACTCACATTCACCAAAGAAACGCCCAATTTACTATAGCTAAGCCGGAAATCTTCCAAGATGGGCTTCTTTAACCGCCGTCGTGCCGATGGGCCCACCACCGGGCATAACAATGGACGTGCTAACGGACACGGAGATGGGCATGCTCACGATACTCTGGCTTATCCCATGGCTGTTCGTCCGAGTTTTGGCCAGTGGCTCAAAGTCACATGGCTCGACATTGTTACCATGATCTGTATGGGTGCGATAGGGCTTGGCGTATGTTTTACAGTTCCCAAATTGAAACCGTGGTCATAATGCTGACATTCAGTCTAGGTGTACGAGGCGAAACCAGCCCCGACTCGATCATTTGCGGTAACCTTTTCCGACGGCGAGGTTGTATATCCAGAATTCGCATATCCCCTGCGTAAGGAAATCATTCCCATCTGGCTAGCTGCATTCCTAGCGGCTGTCGTCCCGATCGTCGTTATTCTACTCATGCAAATCCGCGTGCGGTCTTTCTGGGATGTGAACAACGGCGTCATTGGGCTTCTATACTCCCTTATTACTGCCGCCGTCTTCCAGGTCTTCCTAAAATGGCTGATTGGTGGCTTGCGCCCCCACTTCCTTGATGTGTGCAAGCCTGATGTGCGACTTGCCAGCAATGATCCAGGCGTTAAGGGTGCGGGTTATAACGCGGCTGGTTTCTCGAACATCTACTACACTACGGAGATCTGCACGGGCGACGAGAATCTGATCAACGACTCTCTCGAGTCATTCCCTTCGGGACACAGCACAGCTGCCTTTGCTGGTTTCGTATATCTATACCTATACCTTAATGCGAAGCTTAAGGTGTTTGCAAACTACCACCCGGCAATGTGGAAATTAGTGTTGATCTATGCGCCGATTCTAGGAGCGACGCTTATCGCTGGTGCACTGACCATCGATGAATTCCACAACTGGTATGACGTTGTAGCGGGCGGCATCATCGGTAGCGTTATGGCTTTCTCCGCATACCGCATGTGCTACGCCGCCATCTGGGATTGGCGCTGGAACCACGTCCCCCTTCACCGCGGCCAGCCATGCCTATACACTTACGACGGCGTCGAGCTCATGGATGCCATGTTCACACGCAAGGCCGGATGGGGCGCTGGAGCTTCGGGCTACGGCGGAAACTCACACACTACAACCGGTCATGGTGGGGTTACTGGTTTCCAGCGAAAGCCGGTTGGGAGTGGCGCTGCACGACGGGGCGACGACATGGTCTGAATGATTACATCACCAAACGCGGTGCATAATGATTTACGACGAAAACAAAAGTTTAGTGACCACTTGGAATATACGAGGGTAAGATATACCGCATAATTGTATTATATAGGTATATAACTGCTTTGTATTTGTAATTTATTGGATAATGATTATGGGGTATATAATGAAGTTAGGGGTGCGGCAATTCAGTATTGGCTTAATATCTAGGAGTAGTTTTTAGATATCAATGCACAATATTAGATGCAAAGCACATGATGAATTTCATAGACCAACCGTCTTATCATTGATAAACATTTCTTTGAGATAGTTCTTGTAGCATGGAACATTGTTATATTATAAATAAGAAAAAAAAGGAAAGCCTAGCAGTGAATTCATTGTACTCTTTAATAACTAGAATTGCACAAAGCCTGCAACTTGGACGGGAAATCACCCCTGAACCAGTGACTCATTAACAGTGTTAATTTCTTTAACAATGGGTTTGTTCTAATTTTTCTCGGTGTTTGTCTCTACCTTCCATTCTCCCACTTTATAAACACCATATTTCGGATCTTGGAGGGCGACTCTACCAAAAGTTCTGTAACTAAAATGGCATCCTCATCTTCCAGCAACTCATCTTCTAGCACCTCATCTTCTAGCACCTCATCTTCCAGTAATTCATATTCAAACTCCTCTGAACATTCGATTTCATCGACAGTTGAATGGCAGCACGAAGCATTCAATACATTTCAGTTCAACGTCCTTGTATTTGCACTGAATAATGTTTGGCCCGACGCAGATTACGGCGACATAACAATAGACAGATTGCGAGGAGGCGGGTGTAATCGAGTCATTGGCTTCACCCGACAAGCTAATGATCGGACGGACTCTGCAGATATCCAATATATCTTACGACTTCCCCGATTCGAGGATATACAATTAGATCACAATGTTGCCGTTTTATGCTTTCTCGAGAAACACACTGAAATGAGAGTACCTAGAGTCATAACATTCGACACCACTGCAGACAACGAGTTAGAATCCCCATATATGGTCCAGAATCGCATCCCTGGGACTGTTGCAGTATCGGCCTTTCCCTTACTCGACCATGCCAACAAGCTGAGGTTTGCACACGAACTTGGGGTTTTTTTCAATGAAATGCTATCTATCAGAAGTCACGCGCCTGGTTATTTAGCATTCTCGTCAAAGTACAATGACTATCGGTCTGAGTTCTGTGTCGCCTCATTTGGGTCTAAATACACTCAGTTAACAGCACCTTATAGTAGTACCAAACCTACTACGCGGACCGTGCGCGACCTCCTGTTGAGTCTATTCCAGGACCAAATAGCTCATATTATGAAGTATCGTCCCACTTGCATCTACAAGCTTGGCCTTTTGGACAAGTTTTGCTCTATGACGTGGGAACTAGAGGCGGGAGGTTGGTTCGATGAAGTTTCTAACTGCCTCGCCCATCTAGATCTTGCTCCGCGCAACATATTGGTTAATCCGACATCTGATTCGCAGCAGCCCATAATATCCGCCATTCTAGATTGGGATGGTGCCGCTTTTATGCCGCAGTTCATGGCCTGTACGCCGCCTCTCTGGATATGGGGTTGGTTAGAGGATGAAGACGAAGATGAGCGGACAGCCAACGATGATCCGCCCACAGAAGAACAACGCCAACTCAAAAGCATTTTTGAAAAAGCCGCCGGTGACAAGTATATGCGATTTGCATACGAGCCTGCGTACAGACTAGCAAGGAGGCTTGTTCGATTTGCAATTGAAGGCGAGCCAGTGACAAACGAATATGTCAGAGAGGGAGATGCAATGTTTAAGGAATGGGAGACTATTAAGTAGCCGAGACAACATAATATCGAATCCTTACAGATTAAGGACTTATAAAAATGCCCGGGATAGGCACCTAAGTAGCGTTGCATGATATAAAAATGAAACCTTTCTCTGCTGTCTAAAATTACCGTTATTAGTAGTCTCACAGCGGGATTAAGCGTCTTATGTATTCTGCATGAATGATAAATGACCAATAGATAACTAGTCTAAAGATTCGTATTGATATGCAATTACTTCATCCTCTTATTATTCCGTGCCCCTTCGTAGCAATGCTGGGGTATGACTTGGAGACGTATGCCACGAAACCCACCTCACTTCATGTGAGGGCCCCGAGTCATATATCTCTCAGCAAATAGGTGCCTCTCAAATAGTCACTGACAAGCACTGTGTAGTAATATCTATAATGGGTCACAATCTCTTCTCAGTCCTAGGTAGTCCGTAAAAATGTCAGATAGTTAATCAATATTGTCTCGCTCCTATAGATAATCGCCTATGAAATATTCACAAGCTTCGCTCAACCGGAATGGCTTGAGCCCTCTAGCCACATAAATACGTCAGCCGTATCAACCTATGAAATATAAACATGAGGCTTCATGGCTACTTCCTTTCATGGACTTGTATCGATATACCGCCCCTCGAGTCTCGCTCGACTTGGACCGAAAGCTCGACAATCCTGACACAAAATTCCCGTAAAGGTTTCGTGATTGTAAAGACCAGAAAAGCTTGTCTCGGGAAGTAATCTACCGCAGCCTTGGTGATCCGACGGTGAGCTCCAACAGACGATGAAGCCGCCAATGGGCTTCATATGTCCTTTTCTGCAGCCTATACACGTTTCTACTGGAGTTTGGCTCCTGGGTGTATGTTTGAAACTGCTATTTGGGAGTATTCTTGTGCAGCAGGGACACCATAAAGAAATGTCATCCGGGATAGTAGAAATGGTGTTAAAATCCGTGGCGAGCATTGCTGAAGGCGGTCGTTGACTAGGGAATGGAACTCGCGGGGCAATTCTGTGACGGGAGGACCGACGGACTTTAAGTTCAACCTCAGTGACCTTGGGAGGCGTAGCCATTTCAGCGCGGTAACTAGTGCTACGAGAGTCCATGAAAATAACTTGATCTTCACCGCCCGGCTCCTTGGTGGATTCAACTGGCTGCTTAGGTTCGTAGTTCCACCCACGCATAAATTCAGGGGTAACTGCCGGAAGGTCCGAGTTGAACGATACTCCAGTCGGCAAGTTGAATTCTGACCATTCAAAGTTATCTATGAAGAGTTGAGAGTTTGGGCTCAATGGCATGTTTGCGTTTATTTCCGGACTTTGCTCGATCGCTTGGCCAGGAATAGTTTGATTGCCTAACCCAGACTCAAGATCAAAATTCTCTGCGAAATTGTTTAAAAGTTGATCAAATTCCTCTGCTTGGCGATCAAACTCTTCCGCCTGACGAAAGCACTCTGTCATCTCGAACTCCATCGCTTCCATCGAGAAGTCGAAGTTCCCCACATCGAAGTCGAAGTCTTCATCTCGGGGATCGAAATCCTCCATCCGGAAATCGGGAGCTCTTACCGGGAAATTAGAGTCCTCCATTCGGGAGTCGAAATCTCCCATCTCGATGTCACCCATGTCAAAATCCATGGAAACTGGCCGTTGGTAGTTGTTAAGTGAGTAAAAGGTTCCTGGGTAGGTAATATGGTATAAGGCGAAAGTTGTCCCTGGGTTATGCTGTGCGGTAAAGGGGGAAGAGGAGGAAGAAAATCTTGCGCGTTTAAATAATAGATATCATCCTTAATTTCGTAGATTTCACCATGAATCCTAGGTTGTTCTAAAAGAGTCAAATACTTGAACATGGAGACGTCATTAGGGTATGATTTGGGCAGTGGTGTATTAGTAGGTTTTCAGTATTGTGAGTTAAGCGGAAAGAAAAACGGACTTGACTTGTGTTTCCATCAAGCATCACTGGGAAACTCAAGTTGCTACCAGGCAACGCGGTCAAAATTTTCAAGGTTGGTATTGCACTACATCTGTCCTCCAACTAATTCGGAAATGGCCATTATGGGTATCTAGTGACTCAGGTAGGTAAAGAGATACTTACATTCACTCAATCTGCTCGAGTTGTTGGTTTACAAGTGGATACCAACACCTAGTAGCCAGGATGACCTAATGGAGATACACTTGGTGTAATAAAAATGCATGAGTAACCCCTATGCACAGTGAATTACATCCTTTCCGCTACTTTTAGCGCTATCTAGTCCTTGACACAGGTAGAGCTAGTAGTAGCGAGGCCGCGTCTTTGTTTGAAGGTAACAACCCTGACACCAAGATCTAGGTTCCAGGTTGATACTTAGACTGACTACTGGCGATCTATCTATGAGGATTGACCATCCTCTATGGATTATAATCGTCAGTAATCGAGAGGAGACCAATAGGTCCCCTGATCTCATAGAGATCTTAAGATCCCTGGGTCTCTTAGGGTTATCACTTGTCCCTGGAGTAACCCGCTTCCAGACCCAAACCCTTCATCCTGGTTGGGTCACCAATAAGGCTGTAGGGGTTCGCTAAAGAGTACTATATTCCTCATATTTCAAAGTAGAACATTCATGATCCAACGATAACAAATGAGGGGAATGAATTGTGCCATTATGCTTATTTTTAGGGTTATGTGGACTGGGAGTATATATAGGGGTATATTGAATACATATAAAGAGGCGTATAGCGGCCTTATGAAACGGTAGAATGGTACGCGTTGCTAGGTCACCAATGTCGTGTCCTGGCGCTCTCTATAAATGATGTTCATCAACGATGCCCATCGAATCCTAACACTTCTTCCTAGACTTAAGCTCCGTATGGCCAGCAACGTCACTACCTAGAGGCCACTAGAGGATCATGCATTGATGAAGCAGCCCAGTATGTTAGGTACCTAGAGCAATACGGAAATTCTGAACTCGTCTACCTAAGATGAGTTGCAGCTTGTAACTAAGGACCACCAGCCTGAGTATTGCAACCAGCAACTCGCTCTAAACTATTGACGGTGTCACGAGGCAAACCAAAAGGTGAGGACACAACTTCGTTGTTCCGCAAGGAACTCTAACTAGGGAAGCTCTGAAGTCAGAGCTATACATACAAAACAGTTTCTTTGTTCTAAGGAGGTCTCATGTCAGAGATGAGCCCGTGAGTGAGGTCATACGTAGAGTGAATACAGGAAGCAGCAGCGTGGCTGCTGTGTGGTAGCAGATAGTAATGGTGATCTATTAACGCTTAACCTCCTAACTAGTAGCGAGGGCGCGGAGCGCCCCTTATATATGATATGTACTGTAGATCTATCCCTAATTCTGACTAGCTATCCTTAGACCCCTGACATCTCAAGTGAGACCCCTGACAGACGGTCCGAGTTATGGGGGAAGCCATGAGACCCTTAGGTACGTCAAACGATAAATACCTAATCTCAAATAAGTCTAAGACAGGGCTCACAAGTCTCCGGCGTCAATAATATATGCATCAACTTCTATAGTGTCAAGTTTATTTTTACTGTTATAGGATGTTTCTAGTAAGGAATTAATTATATTCCAAGTCCACGCTTATACCTTCACATAGTTAAGAACATCCTGTGTTTGAAAGTATCAGCCACTACCTTCGCGATGTAGGATCTCAATGGAACAAAAATATTAGTATAAGTAAAATAGCTTGCCTTCAATCATAGATATACTCAAACGACTTTTAACTTTATCCGTTCATTTACTTGAATCTTTTGCCCTATATATAGGTTTCATTATACCTATTTTATAATTATTGTCAACTCAGCCAATATCACTTGTGACGTCATTCGAGATTGGCATTTAACATAGCGAATTATATGGATTAAGAATTATAGAAGTAATTTGATTGGTTAGCTGAGCCTTTTGCTGATAAACAGCAAAGAAAATCCCGACAAACTCGATATATCTGGTGTTGGCACGGCTGGATTCCGCATGGAAGGGTTCATAAACTACTAGATTATACGAAGTGTTACACAACGTCATGTCCAATGGTTTAGGCTGATAACGTCGGATCAAGTCGAACTGAGAAGGTCTTTGACCTTCTGCTAGCTTCTATATATCTAAGCATGCAGCTCGAAAAATAACTTGAGTGAGTGGGCAGGACTTTAGACTGTGTCAGGGGTTTCACTTGAGACCCCTTTAGAACAAAAAAGCTGTTTGGTATGTATAGCTCTGAAGTCAGAGCTACCTTAGTTAGAGTTCCTTGCGGAACAACGAAGTTGTATCCTCACCTTCTAGTTCGCCTCGTGACAGGCTTTTCCGCAACTTCATAAATGCGGTGGGGATCACGACAATAGGGGATGGGGCAACTCGGGTTGCCTGTGGTAAAAGCTGCACACTAAATGCAGATATACGTGGTGGATATTGTGTGCTTCCATGCTGATGACAATAATCTATGCCTAGGACCTTTATGACCTAGAAAGTGATGCGGCACGTGGAAGGAGTACGGCACCGTTGGAACTTGGTGATGCGGCGGCCCGATGGTCGATTGCTGGCGCCGTACTGTTTTGGAGCGTAGCTATACCGAGCTCGATGGGACTACAACCTACTGGATTTGTAGCGCCTACCCTGATCGGTATATTAGTTCCGCTACGTGTTCTAGCCCAACGTAATGTCAAGGCAGACAAACTTACGTTCAAGGCTTGGGCTTCCTGGACCATATCCCTGTACGCAATTTTCCTATCAAAGGTAGAGCGATGGACCATTTTGTATCAGGGTAGCTAAAAGACACATCCGTTAGGAAACGTTGAGTAGGTAGTTTATGAGATCATAGACACCTAGGTATGCCTGGAAAGAGTTACCATCTCTTGTGTCTCCAAACAAATACTTGTGCTATCGAAAGCTAATCGATGTAATAGAGAATGATGGACAGGTACCTATCTAAGGATGGGGACGAATACACCATAGTTGCACGAGCTCATTACTTGTATTGCAAGAACTAAGTCAAGCCCCCCACACAAGGGAGAAGACTGAGATACTTTACTCGTTCTAGGTATCAGTCACTGGTAATAAAATTGGATATACATCAAGGGGGGTTGGCAGTCATGATCTCACTGATATGATACAAATGTGAGCATTTACAATTGCTAAGATCCTTCGGTTTGAAGCATTAGCTTAAAGGGGTGAAAACACGTAGGCCTTTGCTTTGAGTTATATCAAGTATGATCGCCCTAAAAGGCCTTGGTTCATGCGTGTTCTTCAAGGCGGTATTAAATCAATCGCCGATACTAGAAGAACGCAACCAATAGGAGCTTGCCGTGTATAACAGCCGATGACTCAGCATCTAACAACTCATCATCAACAGGAGGAGGTAGCTTCCAGCACGAAGTACTGCTCATGAAATTGGTTGGCTGACCATCACACTATTTTCAATAGGTGGGCATCGAGATTCGGTCTAGACCCTTTCAACAGTTAGATCATCGATTCTGTCTGTATAGGTTAGGTACGTAGCATCACATTACACACCTGTTGGCCAAGGAGCCGTAGAACCAAACAGTACAAAGTTCATTCCCCCTTATCCTATTTTATTGGACTTCTTCTGGTATCCACTCTACGACTATAACCAGCTCTGGTATATTTCAAGTTACATCACAAGACTTTAGGAGCGGTGGAAATTTGAATTACCTACCTAGGTCAGCACCATACCTCTATGCATACCGGTAGGTATATTGTGGAAGGTTCTTCTTGCTTCTCGAAGTCTGGCTTTAGTTAGAACCATCCGAGGCCATATGTAACAGGAATAGAAATACCGCGTGGCTGGTTGAATCATATGCATTAGGTATTAATGTAACAGAACACGGTCGAACCTTGGTGTAGATTTGCCCCTCTGAGAAGCATAATATGAGGTACGAGCATAAAGAAAATATTAGGAACGCCCTTAATAAGTATTTCCTAGTATCCACATAAACATTCGGTTGGCTCTTATGAACATGTATTCCTGCGATATGGGGGGGGGAGAAGTATTCTCCGTCAGGGGCACCCCTTTCTTGCCCTACTTAACAAACAGTTAGGACGAATAAACTCTAACTCCTGCTTGCACAATTCCCTTAACAAGGACCATGATGCCTATCATTGTTACTTAACCGCAAGGACTACTCTAGTTTTGGTAGAATTCTCTTAGTTTATAGTGCATTTCAGCCTGGGTACACAAATAGAGATACTTTACAGCTGAAATATCAGGAGGAGGAGTAATACTTCAGGAGTTAGCCCCCCGAAATGGCAAGTAATATATAACTCTGTATTACCCAGAATAGATCTGACCCGTATTGGGGTTTGGTACTCAATCGAAGCTTCTCTGGGTATTCTACGGGACATGCCCAGAGTTGTCCACAAATAGGAGCTAGGATATGTAGAATCTTCCGGATCTAGGCATCGGCACGTACCGACAACCTTCTAGAAAAACAGCAGATGAACAGCATCTTTAAGCAGTCGTACCAGCAGCACGGGTGTTTATGCACCCCCTTGAAACAGTTCTGGGCAATATAGGCTTTCGTGGGTGATCTACATGTGCCGAACCACTCACGCCCATCTAATTTTTGACCAGGTCTCCTTATTTCCGTCTCAAATGCCGGAGAGTCTTATTTTTCAATGGCGAACACCTGCTCGCATGTCTCGGCGGCCGAAGCAAACCCCGTCACGAACGACAGTGGCGCCTTTTTCCCGTCCCGCATCAAATTTTGTTGGATTCGACGGTACGTGCCGTCTACCTTCGACGCCTTGCAGGAGGCCGTCTGGCTGGTGCATAGGGTATTGATCTTCGGATGCTACAGCGGCCCGTCGTCGCGGCCTCTGGTCGTGTTCAGGGGTCTAGCCCCTTTGTACGATTCGCCACTGCGTAGCGTCCATGCCGTCTAGCGAGATCCGCTGCGTAGCTGATAGGCCGCGATTCCCATACAGCATGATAACCCCTCACTCATCCTACCGGCTCGCTTCCGACACGATCTTCCAGGACATGTATAAGCGAGCTGACGGGACGAACCTCGCCAGCGTAATGCGAGTGATTCTATGGCGATGTCTCAAAGGTTCTCACGGTGTTGCACACCGGCCGCTGTGGTGTTGGCTACCCCGCTTGGCGACATATAGAATTGACGTGCTAAGATGGAATATGAATGGATCGTTAGGGGATGTGATGAATCTTAGGTAAGGGTGATGGAGGTGATAATGCAAAACCTCTCGGTCCCGTGCCGGATGCGATGCAGGCCCACCCGAATTAGTACGTTACTTATGTCGTTGAGAGATTGCTACCTTTATAGGACGACGCCCCCTAATTTATCCTGAGGCTGCATGATGTATGCAAGCACTATATAACCCCTGTCCAGATAAGATCGAAGACGTGGTGCCCCGGTAGGTATCATGTATATGTTATGGTTGAGATTCGGATAAATAGAGTCTTGGCTTTTGCTTTTTCCAGGTCCAACTTCGGCGGCTCTACGCAGAATCATCCGGCCATAAGAGTATTGCTACGTAGCACAACGCTGTGAGGGACCAGCTTGGCACCTTATAAATCGAGGAGGCTCTTCACATGTCGAATTTGTCATGACCTTTAGATCGAAATTCGATCTCCGAATTCGGTAGAAAATTTCAAATACAACGACTCCGGATTGTCCAATTCGACGCAAGCTCGTTGGATCAACGCACCGAATATGCGAAACACTATACAGAGGGTTAAGGTGTCTTAAACGACTATACAAGTGTAGACTCAATTGCCGTTATCTTTGTTACCTAATATATTTCATGTTAGATGTTCGACAACGTATGATTATGAATAGGACGACGTGGCTTCATTGCCAATCTAATTATCGTGAACTCGGTCTCATACAAGCCAACACAAGGACTCAAGAGAATAGGTCTTCTAAGTTTAGAAAATCAACTACCTATGTGAACTCTTTGTAGCTGTGTGGCGTAGAAAGACGACCAATTAGAGCCGAGGTACCTCTCCTCATTGGGAAAGCAAGGGGATGTGTAGGTCGCAACTTGATTGGCTATTGGAAACAAGTGAAGACATAGGTAATGTAGTTCGTAGCACTCAAGTTTTACTCTTGGTCTATAGATCGAAACACTTCGAAGAAGTTATATTTTACATTATTATGGCTGTTCCTATTCTACTTATAGTTGGTAATATTTCCTGGGTTTGAGTTGATACGGTTATGTGTGACTTAGTTGGCTATGGCTCTCGCAACATTTTCTAGCAGCGAAACTTGGTCATTAGTTACATTGAACTAGCTAGATACTCATAATACAGTAAGCAATCTACCAATACTCTACTAATATATATAAACGCGCCGCACATGTATCTCGTCCATCTACCATCATCGTGCCGTATTGACATTCCCTCTGGAAAGAGAAAATAAAAGGAATAACAGAAAACGCTGCGTAAAAATGGTATGCAAACATGCTGTTTCCCCCCACGTAAAAAACCAACCACCAAGAGAGCAGTAAATCAGTTTTTTTTGTCGTAAGCCGCGAGCCCAGCTCTAACACAACAACGCCGTTGCCCGCCGTCCCCGATACTATTATTAGTAGCATCATTAAGTTCGTCCTTTGAAGGACTTAGGTATATGGTATGAGTCTAAGTTTTTTTTTTCTTCACTGCTGCACCTCCTTCTCGCTGCTCTTTCGCGAGATGTACACTTCGAGGCCTTCCTGGACCACGAAGAAGGTCGCCTTCGCCTTTAGCTCTCGGCCCGGGTAGACCAGCTCGAACTCGAAGTCGCGGAGCAGGCGAGGGATCACCTTATTAATTTCGAGGAGTGCTAAGTTTCGTCCGATACAGACGTGAGCGCCACCACCAAACTATTATTAACGTTAGTATCTAGTGCTTGAGGGTTAATTACTAAATCTTCATGAGGTAACATACCTGGAACATGTATCGCTCCATGACCTTAGCATTCTCGGGGTCCTCGAGCCAGCGTTCCGGGCGGTAGTAGTCGGCATCCTGGCCGAAGGTGGCCTTGTCACGGTGCAGGACCCAGCCGTTAAGAGCCAGTCGTGTACCACCAGGGATGTGACGGCCCTCAATCTCAATACCCTCCGGGGGTACGTATCGTGCGATGTTAACACCGACCGCGGGACGCATGCGCATTGCCTCCTTCAGGCACGCCTGGAAGTATGGCAAGTTCTGAGCTTCAGTCCACTCGATATTACCCTGTGCCGAAATCGTTCCATCACGTGCCGCCGTATCAATCTCCTCTACTAACTTGGCGAGTACCTTAGGGGCAGATAGGACGTGCCAGAAAAACGATTGCATGGTAGAGGCAGTTGAGTCCGAGCCAGCGAAGCTATGTCCGACGTGTCAGTTGATTGGGCTGCTGGGAATAGGGGGAGGTAGGTCAGTGTACTTACATAGCACCATGGGCTACAGCAAAGATGTCGCCCTCATGGAACTTCTTCTTATCCTTGAGGTGGCCCCTAATCAAAGACGATAGAAGGTCCTCGCGGCCATCGCCACTGGCACCCTTGCCATCACGCTCGACCTCAAAGGGGCGACGCTTCTCCATCTCCTCGCGGGCAATACGAGTAATGACCGCGTTGTTGGGGTCGAAGGCAGGAATCCATCTCCAGAGTGGGTTCCTCCTTAGTAGGCAATCAATCTCGGGGATTTGGCCAACAATGCCGTTATACTTCTGGCTGTTGTCGATGGTCTTGATGGCGTTTTCCTTATCGACGCCAGCAGCTAAGAAGCCGAATGATCGTCCGAAAGCCACCTCACCAAGTACATCGAATGCGAAGAAGTGTAGCCAGTCACCAAGGTTAACGATGGTGTTTCGGCCAGGGAGACCAGCCTGCTGGAACCCGGGGATTGCGGTGTCAGGGCAGAACTGGTCGAGCCGGCTGACGAGGAAGTCAATAGTGTCGTCAATGAAGGGGCTGAGTTGGCGCATGGCAGCCATGGAATACGGTACATTGGCCACCTTCTTCTTCATCGCATGCACGTCTTCGCGAATCTCGGTGAAGATGTCCGGATTCTCTGGGGGTGGGAAGACCGAGTAGAAGTCCGTCTTGTAGAAACGTTTTCCGGCTGAGAGAACATGACGAGCAACGGACGGGGAAGAAAAAGAGAGTTCGTTGGGAGAGATGCGTACGATGGGACCGTACTTTTGGTGCAGCTCAATATGATGCAGATGAGTTCGTTCCGATATGGTGGACATAACTTTCCAGAGGCGACTAAAGGAGGCTAAGAAGGGACCAGGGTATTCGCGTAACGGTGAAGCATATCGCTTGTATAGGATCCGGAGGACGATGAAGAGTGGGATTAGGAACGGCCATTGCTCTTTGAAGATTCCCCATGCTGTGAGGAGAATCGTCCGCGTTGGGGAGATGGTAACCTCGTCGGCGCTCATGGTGAAGAGCCTACGTGAGAAATGCGTATATATAAAAAGTGTATGGACAATTCTAGAGATACGCCTCTAGGCGGTAGGAGTTATGCAAATGGGTCGTGTTGAGAATTTCCCTTGCGTTTACTTGGTACACGCTACTCCTGTTGAAGGAGTCCTCGTGGGATTCAAATATAGCAAACAAAAAATATATGACAGCAAGGCAAGTGATGTCAAGACGTTGTTGATGAAGTAATAGCTTAATCAGACGAATTAATCAGAATCGTTAAGCAGACTCAGGGTCCTCAACAATCTGCGATCCCACCGTGGTCCAGATCTCCGGGCAATTTAGATATATGAATTACTCGTCAGTTCCTGCGGCGAGGTCGGGTAAATAGTACAGGAGTTCGTCGATATCCCACCTGATACACGACGCTGTGTTCGTCCGTAGCTTATTCAAGCTTATTAACCTCGGCGCACCCGAGGTTGACCAATCAACGAATTGCCGAAGCCTCTGGTATACCTTCCTTGCTGTCGATGAAGACTTCAGACAAGAGGGCCTGGACACTATGTGGAGAGTCGACGTTGGAGAATTGCGGGGAGTATTCCACCATGGCAAGGATACCAGCTGAAGGCCCACGGGTAACAGAAAGGGTTACCAGAGGTGTGTCGGCAACTGAAATGAGACCGGTTGGATTCGAACTTTCATGGAGATGACCCTGGGGGTTGTCGTAGAAGCGTGATAAAACAAATGCCGGGGAAGCACTACGTAAAACGTGGTGTCCGAGTCCACACCCTCAAGCGAAGCTTGGCACCGGGGCCGTGGGTATGGGTGGATAGATATTTTTAATAACACCAATCATCATCTCTAGAAACGTCATCCGTTCCAACCCAGGCAACTATGTGGCAATCCGTTCACCTGGTTCGTTGACAAGGTCGGTAGAGTTTAGATATTCATAGTCAATGAAATCATGCACTGATTCTGCATCATCTTGTGACATCCCCTACCTTTATCTATGTTTAGTAGGTATATCCTGCAGAGGCACAGGGGCACAGATAAACCAATATGCGTATCTCATCGCGTCGAAAGTTCCCAACCGTGTAGACTCACCAAATTTACATAATACGTGCATACAATAACAAAGCCAACATATCTAATCTACGCCGTCAGCATAAGAGAAGTTGGAATAAAACGTACGACTAGAGTCGTAATATGCCGTATCATTCATTGCATTAACGAGTAACTATGCTTGGTATCATTCCGACCGTCCATCCCCCTTTTTTTTACTATTAGTCCGTAAGAAAAGCATGCGCGTTAAAAGCAGAAACTAAGCTGACGACCGCGCAGGGTATCACTCATCCCACTTTTTGGCTTCGGCGCCGTCAGGTGGTTGAGTCTGGTATGTCTTGCCCTTAGCCTCAGACCAACTTGTGCTGAGCGATGTACCGTTACTCTCAATGTAGCTCTTCATCATGGCACGTCTCGTATCATCGTCTGCATCCTTGTAGAGCTTCTGAAAGAACGAGTTTACATCGGCATCCTCCTTGGATTCGTCATCACCATCATCATCACCAATCCTATCCCAATTCACAGCTCCTTTCTTCGAAGAGGTAGGGTAGGCTTGGGCGCTACCGACGGTTTTCGTTGAATCCGTCTTGCTAGTAGTTGGGGTAGAATCGCTAGCTTGCGTGGGGTTACCTTTGGGCTGAGTGGCGCCGCTCGCGCTCGCAGAAGACGATGTAGCTTCGGTTGCTGCGTTTGGGATCTCAGAAGATGCCTCATGCTCATCTAAGCCGGCTGCAAGCTTGTCCAACAGAGCACCATACCAAGCATCCAGGTCGAGACTAACATCTGGAAGCTTGAGCTCTTCGGGATGATTGTACCTAAGAAAAAATGTTAGCGTTGTGAAGTCCTAGCATAAGCTCAACACAACAGGATCGGATACGAACCCCAAACGAGAAATGAGTGTGGAGAATCGTTCGAACGAGGGGGCCGCCTTAGTGTTCCCCGCAATATTGGTGAATCCTTCGGAGTCTTCCCGTTGCAGCATGGGCCATTTGCCAGGCGTTTCCTTTTTAAGGACTAGCTCGACTTTCATCGACTTAACTGTGTGTTTGGTTTCAGCAGGCTTGACCTTGCCCCAGAGGTGGAGCTGGAGAGAGTCAGGGTTAAAGTCGGTATTTGAGATTGGTCCCATAACCACTTTTTGAGGCTGGGTGACCACGGTAAAACGATCTGCTGGCACGTTCTTTACGAAGAAGTCGGCATTAATGGTAGTGTCTGTCTGATAGAAACTTGACCTGACACTTTTTACTACGAATGCAGTAGAAAACTGCTTCCATATCTTCTCCCAGGCGTCACGTTTCGCGTCGTCATCACCACCTTGATTTGTCGTGGACGAAACAGTACGAGGTTCGGTACCAGCTTCATCGGATGGCTTAGGATATTTCGAAACATTTACCTTCAGGCTACGATGCCCAGCTGGTAAGTTTCCTAGATGGCTCAATGCTTGCATACGCCACGAAGTTGCCTGGTTTTTCAACGATGTATCTTTCGAATTTGTTTGGGATCCGCCCATTGCAGCAGCGATTCGCTGGTCTCTACCCAGCTTATCATCGTTGATATCACTCACGCGAACGATATAGTCTCCATTTTCGTCAACTTTGTTCTGCTGGCCATCATCTTCAGTAGCCTTGGCTTTATCGACTAGCTTGGTGGCCCAAAAGGCACATATATCAGCGTCTGCATAGCGACCCATGCGGAAAAGGGCAATTGCTCGTCTAAGCTGAGCCTCAGCCATTTGATCTCGGTTAGCGCGGGAGAAAGCTACTTGTAGAGCCTTCTCGGCATCGTGTAAGGCGAGGTCCAATTGATTAGTCCGCAGATATGCTTTGGAACGCTCAAGCAACCAGAGAGGAGCAGGGCGTTCCTTGAGAGCCTGGGATAGCTTCTCGATTCCTTCCGTATATTTTCCAGCAGCCACGGCCTTGGTGCCCTGATCGGCAAGGATGGCGGAAGACATGGTGACAATCCTTAATTTGGAAAGGCTGTTGATAATTTAGTGAGGTAGTAGTAGTTGTTGTTGTTGTAGTAAGGGTAAGAGTGGGATAGAACGTGTGACACCTACGCCAAAACGGCTTTTTGCGACCGAATTTGGTAGATGGTGGATGGTAGATGATCACGAACTTGTATTGGGGGTTGTATTAAGGGTCGTATTGAATGTATTGATTGAGAAAAGCGACAGAATCACCAAAACTGCCAATCAATACCTGGGACAATACCTAGGTATTTATAGTCGTTCTAAAAGTGAACGTTCCCAAAATTGTTGTCTGAGCGTCTGAGCGTCTAAACAATCTTTGTGGTAATAAAAGTTGTGTTTGTTTAATAGCGTTGAATGCTTCACTTTGAAAATACCCAGGTGTAGGCCGATTCGCTTCAGCTCTAGTTACCTAAGAGTCAGAGCATATCGTGGAAGCTACTAGTCATAGTGGGGTTTCCTCCATTCTGCCGTATCTAGTGTATAGCTAAAGATGGCAGGCGGTATTGTACTAACTAGGTTTAACCTAGGCTGTAAGTTGCAACCTGTCACTCACCGCCTATCGATAAGCCTACCCTTGAGGCTGCTAAGGTTAGCAAAAGCAAAAGCAAAAGCAAAAGCTCTATCCACAAAGGCTGACGTCGCCGCGTGAATGTAAACTATCCCATTTATCAAATACTAAATAGGTAGGTACACATTGACAATCCCCATTAGCTCTCCGAATTAAATTACAAGTAATATATTTCCAAAATCCACGACACTCTCGACCTTGACCCTGCAAAATATTAAGCTTAATTAGTGAATCTAAATTAGTGGGTAGTTCTGTACCTCAATGTAGGAATACCTACGTCAGGGCTCCTACGTCAATGCTTCTACCTCCCACGCCCAGACAAGCACTATGATGAACGCAACCACCTGTCATAACATATGTATTCGGTATCAAGGTGAAATCCTATTAATGAAATTATCGTCACCGAAAATCAAAACCATCATATGTGACATTAAGGATATTAGAATTAATTATTTATCCCACCCAGTAAACCTATCCTTACGTCATCGTCCTCTCGAATACAATTCTCAATTTTCACATGTCTCATACTAGACTTACACCCATTACCCATTACCTATCACCCATTATACTACCGTCTCATTAGGGTACTTCGTCGCAAACATTCCTAGGGCCTTCATCGTAAAGGTGAACTTGTAGTTCGGGTACGAGATCATACAGCTCTTGTTGAACACACCTTCGATCGCCTCTTGTTTCCATTCGCCGTTGGGTTGTTGTCTGTCCATAATGAGTTTGATACCCTTCTTCAGGGGTTCAATGTCTGGGTAATCTGCTTTCATGAGACCGATTAGCGCCCATGCTGTCATCACAACCTGCGAGCCCGTCGGGTGCTCAGTGTACACCATTCTTTCGCACGACTACAAGTAGTTAGTATATGTCTATGTCAAATTCAAAATGCCAATTGATCTTACGCGGTAGCTTTCTGACCATCCCCGTCCTCCCTTTGCTTGGAAATTAAGAAGTCGCAACCTCTTTTCGAGTAAGAGCTGTTGCCATACGTCTCGCCAATGCTTTTCAAGCTTTCTAAGGCGAACATAGTCGCGTAAGTATAACATATGGCCCAGCTGCCATACCACGATCCATCTGGCTGTTGGAACGTTTTGACTGCTTTGACCGACCGTCCGATGAACCCCTTAATTTCCTTGGATCTATAATCAGGCCAGTGTTTCTGGAATAACGAGAGCGCGGTGACTACTGCTGTCGTACACTCCACGTAATCGTATTCGACCATAATTTTACCGAAAACCTCCGCCGCATTCAGCATTTCCATAAGTTCACTCCCACGCGTGGGCTCGTACGACGAACAAGCACCAGATTTATTCTGGTAGGTGAGGAGAGTATCAACGGCATCGAATATGCGCTGGTCTTCAAGAAGCTGGGGGTAGTCAGGAGTATGCTGTAATAAGATGACAGATTTCAACGCCTCCGAAACACAGTCGCATACAGCATATCCCTGATCCCTAGTGCTGAAGGCCCACGCACCCTTTCGCTGCTGCCGGTAGCACACATCTTGGTCTTTACAGTTTTCCCGTATTTGCTGATTATCAAGAAATATCAATGCCTTGTTCAACATCGGTTTCCAGCGAGGATCCCGCTCGAGCCCCGCATCCGTCGTGGCCTGAATCAGAAAAGAGGTATCCCAGCATTGAACACCATTGGTGCCATTGCAAAGCATGCCTTCGCCATTAACCCACATCGCATCTTCTAACCTCTCGATATGTCTCCTGACCGAGTATGAGCCTGGACCATCGCGGATATAGCAGACAATAGTGTTCATTGCCGCGTTCACAGGTGCCAAATCCGCGAAGTCCGTGTTCTCATCCTCCATATCGATCAGTTTACTAACCCAGTCCTCGGCCTTCTGGGCAAGCCCCTTGGTGCGGAGGTATGGGTTCCAGATATTGACGAGAAACCAGTTGGCAGTGTTTAGAAGCCAAGACTTCGGATGGTAATTGTCGACAGAACATATACTGTTTCTGTTTCCGAGCCAGTCAACCTTTTCCCATGGCTCTACGAATAATTCTTGTCTTAAAGCCCGGATTATGTCAGTCTCCTCGCAGGACCATTTCTTCTCATAGATGTAGCTCATAGGTAAGAAGACCTGGCGCATGTGAATCCACCATCTCCAGGGGGCAATGGGCACCCAGTCAGGTAGGAGCCATAACTCGGGGGGTACGGGGTTGACGATATCCCATTTACAAATACCCAGTACACTCAGCCAAAACTTAGCCCAATGAGGGGCGAATGTAGCTCCTCCTAATTTGTGCAGTGTTCCTCGAGCCTTGACCATAACCGGATGTTCGGGATCGAGACCAACAATACGAAGAACAGCATAATTCAACGAAGTTCCGAACACGGTGCTCTCTCCTTCTGTATGCAGGCCCCAACCGCCATCTTCGGGGTGTGCTCTTGCGAATAAATAGTTCTTTATCTCCGTCGCGACATACCACGGAATGGGCGTCTTAGTCGCATACCAAGTAAACACAATACCCGGTAATAAGAACATAGGTCCTCCATATTCGCAACCCCACTGGCCGGAAGGCAATTGGAGCTTCTCGAAGAATGTCAGACCATTGACGACGGAATCGAGGGGTTTCTTCGGCTTTGGTAGATTGGGAAGACCCTATAACGGATGAAAGGGTTAGCTACCTTAGCTATACCGTTTGGATAATACCGCTGCGTGACTGAAGCTATTCGGAAGGATGGGATCTCACAGTATCCAACCCGAGATACCACTTATCGGCATAACTCTGCGGCCACTTCTCTACAGCCGCATCATCTTCTACATAATGCCAAGTATGTCTCCCTTTTTCGTCCAACATACGCCATCTTGTCAAGTCGGTCTTCTCCTCAAGTTTCGGGCGCTTCGACGTCGTCTCGGGCGCGTCTTCGCTAGCGCGTTTCTTGGATCGTGTCGTAACAACCATCTTTAACGAAATTGGGATATTAGGTATTAGGTGGTAACATTAAACCCGGTTCAGAAGGACAGTTGTAAAAGAAGAAATAACATGTGGCTTAACATAAAACTCAGGCCATCTAATAACTTTCCGGGGTATTCGGGAATTCATACGATAGGTGATAGGTTATGCAGTTGTATAGTTGTGCAGTTACACATTTATGCAATCGTGCACTCAACATTTTCCCCTTATTTCGCGCCGCTTTAAGGTGGAGCAACCCCGGAGCTTGGCCGGAGCGTGCAACCAAAGCTTAAAAGAAGATCATAAGAAGGGAATGATTTACATAAAATATTTAGGCTAACTCGAGATGCTATTATTCATAGTTTTCGAGATCTACCTTTTAGGAAGTAACTAGTTAAAGGTACTATCGTAACACTACAACACCACTGTACGACCTAAAGCATTTTAGAGTAAATTTCTTATTGATATCTTATCCTACCTCTTATCTCCAACCAATTGAAATAATAAAGACTTTTGATTTGGCAATTACAATGTCGAGCCCTAGTAGAAAAAAAGAGGGAGCGAAAAAAAAAAGAAACTTTAGGCTGACTCATAAGTGCGGCCCACACAAACGTTTAACTAGTAACTAGATCTAGAATACTTAAAACATCATCCCACTTTCCTTTACGAGTCGTTTCTATCCGCATCAATTCATCGTGTCCAGTGCTCTCAGTTATACAGTTCCATAGAAACGAACAATCCAAGATGTCTAAGGGCCGTGTCTGTCTGTGAGTATTTTCACTTGTTAAGAAATCATTTTTTGTCATCATTCAAAGCTTTACTGACCCTTTTTGTAGCGCCTACTCTGGAGGTCAGTTCTCTGATTATATCCCCGTTATCGGCTCTCTTTTCGAGTCACAATATCACTGTCTTTTGGTTATGATGGCCTAAAGAAGAGGTCATCATAGCCATAATAACGATGACCATCATGTCAATATTTAGGAGTATTCAACCCTCACTAACACGAGATATATCAAAGGTCTTGATACCTCAACCATCTTAGTATGGCTTATTTCTGAGGGCTACACTGTCGTCGTAAGTTTGCTATATTGTCAAACCTAAATACAAATCAAAACTAATATGTAACCAGTGCTTCCTAGCAGATGTCGGTCAGGAAGAAGACTGGGCCGCCGTAGAGAAGAAGGCTCTTAGCTTGGGTGCAGAGCGCATGATCATTGACGTACTTACATCCCATTTTCTTCACCCCTTTATTTTCCCGCAAAGCCACCCCCCTACTTATATGAGAGTGACTAACGTCGGAGTATATAGAATCTCCAAGAGGAATTCGTAGAGAAAGTCATCCACAGAGCAATCCAATGCAATGCCATCTATGAGGATCGATGTAAGCACCCAGTCTTTTCTAACCTAAACAACCATTGACCATTTATTAGACCTCTTGGGTACTTCTCTGGCTCGCCCCATCATCGCCAAAGCCCAAGTTAAGGCAGCCATTGAGAACAACTGTGACGTACGTTGAAGTTTCAATCTCGCTATCTTCCAAAGATTCTGACAGGAGGAATGCTAATATATTATGAAACGAGTAGTTCGTTTCGCACGGATGCACAGTAAGTAGTCTACTTTCCCCTATTGGCTTCTCTCTCTGAGAGTAATAAATACTAACTCAGGTGGTAGGGAAAAGGGTACTTATCCTCAGTTCATCGTTCATCATCTCATTTTAACTAATAAACACAGCAACGATCAAGTTCGCTTCGAGTTGGCCTTTGCGGCCTTGAGACCCTCTCTGAAGGTCATCGCCCCTGGCGACTACCAGAATTCTGCGCCAAATTCCGTATGCAATATTACCCCTTTTAAGAATCTAAGACGTGTGCTCTAACTAATATTTATATAGAGTCAGTATTCCCATGCCAAATCCTGCATTCAAGACTCAATTACCTGCCTCATATGGAGCTGGGTTTCCCGAACCTGAGTAGCCTACGACTTGGCTGTGGTATCAATGATTACGTCTCGGTAAACGGTACTAACACTTATTTCTAGGGGTCGTGCGGACCTGCTTCGCTACGCAGCTGAGAAGAACATCCCCGTTGTACGTATTTCTTATAGATACTCTTTCGACCTTACAATAACGCTAATATATCGCAGAGCTCGACTCCGAAGGAGCCTTGGTCTAAGGATGGTAAGAAACCCATTGATTTCGCTTCCCAATACAACCTGATACCACTTAAATCCGCTTCGCTTCCATAAAATGCAGCTTGGTAAGCTACATAACAATTTCAAGTCGCTAATCAGAACACGTATAGATAACTTAGTGCATTGCTCATATGAAGCCGGTATCCTCGAAGATCCCGATCACACCCCTCCGTAAGCTTTATCACCATCTCCAAAAATTGTCCTGTGGCCATACTTGGCATCTAAGTGCATACCCAAATCCATCTCTCGACAGTCCAACTTCAGGTAGCACTACTGACCGTCTCGTAATAGTAAGGAGTTATGGACCCGAACTGTAGACCCGCTCGATGCTCCTAACGAGCCGACTGATTTCTCCATTCACTTCGAGGCAGGCATTCCTGTGAAGGTTGTCCTTGCAGGCCAGGAGACTACTGGCAGCGTAGCTGTGTTCAAGCTCCTGAACAAAATCGGCCACGACAACGGCGTAGGCCGAATCGACATTGTCGAGAACCGCTTCAGTTAGTGTTAGGACGGAAGGATACTGAGCGTAGCCGGGCTAACTTTACCAATCTTAGTCGGACTCAAGAGCCGTGGTTGCTACGACACACCGGGACTGTGAGTTCTCATCGTCCTAACCCACGACCTTACTCTTTGACTTCTAGCATTGCTTACTGACCATTATCTTACAGAACCATTGCCCGACTCGCACACCTTGACCTTGAAGGTTTAGTTCTCGACGGCCGAGTCCGTGAGTTGCGTGATCAGTTCGTGACACATTCGTGGAGCCGCCTACTCTACAACGGTCTCTACTTCAGCCCTGAGAGAGAATTCCTCGACAATTCTATTGTCTTCTCATCTAAGAACACAACCGGTGTCGTGAGATTGAGGGCTTATAAGGGACATGTACGTCTTAGCTGAGACTAGTTCTCATAAGATAGGTAACTAACACAGACCTTTAGGTTTACGTTCTCGGCCGCTCCAGCAACGCCAGCAACCTCTATTCCGAAGAGTAAGTCCACTCCAAGCCCCCCACTACCTAGAATGAAGTCCTATCTATGTTCTCTCCATAAAATACCAAAAGGCAATTACTTATTCTAATCGTTAGGGCTGCATCTATGGACTCTCTAGAGGGATTTTCGCCCCAGGACACAACTGGCTTTATTGCTATCCAAGGTTAGTTATCTTATTTCTCTTCCGTTCGGGATTGCTACTCTACTTTATTCCCGCTTCTTGAAAACGAAGCTACATAGAACAATAACTAATAGTCTTTCTCTCTCTACAGCTATCCGCCTCAAGAAGTACGGCGAGCAGCGCGACAAGGATGGCAACCCCCTAACTCAGTCCTAGGTTATATAGAGGGTTGCTTTGGCTAGACAGCTAGCAATACTGGTGCATATTTCAGATATGCGCATACCAGGTAATGGAATACCTAGGCATTCCATGGACTGAGGTTAATAAAATTCATACACAATGAGTCTTCACCTTTGAACAATCTTTTGTGCTACTTTGGTTCATCTCTTCCCAAGCCCTAAGCTTTCGGAGGAGTACCATGGCATACATTCTTAACCATCCTAGAATATGGCTATTGCTAATCCTATGTAAACTCGTATTCAACCATGCTGTAGCCCAACTCGTCATCGTACTACCAAAGATGTCTAGCTGCCGGGGTCGGTCCAATGCATAATTCGGTGCACTTTAGCATAGTATAACTTTCTCACAAGATAGAGGAAATAAGAGCGGCGATAGCGCTAAGCCTTTTAAAATCGTACCGCAGAGGTTCATGGGTAATAAGTGGAGATATCCGTTATTTACCCCTGACACGCTGCACCAACGGCAATGTGGATAATGCTAGGGTCAGCCATAGGGCTTAGGCCTTATGTAACAAGCTTCAGGAAACATTGAGGTAGCAGCCATGGCAGTAGTGACTGCCCTGAAAGAAACCATTAGCGTCATAATCGGAAGGCAAGCATGACCTTCACAGTGTATAATCCATTCCAAAGGCACAGAGAAAATGGGGAAAAAAAACATCATTTTGTCTGCACCACCTTCAACGACTATGGAGAGGCAATCAGACAACATTGTCACGTTTAGTAGAGATGCTACACGAAATACACAGTCCGGAGCCGTCATAGCTAAGATTAAAGATATCCTGGAAGGGATTATTGATGCACTCGGCGAGAATCGTGTTCTCGATATTCCTCTTCGTAATCGTCGGTCAGGTAACGAGAACCTTCTCCGATTCCCAGCGAGCACGGAGGCAGAAGTAAAAAGATTCAGTAAGCTCGTATTCGGCGAAGAGCCTTTCATTTCGCATCCACATTGTATCGCGATGCTAATGTCTCATTGTAAGCATGCGTTCTTCTGATTCTTCATCTATGCTATGAGGCGCTTTCCTCTGACCACGTCATTACGAAAAGGTCTGTTCTTTACTGTCTCTGCTACTCCGATAGGTCCAGGTATAAAACAGATTCACTAATATGGACTTTAGAAATATATACTATCAGAACCCAGATCTCTTCGGCAGCCAGCAATATGTTGATCACTTAGTTGATGATATCGCTTTTACTTTCGGAGTTGGTAGAGACGCGTTAAATATCGTATGTATGCTTCAAGTGAAGTTTGAAGAAAGATGAAAGGTTGAGTATCGAAGTAGGTTGCTGCATATAAGGGCCTAATCGTAGGAAGTGTTATTATTACTTTGAAGAACCACTCTGTCCTCGACTGCAGTTCTGACAATAACGTAAGCATACAAGCGCCTAGAAGAGAATATTCGCTAAAGTATGGATAATAACTATGGTTAGGGCACCTTGATCCCGCATACCGAATCTATTCGCCGCGTCGATATAGGTCAAACGAAGTGGATTATGGTTATTGAAAAGGAGGTAAGCTCCCCCTCGTCTGGATATCTGGTGGACATTATCTGATGCCCGTACTAGGCCACTTTCCGGGGACTAGCTGCGTCTGGATACTACGGGATGTGTGATGCAGGTGTGGGTATTCTTGTTACGGTAAGGTACCACATCCATAAACATGATTTTCTGTTCTATTGCTCAATAATACCTATTCTCAGGGGAAAGGCTATCCAGACCTGGTGACTCGGCAATTTCTCAACCTTCTACATTCGGCTTTCCCACAGCTTCCCATTTATGCACTTGTCGACTTTGACCCTAGCGGAATTGCGATTATGCTTACCTACAAATGTGGCAGCCAGGCACTCGGCCATGAGGAGAATATCACAATTCCGGGACTTTTGTGGCTTGGACCAAAGAGCTGTGACATTCTCGGTCAAACCCACTGTTCTTTTGAGTCTCATTCAAGCATTTCCGATGATTTCCGTTCCGAAAGTGGTCAGGATCAATCTCCATCAACTTCATCACTTAGTCTTTCTCTTTCTATGAATCTGGTTGATGCTACTACTAGCCTGAGTACTTCTGACCGACGGAAAGCGGTTAACATTCTACACAGACTGGATAGTCACTCTATTAAAATCATAGACGATTCAAACTTAGCGCACGAGTTGCAACTAATGCTTATGCTAAATATCAAGGCCGAGATCCAAGCAGTGGATGATTCCGGCAACATGACGGGCTGGTTGGATGAAAAGCTTTCGAATTACTACCGCTAAGTGAGAAAATATTAGAAATACCTATGTAAGTTAGAGGGATATACTACAGTTCAACGGTACTTGATTTACACTTTATGTTGCGGCATATAAGACCTAACCTAGCTGCATTGTCAAGTTTTAGGGGCATCACGTGATTTTATGACCCTATCCGAGGTAAACGCCCAACTTTAACGCTATTATGAAAAGGTACTACCACTAGAAATTCAACCGAGCCTTAGAATTCCAGCCAACTTACAATTCAATAGCCGGCGATCTCCCTGGGGATTGAAAATAAAGTTTGATGCACATCTGTGCGAAGTTGTTGTCCAATTTTGTCCGCACGAAAACGGTCTTGTCAAAGCAACTAAAAATTTTCATTTCGCTCTCCAAATTCAGCACTCACCCAAAGAGCACGGACCAGGACAAAGATACCCTGATATCTGTGTCAGTTTGAGATTTAATTATTCAGTTAATTATTTCGAGAAGATAAGATTAGAAGGAGCAAGAATGGCACCTAAGTTATCGGAAGATGAGATTGATGATCTCATTTACTTAGCTCGTACCGGCGATGATGCGGAGCTCACGGGAATGGTTCAGGAGCTTGCTGACCGGGAGGGTGCCACACGGGCCGAGATCATAGCGGCAGCCAGGGATGACGGAAAGGCAACTTGCTTGCATATGGCAGCAGCGAATGGTCATGCGAGTAAGTTGACAGCTATTCATTCTGATATATCAGAACTATGTACCATTGGGATTATTTTCGAGGTGTTTTTATTAACATTTGATTAGAAACTGTTACTTTGATACTATCGCATTTCCCTGCTCCTTCCAAGTCGCCGAAAGAAGTAGGGCCTACATCATCTTCAGATGAAGCTTCACCACCCGCAAACACGGAAACAGAGGTACCTTATATCAACTTACAGAACTCCTTCGGGAATACAGCTCTACATTGGGCATGTCTAGGCGGCCACCTGGACGTCGTGAAGCTTCTCCTATCGCGAGGAGCATCGCCTACGGCCGCTAACGACAAAGATCAGATCCCACTAGATCTGGCAGCCTTCAATAACCACATGCACGTGGTGGACTACTTCCTATCGCAGAGCAAGGATTTAGAGGGAGATAATGCGAAGGAGGGAGGTTTAGAGAAGGGCACGCAAGATGTGCAGATGGAGGATGGTGGTAGTATAGCAGAGGATGGAAAAGTAGGGGGTCCAGCAGATGGACCCAGTGGGTAGACAGACTCTAGTAACAACGATAAAAATCCAACTCATAAGAGCCGAATAACTCTTGATTCTATGCGAGTCTTTCAGGGGTAGTGTCACAATTGTTCCCGCACGGAACATTGCGTAGGTACTTAGAGAAGGAGGACCAAACTGCCAGAACTCTCACGTATACAAAATGCCAGGATTTTACCTAGACGAGACATCCAGAACGAGGGATATTTTCAGTATGCGTAGCAGCAAATCTCTACGACTGGCTTGATTAGAGTTCCTCGCGAAACAACGAAGCTGTTTTTATAACTACGTCTTATAAGTTCGTCTTTTACCTACCTATAGGCTTATATTCCCGCTTGCCGAGCCCTTCATCCTAACCCATACGATATGACATGTATTTTATTGCTAACTCTTAAAAACGGACAAGCTTTATGTAATTCGCTAAATCTGCGTTCGGAAAGGTCTAGGTAATTACATGCTGCATAATAGGTAAGGTAGTAAGGGGGATAAATAGCTCAACAATAAAGCTGACTCCGTGATACGCCACCTGTGCTGTACAGTCTATATTAGGTTGTATTACCGCGAATAGGGCGGTAAGTTATGATTCTTAAGTATTGTTGTAGTCAGAATAGCTGCAAGGAGAAGCAGTACATAGGTAAATTGTAGGTTGACCTGTGATTTGTCAATATGGTGGATCGTTCAAGTTCCCGTCAGCCCGGCGATAAGATAATGGTAAAAACCGCGATTAGGGGATGTCTTACAGCTTACTAATTTTAGAATCCGCCAGGGCGAAAAATAAAAATAAAAATAAAAATAAAAGAGCATACAGCGCAAGTCCGATGAGTTAGTACATATTTAAGAAGTGGCGCTGCACATAATTTGGTGCTACCGATTGTTGTTGGTAGGAGGTTGCGGCAGGTCGCTCTTTGCGCTACCAGGACCTGTATAGATAAATATTCTCTGTTACTTTCAACTACTCAATATTTACATCCTACTCCGTTCTGTTGCGCAGTCAAGTCGTCATTCCCGAATAATCTCCGACTCTATGAAAACGGAACCGTATTGAATTTACCAATTTAAACAGTTTGCGACATATCAAATATCTATCTCATCAGCAGGATCTAAGAATCAATTCATTCAATCGGAGATCTAGGTCGTACGAGGAAAAGATGTCGGACCCAGCTTTTGATGCCAAGTCGGCATCATTTTTGGAGTGGTTCAAAGCCTGGCCAGGAGCAACTTTCCATCCTAACATTAAGATCGAAGATCTACGCGCAAACGGCGCCGGAAGAGGAATTGGTGCGGCATAAGCAGAACTCAACATTGCATTTAACGAACATACCTAAATCGCTAACCAATTATGTATTTTGATTAGTTACTACTGCGGACATCCCTGAGGATACCGTGCTATTTTCTATTCCGAGATCAGCAATCATCAACACGGAAACTTCTGATCTCCCCAAACGCATACCCCAAGTCTTTGAGACGACGGGTTTAGAGGATACAGATAATGAAGCCGACGAAGATGGAAGCGAAACGAGCGGCCCTCCTGACAACTGGGTCTCACTTATCCTCATCATGATATATGAGTACCTTCAAGGCGACAGATCTCGATGGAAACCCTATTTTGATGTGCTTCCTAACCAGTTCGAGACTCTGATGTGGTGGTCTGATCAGGAGCTGGGTGAACTACAAGCAAGTTCAATTGTGTCCAAGGTTGGTAAAGAAGAGGCCGACGGTATGTTCCGCACTCGAGTCCTGCCAGTCATCAACGAACATGCCGATGTCTTTTACCCGCAAGGGTCTGAGAGACTTAGCGAGGATCAATTGATGCTTCTGGCCCATCGCATGGGAAGCACCATTATGGCGTACGCTTTCGATCTAGAGAATGAAGACGAAGAACCCGAGAATGATGATGAGTGGGTTGAGGATAAAGAAGGCACTCTTATGATGGGAATGGTACCGATGGCTGATATCCTAAACGCTGATGCTGAATTCAACGTGAGCATACTTTAAGGTTATAATACCTAATTTGCAGACATATACTAATGATCAACAGGCTCATGTTAACCACGGCGAAGATAGCTTGACTGTCACTACCCTGCGGCCAATTCCTGCCGGGACTGAGGTACTTAATTACTACGGGCCGCTTGGAAATGGCGACTTATTAAGGCGATATGGATACGTGACGAGAAATCATGCCCGATATGACGTGACGGAAATATCCTGGGACCTGATAGTGTCTGTACTGAAGGATACGCTCAGGTTGGATGAAGCTGTCTGGGGTAAAGCGGTAAGTGATAAGATCAATACTTCGTCGATTCCAATGCTAAATTTCGGCAGGTCAACGAACTAGACTTGGAGGAAATTGAAGATGCCTTTGTAATCGAACGAGATTCAGGAGAGCCAAACTCCAGAGGCGAACTTCAAGATGAGCCTGCCTTCAAGGAGCTTCCTTCCGATCTAGTGGATCAGCTCCATACAATACTCAAGGCAATCAGGAAATTCAGCCCGACCAGTATTCCCGACAAGGCGACACGGGATGAGATCACATCGTCAGTTGTACATCGCGCTCTCGAACTAAGATTGGCTCAATACGTTACAAGTCAAATATACGATTTGGATCTATTGTCCGGCAATAAGGTCTCGGGCCGGCAGAGGCTGGCTGTGACTGTGCGATGGGGCGAGAAGGTCCTGTTACAGGAAGCTATCAATTTCACACAAGAAAAGGTGCTCAAGCTGAAGGCGAAGGCAAATCCGGAAGCCGAGCCCTACGCGAAAAGGCAGAGGACGAGGTGAATGATGCACTCTTTTCTGCGCAGAAAGGTTGATGTAATGAATTTTCCCGCCAACGTCAAGCCACGTGTGCTCGCCCGATAGCCTGACCTTTAGCCAGTGCAGAAATTAAATTAAAAGGGCATTGGCCACACGGAGACCCTGGATATTCTCGTTAGACGCAGGCTGATGGGGGCCACCCTATCAAGTAGCTGGCTGTGTCGTGTTAGATATGCGCGAAAATGCAGGGACAAGGTTAGCAAATAAGGTGTCAAATAAGGTGGTACCTGGACTGGAAGAGCCTACTATGTACAGAGTGGAGTGTATAGGTAACCTACCATAGTTAGATATTAGATGAAGACCTCACGGCGATCTACTTTTTCAATACTGCATGCGAGAGGAGAGTTGTCAAACAATTATTTTGGGGGATCATAACCTTATAGATTGGGGGCTACGTCCCATCTTGCCTCTTACTTCTCCGTATTCATTTCATATTAACTGTATTCCAATACTTCGGTCCGCGATTTCAATAGTAGCTTGAATTGCGATTAGTTATAAATCCCAACGCCCTGGATTCAGCTTGCCATTGAACTATTATTATTCATAATCTAGGGGAAGATGTAAGGGATAGGCAACCTAAAGTTATATCTTGTCATACGAAACTAGCGCGTGCAATAAGCCGTATGGACATTGATCGGGCTATGCTTCATCACAGGGAGTATGTGCACCATTCAGATAAAACTCAATCTCGTCTCTTTTCAGACATTTGACGACGATTGCCGAAACTTTATAATTGTGAACACGAGTTAGGTTTTTTGTACTCGCCGAACCGTGGAATGTTTGTCCCCCGCTCGAAACATCTTGACATTCACTGCCACTTCCGTCGTGTTACCTACTCATATTTCGCCAACCTCGACCTTTATATGTGAGTCGACAGGATGGACATTACCTGGAAATCTATAGTCGTATTCATCTTGGCCTTTTTAGGGCTGGTAGTCGTCTTAGCACTGTAAGTGACCATTATAATATATTATTGTACTGAAGCATATTAACGAACTTTTGTCCATAGGTGCGCTAGATGGCTGGATCTGTCAGGGAAAATAGCTCGTCTCTGGGCTAGAAATAACAGACATTCAGAGCCTGGTCTGCCAAATTCGATCCAACGAGCGCTGATACAACTAGAGAGTGCGACTGAGAAGAGGCCTGCGCGAAATTCCTTAACAGAGCTGGAGGATGCTGAATGGTTAGGCTATTCCCGAAATCCATATCGCGCAGGTATCATATATCTAATGCTATGGACAGTCCTATATGCCTAGCGCACCTTTACGCTAGCGATACTCGCCCGTCTACACCAGCAGCCGGCCACGAAGTAGATCTAGAAACCGGGAATGGCATATCGAGATCCGCCACGATCATCACGGTGGCTTCGGACGCAGCGGTGGAGAAGCATCAGCCCACACGACCCAAGCATGACGAAGTCTTAAAAATGAAAAGATGCAGGCATCTATTCCACGCCAAGTGCCTGGCTAAATGGTTTCTGCGAAAAGAGTATAGATGTCCGGTCTGCCGGGTTACATATTACGAGGCGGAGGAAGAGACAGAGGGAGAAGATTATCGCATACCGGCCCTACTGCCAGCTGCCGTAGTGTGGTAGTGGCTTATATGTCTTACCACGGCATCGAGCATGATAAAAGGGCGTATGCATTTGGGTACCTAACCTCACGAAGGATAACATGGGGCTGCGCGTTAGGGGGTTCGTTGTTAGGGGGTTCGTTGTTAGGGAGGAATAAGATCCTATGATAGATAGAAACCCGATAGACTGGGCATTGGGATGATGCGCAGTGGGGAAGTATGCGATGACTTGGAGCAAGAAACGATCCACAATCGCTTGAGATCGATCTGAATTATTGGCCACGATCACTCTTTCAATGAAATCGTCTTATCTTATGACCATGGTTGGTGTTGAGAAGTTGATGATGGAAACCAATAAAAAACCAATATAATGGATTCAGTACCTAAATAAGACTACCTAGGTAGGTACCTTGGCACGCTAACTAATGTACAGTAGCACTATTCAGACTGCCAGAACATTATATCGATAACCGGGAAGCCTTGATTAAAGATAAAAGCTATATTTGATTTTACTTCTTGAGGGATGAACTTCTTTGGCAATAAAACCTGCCAGGAAAATTAAGATAAGTTAGTTGACTTGGAAATCTCTCTAATACAATATAGTCATAATTATATTACTTGTACATTTTTCTCTACCGTGTTATAACATGAATGTGGTTCTAAGCGTTCTACTTACCATTGGTAGCTCAAGGCCTAAGGAGCTTGCCCCGAGGGAGCAGGGGGGAGCTATCGCTTAGCAGCTTTGAGCTATTATCGCCCCATAAAACGCGCTCCACGTGACTATATCCTCCCTCTTGTGGCCACTCAGCAGCCACTGATGCATAGGTACATAGTACTTAAAGTACATAAGTACACCATACATAGGTACCTACCTATATGCCCAGGAAATTTAAGGTTAGCTTTACATAGGATCCACTAAAGTCCCCGGAAGCTGGCATCCATCTCGATCGGCGCTAAGATGATTTCATCGGACCATCTCTCGCCTTTAGATGACCTCACGTCTAACATGCTCCAACATGCTCCAACATGCTCCAACATACATCCAAGATCGGAATAGGTTCCCCATTTCTCTCCCATTAGATTTTTCGATTTTTATGGTGGTCAATCTCAAATAGGATGGATGTACATGTAGTTCGTAAGAAAGGGTCCGGCCCGCTGCCGCAAACACGAGCACGCACGAGCACAAGCGCAGCCAAGCATAATCAAAACATAGCATCAAATTCGAGAAGCCTCTAAAACGGAGCAAAGCTTCCCAAAAGCTTCCCTCCTTACACATTTTACATCTCGTCTCCTGGCTAGGCATAGACCCATGACGCGCATCCTGTCTCTTATTTCTACTTCATTACTTCACTACTTATACTAACCTTAGGTAGCGTAAGCGATTAAACTCTGCTGATCCGTGCTGAGAACAACTTAACGATGGAAGATATGGAATTTGACGTTGTCAGAATAGCGGCTCCGCTCACTTTACTTCTTTCATAGTGCATAGCGGATGATCTCATCAATATTAATTTTCTTCTCCTTTCCAAATCACTGACCGGAGCCTCCCATTCCTGCTCTACTTACCCGCCTCTCAAACCAAAGTCATACGACTTCACATGATAGCTTTATTCTCTCTTACACGACATCTGAACTTGGATGTCTGTCTTTCCATATCTGATTCGTTGCTCTAAAGCTGGAACTAAACGCTTTCTCGACCCCTTTACGCTGATCAAGTATCAAGTACATTACCTACCTACGTGTTTCCCAAAATATCATTCTCTTTCCGCGACGATGGTCCCTAAAAGAAAGAAGTCAGCCGCCGCTCTCCAGGAAAACGACCGGCCGGACAAACACGACCAACAGGACCAGCCTGGTCCTTCTCGCAGGAAGTCAGAGCGTATTGGAAAGAAACGGGACGATGCGCCGCAGCCTAATGGCAAAGCAACCAACGGAGGAAGTCCTCCCTCGGTGTCGACTCGACCAAAGAAGAAACCGATGCCAAGGCCAGATGTTACAGAAGCGATCGGCGGCCTTCGTGAGATGGAGGATGCCTTCCGCGACGACACCAAGCGGCAGAAGCTAGCAATTGATGAAAGCTCAATCCCAAGCAAATCTGAGAAGGGCACGGCGGAATCAACTTTTTTCCGAGACCCGACAAAGATACCCAGGACTGTATCCCGGCGGAATTCGAAATGCAAGGCCTAAGGAAAAACACCAGAGAAAGAAAAAGGTTGCAGCAAAAAAGAGGATAGTGCTGTCAATGGGGAGAACGAGGCTTACGAAGATGGAGAGCCAGGCGACAGGGAGGAAGGGGGCGATAATCCTAGAGAGGAGGTCGACGTCAATGCCCTCAAACAGGAAGGCTCCAGACCACCTCCAGTTAACAGTGACTATCTACCATTACCGTGGAAAGGTAGATTGGGCTATGTGAATCCCCCCGAGCGTGATCATTAAGTGTATATAGCGTAGCATCTCTAACATTAGCCAGGCCTGTCTCAATACATATTTACGACTTTCGAACCCACCCGTATTCAGTTCAAGAACCTGCCGAATATCTTCCATTCTTGATCATCGCCACCCCCTTCAAGATCCTTCCCAACCCGAACATTCGACTAAGAATCGGCCGGACAAAGATCAGCCAGCCGACGTAGCCAGGGGTAAAAAATATGTGGAAGCGCTTGGCCTTGCTAATGCACGTGATATTGTAAAGATGATCCGCTGGAATGATAAGTACGGTATAAAATTCATGCGCTTAAGTTCAGAGATGTTCCCTTTCGCCAGTCATGAAGAGTACGGCTATAAGCTGGCACCGTTCGCCTCAGAAGTACTTGCTGAAGCCGGAAGAGTCGCAGCCGAGCTGGGCCATCGGCTTACCACTCATCCTGGACAGGTTTGTCAAACTATTTAACATACGAAATAGCACCGCTAACCCCTTGAAAGTTTACGCAACTCGGTTCACCTCGGACAGAGGTTGTTAGAAACGCCGTCCGCGATCTTGAATATCACGACGAAATGCTTACGCTCTTGCGCTTGCCCGAGCAGCTCAATAGGGACGCCGTCATGATTTTGCATATGGGGGGTGTATTTGGCGATAAGGAGGCTACTCTGGATCGGTTCAGGAAGAATTATGCCAAGCTCTCAGAAGGTGTTAAAGCGCGGCTGGTATTAGAGAACGACGATGTGTCTTGGACGGTGCACGACCTCCTTCCGGTATGTGAAGAATTGAATATCCCACTCGTTTTGGACTTTCATCATCATAATATCATGTTTGATAAAGGCAAAATTCGCGAAGGGACGAAGGATATCATGGAACTTTACCCAAGGATCAGAGCAACTTGGGAGAGAAAAGACATCACACAAAAGATGCATTACAGCGAACCTTGTTCCGAAGCTATCACTCCTCGTCAGCGGCGGAAGCATCGTCCCCGTGTTCTGACCCTTCCACCATGTCCGGACGACACGGATCTTATGATCGAGGCGAAAGACAAGGAACAGGCTGTGTTCGATCTTATGCGAACCTATAAATTGCCTGGGTGGGATACATTTAACAACGTTATCCCGTACGAACGCGAGGATGAAAACAGACCTCTACCAAAACCGCCAAAGAAGAAAAAGCGTAAGACCAAGAAGGGTGCAGATGCTGACGTCGAAGCTGAAGAGGACGCGGAGCAGGAGCTGAAGCCGCCGCCCGAGATCCCGGAATCGGAAGTTGGGATGGGCGGCCCTAATAACCGGGTGTACTGGCCCCTCGGGATGGAGGAATGGCTCCGCCCGAAGAAGAGGGAGGTCAAGAAGAAGAGAGCTAATGACGGAATGGACGAAGATGATTAGCTCCGCTTTCGGATTTGGGTAGTAGCATGCTGTGTTACAACAGGCTTGCATACTCGTCTATAGTCAGATACCACGGGATAAACTCGGCAAGGTGTAACGTTGAAAGCATTGTGCCTTTCCTCGTCGTCGCCCGGCGGTTTGAACGCTCCGTAGATATATATCTAGAGTATCATATAATATTTGCTTCTCGTCCACTACACACATAACGTAATATCGTCAACGTCGTCGTATTTTCACGGATGCAAAATTGATACCTATCACATTTCTATTTACTATGCTCGTTACAAAGAGCTATCGTCCGGCAGAGCGGCTATGCCGATAAGCTGCAGTGAGCTTTACACCGCGTCCGTAAACTTCCTAGATTGATTTCTTGTTCTAGTTGAGGCATAGATTTGCGAGTCGAAGGAAGCTGAAAGTATTCACATGTTGGCCTATCGGTATAAATGACACTGGGTGATATTACCTCGGGGTATAAATTCCGTAGGGATAAGGCTGTTAGGCAATTTAGAGCAACCATAAGAAAACAACACGTACTAATGACAACGTAGCTACGCCGAATACATTGCTGTAAATGCAGGGACTTGTAGCTTTCATGTATGACTGGTAATTATGTAGCCATGAGTGCTACTACACCATCCCATCCTCCTATATAAACAATTTCTTACGAGGGTCTCGATCATCCGGGCTAGGAGCGGTTGGTTCCGGTACTTACGAGTCTTAGGAAGGCTATGTGAATGTGAGTGATCTCATCTACAGCACGCGATGAGCCATCAATCGGGTAGCAAGAGTTGACAATGCCGAATCGCTTATCTGCAGAATAGACTTTCTAGCCTCTTTCAGCCCTTACACCACCTTGCATGTGAGGACACATTTACCAGCCGTGCGAGAGATAATACCGTCAATCTTGTTCAACTGTTACCGTCGCTAATTGGAACGCTAGATGTGTCCCCGAATCTGAGCTGTAAAAGGTGATACATAGGTACCGATGTAGATCCAACGGAAGTATAAATAACAACTTATTACCTACCTAGGTATATTAGGTAGGTTACGTCGAGACGAACAAGAATCAAACGGCTGAAAGAAGGATATACTAAGTGCTCCTGCTTCCAGCTCACCGTATGCACTTAATACCTCTCGTAATAATGAATTAGGGGTCCTCGGGAATTTGATGCGTATATAACTATTGGCCACCATTGACCAACCATGTCATCAAGCCACCATCGGCCCATGCAGAGAGTAGTGCGCAATGCACGGGTTTTCATCTCGTAAACAACATAATGGTACTGTCGTATCTACTACGGTATAAGGCTTACAAGTCTCATATCAGAGTTCGGCAACTGGTTCACCGCCGGAAGCACGAACCAACAGTCCAAGACATCAGGGTCGCCCAGCACCTACCCATCTAGATAATGGGCAGAAGATAAGATCCCCGGGTCGATATCAACGGCCTACCATGGTCGCTCTCCCAACGGGAGCTGCTGCCGTATCTCGCTGCTGTGCTACGCGAGACCCCTGAACTACCGCTAGGGTAGCTATCAAAGCTGGGCTCATCGACCTACTATTTTGAGGTGATAGGGGTCTGTTCATGCATCACCGGCAGAGCATTGGAGCGCTTGATACGTTTATTTCCTCGAGCCTCAAAAATCTCCGGATAAGCATGTGCTAGCGATCGTCGTTCCTACTCGTCCTTGGACATCTGCGATCGCCCTATTCCCGTGCGTACCGCCACGTTACGCCAGGTATACACTACCTACATGTCGTATATACCTATATAAAAGCACGCATATATCAGTCTTACCCTGCGGCAAACGGTCCAGGGGCAGGGGGGACGGGACAGGTGCGCTAATTATGTAGTACGCGCAGAGATAGACAGTCACCCTTTGGACCCTGGATTTATATATACAAACCTACCTTATTTCTTTTTTTTTCCTTCTCAGGTGGGAGAGGGGGGAGTTCCGAGCGTGTACAGCGGCAGAGCAAGAAAAACATCTTATTAGAGGACGAGAACGACATGCTGGTAAAATTCACGTCAAGGGGGAATGAGGAAATTTGGGAGATATGAGTTCCGTACATCCGGCTCAATGGGAAAGGGTCCTTGTCGCAAGTAGAGAGCATAAAGAAACAAGGCAGTTCGTGGATTGGCGCATTCATACTTTGTACGTACGTATACGTATGTACGTCAATTATAAGGGGGCGCTCATATTAGACGATAATGAATGCATGTTGCATGTTTGATGTTTGATGTTTGACGGTTGGATATAAACAATGATTTAAATGGAACAGGTAACAGATTTAAAAGGGGTCCTTTAATAATTATATTGCATCTGATACTAAACTCGAGATAAGTCGGAATGGGCCCGAATGGGGGGAGGGAGGGCTTTGGACTTGATGCTGCGATGATGCGACGCCGTGATGCCGTGATGCCGTGATGCCGTGATGCCGTGACGCCGTGACGCCGTGCACGAGGGTCCGACAAAGTGGATAAAGGGAAATAAAAAAGAACATTGAATGGATTAGGTAACGCCGTTATAGGCTGGCGATGCCGAAGGACGACAGAAAAACAAAAGTAAGGTATCATGAGGTCACTTGGAAACGTGGGCCTGAAAAGAAAATACCTTATGATGTCAGGTTTACCGCTTTGAAGGTTTTTCGGGAAGCATCCGTGGACCTGAAAAAAAGCTCGAGCCTTAAGCTGAGCAATGGGTACCTGACCACAGGGTGGATGTACCTAGGTACCTTGTAACTGTTTACCGAATAAGAAGTATAGATACTTTTTACGTTACATTGAGTACTTAGATTTCAACAGGTCATTATGGGAGAGATCTCGTACCAGGGAATTTAAACATTGGAATAGTGACATAAGGTTCTCGTGAGATGGTGGGATGATCGCTCCCTTATTAAGCTGCTTCGCAGAAGGCGGCTCGTGCTCTTTAGGTACGAAATACGTACATTACATGTAAGCATGTACGAAGTTACATGTATGTACCTTAGGTACCTATTACCTATACTGATTTTGACTCCACTATGTACTTAATGACCGTTGGTTACCTACGCTGCAAATCCCCACCTAACCACCACCACCACCTTGCACTATCCAGCCCATCCCACCTACGAAGCTGCACCTTCTGTAGCAAGGCATTAAAGCAAGCATCAAACAAGGCTAATAATACGACTTGACCCCGATGCTGTAACACTCGCAGGCAGTAGTGACAACCGTAGCGATAGCTATAGCGTTATTAGGTTAGCATATTGGATGTTTGTCCTCCCGATGGTCATTTCACCAGAGCCACCAGAGCCACCAGAGCAACCCGACCAGACTAACACTAACACCTGAACTACTTACAACGACCTAAACTAACGGGACTCGAACTAATTGATCTTCGAGTAAACGAATTCGTCACATCACTCTCACCTTATTCTACTCGTGTCCCTTGTCGACGACTATACTAGCCTCGGATTCTTTGTCATTCTAATTGTCTTTTTTTTTTTCTTGTTCCGAGGGTTTTTTTTATATATCACAACTCGAGTCTTTCCCCTCAATCACAAGATCTCCCCACCAAGTGAGACAGATAGACACACGACATAGGGACAACACCATTAGGAACTACAGGCCAATACGATATTACGATATTACGATAATACGCTACTGCATTCCTCTCACCCTCCATCATAAGGAAGGGAAAAAAGCCACACATCCTTACATCCACATATACCATACTTACAGGTAACACATGCCTTACCATCCATAAATCAAAAAAATTTCAACCTACAGGGACTCCAAAGTCCAGAACCCCAAACCCGTCGGTGCGATACTTGAGCATCATCATCATTGAGGGCGATCAGCATACCCATAGCAATACAATATACATAGCATACAATATACATAGCATACAACACTCACCCCCAGTTATCAGCTATCAGACATTAAGCCATATCCCCGAATAGTCAAATCATATCTATCAAATCACAAGCACACGGAGACAAGAAAAAGGTTAGGAAAGAAAAACCCACTATTTTCTACTGCAGGGTCCCAGGTTTCTTTTTCCCCGCGTCCGTCTGCCACCTTTTTTTTTTTTTCCAACTTTAACCTCCACAAATCTGCCAACCGCCAAACCGCCAAACCGCCAAACTGTCAACCCGCCATCCTTCTTTTTTAGCCCTTGCTACCTTACTACCTTACATTATTACTGCCTACTTACTTTTCGCTTACCTCCGCCTACTTTCCCATCCACATTACTCCATATTTGCCCCCCAAGTTTATCAACATAACAAAACTTACTATCTTCCATTCCATCCCTTCCATACTCTTCAATCCTTCCATTCAATATTCAGTACTCAAATACCTCAACCAAACTACCTCAACTCTACTTACCAATACGTTCTCTTCCTAGAGTTCCAAAATGGCGACAGTGGAGTTGAGCCCCAAGGCTATGCACATCCCTCCGAGTCACGAAATTAAGCGCCCTAGAGGTACGTCATACATTTCTATCTATTTGTTATTCTGTCATTTCGCATATTTCTCGACTAGCGTGCCTTGGACTAATTGGGTCTCTCCTCATTGTAGGCATTTTAAAGAACTCATACCAAAAATCGCCACCTCCCGCATCTCCCATCAAGGAAAAGGACTTGTCTGAAAAGGAGCTCACTATCATAAATACCCAAACAAATGCCGGCCATCGTCGCTCCTCCAGTGCCGCGAGTCGCCCACCCGGCTCGAGGCGCCAATCATCTCGTACACCTTCACACGGCCCGGATCAAGAATTATTAGATAACAACCAGCGTCTGAAATGGGATGAAGCGAACCTCTACTTGACCGAACAGGAGCGTACTTCTACCATGAAGATTACCGAGCCTAAGACCCCGTATGCCAGGCATTACGAGCCATCGGAAGACGATGACGACGATGAGATGCTCGATGGTGAGCTTTCGCGGAAGGAGGAAATTCCCGGGTTATCGCTAGGAGAACCCGAAGAGGAGATCCCCGAGAGTGAATTTGGAGCCGCGCGCAAGCAGAGCAAGGTTCATGTTAACGACGAGGATGCCACACCGCAACATGATGCTGAAAACGAGCTTCTCGGTCTAACCCCAGAAGAGCAAGAGAAGCACCGCAAGTTTGAGCAGTTGCGGAAGAAGCACTACGAGATGAAGGACGTCGCCAAATTCCTCGGTCATCCCGAGTCGCTTGACGAGCTTGAGGACGACGAGGAGGTTCCCCCGATGCCTACCATTAATGGCGCTGCTGTCGGGGCTGGCGACTAGGAATACGGGTTAAGTTACTCTTCTCTTAAGAGAAACGCTGCCGACTTTGGCGAGGGAAGGGTAAGCAAACTACAAAGACGGTTATAGGTGCGGTGAAGGGACATGCATGATGGACGGAGTTTAATGGCTAGGTGGATTGAGTGCCTCTTGATTTGTCTTCTTCCTAGAGGCACAATAGATGAATTTCGGTGTTGGGAGGGGCGAGCGACATACTACCATTGGGCTGGAAGAGATATGGTTATTTCCGGTTGATCACGGCTGTAGTTATAGATGCTCTACCTGCGTGGGCTTAGACCTAAACTCAATGAAACAACATTCATTCTTATTATTTTTGTCTTTCGGAATTGGATCAAAGCCAAGAGACATTTTCGGGTGCTTTGCCGTGTCGCTCAGACACTGCAGTCTTATCCCTTTTTTTTTAAAAAAAAAAAAAAAAACAAAAAGGTTAGACGATCCCGAGTCTTATTCTAAGAATCAATGCGCCAATCATATAAATCACATCCGTTTGAATTATAGCAATCCCTTCCGGGCGAGCTCAACCTTTCTCGAGGCCTCTCCCGGCTTGAATCCGCCCTTAGACACACATATCCGATGGCCGTCGCCAGTCTCAAACTTGTCCTCATGAGCAGGCCACGGGCAGGGGCAGTGGTGGGGGAAATGCACGCAGGCTGTTGGTCGTCGATTAGTTATTCAATTGCTCATTATACCAATGGTATGGATTAGGGGGATTCGTCTTACCGAGAGTGTCCGGGCAGAGATAGTTATCGCAATGCATGCGGTCGAAGTTGGAGCGGTAGATGGACGAATCGCTGGGCACGTTCTGCGGCTGTTGGCGTTGTTGCTGCCCGCCGCCGCCGCCGAACATCTGGTCGAAGAAGCCGAATTGAGCTTGCGCAAGAGAGGAGAAGAGAGTGAGAAGGAGGATTTGGAGGGGGGAGAGGAGGAACTTCATCGTGATGGGAGTATAGCTTCGAAGTCCGGGATTACTTGAAATTTCGAGAATTTAGTGTTTAATTGGTTATGCACTTAATGCTATTTAATTGAGTATAGCTGACAGAATTGAAGCCAGCTACAATATGAAGGAATCGAGGCGACAATATCTATACCACTTGTTTTAATCTAGTGATTCTAGGTATCGAGAGGTGTAAGTGGTTATATGTACCTGACGTATATTTGGAATTGGTATTGCTGGCAACTTTCCACCTCTTATCGTTATCAAGTCTGCTACTTATCAAGGCTGACTAAGTCCGAGTTTTGTGGGTGCGGGACCCGAGCTTTTTTACAGGAACCAAAAGACCATCACCAGAACATCTTCCTGGAAGAACGATAACGGTTTAAACGGCGGTCCAACGACGTCTACAGCCATGAGGATCGCTCAATTGCAGCGGCCAATAGTGGCGGCTGCTTCTGGAATATCAAGATCGGCACCTAGTACCACGATACGACAGCTACGAGAAGTGTTCGGACAGCTGAGGATAGGAGCGAACAATGCGGTGGTAGAAGGTCGAAGAAATGCTACCGTCAAGGCGCAGGGTGCATATAAACTACGAGATTCGAGTACAATTCCGAAGAAGCTGGGCGCGAAGAAGAGTGGCGGTATGTTTTGGAAATCATATTTATCATATTTATCATATCTATCACCGATCTTCATTCCCAACTTCAATCACCAAAGAAACGCGGGGCAATATTCGGGGATATTCAGATACACATGAATACCCACCTATTTATATCATGCGTGGAGGAATATATTGGATATAACTAATATCTGGAACTACAGACTCCTACGTGATCCCCGGAAACATCATATACAAACAACGAGGCACAATATGGTTCGCAGGCGAGAACTGCGGCATGGGTCGAGACCACACCATCTACGCCCTGGCTTCGGGCTACGTCAAGTACTACCGAGATCCCGCGCTGCACCCGAAGCGACAATACATCGGAGTCGTTTTCAACAAAGAAGACAAGCTCCCCTACCCCCCGCACGCCATGCGAAGACGTAAGCTCAACATGGTCGCCGTGCCTATCCCGCCCCCGCAACCCGAGCCCGCCCTCTCCGCCTCCGGTATCCCGACACAGGTCGTGCGCCAGGGCTACGGCCGCAAACCCCATCCTCGAGACGAGCGCATCATCAAGCTGAGGGATGACGGCAGTTACGCCTACGCGGAAGAGAGTTGGCGACTGGGTACCCTCGTGCGTACCGAGAAGCGCAAGCTAGGCAGTCGGAGAGTAGCCATGAAGCACCGTCGCAGACGGGCGAAGGCTATTGCCCTCGAAATGCGTGCCGAGCGTGAGGACAAGATCGCTCGTCGCAAGGAGGCGCTCGACGCACAGCGCGCGGCGAAGGCGAGGCGTATGAAGGAGTATAGGGCTCGTAGGGCGGCAGAGGCGCATCAGAAGGCGTCCGGGCCGGGAGGTGAGATGCCGCCTCCGGGAGCGGGGGGGAAGACGAATCCGCCTAAGGTAGAAGCATAGAGGAGAGACTTGGAAGTATAAGAATTACTTCATAGATCAAGATCCCTTGCCCTGTCTAAGTGGAAGGGACAAGATAAGCATGTCTTCTCTATGCTTATTCACCGAATAGTCACATAAGAGGTGGATTACTATAACTACGGCCTCACTTCAGCTCTACTGCTCTACTACCCTCTTGCCATGCAAGCCAGCTCTACGATGTATTATTATAAAGTACATAACTACCTACGTTTACAAAACACCAATGTACAAGAAATGGAGATCAAATTCTACCGGATTGCGTAAGGCGAGGAGAAAGCCATTTGGTTGTGGTGTATCCGAGTATGCGATAGTCAGTGGGGAATTTCTCAAATGCGGCGAAATCCTATGGGAATAGTCGTAAGATCCATTATTCCCCAGTGAGAACATACGAGTCGCTTCTTGCATGTGACTCTATATGTACGAGCCGACCACTTCATCATGGGATCTGCAATGTCTTTTACTAGAACTGCGGATGAAATACCACCGAAGTACTTGATGCATATGATGTATCTATAGATGCCCAAGGAATATGGGGTTCTTCCATTTTTAATCTGAACTTTCCACTTTGATGATCTTAAGTGGGAGGAGGTAATGCAACATAGTGGTGAAGCACACCGGGCGTAGTACTTTCCCTTCCATGCATACTCCGACTGCATGAATTATCCGGTTCCGTTCCTGCCGGGCCGTGTAGTTCGTCCGGATCCGCGTTGGCTCTTTCCGGGGCCGGTGTTGTGACTTCCACCTCTTAACGAGTTGAAGTGTTTCTTCAATATTGGTTCACGGCGCATAGTGGGTGCATTACACTTGGCTTTATTCAATACTGCACATCTTCAGACCCATCCTCCGTCTTCTAGTCAACGTTGCTTGAGATACCTTACTTCTTCTTAGTTGCGTCTTCTTCCTTCACAACACCACTCTTCGCCATCCCTTCCTCTCTTATAGCTACAGCTTTCTGTACCGTGGGCCTTTCAAGTAGCCTATTATACCAAGCATCATAATGCGGGTACTTTCCCTCTAGATGAATATCCAAGATACCCAATAGGAGAGCCGCGATCTGCTCCCACATAACCCAGGCAAGATCGGCAACAGTGATTTTATCACCGACAAGCCACCCAGAGGGCGAATTCGAGAGATGTGCCTCGAGAACTCCCCGTACACGCTCAATCTCCTTCACGTATCGATCAATTGCGGACTGGACCTTTTCAGGGTGAAGCCGGTAAAACCACATAGCTTGACCGTAGTAGGGTCCTTGGCCTGATATGGATGTTAGCAAAGTGGATAGGGTATGAGAGGCATCACTCGGGAAGCTTCACCGGAAATTTGGAAGGCGATCCATTGTTTGATCAAATACTTTTCGGGTGAAGTCGTATAGCTTAGTTTATTCTCCTTGTCGTAGTTCTCAATGAGGTATTCAATAATAGCACCCGACTAGACGTAAACATAGTTAGTGATCCTGATATTACCCCTTTGGAATTGGGGTTTTCTTACCTCCCATAGAGTGATCCCGGTGTTCGGGTCTTCTATTGCTGGAACTCTTCCGTTCGGGTTGACATTGATGTATGGCTCTTTCTTCACATCTGAGAATTCAACGATCTTGTGCTCAAAGGGAATATTGAGCTCCTCGAGGATTATATGTACTTTTAAGGGGTTGGGACCGCTGTTACCCCAGAGGATGATCGGCTTGAGTGATGACATGTTGAACGATAGGCTTGGCAGAACTCGACAGCTACAGACTCAAAGAGTGATTTGCTGTTTCGATGAAATTCTCATAGTCTACGAGAAGAAAGGCTAGGGAATCCGTCGATTTATATTCGTCATGGCTTTGCAATAGATTGACCACATTTTGTAATCAGGTAGTCTATCCACCCAGAGCTTCTAGGTTTAATCAACTCGATTCCTCCGTCGCTCGGGCTACTCGTCTCCTTATTTCCTACCTAGGCAGTTTATCAACCGGAGCTAATTAGTTACGGAGATAGCTAGACCCGAATCAAGTTCTTAGATGGACCCGGAGTGTTGCTACGAATCCTAACAACGACCTTTGCGATGATTCTAGTATAGAGGGCATTACGCTAACATGGGTTTAAGCGACGGTCGGGACAATTGCACTTAGGAATTTAGTCAGCTCTACTAACCCGACGATTCTACAGAATTAACAATATTGCCATGAAGGTATATTATAGAAATTGCTCTCGTAACGGGAAATCTGTTGAGGACGTGCCAGCTTACAAATCAAGCTTTCCTTGACCAACCACTTTCAGCTAGTCACTTATCCCGCATCCGGGTTACGCTGTTATTCTAGAAATATATTTATAATAGTTCGATGACTAATAAGAATCATAGCGAAGGATTTGTATCTATGCGTTTCATCTATTTTGCAATCTATTCACGGGAGAATACCTTATCTAACATGTGGAACAATATATGGCATCGGTATCGAGTATAACGAATGAAATACATAAATGTGATGCCTCTAGTTCTGCACCTATACTCTTAGACAGCTGTCAAGCCTTCGATTTCTCCGCTACATACCTAGTATCTGTAACCCTTTAGTGCGATGACTTCGTCGTGACTGATATGGAAGGCATGTGTTCCTATAACTGCTTAACTATTGTCATCAAATGGTATTACAACATATTTTGTTTTAATAGGCGAGATACGGAATAGACACCAAGCCCTACGACAGAAAACATACAGACCCAGGCTTGCAACATTTTAAGCAGGATTTTCGTAGCATATGCATCTGCTGCTTCGGCGTCGTTCGCTCTGGGAAATGGCTCGTCGGGAACCGGTACGCCTAGGAATTGGCAAAGAGATTCCCAGCCCTCACTTAGATCCATCTCCAATAGCCGCCCCTTAGGGACAACAGACCTGACTTTTTCATGATGGGCTTCTAGAATGTCTATGAACGAAAACTTACGAGGACCTCCCTTCTCAATTAGTTCTGTTGGGCTGACATTTTTTGCGTCTAGGCCTGCAAGCCGGAATGTTGATCGGCTATACACGCTTGCGAATATCGGAATATATCTCCAGCAAGGAAAAGGGGCTACTACAATGCTGAGCCACCACGGCGTTGTTCTACCCGTCAAAGTCGCTATGCTATTCCACCACTTTACGGGGTCTCTACGGACTAACACGACCTTCGCCTCTGGATATAGCTCAACCATTTCAGGGATAAAGTCAGATGGCGGCAAATCCGCAGTTGCAACAAAGCCGGCAGTCGCCTGTCGAACGAGTTTCAGAGTCTGCTCTTTATCACCAGCCTCCCTAGCTTCATACGCCTTAATCCATGTTGAACAATAATCTGACCTGGCGTTAGCCGTGTTATTAGCTAATGTCATAACGCTTACCATCATCACGTGTTAATATCTGTGTGCCACCGTGGAGTACTGGGCCGTCGACTAGCTTTGCTAAAGCCATAGACATAGACACGGTCCCGGTTCGGGAGTATCCCGCTGATATAACCTGAACCTTCCGCGAAGGGTCTGTCGGTATAGATGCAACTCCACCCATGATGACTTAGGTCGAGAAGTACATGAAATGTTCTATTCGAAAACATGTCTTTAAACGCGACTTCAGACCGGCTTAATATATGAGCTTATAGCAGGACTGTTGGGAGTTGGCACCTTGGAAATTGTGCATACAAGTCGTTAGAGCTGACGTGATATGTTAAAACACGTCTGTGGCAGAGAGTTACTAGGATAGTATGGCCTTTAGGTCTATATTGATACGTATCTACTTATTACCAGTTACCGTTGGGTCGCTTGTCCTCAAAACCCGCCAGGTTATAGAATTTCGCCATCAATCTTGGGTCAATTCGTAAGGCTACATACGCTAGCAGTTGAGTTGCACCAAAGTCTATGTGAAAACAGACATGATAGGCCCCCAGGGCAGATTGAGAGCAGGGGGTAGTGATGTAAATGTATTCCTAAGGCGCAGCAATACATTGACGATTGCCGAGGACGCATATTGGGCGAAAGTTGTTACGTGCTAAGCTTTAGGTACCTAGATACCTATGTACGTCATATAATACTCGGTCAACTAGAGCTTGGATAAATAAAGGGATGACTTGAAGATAAGCTGCTATATATGTTTTGAAAACTATTAGGTACCTATTCTAGGGTTGTCGGGAAGAAGGTACCATTGGACAGGCGAAGTAGAGAGAATAACGCACGGACTTAAAATTATAGTGCGCGACTCCTTGTCTGAAGAGCTGCAGCTTTGAGTACACGCTGGAGCCATTTGAATCAGGAGAACGTTCTTAATCCAAAACAATTTAGGAGCTCGAAGTGGCTTCGGGTCCTCAGTATGAGGCGCTGACACTTATTTGATTCTTATGACAAAATAATTGTGCCAAACTGGAAGTGATATCTCATAGTGACTCAGCCGGGTGATCATAAGCATGCCGATCTATGGTGGGATTATTGTAGATAGAAGGTGACTTATTATTGTACGTTGTTATCTTCATGAAGAAAAGCTAACTATATTTAGAACTCAACTAGTTCTCAATATGGGTTGACAGAATGTTATTCCTAGCTAGTCCTTCTAGTTTCTTCAAGCCAACAGTTAGTTAGTTAGACCCTCGGCTCTACTATTGTCTTCTGTTTTCAGTCACTTTTGTATTGTCTAACTACCCATATATCAAGTGTTATGTAATTATTGATTCTCCTTTAAGATGTAATTTTCAATGATACGCACCGTAAATTACATCCTAAAACGGCTTTTTGAGTATATGCGCGAAAAGAGTTGACTGCCGCATAACCGCCTTGGCCGCCAGCCGCACTGACCCCTGCCGTCAGCGGAGGATCTTCATCTTACGGTTACGCCCGAAGCCACCATGTCTCGCCCTATTGACCAATAAGACATCCACCCCCTTTGCGACTCTGGGGAAATCTCGATGGGGAAGAGCCGCAGCCAAAGCAGCTGACGGGAGAGTGCATATGGAGGGTAGGCAGTAATAAATACAAGGCTGACTCTGCATCACTATTTTGTAAGACTTTTAGCCACCCTCTTATATATAAAATATTGCATATGGATTGAATTTTCAGAGACTCCGAGCGATCGTGTATATGTCAATGTGGTGGTCCCTGTTTACGCGCGACTAAAAACCCTTGATCGCGTTTGAAGAAGGGTGTAGTAAAAGTGTAGATTCGAAAATATCCGAGTCAAAATGGCAGAAACCGGCCGTGAAGACTCTGGAAATTTAGGTCTTGAAGCTGAGCTGGAGCTTCAAGATGCGAAGACGCGCTCTACGACCAGCGCTCCTGAAATGAGTAATAGAAATAGCGATGCTAGCGACCACGATGGCTCGGAGAATGGTGACGGTCTCGATAGTAAAAGGTCTTTCGACAGTATTTACTCACATTGGGATCCGGAACCAGGGTTCGCGCACATTGACGGCGACGTTGAGGGCTCGGGTTACAACCAGACCACGGTCGATATTATCGCCGTGCCCTGTATCGGCGCGTCTCCTGTCGATACCTGGGCTAGAGATCCCCTCACCGAGGACTACTTTGGCTTTCCTCCGCCGAATGAGCTCCAGCGTTATTCCACAGTGAAAGAATTACCGGGAAGCAGCATCCTCTCGCCGACAATCAACCGCCCTTTGCCGAAAGCGAGTCAGCTCTGGATCAGACAGGGCATCCGCAAAGAAGTTAGCACGGCGCGAGTGATGCTCTATCGCCATCGCGAGTTAGCCGAAGGCATGACGCTCGACCAGGCTGCCGATGACCTCCTTGATCAAATTACGAAGGTACGCGTCAGACAGTCAAAATCAAGGCCTCTCTTTTTTATTTGCCACAGCATCGGTGGTCTTGTTGCGAAACTTGCTTTGGTCAAGGCAAATCAGAAGCCTGAGCTTAGGCCTCTAATATTTGATTGTCATGGAATCGCATTTTTTGGTAAGTCTCCTTCGATTCTTCTTCTGAGATTGGGTGTGCGCTGTTCATATGTGTGGCTACTAACGTACATCAGCTACTCCGCATCGCGGCTCGAGTTACTTGTCGATGTCCCATCTACGAGAGAGCATCCAACATCTAATGTACCTGCAAAGCCCGCTTCCCAAGTCCATTACTCGTGAGTTGCGATTGGGCAACAAGTCATTACTGAAGTTACACGACCAGTTTATGGATATGGCCAGTGAATTGCGCATATGGACCTTCTACGAGACGGTCGACTCGCAATTGTCTGGACTTGGTGGCGCCGACTTCGACGAAGTCCACTTCAGCGCCCCATTAACATCGATTAAATCTGGGCTGGTTGGAAGTCGAGGAGAGCAAGCATTATCTCTTGAGAGTGACCACGCTCATTGCGCCTCGTTCGGACCTAATAACGTCCGAACAATGCATTCATTCCTCGCTGACTTGGGAGCTGCGGTCAGGAAGGCGGAAGAGTTAAGCTCCAATCTTGTGCACACGCCGCTCAGGTTAAGTGAAAATATTAAGCTCGAGCTGATCGGATTTTACGGGGACCCAGAAGGCGAATCTGGACAGGAAATCAGGCTTTATATCTCGAAGCACATCTTGAAGGATTTTCTCGAAAAGGGCCCAGAAAAGTGTCTCCAGGAGCGGATGAACACTGTGGCAGCCAGGCGCCATCGAGGAATGATACGACCGCAGCGGCCATTCTCTGGCCCGTCGCCAATTGCAGGGGCATTGGGAATCGTTCAGGACTTTGGCCAGATGATTTTAGGCTCAGTGCGGCCAAATAGCCCACCTGAGAATCCTGATCAAGATCCTAAGACTGGCCAATCTCCCGAAATCGTTGTCACAAGCCATGCTTCTCGGCCAGCGATGTCAGGCGCGTCAACTGAACCTGTCCCTACCTCCTCGTCGAGAAGAAGTCGGGGACTAACTGTTCCTGCCCTTGCGACGCCGGGATTCTATCGTCCATCCTCACGAAGTAGTACAGAAACGGCTAGGACTGCTAATTCTGAGCCTCAGGGGCTCGGTATCTCTCCACGGACAAGAACAGCTGGTTTAGCTGCCACCAAAGAAGACTCTTTCGAGTGGAAGGGTGGGAATGATTCCACGCTTCATAGTATGGGCGCTGGCTTTTCTAGGCCGGATCCCTCCAGGAGGAAATTCATGTGGATTCATTTGCCATTTAATAACCCTCACTGGGTCAAGGTATAGCTTTCTCTCTATGTCATTACTGAGCTTTACTAATTGGGATTTAGAAAATCTTCGATAAACTCTCCGAGACGCAGAATCGGAACTTTGACAAACTTCTTAGCAACGAAAACTGGGTCAATAGACATGTACAGGGGCGTCATGCGAACTTGCATGCTTCGTATGTGAAGCCTGGATGCGCTTTTGTTCCATCAGAGGCTGGTAAGATATCAATCCCACATAGTAGTAAGATTCAAGGGGTGGATCAATCGTGCTGATCTTCATAAAAGGCTCGCCGCGTCCGCCGTCTCCAGGGCGAACTGGTAGAAGCCCTAGTCCCGCGATCACTCCGACACACCTGTATCTATATCTGCCGTATCTACACTATGATACGTATAAAAACATAGTGCGACGTCGTAATATAATTAAGCGAAGGATGGAACAAGGTAGAGCCAGACCTGTTCCGAGAGACGTTGCCGAGATGGAGTCGCTTGACTCACGGGTGATCTGGCAATATATCGGACACGATCCTCCCCTAAATACGCGGAGAACCCTGGATCAATATGGTTATCCAGCGCTCCGAGACACTTACGCGCGAGACGACGACCAAATGCTGTATAAGCTTACGAAAGAAAGAATCGCGATCCCATTCAAGCGGAAGCGAGATATGTATCATGTAGGCGACGGCAAAGAACCTTTGAGCGTGCTTTCGCCGGGCAGTCGGTTGATGTCGACAGTGGATACGTTGAAGACAGCAGATACAGCAACTCATAAGGATGAAAGTGACTCCGACCTTGAGAATGATATCATCGATGGGAATGTCCTCATGGTAGACCAGCTATGGCTTTGGGCGGTCGATACGAGTAAGTCGCTGCGAGGAGTCTTCAAGTAAACCGTATTGCCGTTCGCTAACAGTTCTAAAGCGACTTTGACGACTTTCTTCCCGAAGCGCGAATCTCATCCAACGGAAGGACCGCTGTTCCAGCAGGCAGATTTAAGAAACAGTGTGTATAATGAATTGAACGGAGACCTTAGCGGTCGCTGTGAGAGTGCATTGGACCTTGCGGCCTTTGTCACTTTGCATGCAGTTACGGTGTTACTCGACAGGACTTCCCATCCGGATCTAGAAGTCTTCCGCATCTTCGAGGAGGCTCTCGGGATACTGGTATGGAGCCGTAATATCTAAAAATCTGTAAGGGTAATCACTAACTATCAACAGACAGAAAAGATGACTTCGTCTCTCAAACGCTTTAGGATGCAGACATTTCGGGATAGGATCCTCGAAGATTCCGATTCTGATGAGCCAGAGGATAATCGGTCTGAAAGCATAAAACAGCGGCACAGACGAGAACTAGAGCAGTCAGAGCGGGAGAATCGCGAGAACACATCCGCCCTACTTGAGCTTCGGGATATGGACGACGAGCTGAATACAATGATGAACCTTTTTGCGGAACAAGATGTTGCGATTAAGGCAATGAAGGAAACCTATGAGAGACCTGAACTGTTATCATTTACGGAAAATGGACGCGGATTTTTGGATGAAGCGTTGAAGCGATTGCAAGAGTATCGGAAACAAGTACACGACATGATCAAACGAGTGGATAACACGAAGAAAGATGTAAGCGATGACCATACAATGGTGCTTAATGCAACAAGGTATCGAGATGGGTGCTAACAAAATGCGTATAGTACGAGAAACTCCAGGAGATGATACAACGCCAAGCGCAAGTGGACGAAGTCCGATGGTCGCGATTGCAGACTGAGCTAGCGAGCTCTCAAAACCTTTCAGTCATGATCTTCACGACCTTTACGGTGTTGTTCTTACCATTGAGCTTCTTTACCAGTCTGTTTGGTATGAATACTAAGGAGTGGGGAGGTGAAGACGACAACTTTGTCAGCCTAGGTTTTATTGGCGCCATCTCACGTATGTTCCTCTCTACTAAACCTTGAGGGTAAATAGCCGAATGTGTCACTAACCAATATAATTACAGTTCCCGTATCTGCAGTGCTCATAATAGGCACACTCCTAGCAGCGTTTAGCGGTCGTGTGCAAGGTGTATTCAAAGGATGCTTTAAGTTAGCGAAGAAAGGGATACAGCAGAGTTCGGAGAAGCTCGCTAAACTGGAACCGGAGGCGTCACGACAGGCGAAGCAACGTCGCAAGCAACAACGGGAACAGCGCGAGCAGAGAGCAGAACGTCGTCGTGAGCGCGGTTACGACTTTTGGGAGACGGTGCGTGCAGAACGTCCTAGTGAATACGTCATCCCGGATCTTAACCGTAAGACGGCTACTAGGAGGAGACTGGCGGGTCGAGGGACGTGGAAGAGGATGATTAAAGATGGGTATTGAGAGGAGGATCTGCATATAAACTGAGTGTTGTTAGTTTTGGAGGGAGTGCTGGATGATACCCAACTGAGTTGTCCATCTATAATGAAGCTGATGATTAGAATTATAGTAGTAGCATTAAGAATTAATATATATCTGATAAGCTGTTGATATTATAATGGGAACTAGTATGATTATTCTAACTGATTATTTATTCGATGGATATACGGGATACTAGGGTTGCTGAACGATTAGTGGTCACTATGAGGTATAAGATGGATTTAGTTCTCCATTCCCCCGCAGTTAACCTTGATCTACCGCGACCTACCGCTGTTGCATCTTGATGTCATCGCTTCATGTAACTTACAACTTTACCGTTCCAACATCTGATATTGTCATGTGACATTGCATGTATATGTACTTCTTGCAGCTCCGCTGCAACCACTAGAACCTTTACATCTACAACAACAACAATAATAAACACAATGATGTGATAGATATCCTTAAGGTCTGATATCCTTAAGGTACCTAAATGAGGGGGCAGTCAGCAAGCATCATCCAGCGAGCCCTGCGCATACGTCACCAACCGCAATTATCCCAATTGCATCAGTTTAGCCAATTTAACTCAGCTCTTAAGAAGCAGAAGAACACCATGCCGGCGACGGTGGATACCTCGCTACCGGGAAGCGCCACCGGTGCGGCAGCCCAGTTCGCAGCGGACCACGCCGCCGAAGATCCTCTCAAGTTATACGGGGGCTGGTTCTGTCCGTTCGTGCAAAGGTCCTGGATCGTATTACATGAGAAGCGCATCCCGCATCAATATGTCGAAATCAATCCGTACGCTAAAGCGCCTGAGTTCCTAGCGCTTAATCCGCGCGGTCTTGTGCCTACGTTGGCCGTCCCCGTGGATGCGGAACACAAGGGAACTAAGCGAAAGCCGTTATATGAGAGTTCTGTAATCTGCGAGTATCTCGACGAGGCGTATGCCAATGAGAAGGAAAACGGACCGGGATTACTGCCTAGCGACCCGTATGAGCGCGCGAGATGCAGGCTCTGGATTGATCATATTAGCAGTAAAATCGTACCAGGCTTTTACCGGGTGCTACAGCACACTCCCGATAAAGGATATAGTATCGAAGAGGCGCGAGATGGGTTTCTAGGTCAAATCAAGACGCTAGTACGAGAGATTCTAGAAAATGAGAAAGATGGCGAAGAGAGCGGGCCGTGGTTTTTAGGTCGTACTTTCAGCTTAGTAGATATTATGCTTGCGCCTTGGGCGAAGCGTCTTTTCCTCATTGACCATTATAAGCCCGGCGGAGTGGGTATTCCAGCTCCAGGACAAGCAAATAATGAGGAGGAAGAAAAGATATGGGCTAGGTGGAGGAAGTGGTTTGACGCGACTGTTGCGCGTCAAAGCGTGAAGGATACCTGGAGTGCTGATGAACAGTATATCGAGGCCTATAAGAGATATGCCGAAGATACAACGCAGTCTGAAGTCGCGCAGGCGACAAGGAAGGGCGAAAAGCTTCCATAAGGCGGTGGCACCATTCGATCACGATTAGGTACCTATTTACCTATTTTCTAATGTTTCACTTGCTTTATTCGGTTTTCGGTTTACTCGAAACGAAAATCGCGATATCTAAGAGGCACAAGCTCTACCTGAATCATTGGCTTCGGTTGGAATTGTTGGTGATCCTTTAGTGGAGATCTAAGTGGCATTTCCACATTCTAAGCTTTTACTGCGAGCTTCTATAATTATTTCTATTTATATATCAAAATGTCAAATCAAGCATGGCACCCCGGAAGACTCCCCATAGAAGAAATCGAAGAAATCGGGAAGGGTTACTATGAAGTGGACTTTTATATTTATTATTGATATTATAATTCACAATAGCCTTTCATTTTTGTTCGAGTTACCTGTTTCGTTTCCAGCTCGTCCCACACTCTAGGTCTGGCCCTGAAAGCCTTGACCATCATGACCCCCGCCATCAGAAGCTGGAAGGATTCTGAAAATCCGAAGAGCCATGTTTCAAAATAATAGATCCTTCTGCGCCCTCATTTCTGTAGGCCTTCTTCTCTTCTTCCTATTCCTCTACAAGGTATACTATGGGGCGATAAAAGTGAATCTATCCCGATTACACCATCGCGTAGTCCAAAGCTACTCGACTTGATCAGAGGTCGTCACATTAATCATTAATCATTAATGTCATTCTCAACGGAAGATGCACATTAAAGATAACTACACGTGTAATTGAAGTACAATACTTTCCTAATAAGTAACCTTTACTAGGTTGAAGACGACCGTCAATACTACGTGTTGGTTCCCTATCTACTTATTTCTATTTCTAGTCTGATGTAGCGTCAATCCATTAAGGTGAAGCAAATCGATATGAGGCTGTGTGCTAGTTGGCCCATATAGGAAGTTCGCAGCGCCTTAAGTGATCCACCAACATATCGAGATTCCCTTTTGGGGGCTTTCAACTTTACTTCCACCTCCCCTTAATACCTACTGCCAAGATGCCTGCCCTCCCAGCCAGGAACGGGAATCAGCGATCACTAGATCTTCCCCAGATCACCTTACACCACGGTTAAGCAATTTTTCTTGTCTCACAATAGCGGCAGCCTATCTTGACCTAGACTAATATCAGACCCTTGACGTTAAAGTTATTTTTGCCATCCCGCACGCTACGCTACGTTACTTTTCCCTGCAAGTCTTCTCGGTCGTTAGAAATCCTATAGACTTCTGACAATGACTTCTGAGCTGGCTATACCCTGTCTTGCATCCATAAGCGGCTCAGCAGCGAGGTCAAACGGCTTGGCGTAGCCCCGTCTTTCCATCATCGAGTCTGTATATAATACCAAGGCAGAAAGCTGTGTCGATGATCGGCGGAATAGTTTAACTTGTGTTTTTTCATAGGGCAGTTTTCTTTCTTTTCCGTCTTAGACACTCATTTCATAGTCATTCGGCTGCATTGGTTTTGCATTCATTATTAGAGATCCGGAATCCTTTTCATTTTCAAAGTTTTTTTTTTTTACCTTTTCCAGTGTTTCCATCGCAGATATGAAGACATCATCAATTCTTTCTTTAGCGGCTTTGTCCGCAACAGGCGTCGTGGCTAAGCCGATGCCACAGTGGAAGAACGAGGTAGCGCCGCGGGATATTGACGGTGTAAAATCGATTGTTGGAAAGGTCGCCGATGCCATCACCAAACTCGATGACTCCATTAAGGCCTTTGATGGGTCAGACATTAAGGGTGTAGAGAACAACGCGAAGGACCTCGTCAAACTCCTCAACAAGGGTGGAGAGGAACTAACGGACGGTGATGACGAGCTCTCAGTAATCGACGTACTACAACTGACGGAAGTCGTAACACCGCTCGGCCCCGCAGCTGAGGGCTTACTCAAGGATGTGACAGATAAGAAGAAGGATTTCGAGAAATGGGCGCTGTGCTCCATCGTTGGTGGTGCTGTTCAGGACATTGGGGGTGCTGCTAAGTCTCTAGTTGATGGCGTAGTCAAGCAGTTCCCCGACTACGGACAAGAAGCCGCACAGGAAGTTGCCGATCAAGTCGTAAACAAGCTGTCTAGCCTTGTTGGCGAATTTGCCCCCGACAACTGCAAGGACGCGGAGGAAAAGCCCGAGGACAAGCCAGAGGACAAGCCAAAGCATGCCGAGGGCGAGTACGTCACCGTTGAGACCACTATCACAACTACTACACCCTGCTCAACCCACCCCGCTGAGACTCCCAGCGAGACTCCCTCTGAGACGCCGTGTGATGAAAACACGACGGTAGAGGTTACCATCACCACCACCACACCTTGCAGCACATCAGAAACCCCGAAGGAGACCGAGCCGCCAAAGGAGACTGAGCCACCAAAAGAGACTCCTACTGAGAGCGAACCCCCTAAGGAAACTAAGCCTCCTAAGGAGACCGAACCCCCCAAGGAGACGCCGAAGGAGACTGAGCCTCCCAAAGAAACCGAGCCCCCTAAGGAGACCCCCACTGAGAGTGAACCCCCGAAGGAAACTCCTAAGGAGACCCCTAAGGAGAGCAACCCTCCCGAGGAGCCCCCCAAGGAGACTAAGCCTCCCAAGGACACTCCTAAGGAGACGCCTCCTACCGTCATCAAGAGCACCGTCACTGAGACTGCTCCCTGCTCATGCGAGACTGAGAGCACAACTCCCGTCGAGATTGTCACAATCACCACCACGACTCCTTGCTCGACTTCTTCCTCCGTGGTCACCACTCCCCCTCCCCCTCCGTCTTCGTACCCCATTTCCACTCCCATCGTCAGCGCCAACTCGACGACCCCTCCCATCCCTACCGGCTCAGCCCCACCGCCTAAGCCGTCCATTCCCATCCCCACTGCCGGCGCTGTCGCTCAAGTCGCCGGCACTGGTGCTACCGGCCTGGTCGCCCTCCTCGCCGCCATCTTCCTTCTATAAGCTCAATACATGGAATCATCCATACATGCGTAGAAGCATGAACATATATACCCAGCTCGTTTCCTTTTGTCTCATCTAAAAAAGTTGCGCGGGCATGGTTAAGGATGGCATGAGTTGGTGGAGTGGCAAAGGACGCAAGTAATGGGTTGGGTTTGTTTAGCGATTCTATAGACGAACGTACGTAAACGACGGGATTGGTGATACCACGGCTGCATGAAGCTGGATCTTATTGTTTGATTATTTTTTGTTGGTTTTTTTTAGCATTTGCATCTCCTTGCTATCCTTCTTCCGGTGTTGTGCGCTTGCTGCGCGCGTCCGGGGCTGGCGGACCCGGCTAGTATTGATGAACATTATTATTATTATTCTCCCTGTACATAGTGTAAATAAACCTTTTTATGTATATAATGCACTTTATAGATCAGGGCATTCTTCAAAGACAAATCAATAAAAATGAGTAAATATTAAATACTATGGCAGAGCAGTGATGCTTTATCCCTTTTTGAACACGTACCAACTTTATTACAATAGCTCTTATTCGTAACCTTCGTGCCAGTTCTAAGTTTTACCCCCATCACTTTATTCCCAATTTACTCCGTCGCCGGACGTTTATAAGCTGAAGAAAATCCTTACCTATTGGTTTTATAGACCCAGGTTCTGTGCTTCGCACATCTTGTTATACATGCCGTTCTTTGCGATCAACTCTTCATGCGTTCCCGATTCAACGATCTTACCCCCTGAAAACACGCATATTACATCGGCATGTCTGATCGTTGATAGGCGATGGGCTACTGCGATCGTGATTCTGTCATCTTGAGCAGCCGCTTCATTAAGGGCGTCCTGAACAATTCTCTCTGACTGTGTGTCGAGAGCGCTCGTCGCCTCGTCTAGTAGTAGTACTCGCGGATTCCGGATTAGCGCCCTCGAAATGGCAATGCGCTGACGCTGGCCACCAGAGAGTTGAAGACCGTTGCTACCACAGAGCGTTTCGAGACCATCGGGAAGAGAACTAATGAACTCCCACGCATTGGCGGCACGACATGCTGCCACGATATCAGCTTCTTCAATAGATTCCGGGTTCTCGGTTGGGATTCCCATGGAGACATTCTCGCGGATAGTTCCGGGATAAAGTGCCGGCTCCTGCTGTACAAGTGCGACCTGGTTGCGGTAAAGTCGAGGGTTCATATCATCCAGATTCTTGGAGTCGATTCTCAAGTGCCCAGCTACAGGATCATAAAAGCGTTCTAGCATGGCGATCATAGTGCTTTTTCCACAACCTGAAGCACCAACAAAAGCAACAAATTGTCCCCTTTTAATCTACAATATGGCTGTTAGCTACTCGAATCCATTAGAAGGGAGAAATAGGCGTGTATTATGCCACGCACATTAAGGTCAATACCACGCAAGACGCGAGTATAGGGGCGTAATGGGTACGCGAATTGCACGTTGTCCAAGTCTAGATGTTTATAACCAGCTGGTCCAATATCCTTATTTTCTGCCGATTCTTGGATAGTGGGTTCAAGCTGTTCGAGCCAGAAGATATAATTCGCTGCGCTTGTTGCTTTGGTCATGCCTACATAACTCTTAGCAAGCCAATTCAAGACCCAGAAATAGGAGCACACTTACTGCCAGAGAACCCGAAGAGGATAGAAGCTTGTTGGCCGGAAAAGTAAACTCCGAGAAACGCTATATAGAAGTTGACCAAATTCAAATCCCCGATAGAGACCAGACGGCATCCATACCTATTACATAGCGGTGTTATTATAAGATTCCGGTATTGAAAATCGGACTTGGGTTTCATAGAAAAAGGGGGAGGGGTTGATGAACTAACCAAAAGCCGAGAGCCATGAAACAATACTCAACAGTCTGTGTGAACGCAAAAGCAGTCATACTAAGCATTATTGGCTTTGTAGAGCTTGAAACGGCGTGATCCAACTCATTTGTGTATCTCTCCAAAACCGACGTCTCAATCGCCAACGACGATACTGTTCGAATCGCGGTCACTGCCTCCGAAGCAATTGACGCACTTGACGAGAACCTTTTCGAGATTTTATGATCCATTGCCGATTCGATTCTGATGCGGGCATATCCGGAAAGCAGCATAGGTGGGAGACCGGCGAATACAATAACGACGCCGAGTTGCCACCCGTAGGCTAAGGCCACGATGCTGCATGACACCACACCAATGACTGCAACAAGAATCAAAGCGACAGTGAAACCCATGAGCTCAAATACAGCTTGCGGGTAAGAATCTGTTCGACTAGTTAAGGCACCAGTCGTATTCTCCGGCCGATCAAAAAATTGCAAGTCTTGTTTGAGTAGATTGTTAAGGACTTGTCTTCGATATTTGTGGTTGAGTGTCTATTACCCAGTCAGCCAGCTGCCTTTAAATATCGTTAGAGATCGTGGGCATCATCCTACCTGAGCAACGACATTTGACGTCCATCCAATGACAAAATACACGATCAGACAGCCGATTGACATAACAAGAAACATCAACGCGTAGAAGTTTCCCTCTTTTTGCATTTCTGAGCCAGTGAACTGAAACACTTCGATAAACCTCGACATTAATATTGCCTGACCGGGAAATGCAGCGGCTGGAATATGGTTAGCCCACGTTACGATACTTTTATAGTTTAGTATATATCGGCCTTACCAGCGCCTAGACATCCGAGAACGAGTAAAGTATAAGTCCATTTGAGCTCGGGATTCGATACCACCAATCGCCAAACCGTATGAAGGAGTCCAAACGGTTTCCATAGGTCAAAATCATCACGAGCTAACTGTTTCTCAGAATGATGATTTGTCGATGTGGAATGCCGTGTCAATGATCTAGTTAGCATAGTAGGGCCGCCACCGTCGGCTTTCTCGTCGGTGTCGTCCGAGGAGTCGCTATCAGAGGGCTGTTTAGTCACAGACAGATCCTGGGCTCGCACGAGGCGCGCATAGACACCATTTCGTTCCAAAAGCGAACTGTGTGTTCCCTGTTCAATGATGGATCCCTTTTCCATCACCACGATGTTATCAGCGTTTCGTATCGTAGCCAACTTATGCGCAATCATGATGGTGGTACGCCCTTTTGAGACGTTGTCGAGGGCTTTCTGAACTATTTCCTCGGCCTGGGGGTCAAGCGCGCTGGTGGCTTCATCAAGAAGAAGAATAGTTGGCTGCGATACAACGCTTCGAGCAATCGCGACTCTCTGTTTTTGACCTCCAGATAACGAACCACCTCGTTCTCCGATAACAGTATCGTAGCCATTCGGGAGGTCGGAGATGAAGTCATCCGCAAAGGCGATTCGAGCAGCTTCCTTCACTCTCTCCAGTTTGGCAGACGGTGTATCATTCTCCCAAGCGGTGCCGACAAGACCGTTTGCGATATTATCGAAAACAGTTCCGGCGAATAAGATTGGCTCTTGTTGGACGAGCCGAACATGTTGTCTCAACCATTGAAGATTCAGCTGATCAATAGGTCGGCCGTCAAGTTTCACGGTCCCAGATAGCGGGTTGTACCATCGCTCAATTAAGCCGATGATAGTACTCTTCCCCGACCCGCTTGCTCCGACAAGTGCTGTTACTTTCCCAGCAGGAATGTGTAGCCCGAAGTCGTTTAGTACTGTAACGCCGGGGCGCATCGGATAGCTAAAGGAGACACGATCGAAATCGATAGTTCCCGTCACTTGCGCAGGCTTCTCCCCTTGCTGGCCGAATGGGTCAATGGCTGAAGTTCGATCCATAAGCCGGAATAGTTCCGCAGCGGCCGCGGCCGCACGAGTAAAGTCAATTATATAAGGAGCTATAGAAGTCAAACTTATGGCCGCAATGATGACTGACATGAGGACGCTGTTTACGGTTGATTAGAACTGGACTAAAAGTCATGAGATCCAGTAGGGATGTACTAACGTGAAAACGTCACCGGGTTCAGCAACTTCACCCCTAGCCAGCATCCCAACACCCTGCCAGAAACACAACCCGACTCCCGCAAATATGATGGCATATTCAGCGGAGAACATGCAACCGAAGAGTGCATTCTTCTTGTTTCCAAGAGTTCGCGAGGCTTGTAAATACTTATCAAAATCCTTCATCAGCCGGGATCGTAAGCCGAAGGCGTGAACGGTCCGAATGCTCGATAGGATGCTCTCCGCAAAAGATCCGGCCTGCGCATGAATCTTGAGAATCTTAGATTCGATCATAGCCTCTATAGTAGAGCTCACACCCATTACGATAAGGGTAGCCGGAGCAATGCAGCAGGTGATCAGAGTAAGCTTCCACTGTGTGACAAAAGCTAAGACAAAGGCAGATATGAAGGCCGATATTCCCTGGACGACGAGCCCTAGCTTTTCTGATGCTCCTGACTGAATCAACCGGCCGTTCGAAGTGGCTTGCATGGCAATCGAGCCGCCTGTGCCAGCATCGAAGAAAGCGACTTCCTGACTGAGACCTGCCTTGAGATATTGATGACGAATGTTTCGTGCGATTCGATAGGCTGCGAGTGTAAAGAGACAACTGTACCCGAAGGTAAGGACGAATCGTGCGATTCCGATAATAAAGAAGTATAGACTATGTCGGTTTAGTTATTACGCCTGTGAAAGATGAGGCTCTCTAATATAACGACCTACGCTAGACGAGAGGCATCTTTCCGGAAATCAGTCGGGCTGGAAGCACCAGACGCAAAATCAGTGATGACTGTGACGAAATGGCCGAATACTAAGTTGACAAGAGCCATGCCGACACCAGAGCCCAGGGCACATGCGGTCGCCACGAGCTGCAATGCATGCTCTTTCCGCGTGCCATATTTGAAGATTCTCTGCCAGATATTTAGCACATAATTTACATCGATAGCGCCGACATTTACCTACGACATAAGCGCGAAAGGCACCTGAATCTTGTCCTGAATCTTGTTGGGTCGTCTCTTCTACTGCTGTCTTTTCCGAAGGGGACTCCATCGTACACTATACATGAGTATGGTAAAGACGGATAATGAATATAAGTCAAAGGCTCAAAAGAGCTTTAACAATGCCCCTGAACTCAGACAGGCTTCTCTTGAATTGATTACATGAAGAATCTAAAATATCGTGTTTATTACTTCCTTTATACCGCGACAGAGTAGCTGTAGCGAAACCCGGAGTTGCAAGGCGTGATGGATAAGATTGTGCGGCCGGCGCAGTTTCGGTAGCATCGAGACACCGCTCACCGCGCCCCGCGGGATGCCTTTCACTATGGGCTTGAATATCATGGCCTTAATTTAGTCGAAAATCACTACATTCCGAGAACAAGCCAAGACAAATGACACGCCCAGACGCCTCGGGGACCCATGTATGAATTCTGAAAGACCTCCGGGCCGTATAGATAAGATCTTACCTCGTAGCATGACTTACAACCTGATGGTGTACCTGGAAGATTGCCTCTTGGGAGGTAGTGAGGTCATTGCTTCGGTCGCCGCGGATGCCGAATAACGCCTGGCATAGTTTCGAAATCCACCCCGGTAAAACCGAACCGTGATCACCGCCTCAATTAGTGAGACTAGTCTCCGGATCTACTTTCACATGTGGACTCAAGCTTAGAGCGGCAGCGCTGTTTCGGAGTTTCCGAGAATGCGAAAACTGCTGTTCAAACTTTTCGTCACTGCGCAGCGAAACACGGCGACTCAGTCCAAGAAATACCACTCACGCGATCCCCTAAGATTAGTTCATATTATCTTTAACTACATAGAATCTATCATCTTCTGCCGTGGAACCTTCCGGCCCTAATACGCGTCGTGTGTGGCTTAAATATGCCGGAAGATACTGTGGAGCATACGGAACGAGAACCGTTGACCCCGAGTAAAGCGGTACGACCTCCGGCCTGTTATTGAGTCTTATTGAACATCTTGGTTACAGAGCTAACTGACTATGGAAATATATAGTGCAACTATTGTCGAAGTCGAAAGGTTAGACATTATTATTAGACCCCTAACCCTATTCAGGACAGCTAATTGGCTACTTAAGATTCGCTGCGATAGAAAATCCCCTTGCTCGAATTGTCAAAGATTAAAAATAACGTGTACAACGGCACCGCGTGCTTTAAGGCCAAGAAAGCAACGGGTTTTAATATCCTCGCAATAGTAAGCCTATACTTAGATACTATCAAACCACCCAAGACGTACTTCTTACCATGTATGTCTCAAACTAGCGATGATAAAATTGATGATATTAATGTGAGGCTTGACCAACTCAACCAACATATCAATACTTTAATCGCGGGTAACATCCCGTCTCAAGTAGCAAGAGGCCCTGGCTCGCCTACTCCTAGCCCATCGAGCCGTTCGACCCGCTCGCCTATTCCAAGCCGTGCACCAGCAAGTAACACTAAGACTACCCCCTCGACCCGAAGTGAATGCCAACAAAACTTTCAACTCGTGAGCGACAGCATACAAGTTAGCCGGGAACACGAAGAAGAACCAGTTGTTGAAGGGTTATCAACACTTTCTGCCAATTCAACGTTCGCCGTTGATCGTTTACGTAAAGTAGCCGGTGCGGATCGAGAAAAAGGTCACAACTTCGAGACTAGAGAGCTCGTGGACAGACTTCACCAGATCGTTAACGCAATTAAGCATAAACAGCTATCATCAGAACTTCTATTACCTCATGCACTTTCTTCAGCACAAGGTCGGGATGGCCGCCAAATGCCGCCGATTCAAGCCACCGTAGCAGTGATAAGAAAAGCACAAGGTAAATATTCACCTCGACAAATCTCTACCATTTAATACGCATTAGGTGAGAAGTTGGAGCCTCATAAATATATGCTAATTAAACTCCTAGAACAACACAATATGTCTCTTAGGTTCATCAGCGCGATGCTCCACGCTGAAACCCTCTCGGAATTATGCCTAAAGGTGTACTTTTCTGGAGACTACTCCGAAGCCGAGTTTATCATCACAAACGCGGCGTTGTACCGTAAGTATGTCCTCTCTGAGATTAGGAAGAGCTAAACTAATGGACCATATACCTATAGATCTATTTAGCCATGTTGACATTGAAAAAAATGACCAGCTACCTCCGGGTGGCTCGCAAGAAGACTACGCACTACTCTGTCAAGTAAACCTCGAAACTGCACTTTCTAAGTTGTCTCTGCATATCATAGCCACCCATGACATGGTTCTAGCACTCACTCTAGCAGTACGTTGCGCCAAGTACCTACACGGTGATGATTCCTCGCTAATCGACTATGGACAGGCCATTTACGCAGTGGATATTTCGAAACCGTCTCTAGCGTGGACGTACACGATTGCCGCATATCATGCCGCTCACACTCTCGGCTTTCATACCCGAGCGAAGGGTGCAAAGCCAGGAACAGATGTCCCAAACAAGATGGGTTTACTCTTCTGGACTATTTACGTCTTGGAAAAGTCCTTAAGTCTGCGCATCGGTCGTTGTTCGACTATCCCAGACATTGAAATCACAGTTCCAATGCCAGCGGGTCCACACACACCAGCTACTCCTGAAATGAATTACTGCCACCAGACTATTAGAATCGCTATTGTGACCGGGAGGACTTACGAAAAGCTCTATAGCGAGCATTCTCTTTCCGTCCCTGACGACATACGGCGACAGGTAGTATCGGAATTGTCGCAGGAGATGCACGATATTCAAGATAAGTCTCGTGCTATAATTGTAAATCATCACCTAGCCCTTGACTCTTTCATTAAATATACCCACGTCACTAACACCGTAATTTTATCCTAGAAACAAATGCTTCAGTCCGAAACTGACAGCTTCTCGCGAGAGTTCATCGAATTCATATCGAGTTGCGATGAAGTCTTCCGGCTATCATTTCTAACGCTCATACACCGAGCTGCTCCTCCGCAAGCCGATTCCGTGTCAACCTTCAGTGATGAGTGCATCTTCTTTGCTAGGGCTGCGCTAGAATGCCATCAAAACTACGTGCACGTCCTTGGGATTCCGCGACTCTTGTCCTCATATGTGAACTGGTACGTCTGACATGCTCCGTGGAAGTGCTATTCGCCATAATTAAGATGTAATCTGACATTAGCTCCTTTTAGGACCATTCTATTTTCCCCATTCGTCCCCTTCATCGTGCTGTTTTGCTGCGTACTGGAGACTGGGGACGAGGAGGACTTGGCTCGAATGCAGGCTTTCGTCAGCTCCATAGAATCCGCACGCGACCATTCCAACGTCATTGCGAAGCATCATAGTCTCTTCCAGGGGTTCTACAGCGTGGCAGTGCGCTATAACGAACTCAAGTCCGCCTCGACGCCAGTGCAGCGGGAGCAGGAGGAACTCAGATTGGAGATGGACAGTTTCCTAAGCGAACTGGGATTTCAGACGCAGGTAGGATCAACTACTGCGAATGGGATCCAGGATATGGGGTCGGAAAGAACCTTGGTACCAACATTTAGTGGAGGAGCTCAACCCGATGTGTCTAAGGGATACCAGGAGGTCGACCAGGCACTGCGATTGCCAAGGTGGTATACCATGAACCAGCAGATGATCGGGCTTTTAGACAACGACGATTTGCCCTTTTAAGTTGGGTGTTTTGAACCTTGCGCGTAGCTGTCTTTTGAATGGCCGGTTCGTATTTCTCAAACCGCCGTTTGTGGTCAGTTGATTCGCGAACCCCGAACGAACGCCCAGCAACAGACTCGATCCCATGTAATATATTATTCTTTTCGTTTTATGTATTCGATGTTTACATAGTTTAATCTTAAGGAAAATCACTGAACTTGGCCGTGGTCAACGTGAACTCCATAAATTGAATTAAATCAAGCCGATCGTTTCTACATGCAAACAACTTTTTGATCCAGTTCCCCTCAAACCGAGCATGGATCCAACCAACACCAAACACAACACAACTCAAACAGTATGAGCCATTAAAGTTTCCACGAATATGTTACCCATTGTCATCGTCTTATGTTTATTCGACAGAAGTTTCGGTCGGCTCTGGGCATGGTGGTGGTGAAAATGTTGGCGTGGGGCCACAGGCCGGGAAGCATCTGTATAAGTGTTAGATTTCCGTATGCGTGCTTATACTTGTTTGAAGGTACGCACCCGCCATAAGTAAGGACAGCAGTAGGAGGGGATCCACATGACCTAAGGTAATCGACACAAGAAGTTCCGGTTTTGGTGCAAGGGGAAGCGGTCGATGTAGTCGGCGGCAATGTCGTCGGGGCCGATGTGATCTCGGGGCATGGCGGAGGACTCGGCTGGGCTTGTGTGCACATGTCATAGCATCTCCCGTACTTGATTCCTGGGAAGGGTCAACTTAAATCTCATAGCGCGACAGAGCTTTGTCATTTCAAAGAGGGTTACCAACCACATCTATTAACGCCATCTATACATTTGATGCGAGGGCAATCAGCCTTTTCCGGTAGAGCACTGGCGGCAGCCCCAAGGGCCAAGAAAATGACGTTGAATAGCATGGCGAATAGTGGATATTTGAACATTTAGTTGGGCTTTTATTGCGGAAATATCGCGGTTAGGAGGTATTTGAGGTATGGCAGTCGTGGTCGAGAAGACCTTTATGTAGCCCGAGATGTGCCATCTCAATCCCTACATCATGAATGCACCAATACGAAGTCAGACGCCTTGGCATATACTAATATTATAAACGGTTTCTCGTCCCGCTAGAAATTCATTACTCTATCCGGTAGAGGTGGTCCCGGAATCTGGGGTTGGGAGACGCAGGAAAGAGCCGACACTAGAAATACTGAGATTAACCCAGCAAGGGGGGCACAGGCTATTGTCGTGATGTTAGCTAAGCAGGGACTGATGTTGCGGTAAACAACGCCATCATATCGTATCTCAGACTAGGTATCCGGTCCTATATAGGTTAGGTATCTCGTGTGTGAATATTGTACCAAAAAACTGAACTCTCGTTAAGTGATATCCTGGCTAAGTCGTGGAAATACTGTCGTCTGTTCGACTGCTGACATCTTCAGATCGGCATATTGCATTGACATTGAACTACTAGCCGTTACTCTGAAATTTTTGTTTGGGTGTTCTAGAAGGGTTAACGAGGTGCGTATGTTGATTGATATGCGGCGAAATTAACCGGGCTGTTGCATCAGCCTTTCTTCCGTACTTGGCACCGCAACTCTCTTATACCTATTAAACATATTGCGGGGGATGTGTTGCCGCTAGTTATGGTATAGAGGTAGCACCGCGGCTGTTGTATTTGACTCTTGGAGTTATGCGGGTGGATGAGTTAGCAGCTTGAGATTTGGTGATATATTCATCTCTTCAAGGCATGCCTATATATGGAGACTTTGAAGATGAGTTGAGATATGTAAGGGGCTAGGAACTGATATGGTCGAAAGTTGACCTCCGTGATCTCGTTAAGACGTTTTCATCTAAGCTAATAAGATAACTTGCACGGACGGCGATGCTTATCGCCTACCAACAACAATTGGTTTATTGACGCTGTATTGAGTTAATCATACCGTTCAACATTCTAAATTCATCATCTTAAAATGTTGAGTTGTTTTGGAATTACGCTTTGACATATCTAGCACGATATGAAAGTGTAAGACGGGAGCTTGTTATGTTAATGACAACATAGAGCCAATTGATCTTACCATATTGACCCAGTAATCGGTGGCATCATTCCAAGTTGGATGGCCAGTGTTAATATGTACCTATTCATCTGGGATCATCGGGATCGCTCTAACTATTAAGCGAAAATCCAGGGGCAGACCCGTCCCGCCGGGGTCCGGATGGGCAGATCCGGGTTCATATGTGGCTTTCTTTTTTCTTTTTCTTTTTAGTAAGCCCGTGTCCTACGCGTCATTTTAGTCCCAACTCCCTAAGTGAATTGTATCTTTCAACTTCTGTCATACGAGATCCCGATCTCAAAAAAATACGGAACCCTAGGCGAAAGGTTTGCCGAAGTCAGTGGACGAAATCCAACTAACAATAGACGGACATGTACTCTTCATTCGTCTCGTCATGCTTTGAATGTTGCCACGAGATATCATCGCACATTGTATGACCTTGTCATTGTGACAGCTACCAACGGTCCAGCTTGTGTTGCCTACTATCATATGTCCAATACCAGGTGCAGGCGTCAGATGCTGCTGCATATTGGACCTCGGGGCGGCCTTCACCGAACGACTAGCGTCGTTTACCGCCGCACATTTTTTGAGAAGTGAATGCAAAGCATCCTTTCCATCGCTTGGCAAGTATCAGTACGAATTTCGTTAAGACGAATTTATTCCGAATTTTCTATCTTTACTTTGGTGATCTCAAGTGAGAGCTACCCCATTACTTCCTATCAAGTCTCTTAGCTATGAAAGGGGACCACGTCTCATTCCTCTTCCGATATGTTTGACCCCCGCAAGAAGCACTATGAGATCATGCGGGGATATATCATTCATCGTCTATTGTTTTAAGTGGCAACAGACGTGTCTCTAGCGTGCTCGTAGGCTCGACAGCTCCAGCGGCCATACAGAGTCGTAGGTCATAGACGTATGCGTCAGCTAGAAGTCTGGGTAGCTTGGCCTTATTCTGCTAAGCATCTATGATAGGCATCTGTATGTGTGGAATAGGCCTCCCATCCCACTCAACCCACACTGCCCCCCTGCAAATAGCAGAAGAGCTGTAATCCCAGTTGACATCACCTCTTGTGCAATTTTCTAAAAGCTTTTGGAGATTCACAGCAGTTATTCGCTACACAACTGGAGTCTGACAACAACGACGACAACGTTGGAACGTCGGAATATTTGAGGATATCACCAACCAGTAAACATCGGCTTGCTGCAGGAAATACGTCGAGGCGCAGCTCTGCGTAATAAGACCCTATCTGCAGCCCCTCGGGAGGTCTCCCAGTATTATTCTACATAATACGTTGCATGCCTACATTGCTTTTGTTTTTAAAAAGCGCACATCATTACATTAAACTTGTAGCTTACGGCTTGATCTCCTTCGAAATTGGTACTTCAACGATCACCACCATCCTCAACATTGCGCGTGAGACCTTATTACGCAAACACCAACCATGTCGTCCCGATCGCGCAACCATCACAGTCGTTACGACGATCCCTATGTCTTCGACGACCCGTACCGCCATTCAAATTCTCCTATCAACAATGCTGGCTACGAGTATATTGGTACTGAAGAAGCCTCCAACGCTTCTAAATCTCATCGCGGCCTATCCCCAGATCCCGAACCACGTCGACGACACAGCCCCTCCAGGAGACATCCTAGAACCACCAGCCTTCCTCGACATTCGAGACATGATAGAGAGCATACTCCACCACCGCGATCTGACCGACGCTCACCACCGCACAGAACTTCTCGACATGCTTCACCCACTCGCACCAGTAGGAAGGCATCTCGAAGTGAACACCATGAAGGCCGAGATTCCCCTCAGCGATCAGGCCTTAAGCGTACCAAGTCTCTAGGTCAGAAAGGTTTCAAATTTCTTAGCGAAGCGGCTGCATTATATGCTGCGACACAAGCTGGATCAGGCGGCCGAGGTCGCTCACAGAGTCGCGATCGCTCTCGCCGTAGTTCCCATTACGATTCAGAATCAAGACACCGCCATCACCATCGACACCACTCTCCTACTCCCTCTCCATCGCCGCACAGGAGGCGCTCACGAGCATATAGCGATGCTCCCCCGCGCAGACATCGGAGACACAGATCCCCATCAGTGAGCGACGAGTCGGATTATGGACGCGATCGAGGGCGACGTCACCGGCGATCCCGAGCAAGCTCGTATACTCACAGCCCGTCACCGTCACCTCCGCGTCACCGGGGGCGGAAATCCAAATCGGTATCGTCGGACGTCAGGTCTTCCAAGGTCGCCAACGAAGCTGTCGCAGATAGGTGGCAGATGGCTGCTCGTGCCGCTCTCGAAGCCGGCGGCCTTACTGCCTTCAGACTCCGTAAGGAACCAGGTAGCTGGACGGGAGAGAAAGGCGCCAAGATAGCCACGGCCGCTTTAGGCGCTGCAGCTATTGATGCATTCATCGACAAAGACCCAAGGCAAACAAAGTCGAACGGTGTCAAGGGTTTTGCTGAAAATACCATTAGCAGCATGATCGCATCGAAACTAATGGGTGTCAAAAGCCCAAGTAAACGCAGGGCCAGATCGAGATTCTAATATGTGATTGAATCGGACCATCTTCACCATCAGTGGATTTATCTTTACTACTGTACCAGTTTGATTAGGTCTATTTTCTTTGGATAGGTATTCGGTGTTATCAAGATAGGTTAGGAGTGAAGGGAATTATGGTATTATGAATGAGAGAAACTTAACGACGTTATGACGATACTCTTCTCAAAAGAATGCTTTAGAGGGATAGCATATAAGGTGTTTAGGGTTTGATCGATTCACTTAGTATGAGGCTATCTAAACTCATTTATTTGAATAGAGAATTATAAATATCCCTTCCCAACTGTTCATCCAGCACCGCGATCCACATAAACGACCTCAACAAGTCCTGCATTTCCCTCCACGTCTTAACCTGGCATCTACCGGCATGCTCTTGTATGCGGTCTTTCAGCCATATTTCGTCTGACACGTTGAAAATCGAGATGGCTCCAATCGGCAACAGCCAGAGCATGAGCGGAGAGGAAACCCCCTCACAACGCTCGATGCTAAGAATGCAGGATTTATATGCAGCGGTGAAATAACAGTAGTGTGGCTTCATGTCTTGCCATTGTAAGAAAATGTGATGGCAAAAAGCCAATAGGCCTTGTCGTACAGCTTCATTGATCGAGCTAATTGAGAAGCGCATACGGAGCAAGTGGTATGTCACCGCAGTCATTGTTTCATAGATGATATTCGGGCGTATTGCCCGTCGAGTTTGGACTCCAAGATCAATGAACGAGCAGAATTTCTTCAAGACACTCCAAGCCGTTGCTAAGTTATGGTTGTTAATTTGAACTTGGTTTATATCATCTGATGATAACGTCTCATCAACAGAAGCGGGTAGCAATTTTTTGGGATATTGTGCCACCGGTTCTGAAGGCTGGTCAAAGAACACAGGGTATGATCCACCGAGCAGTGAGATCTCCAAGTCACACCTGTGAAGCATTAATGATCAGTAGTCATTACTGCAGACCTTTGCATTCACCTACCTTATCATCTCCAATAGTAACGATTTACCCTCGAATACGTCCAGTCCTCCCCTTAAGTCGACCATTTTGCGAAGGCCTTCCATATGCTTCTTGGAGGTCTCATAATCCCCATCGAATCGCGCAATACTCGCTAGTTTCAATACGACGTCCATTGTAGAGTCTGAAACCTTGGTGTCGTCGTCATCCCCTAAGAGCCTCTCACGAAGAAGCTTTAGTCCCGCCTGGAAGTGTAATATAGCTATCGGGTTAAAGCTATCCTGACGGCGCAGAACCCTGTCGATGAAACCCTGCATCGCAAATGCCATTATATGGAGAGCAGCGGCATCTCGCCCGAATGGAGAGTTCCATCCTTCATTGTCCCCTTCAAAGCCAATCGCTGCTCGTAGGGGAAAGGTAACTCGCCTTGCTACCGTGGTAACTAAGTTTCGATACGGTTAGTCAATATATATGTAAAATTGCCTTGGTTGAAACCCTTTTGCCATGTTAAAAAGAGTCAATGAATCCGTATTCTCGGGAAAGTGGACGAAATAGATGTTTAACCCGGTTCGACCAGGAACTAATGGGGTATAAACCTCGACGACTTTTTCTAGTTTCAGCGGCCCCGACGCAGCGCGGATAACGTCGTTCATCTTACTGGTCGATTGCTCTTTTACAGTAGTACGAACCACTTTCCGCGTCTTCCCTCGTCTTGCATGGCTTCTGATTAGCTTCCTAGCAGTTGGATCGGCTTTCTCAATACCCGACGATATTATAAATGGCATCCTAGTCAATGGGACAGGATCCTTTCTGGATCTATCCTGATCTGCCATCTTGACCAGCCTTGGCATTTCTGGTTGTTTACCAAACGTGATAAAACCATGATTAATATCAGTTAGGAGTTGACACGAACTGTTTAACACCAAGAGACGTTGCTTACTGATCCTACGACCAACATCATTTCTAATGCCAAGACCTGTTTTGCTTGCCATCGCGGCGAATGATTGACAGGGGTGGGAACGTTACGACTCGCATTCGTAGAGCGCTCATGAGCCTGCGGACATTAGACGGTTTTATAGAAGTCTACAAGTATTCTCTCACTTATTTCTATAAATGCATCAAGAATCTCCTTCGAAACCATGGAGTCTACGCTTCACAACTCTCTGTTAACTCAATCGTATTACCCATCCAATGGCTCTTTTACGGAAATCTGTCTTGATCACCGGCTGCTCTGCCGGAGGAATCGGCGCAGCGCTGGCTGAGGTCTTCCACGAAAAGGGGTATCATGTGTTTGCAACCGCACGAAACCCATAAAAACTCCCGCCTACTCTCTCTCATGCAGAAAACGTCACAAGTCTCAGTCTTGACGTACTATCATCGGAGTCGATTGTCGCCGCTGTAGAGAGTGTTAAAAAGAAGACTGGCGGTAGACTCGATGTCCTCATCAATAATAGTGGTGCGGGTATGTCTTTACCGGCTCTAGATACATCCATCGAAAATGGCAAAAGGTTGTTTGACCTCAACTTTTGGGCACCGTTCGCTATGCTTCAAGCTTTCGCCCCTCTCCTAATTGAGGCTAAGGGATGCATTGTGAGCAACTCCTCTGCGAGCGCATATTCCCCAATGGCGCTCAACAGTAAGCCTTCGATTAAAAGCATCTTCTGGGTCAATGTTAGCTAACAAGCAAGGCGTCTATAATGGTTCGAAAGCTGCTCTTGCCACGGCCAGCGAGACATGGCGTCATGAACTCCGGCCCCTTGGAGTCCGGACTATCACTCTCATTACCTGTGCTGTCAAGACTGAGTTCTTTACCAAACCCCAACAGGACGAACTACCGACCTCCTCAAAATACTATGATATCCGAGACTTCATCTATGATATGCGCGACGGTCGGCTTCAAGCTGGTGCTATCAGCTCGAGGCAGTATGCAATTAAAGTTGTCAAAGATATTGAAAAGGGCTCGGCTGGAATTGTCTGGGTCGGTACACACGCCCTAGGTACTATTTCGGCTGTTGTGCTGGCTACTACCACAGTCGCTGTTTCTGAGTTTTATATCAGCCCCAAGTCCTTGATAATTGTCTAATTAAAACTGTAGGATATGGTAGTGGAGGGCGTTATTCCTATTTCCGGCGAGATGGCCAAAGCTGAGCGGAAGAAGAAAGCCTGAGTGAAGATGAGCTGTGTCTATAGGACTACCTACCTACCTAACATAGATAACTAGTCCTCCAATATGGAAGGGGGGGGAGGGGGTTAATTTACGGGTTGTGATGCTTCTAATGCGTTCGTTGTGTGAGAGATGTATAACTAGTTAGCCCAGTCCCTCTTTCTGGATTTGCTTTCGTTTTGTTGAAACGTGTGGTCACTAGCACTTAAGACATGATGGAACATTCGTGGAAGTCGCTCAATAATGCCTCTATGAATGGGGGATCTAACTATTGAAGGTGTTCACCAAGCTCTCAGCCTAGCATCACATAAAACTAAATAAGATACAGATATTCTTCTAAATGTAAACGAGTGTCTTCGATCATATAGTAACTAGTCTAAGCAGAGCTGTACCGTTGTGATAATGTACGTAAAGGGGTGAAGGTGGCCAACCGTCAACGTTTACCTATAGTAATGATTCCACATCCACATCGACGATCGGGAAGCCCTGGTAGCATGAATCGTTGCAAGCGTAGAACTCCGGCACCCATATGGCGTCTAGATGATGGATACTAATTTGTCTGGGGTGCAAAGGCGAGCTCATGACGGACCTAAAATTCTTCGGTCCAAATTGCACCGACTTAAAGACTTTCTCCCGTTCATCCGTGTCGGCATACTCGTGACGTAGGCCGAGGATATGGCCAATCTCATGAAGGAAAACGTTGGTCATGAAGTCAACAATGCCTGTCTCAAAGGACTTTTCGTGTACACGAAGCACGCGACAGTCAGGCGGAAAGTTGGAGAGGAAGGCGGTAGCGTAACTCCCACCACTATTGCATGCTGCTTCCGGGCAATAGGCAACTCGGAAAGTGACTGGCATGTTGTCCTCTACCCGTTTGAAAATAATGTATTGAGACATTATCAAGCTCTACATACTTGCTGCTCGATCGAATACTTCAGCGGTAATCCTGTAATTGTGGTCACATAGGAAGCTTCGTTCGTCCATGTTATACAGCAGTACCGAGCCTTTCCTCCACCGCCGTATCTTGTTAATATACCCAACATTGAGAGAGACGATGCCACTTCTGAAAATATCTATATCTATTCTACGGTTAGACTTCTGGGAAGATTTGCCCAAAGTTAATCATAGAGACGAGAGGGCTACTAACCAGCCATACCACCTTCCATGTCGAAGTGGTACCTAGGACATAAAAGATAGGTGATTATGTATACATATACGTAGTATGTATAAGTAAAGGGTTTCTATCTGAATATATTACTTGAATTAAAATTATTGATGCGGACTCCGAATCCAACACTGTGGTTCGTCTCAATCACTTCGTTGATACCAAAAGGACACGGAAGGAAGTGGAAAAATGGAATAGGACATGAACAAGTATTTATCTTCAGTAGCAAAGGAGAGGGTACTCGACGAGAGGAAAAGCATGAAACAAATGTCTATGAAGGCTTGGCAAATAGTACTGCGCACCCAGTAGTGGCGGATTCAGTGTGAAAGGTACTGTGCGGTATTAGTTAGGTTATAGGTACCCAGCGGCTAGATGGCTGTTGACCTAATATATAGGGTTGACGTAGTATCAGTGGAATGGAGCATCCAGGAACACTTTGCGTTGAATTCAAAAATGGCAATTTTAACTAGCCAAATCACTTACCTAACCCTGCATATCCGATCTTACATTAGGTCGGTGACCTTGTATGCAAGTAAGGTGCTCTCAAGGATTTTCAAACTGGCTATCCGTGACTAGGGGCGCCTATATAATCTGTAACATGCATACATGCACCTCCGGGAATCTGGATGTTGCACCAGCGCTTATATGAAAAGCAAAAAAATCCCCCCTCTCCAAAAGGACGTTCAGTATCTGAGCCTTTGCCGTCCATACTTTGAATATCCCTTGTCCCGGAATATGCAAGCCACATAACTAAGCCCATCCTAGCATCTACAGATTCATCACTATAGTCGCATATAACTCGGATGAGCCGCACGGAACTATCACACAACCCTTAGGACTCGGACTGTCAGGGGTCAAAAGGGAGCTAGGCAGGATTAGGCCTAGATCTACAGTACGTGATATATAATATATAAAGGGCGCTGTGCGCTCTCGCTACTAGTTAGAAACGTCAAGCGTTAATAGATCTCCATTGCCTACTACCTACTATCTAGCAGCCATGCTGCTGTTACTAGTAGTCACTCTACGTATGACCTCACTCACGGGCTCACTTCTGACACGGACATTATTGTCGCTCCATACTGACCTAATTATTCGTGGACTTCAACGTAACCCATAGAGAGATAAATCCAGATAGAAGTAGTTTCGGTAGTAACGAACTTCCTCAAGATGTCAAGATGTCAAGATAGGTTTCAGAATGGTAGAAGAAACGTAAGCCGCGTACATACAAAGCGCCGATATATATGATTCCTAGACATGAACTACGGGAGTTATTTACATTCATTGTGAAACACATGTGTTTGTTTTCACCTGGTTGCGAATGGCTTAGAAATCCAATGGAGACTCTTTCCTGGAAAATGGAATATATCATCTACGGAGTCGCTTTCTGGATATTTACTAACGTCCTGGGAGTGTAGGTAGGTATAGAAACACTTTAAAGGCGTATCTGTATCGATGCCATGGAATATTTCACCGATGCTGGTTGTGTTATGGAGTGTGGTATGGATATTCGCCTAGACAGAAGACTATGAGTAAGAGCGGATTGAGGATGGAACTATTGACCACCTCTCCCTGGCAGATAAGGTCGTGCAAAGTTGGAGCCTATTCCCTTCATCACCTCTACCATGCACTGTCATCCCATAGGTATGCGCAGACAGGGTTCCTCGCCGGGGCTGCTCTGGGAGTTCAACCACAACAGAACATCATCGAACACCCTGTCCCTGCAGCAAAAGAAAATGGTATAAATACTGATAGCCATAGATCTAGCGCTAGTGTTAGTTGTAAATATATGGGGTACGTAAAGGCTTAACGTGTAGCCCCTCGGCCACTTTCCCTTGATTTATTATCCTCCAAATGAACTACTAATCAGTATCTAGAACCAGTCTGAGTAGTGATAATGATGCAAAATGCTCCCCAATTGGGGACAAGTCTCCTCGTGAAAACAAAATAGATTGCCCCGTATGTCGCAACGCAATTACACGGAGCAATATGGCGAGACACAAGAGAACTACAGCTTGTCAAAATCGAAATAATCAGTATATTGAAAGCACACTAGCTTTTCTGGATGGTCGGATCGCATAAAAGCTGGATCGGGATGATGGGGATGTAGAAAGACAACGTGGTCATCTCTCGCTCAAAAATAAGAGGCTAGAGGAGCAGGACATGAAGAAAACTGAAGAGGAGCTAGAGAGAAGGAAGGAAAGACTTCTTGAAGATCAACGGCGCTGTCAAATTGTAGAAGAAGAAGCAATGAAGGAAAGGGCCACAAATAACAGAATCTCAACAATCATTGAGGGGTTGAGTGGTGCTAGATAAGTAATAATTTTATTCCTTTGGCGAATATTGCGCCGTTTTATAATCTAGAGGTTCTTATACGAGGGAGCTAGATCTTCACAAATCTGGAACAGCTTTCTCCATGCTAAATGTGATCCTGAAGAATCCTAATATACCACAACAGTACAAGGTCGGCAATTGTGTTGGTGTCTAGGGGAAAAGGGGACTCTTCGTATGATTCTAAAGGCTCGCCACCGTGTTACGGGCAACTCAGAGCATTAAATAATATTTGAAAGTGCACCGGAGAGATAGCTGTAGGCTACCCCGCGGAGTTTCAATAAATCATTGTTGCCTGGGAGATTTACAAGAACCGAACTAGGCCTTATAATTGTAAAAAACGGAACGAAATTTCGAAGCACATCAAGCGGATGCCCCCAGTTTGTACCTTGCGTATTTTCCGAGTCGTAGTAAAGACCTGATCAACCTTCATCTACACTTAGTTTATACCTTGCGTACTCTCTGAGACGTAGGTTAGAGGCCTGATCACCCTTGATGATATCTACCGGGATGACAAAAATGCAACGACATTTTGGTACTGGGTTCTACGACTGCCCACGACTCAGATGGGATTAAGTGCTTCGTTCCGTCAGCTTCTGAGTCAAGTATTTTTTTGCAATTCGTAACAACTAAACATTTTATTGCAAGTCTCATACAATAGTGGTAGTGTGTGTAAGTGGTTCTGGGACGTGATGGCGCGGGTCTGGACACAGGCTCGACACGAGGTACATGTCCTAGATTTGCTTGCGATTCGGTTATTTGGCGCAGTGGTAAAGGCTGCAAATAGATATTTTGAAGGTTTGGAATTCAACTGTACTTGGGTTCAACTTTCCCTCCTTTTTTTTTTTCCTTTTTTTATTCTACTCCTACCAACTGGGTTTCTACTATGTACCTACGTACCTAACACATTGCGATGCGACCCTTTGTTAATAAATCAGTACTTCACAACTTATTTCATAGTAGTGACTATTTGCAAGTATTAGCAATCTTAATATCGTTTCGTAGGGTCCTCAGGATATTCAAGGTTCCGATTAAACGTTACGTTAGAAATGAACATGGTATTTAAATGGAAATCTTATCAGATCTTAAGTTGAAGATGTTTTGGCTCTATGTTGGCTTGGTGGGGGTACGTACTTTGGTACGGAGTTCCACTAAATTTAGGTAGGTACTTGGGTACCTGTATTCTGATTAAGCCTTTATTTTGACCAATCGGCAGACGTCTCCACTACATTTCAACCACCGACCAACTTCGAGGCTGAGAAGCTCCTTAAACTTTCATCACTGTCCCTTTGAGTTTGACTTTGACAATTCATAGTTCGAGAATTGATGTAGCCTTGTTTACTTCACATCCCCTTCGATTTCATCAACGTATCTTCTGCTTAATACCACATAAACATAGTGAGTAATCCTTTTTCTCCCAACGCTAAATTGTCGTCGAACGTATATCTAATTGGCTCTAAGCCAGCCACTGGTGGTTGATTGTGGGGTTGCGACCTCGTTATCGAGATCGATCTGTTGCCTGGCGCATTGTGCGCGTCGTAGGGTACTCTTTAGTTTTCATACCGGCTCCTACATCGTCAAAGATTGTACTCAGGGCATTAACAAAATACGTATTGGGGATTCAAGAACTAGCCACGTCGGAGTCGCTCTTAGCCAGTGGATTGAGGCTCTAATTTGCCCAAAGGTCACACCGCATCTCATCGTCGAAAGGAAAGAGGTGTTCTTTTATTAAGCAAGGCGAAGGCCACAAGTGCTTCCTATTTTCCTAGTCTTCTGTTTCTCAGAAAAGATATATAAGGAGTCATATTTCCTTCTAAATTACACCCCCTTCCTTCTTCGTGTTGCATTGTTGCCCCCCATCAACCAATCTCCCCACTAACCCGCCAAGGCGTTCTGGTCTTAAAACCACCAGCAACACACCAGTCCTTTATTACCTCCCTGGCCGGTTTACGCGTTTATATCGTCCGCGATCAGCAATCCTGGGCCGACAGGGTCTACCTTGTAATTCCATTTACCACCGTTGCACCCATCAACCACCATGTCTGCAAATAGAGATGCCCGTGGTGCTGCTCAAGATGCCTCAAGCAAAGGACCCGCCCAAGAGCAAAGACTTCTTTGGAATCAAGAGAGCGTTCGGGATGTCGCGGAATCGGTTGGTATTCTTAAACTAAGCGATGAAGGGTTACGCACTCTTTCTCAGGACGTCGAGTATCGGGTCGGCCAAGTCATCGTCGAGGCGCTCCGATTTATGCGGCTTGCAAAGCGTACAACATTAACCGTTCAAGATGTCTCGCAGGCGTTAAGAGTTCTCGATGTTGAGCCATTGTATGGCTATGACTCTACACGAGCACTTAGGTACGGCGAGGCTAGTTTGGGTCCTCAAGCTCTATTCTACGTCGAAGATGAAGAAGTTGACTTTGAGAAATTGATTAATGCTCCACTACCTAAGATTCCTAGAGACACAACTTTTACTAGTAAGTCCGCCTGACGCTAGACAATGTCACTAGCACTTCATGAAGACGATAAATACTAACTACGTATCTACAGAGCATTGGCTGGCCGTCGAGGGTGTGCAGCCTAACTCATTAGAAAACCCTACGACAGCAGAGTCGCGAGCGCAAGATCTTTTGTCTAAGGGACCCGGAGCTAACCCTGCACTTGCGGCTCTTTCCGGTCAGGACAACCCCAACTTTAAACCTTCTGTTAAGCACATCTTGTCCCAAGAGCTCGTCTTGTACTTTGAGAAGATTCAATCCGCTCTGATGGATGATAGCCCGGATATTGAAGTGCAGCGATTGCGTGAAGCTGCGTTAGAGTCTGTGGCTTCCGAACCAAGCATCCACCAGCTTGTTCCCTACTTCGTCAACTTTATCTCCACCCAAGTCACACATCATCTAGATGATATCTTCGTCCTACGACAGATGATGGAACTTACTAATGCCCTAATCGATAACGACCACCTTTTCCTGTCGCCATATGCTAGCCCTCTGTGCGCGCCGGTGCTCACATGCATACTGGGTCGTAAGATAGGCTCTGAAAATGGCGTGGATGCGCTCAAGGAGCAGTATAGCCTTAGAGAGTTTGCAGCTACGCTGGTCGGACAACTTGCTCGAAAATATTCCGAGACGAATAAGATGCTTCGTCCAAAGCTCGTCCGCACGTGTCTCAAGAACTTCCTTAATCCATCACTTCCACCGTCTGTGTGGTATGGTGCAGTATGCGGCCTCGGTGCCGCGGGTGGTGCCGATGTTGTTAAGGTTTTATTACTACGAAACCTCAAAGAATTCGAGACATCGATGCTTATCCCTCTACGACAAAAGAACGAACAGATCCCTAGTGCAGAGTTTGAAGCCCTAGTCGGTGTCATCGTTAAGGTCATCCAGCTCCTAGCGGAAGATGATTTGCCTATTGCGAATGGCATGAATGGATTTTCTAGCGAGAACGAGGCTACCCAGATCAAGGCATTTGTGGGTGACATCATCGGCGAGCGCATCGCCGCCCTGGGTGATCACAAGCTGAATCAAGCAATCTTGGACGCACGCGACTTCCAATAGAATAGTCCTGTCCGGCGGTTTTAAAGAATGCTACACGCTCAAGTTCAGTTTATCGGTGGCATTACACTGCAGTACACAGTTCGGGGAATCAGGTGTCTGGATTGATACCCTTTCTAAGAGGTGAATGGCGTTTCGGGACTGCTTGTCTTGAGTTAGTGGAGATTGTGACTCTTGCACGCTTGGTAGGGCTGGCAGTGAGTAAAAAAACTGTTTTATTTTAATATTCAATGCGCGGGTAGTCAACACAAACAAACCACGTAGACAAAAGGAATATACATATTGTATTCCAGGTGACATCCACATATAAGTGATTTGTACAGGCTTCTTCTAATCCATCAGGTCTAATGACTCGTCAAGAGACGAATGACTCAATGACCCGACCCGTAGTCCCTCCGTAGTCTACATAACTCAATACCCCTAATTCGAAGTCATCAGCCCATCGCGAGTACCAGTATTCCCCATATTCCCATTGTAGCAATCAACTTGGATCATAGTAGGAAGACAGCACCCAGAGTACCGACTATGCTAGCGCCCAAAACAGCATAGCTGGTCTGCTGGATAGTCGCCTTCTTGAAGCCGTAGGTCAAGTCCCAGGTGAGGTGACGGAATCCGTTTGCGAAGTGGAAGAAGAAGGGCCAGGCAACGATGGTCTTGAAGCCAGTGAGGATGACCGGGGAAATAGAGGCGGCAGCCGAGGCTAAAGTAGCAGATTCGATGTGCCAGCCAGTCAGAGGAGCAACTAGGTATGCGAGCGAGAAGGAGTATAGGGACACGCTAAGAGCCTGGCCGGTGATACGGGTCCAGATAGAAGCGCCGAACCACGTCTGCCTGTAGTCATAGGCTGTTAGGTGAGGGGATACAGGGCGCTGGCGTCGTTGCGTCGCAAGGAGGGATTGGCCATCGGTCTCGGAAATCTTTTGGGTGGATGCGCTTCTATATTACCAGGGCGGTTAGTATGAAGTTCATGGCTATAAGACTGTGTTATATATAGCTTCCACAGTGTAGTAACCAGTATGTTGCTCTCCACTGCTTTGACTATGCGATTTTGGAGTCGCTATTTGTCGTAGTTGTAGTTTGCGCAGAGTGTATGAAACAGGTGAAAAGGTATAAGAGAGCAGGATTCGGAATAGGCGGGAGTTACCTAATCTGTAGGCTTGCGGCATTCGTGGCTAGAGCAAGGCGAGGGAGGTTCTCGAAGAAGAGGGAGTTGGGCTTCTTGACGGCGACTATTTTGGTGACTTCGAATTAGCAAACCTGGTCTATGACGTCCTTACACAAGAAGACAAATTGGTGAATAATTGTATGCCACGATTACACCTAGATGTAGAATGTAGATATAAATTGATCGGGTCTAATGGGAGGTGGTATAGTACCTTGCCGTAGAGCCCGAAGGCCAAGTCTCTGTGCGTTCATCGTTCCGAGATATTAGGATATTGGTATGCGACAGAAATTCTCCCAGTCGCTATGGATTCGGACGTTGCTGGAGATAGTGTAAGAATGCCGGGTCGTTATAGTAATTTGGTTAAAAGCACTCTGCTTACCAGTACAGTCACTTTCGACCAAAGACTTCAGCCTAGTGTTGATGTCCTCACCAGACGTTTACAATATACACAATATACAACAGCAAAAGGTTGAATGGATAATTGATTCTTAGAATGAGGAAAGGCCAAAGCCAATTGCGGCCAATCCCACGTCTATCCTCGGCTCTTAGTTTGGCCAATCAAATAGCATATGATCAATGATGACCACGGCAACTAAAAGAAGTAGCGAAGTACCTACCAAAGTGCCTCATTCCTTATCTAATCTAAATCACAAAAATGCACGTGATATAGAGGTCCGTGCACACAAACGTCCCGCAAAGTAAAATTCATCTCGAAAGTGAACGCGGCTCTTTCTCCTTCTTCCCTCTTTTCCTTCCCCAGATAGCCAGAGCATCCAGACCGCTGATGTCTTTCCGACTTTGGGACATCATGCAATGGTCACAGCGGCTTTTTGTCGCTAAGGGTGACTCTCAGAATAACTATTCTTGGGAAAGAAGGATCCGTCGTTAATCTCGGCTTCGAGTTGTTCTCCGTCTCGACGTCGTTTCATTTTGAGATCTACATTTTTCGCACCCTTCGAGCAGTAATAGATTTAGACGGTAGCATAATAATACGGCGGCAATATAAGAATTATTTTCAACTAGTACCATTATCTTCCGTCAATATGTCATACGTAGCAATATCTTATTATAATCAGGTACGCATCTATGTATCCAAGCCGGCGGGCGTACCTAAGGTCGAAGTACGATATCCTCTTCCATGTCTGGCGACGACAATCCGATAGCACTACGTACCTACCTAAGGCATGGGAAGTTACGAGATGTTGCTACCTACCTAGAGTGAGTTTCTTTAGAGAATTGCCTAGGTAAAGAACAGCTGAAGTAATGTACGTACCATTCTATCGAATACCTATGTACCTCCTTAGGTACCTAGGTACCTACCTAGGTAGTTAGGTCTTTCCTCCTGAGTGATAGTAGAACCAGAACTCAGGTAAGTGCTATGGATCGCAACTGTCGTTGTCGTAGTTGCCTCGCTACCTCAGCTACCTAGGGTACTAGGTACGTCTTATCGAGATATGAACTGCTAAGGCAGCCGCCAGGATACATAACTGTGGTCTAAGTGTCATTTCTTCAACCAATTTAGGTCTTCACTGTTAACCATCCATTCTACAATTGAATTCCAACAGGACGTCTGGACCGTAGCTGTCAATCCGTTCTTCTTTTAATTCCAACGTTTGCACTTGCACTTACGTTTGGCAGCCCTAATTCTTTTTTACTCCTCCCATTCTGTCTAAGCGGCGCTATCACCAACCTTCCTATCGTCTATTAGACGTTTTTCACTGCAGCTGGTTTAGTACATATCGCAACAGGAACTTTCCCGTTCATTTGAAGTACTTAGCCTTCAGCTATTATTTTTCTCTGCCGACCAACTTCTTTCCCTTGCCATTTGAATTTCTACTAATAATAGTTTGGACTATCCTCTTGAAAGTGCGAACGCTTCGTTCAACGCTCCGTTCAACGCTCCGTTCCATTCTATTCTTTCTGGCAATATTCGCCGTCGGCATTCTCACTAATAGGACACACTATCTTTCTCTTCAGGTTAGTTACAGGCCGTTCATATATTGATATCTATACCTACTCCAACATCCTTCTCTTAGGTATTTTTCACATCGCGAACAGACGCGTGACACACCACATGCGCTGGATGGCATCCATTATTTCGTCTCTCCCTGCTTCCCCTTATATTTTACTAATCTTTATAGATAACTCCGTCGCACCTACATAATCCCCATTTGCATAAGTCAGAGCCTTTTTTCACCATCCTTTTGACCCGTCGGTGTTTTGATTCTCTCTTCAACGGTAAGTAACATGGAGATAAAATTTTATCATTTTCAAAACTAATTATTATTAGTGACACTGTTCCGAACAGTTCATCCAGACATGGATAACACGTCTGGTCCCCGCGGCGGGAATAATCCACCCCGTAACTCATCATGGGCAAATGTTGTGAAGAATCAAAGTCAAGACGACAACTCCAACGAGGCGACGTATGGTGCCTCGGTCGGCAATGGAAGAATGACCTTTAAAGCCAGAGGTAATAACAAGAAGCCAATCACTCGATCAGGCCAGCGCGACCATCTAGCAACAGCGCCCACCCATCCCGCAAAGCCTTCAGACTCTACGCCGTTTACCTTCAAGGGTCACTACATTCAACAGATGCAAGCTATGAAACAGCAAGTCTATCAAAAGCCTGACTCTGAACAGCATGGCTCAATTCCAACCAGAAACGTCCAGGATATGGCTAGCCTTAATCATGAACTTGCTTCTTTGAAAGCGACTGTCTCGACCTTGGAAGAGGACCTGTCTCGCAAAAACGGGGATCTTATTCAAGCAAAGGCGGCTCTAGCTGGCAAGGATATACAGATCGAGGACCTTCAGAATTCTGTCGAAATGTTGAAGGCGAATATACGTGATATTAATTTCGCTACGCAGGCAGGCGAAGATGAGGCTGCTGCTAAAGATGATCTAATCTCGAAACTTGAATCCGACAACGCCGAACTTCGAGACTCTATTCATACTGGAATCATATCTATCAGCCAAATTTACGGTCCAGGCAGTGATCAAGCCTTTACCCGCATGGCTGCGAATCAAACTGGGGATTCATGGCCTACTCTCAAGAGCAGTGTAAACGGCTGTCAGGATTATCACAAGAATGGTGGACAGACAAAGGATCTAAAAACGCCTTATTGCCCCCCACAGGCATCTCAGAAGGTTGACGGCGCGCCTCGTGGACGTTCCACACACCCAGCAGCTGATAGTCGACCGTCTGAACTTCAGAAAGAGAATCGAGCTTTCAAACAGACCTCTCACAAAGGTGGCAATCCTACAAAAGGATCGCACCATAATGTCACTATGATTCACAACCCCGTGAACCACATTGGTAATCATACGGGGAATAGCAATCACCCCACTACCGAAAGCCAGTATGTAAAGGTTGGCGAATCTATCCAGGACTTTAAGGAGCCCGCACAGGATCTTCCAAAGCCCGTCAAAGAAGTGAATGAGCCTAATAAGGATGGCCCTTCTAAGGTTTCCACTCGTTCTACTGATGGTGTTCGCGGCTCAGCCCAAGAAGACGATAAATCTACCCCGAATTCCAAGGCCCTATCAGACCTTGATCCTTCCATTGTCAGGGTTTCTTCTACTCCAGCACATGGTGATGTAGCTGAGGATTCGATGCATACTGTCGCCAAGGAGGATTTGAAAACTGAGATCGGTAATGCAATCCATAATCCGAGCGAAAGCCAGGAGCATCAAAGCAGCCGAGAAGGTTCCAATAATGGAAAGATTGACGGTAAGTACCGCTCCAAGGGAATCCAGGAATCGGTGAACATCATGGATGGTGTCACTGCACCTAAGGGAGAAGGCGAACTCTCCAAAAACGTGGATCCTTCAGCTACCAAAGCCAACAACCAATCAGCACCAGCTGAAACTGGGCTATTCTTTATCAGAATTCAGAGTCCTGAGCTAGAAGAGAATCGCACCGTGCCTAGTAGTGACGAATCCTCATCACCCGTTAATCTAGTAGATTTTCCAGCCCTCCCTACTCGAGAAAATGGGAATGCGCCCGAAAGTAGCGAGCAGAATGACGGATGGGTGGACGTTGCGGCCAAGAATAAGGCCGGCAAACAATCTAAGAATAAGGCCAAGAATAACCCGAAGAAAAGCCCCACACTATCAGAGAGCGAGAAATTAGTCACGGAGCAGAAATCTGCACAAAAGACAACTAAGCTGCTACCCAAGGAAAAGGGTATCCCGGCGAATCTACAGAAGCGCAGAGGCAAGAAACATCCCAGCGGTACAATCATCGGATCAAACTCCATCTTCTCTCGAGCAGCTAAGGGACTACAAAGCGATGACGAAGCTACTATCGAGGAAATTTCCATCGACACCAAGCAGAAAGCCACTTCACCCAATGCCCTCCAGTCTCCCGTTAGCTGGGCAGATGAAGTTGAGGAAGAAGAGTTACGACGTAACTCTCTTCGACCCTAGGATACTCACGGCTGTCTACTTCAAGACATCATCTCGAAGAAAGTTTCATGGATCATAGTAGGCTGATTTCGGTGGTATGGTTTGGTTTAGGGTTGGATCAAGGAACCCCAATCTGCTTTAAGTCGTATGGACTTAGCTCACCTCGCTGTAAACGAGTGATACCTTAATTTTGTGCGAAACTAGCACTCTGTTTGTAGTAGTTATTTGTAGTACGTTGACTATATGTTTTGATGTTCCTAAGGAGAACTCCATATTATGGGGAGCTCAGGTTCTAGTTTCCGTCTTTTACCTTCTAGTGATCGTCGATAGTATCAGGCGTCAACAATAATAAAGATATACCCTTGATTACAAGGTCAATAACTACTTCATCGTGCGTGCTAATGTATAATCAGCTGAGGTTCCCTAAGGGCGGATAACTAGAACAAAGCCGCTGTCAACGGACAAAGTTTAGTATGGTGTTGTTAATATGATCTATTAACTGTTACTACTACTTCATCTAATACATTTATAGCACTAGTGCCTGTTATCTAAATCGAAGTTACCCAAGCATCAGGTTGTTCCAGTAGATTTATGGAGGCCTTATCGAAAGTCGCACTTGCGAAAGGTGCAGTAAGCCAACATACATTAATCAATGTCTTTGTGCTGAGGCATACTTTTCACTGCTTTGTCCATGCTGCTGGCTTCATAAAGTAGAAATGACATGATTGCGCCGAATGCGGTACTTATAATTTGGCGATGCATTAAGTGCAGTTCTTACTTTGGCCTCCTTATATTTCATTTACCTCTTGTTCCCAATACTTGTAGTCCAGATTGAAGCTGTAAGTTAAGGTATTGGAAATAATCGTCGCCATCTTTTCTTGGACAAGTCAAAAAGTAAATTCGATTAAAGCCCGGTGCTGGATAGAAAATGCTATTATCTTTTCTTAACTTACTCGTCTTTCCGCTGGTATGCGCTGGTGTTAATTCTATCCCTTCCAGACATTCGATCAGCGTTGCTTCGAGATTGTCAGGAAAGGAGACATGGGAGGGCAGGAGAGTACGGCCGCCATACGCCGTAGACTATATGACCGTTAAAGTCGATATCGTATCCCCGTCTACGATTGTAGAAGTGCTCGACCGATATATGCACATTGTCCAGAACCCAGCTATCCGAACTAATTATCATCTTCGCACAACAAAGGCAGAAGGGGCAAGCTCTACCGTGCTGTCTCCTTTCTACGGCGCTACATTTAAAGAGTGGTGGACACATCGACGAGCCTCTGCCGCACCAGTGGATCCGGTATGGTTCGACGGTACCCTTATTGAGGGCTTACTTGAGGCTCTCAATATCACAGTCAACTATCACCTGCCGCAGTTACTATCAGTTAAACCGGGGTGGCATTACGAGAACGAAAGCGAACCTGGCGTAGATTATTTACCGAGTTTCTTCGCCTCGTCCCTTTTCCCAGACGATGTAGAGAGTCACGTCCAGGATGGAAGGTGGACCGGCATCCAATCTCACATTGCGGCACGATACGACACTATCGAGCACCTGCACCGCAGGTCTGTATCTGTGGGGAAGTATCTACGTATAGCTGCCAAGGGGCAAGGACCGGATCTACTCGCTGGAACCGGGAGAGCGGTAGATATGATTGTCTTAAGAGCAAGATATATAGCATCCGAGCTGGAGGAGTTGGACGAGATCTATGAGTTGTTCAAGAAAGCACCAGAGGGGGCGGACTGGCTTGGAACTTCGGCCTTAGCGCTCGATTCTTGGAGGATTACACGGTTTTTTTCGTGGATATCGTTTAGATTTTTTACCACGGATAAGTCTAAGAGGCAAGATATCGATAACTATCAGCGCGCGTTACGCAGCAACGTCGCCCGGGCTTGCGCTGAATACTACGTTAAGTTTCTCCTCGACGAGGACCCAGCTAGCAACGGTACGGTAACTCGCCAGGGTATTCAACAGACGTACAACTCTCTCCAGTATGGGACAGCTATAAGTAGCGCGGAGATAGAACCGGCGATCGATGGCATTCTGCGGGAGTTCAAAAGGCATATCAAGTTGCAAAAAAAGAACACCAAAAAGGGGAGAAGGGGGACAAATAACAAAGAGCTAGAAGATCGAGTAGAGAGAATGACTAAGGACTTCGACAAAATAACGCAAATTCGTCAGTTGGCTCAGAACCTACTGGTAGCTGCGAGGAACGCGACGCTGGATCTGGAGAGTTTACGAGAGTATCGATGGGAGGAGGCGGGAAAAGCCCAGGCTCGCTCGCAGGGCCAAGGATGGTTGAATTCCAAAGGGCACGTTCTAGACGTAAGATTGGAGAAGGTCAAAGATGAAAAGACAGGAGAGGAGAGAACGATGTTCTACGACTACGACTACCAGATCGACAGGCCGAAAACGATGGCGTCGGCGATTCGAAAAAAGGCCGACGAACTCGAGTATGTGTGGCGCTCGGTACAGTACTGCGAGAACGACCTCGCGTACCTGAATATATGCGAGGTGTCGAGACTTAATTCGGCGCAGAAAGAGAAGGAGCTCGAGAGGGTATTCCGAGAGCGCGCTAATCCGTTAGACCGTGAGCCGCCAACTTGCGATGAGCTGGGGAATCGAGTGCATTTGGAAAACATTTGCAAGGAAACATACCTTGCTGACTGAGTTAAGAAGCATAGTTTAGGGGTGCGAGCTGGGGGCCCGTAGAGTATGTAGTAGGCTACGAGAAAAAATGATGGTTACTTATTGCCGGCGCCGTATAGACAGTCGTGCTAATAGGTTTACCTAGTAGAGGGGTTGTGTTTAGTTCGAACTATATAGAAACTGTATTTAATATTTTACGGCCTGGGGTACGGGAATTTGGGATGATGATACGATTCAGAGCGGCTTTTCTCCGTTTTTTCGAATGTAACTACAAGATCTAGAGCCTTCTATGGTTGGACCCAAGATACCTCTGTAGCGCTTCTACACGATGTCCGATGATTCCTCCCTGCCTAGATACGTAGTATCCGCTGCCTGCTCTACCCTTTCAGTCGGGCACGGTACTCAAAGTACAAATCGAGTGACTGCAAGATAACCTCTCACACTCATTATATTCTCGATGGTTTGAAATATATTGGCGTTCGCGAATAGCAGAACAGTCCTAACTAGTAAACACAGCCGTCGTGAACATAGGGGCTTATCCTTGTGTAGGACTCGGCGAGATATTGCATTAGGATATTGAATATAGTCCTTGAATGGTGGCTATGTCTTTTGGCTCAGCGCCCGTATGTGGACCGCGTGGCTCTAGAACATTAGTTTCAGCTATAATTATTAAAATAGAGGTAATTTATTCGTTCATTAATGGGTTATTGTTAACTTTGTTAACTTATACAGTAGTAGAGAGCACGTTATACCCCCTGAGTGTAAGTAGATAATTATAGTGTGGATCAACGATTAGTGAAGTAAAACTACCGAGAGACTAACGCCGAATGTCAAACCACGACTGGAAAATTTGATAGGACTATGGCAAGTCAAAATCCACATCTCGTTTAAGCTGTCGTCCGTCTTCAGGTCTAATGTCCGGGTGGTTACATGAGGTACCTACCTGACTGCCATAACCTAACGGGTATCTCCCGAGAGAAATTGGATGCTCAAACAAGCATGATATTCAAGATAAGATGCTAGTACTTGAATCTTCATCATTAGTCCTAGGAAGTAAACGCTCTTAGGTTGGTTGATATAGTCTTATAACATCTGGATAGCTGTACTTTGACAACTCTTTTATGTTTTAATCGCACAATATGTAAATATGCAGATAGTTGAGTCCCTCGGCTCAGTGCATTTCCCTTTCACACCCTTATTATTGCGGAAAGTTTCACAGATGCAAGCTAACAGAAGAATTTGATGGAATATTTCTAAGCATTATAGCTGAATAGCCTAATATTTTAATTTGATATAATGCTGCCTATTATCGCTTCTACGCTTCGCCTCAGCTTGAATTTACTGCGGACAAGTCTTGGTCGACATCCCACTCTGGCTTGGCGTTTGGATTATCCTATCTAGGATTAGTGCATACGTACTGCCATTATGGAGATCTGGAGAAAGATCCATCGATCTCATTTCTTGGCATTTTTATTATCCTATTTGGGTTAGGCGCCATGCTTTGCGAAGGTGACGAGAGCTACGTTAGCAGAGGTTCAATGAGACTACGAGGCGCTCTGGGATGTTTTTTTTTTCTACTTTATTTTCCCTTTAATCACCTGGCTCAGCCTTTTAATCTTGTAATATTTAATAGGCTTCTCTACTTTTCTTCATCATGGAAATACCGTCTTGTCTCTACCGAACAACACCAACAAGACTAACACTCCTTAACGTATAGATCTCGTCTATCGTTCATTTGTTACGCGCTTACTCTACTATTTTAATTAGGAACACTTTTCTTCTAATATGGCAGCCGGGGAACCGAGTAAGACGTCTACAATATCGATAAGTGGAATAGTGCTAACGCGACTTCACATAGTCTTATACAGTTTGTATGTCTATGCTCCTGATAAGGGGGCACCGATCTTCTTCACCATTGCTTACGCTCTTTCGGCAATATTTCATATCTGGCAATGCTAGTTAGTACATCCATTGAAGATTAAATTCGATCGACCTCTAACAACTACAATAGTCGTTACTCAGCCTTCAAGTTAATCGGCCTACACCCCCTTTGCGCCGTACTATTCTCTGTCGGCTATGCGCTGCGTGAATATGGTGCCTACGATTACTTGTATAGCACCACGACGAATATGCCCTTGATTATGTTTATCCTTAGCCAGGTCTTTATATTCATATGTCCGTAAGTCTATATCACATGCCTTTCTTAACATATCATCTCTGGCCTGGCTCTAATCGAATGTTATTGCCGTAGTCCGCTCTTAGAACTTGCCAATTACCATGTCCTTGACCGAGTATTTTCTTACGTGCCCTGGTGTGCACCACTTCCTCCTGCTAGGGTCCTAACGATATTTGGTGGTCTCATGGCTCTTGTCGAAACGCTGAATTCTTTGGGCGTATCACTGTCCGCGAACCCGTCGTCCTCTAGCTCGACGCAATCTCTCGGGAGTAACTTGACAATAGCGGCTCTCGTAATCCAGCTCTGCCTCATTGTTATATTCGTTTGTCTTGCCGGTCTTTTCCATCGGCGATGCTTAAGGGCAAATGTGCAAGTCAAGAGTGTCAAGATTCTTCTTCACACGTTATACGCAAGTATGACACTGATTCTCGTGCGGTGCATCTACCGACTGGTGGAGCATACGGGAAATACGAACGTGGACCTCGACGACATGGAGACCCTTAGAAACTTGAGTCCTATCTTGCGGTATGAGGTATTCTTTTACGTGTTTGAGGCAACTCTCATGCTCATCAACTCGGTTTTATGGAATGTGTGGAATCCCTGTCGTTTTCTGCCGAAGGAACACCACATCTACCTTTCGCGCGACGGGACTGAAGTTCGCGGAGAAGAAGAATCGGATGACCGACCACTCCTAGCCAAGACAGCGAACGTGTTGACATTCGGGCTTTTGTTCCGTAGAAAGAAGCAAGTTCGAGGGTTCGAAGAGCTAAACCAATACCCAGGCGTCGAGCACTAAATATGCTTTTACAGGCCAATATAATTGGTCTATGGAATACCTCTAGTATTGTATGTACTCCATGGCTTTCCCCCTATGGTTGCCTTAGTGATTTCCATAGAGAGAGGCAACACGTTATCCGATGATCCCTTCTGTACTCCACAGTCTTATAATAATTGCTCATAGCTGATTTGTGGATTGGCCGGGCTAAGGTGATCGGAGTTCCTGGATTAAGAGATAGAATGGGTCGGCTTAAGATTTGTTGTTTTTGTTTGTTAGAAGTATACAGAGGTATTCGTTATGTAGGTGTCGAGGTATATAATAATTCACGGTTGGCCAAGTTCCAACTCTCTGCAGCTTCGCATATATATGTAAGACCTAAACATCAATCCGGTGTTTTTTTTTTGAATTTGGCGATAATTAGCCCCTAATCTATCACCATGGTGGTGTGGGGTAGGCCGCTGGTGTCTATTGCGATTTGCATCGTAAAGACATATGGCCTATTGAAGCAAGCGTCCCAACGACTCTCGCCCGATTCCCAAAAGGACTCAAGTACGTGTTTGGCCGTTAATGGAACGGAGGTGCCAAGATTACGACTGAGTTCTGGCAGTCGCTTAACAGCAAATGCGCGCATGGCTGGGCTGTCACGAATACCATATACTCCTAGTATAATTAACGGCCAAACCATGAATCGCTCAGTTTTTGAGGATGCTAATCCCTCGCTTATGAGGACTTGCAGAAGCTCGCTATGCATGGCGCAACAAGCGCTTAGCTCGGACGTTATGGGGAGAACCGACAAGCTCTGCAGAGACAAGATAAGATAAATCGCCACAGCAGCTTGGTGTATTCTTCCAATAAGTAACCAGTCTTCGGATGACCGTTTAGAATCGGCCCATTCTTCTGGTGAGAAATCGTAAACACGTTGTAGTATGTTATATGCTTCTTGTGAAAGTTCCTCGTTTCCGGTGCCAGAAGCTTTCGTAGCGCACATCCGAAGGTGGTTAATCTTGATGATCTCGGCGAATAGGGGTAAAGGGAACATATGAAATGGAGATATTGCTGTGCTAAACTTTTCTAGTAAGAAGTCCGTCTTATCAAGCTGTGATCCAATTGTTAAGAGATCCGATGCAGGACTGGTTGTGTTCCCGATCACAGCGAGACTTTACAAGGTTAGTATCATATTCCATTCTATGGTGGTGGTCGGGACTACATACACCCAGAGGCAACGTAGCAAAGGCTTCAAGACTTTCGATTCAGTCATCGCTTGGAAGCCGCCACGTTGCATGATTAATTCGTAGAGTGCTTCGACGTGGCATTTCCAGTTGAGTGACGTGCCGAGTTGAACCTGCAGACATAGAGTCAGTACTGTACACTACTGATGTAAAACATCCCTGATTAGGTAACTTACGTCAACAAGAAGGAGTGTCAGTATTCCAGCGATGACGCTATCATCCTTGCGCCTGTCCTCCATATCGAGATGGTCCCTAAGAGAGCGGACTGAAAAGCCCCAGTAGAGATAAAACTTCTCAACTAACCTCTTGGACTCGGGACTGCCCCTTATACGGTTAATTCGGTGGCCCAACACCATGCATAGCATACCAAGCCGTAGATAATCTGGTGCCTTAGAAGCCCATCCGAGATGTTTGGCCGAAAGAGCGTATATGTGAGGATTATCTCCAAGCTCACAGAGCGGAAGTAAGCCTCGGTATATGTTAGAGTTAACTAACCAATTCAGGTCAGTTCGTCAACGTCGAGGTATTTCAATTGAAAAGTTACTTGCAGTACTCGACACACTCAGCTATATTATATGCTTCAGTCCTTATTCCGAACAGTAGCATTGGTGTATGAGCGTTTGAAGTAGTTTCGCTGGGCAGTTTTGTTATGGTCTTAGTTATTTCATTCGCAACCCCTTCCACTTCTGATGATTTCTTTTTTCGCCCCCGACTTCGAGATACGACTCTTCCGGGTGCGAGCCACTTCAATTTCACTGGTTTCACATCATTATATCCTGGACATTCGATCCCCGATGCGGAACATCTACGGCACTCGGGTTCTGTGAAATCGCAGACCAAACAGCGCCGGCGACACTCCCAACAGTGCCGCTTACTTTTCTGTCGGCTCCCCATCCTGATGTAACCAATGGCCTAAAAGTGGTGCCCGGCATTCGAATTTACAGGGAGGCGTAAGAAGCCATAAAACACGGGTCTTACGGCGGGAAGAAACTCATATTCTATGCATCATAATAGAAGTTCCTATAGCTACCAAAGAGTATAAGATAATAGTTTTCAGGTTTAAATTGATAGAATTTTAGATGTAGTCCGGAGAAATGATAAAATCGATGTAGACATGAGAATTTTAGAACTCGTTAACTTCTGCCTTGGCTGAAATGCGTCAGCTTCTGTGCACGGACCTTTGAGTCGGAGATATCACCAGTCCATTCTAATCACTTAAATCCGAACCCCTTTTCCACATTCAATGAGTTTTATTTCTTTCGTTCCAGCTCAAGACTCATTCGACCATCAAATATTTCATCTCAAAAGTTAAATTTTTATATCAATACAATATCATACAGTCTCAAATATTTTGATCCCTAAGTTTCCAAACACTAAACATATCGGTTCCCTTTCCGTTTTCATATGAACGCGATGGTTTGAAGTAAACCACTCTTTGAAACGGCCCCTTTAGGTCCTCAGTCTCTTCTTCTATTGGGCTTTCATAAATGATACCATCACCACCCTCCGCTAGGATATCCCAGTAGACGCCTTTTAATCCCCACGGTGGACCAAGAGCTCTTAAATTCTTATATAGAGGAAACTCGAGACACGCAAGTACCCCGGTAGGGGAGATGAGTTCACACATGCGCCGGGCCCAGTCCTTTCGCAATTCGGGCGGAAGGGCACATAAAAACTAACATAAATGTCAGTCTCACAGCCATGCTCGTTCTGTTGACGAATAGTTCCCTATGCTATCCGCCAATCGAACGCATGACTCTACACTTAACTGATTAACTCACAGTATAATCATAAATCAGGTCAAAGCCTTGAAAATCTTCGGTCGCCACCTTTTCTTCCCATTCAGTTTCGAAGAAGTTGCCTTGGATGAATTTTACGCTACCTCGGCATTCATCTGGTGGGATCTCTGTTATAGAGTTGAAGTTATGATCGGATGGCTCGCGAAACTGGGCTTCCGCGTAAGCTTCTGCTATTTCAATTGCCGTCTGCGAAACCTCTAAGCCATATACGTCGAAACCGTGGAGAGCTAGCATAACAACATCGTACCCTATCCCACAACCCTATTACGCTCAAACCGTTATACGGGTTAGTTAACTGAACAAGACAACGCGTAGTATCTCATCTCTGGCATATGGCTTAACTTACGGGAACAAGGGCAACAGGCTGACGACCAGAAGAATTTAAAATTTCTGGTCGCGACTCGATCCAGTCAATGAGAGCCGGTGATGGACACCCGCGGTTCCAAAAATGACTCTTATCATTATTCCAAAGGTCATTCCACCCTGCGCACTGGTTCTGTAGAGCACTTTAAGATGCGTTAATGTTAACTGCGACATAAAACTTTATTACTACATACCGGTTAATGAAATGAGAGACGAGTTGAGAAAGTGGTTGTTGGGGCGGTGCATCCATACTGTTAAGTGGATGGACTACACAAAGGACCAGAAACCAAGACGCAGCTAACAGTCTAACTTCCTGTAAGTATTGAGGTGCCCGGGTAGAACATCGCATTAATAGTAGGATAAACGATACTATTTTTGAATATTTTAAAGAAAAGTCAAAATAGTGACGCTAAATATCCCCACAAAAAGATCCAGTGTCATGCTTAGATCGTATCTTAACAGGGACTGATTCATGTCACGATACCCACAAACAGTGTTATTCGCAAACAAGTAGCTTCTCGAATTTTTCATTTACCTAGAATTTGAGGAATAATCAAAATAGTAATTCTAATAAATACGAATAGTGCCCAGATTCCACAATCATATTCTGCTAATAGCGAGGCGGCTCATACTGTGCTCGATGCGGGCAATATAATCAACCTGTAACATCAGCGAATGGAGGGATAACCTTGAATAATATAACTTTCATTCCGGGAATAGAATGCAACGTAAAAGACCCGAATGGTCATCTAGCAACCGATTGGAAGTGAATAGGAGGGATTGGGCATACATGGAGGGTTTCATTTCAGGCGACGAAATCGGTCACACAAGCCTTGCTGAATGACAAAAACAATAATAACTTATCATGTCTAGACGTAGCTTAGTTCTAGATTCTACCTGATAAAATACCATAAAATGACAGCACCTTACATGCAGCCATGGCTGTTTACGTCGAATATCCTCTTCCCGAGAAGGGATTCATCCGAACAACTACAGTCCACCCCGGAGAGTTACAAGATGAGATCAAAATTAGCTTGAACGTTGTCCAGTTTCTCGAGGCTAACCCTCCTAAATATGAGGCTCTCTCTTATGTGTGGGGATCGGAAGATGACCCTGAAACTATTCGAATTATTACGGATACAGAAAAGACGTTCACGTTTCCCGTAACGAGAAATTTGGCTACTGCCCTACGCTTACTACGCCGACTTGACGATCCCAGAGTCGTCTGGACTGATGCAATATGTATAAATCAGGCAAATAATACCGAAAAGGGCCAACAAGTTATGAGAATGGGGGAGATTTTTCGGGCAGCAAGCCGGGTTGTGGGATTTCTAGGTGAGGAAAGCGACGACAGCGCACATGCAATGAACATTATGTCTTATATTGGTTCCCAAGTCGATGTTAACTGGGAGCCGGTAAACATGTGGCCGGCAAGGCATTGCGCGGACCCGACGGTCGCTGATAAATACCATATCCTTCCAGTGGTAGCAGGAGACATGCATGCGATACACCACATAATACATCGCAGCTGGTTTGAAAGGCTTTGGATTCGACAGGAAATACTACTTGCCAACAGCCACGCTATTCTACAATGTGGCAGAGTAGAGACGAGCTGGACGGCATTTCGGAAAGCACTACTATGCCTCTTTGTTAAACGCGCAGTAGAGTTCCAGCACTCCCACTCTTTCCGACGACGTCTGTTTTTAATTTCCGGGCTCATCTTCCCAAGAAGAAACATATCGCTAGTAGCACTACGTCTTCACTTTGAGGGAGCTATCTGCCGTGACCCTAGGGATAAGATCTTCGCTATCAGATCGCTTTTAGCACCAAGCGAAAGGTCGTGTTGTCCGGTTCCGGACTATAGTAAGCCATGGATGGAAGTGTATAAAGACGTTACCTTGAGATGGATCCGGAAGTTTGGGTTGCTAGCATTACTCCGCGAGTGTCACTTCGAACCTGATGCTTCACATCCAAGCTGGGTTCCTAATTGGCTCAAGCCGGCACCTGCTCGCCAACTATGCCAACAACCTTTTCTAGCATCCTCTAGATTGGCAACTCATGTGGAATCTCCCGTGGATGGAGTACTTCGCGTACTAGGCGTGGTATCTACTGAAGTTCAGGAAGTCCACCCCATTCCGGACCTTTCTAATGTCACCTTAAGAGAATTGTTCTATATCCATCGCCACATTCTATTTGGCCACGATCCCGACCAGATAGATGGCAAACAGCTGTCTGATGAACTGATGGAAACATATGCAAAAACCATGGTTTTAGGCTGCATTGCCAATGAAATGACAGACATCCCATTTATCACGCTGCCAAGTCTGGGGGAGGCAAAGAAAGTCGTTGAGGAACTATACTCGGGATCGCGTTATGATCCTGACTGTTTCCAACCGGGTAGTCCTACATATGATTTCCTCCAGAGGTCTAGAGATATAGGAGGCAAGAAATTTGCGCGGTGCAGTGACGGACATTTTGGAGTTGTTCCCCCTTATGCCCAAGTCGGTGACCATCTTTGCGTCCTAATCGGCTTCAATGGAATCATGACTCTCAGACCCACCGTGAATAACCAGTTTATTCTCATAGGCGAAGCCTACATCGACCGGTTGCGCACCGGGGAGGGCTTATTAGGATCCCTTCCCGAGAATATTCAGTTTTTCCTCACCACCCATGCCAACAAAGCTACATTTGGCTTTCTGGATAAGGAATCGGGGGATATTACCTTTGAGGACCCGAGACTAAAGAATCTTCCGATGAATCTCTCCAATTATAGGGAGCGACTAAAGAAGGATGGCAATGCTACTTTATTTGTGCACCCGGAAGTCATCGCTGGTATTGGTGCAAAAGTTCGGTATTTCGATATTGTGTGAATCGGTGGGATATTGATACAAAGAGGAATAAGGCTAACAGGGGACTTGCGATTATCATAGTAGCTGGACTGAAGAAATATTAAGTATATCATGTCTAATGCCAAATCTATTTATCTACCTGCATAGAATTAACGTACACTAGAGAACAAGTTCTACGCCCTCATGGATGAGCTTCAAGAGGCGTCACCTTTTTCACAACTCGTGCGGGTGTACCCATCGCGACACTCCATGGCGGGATACTCTTCGTTACCACGGAGCTAGCGGCGACAGTGCACCCCTGGCCAATTGTGACACCAGGTAAGATCACGACATGGCCGCCTATCCAGCAGTCGTCTCCAATGATAATAGGCTTGGCGTACTCGACATCGTCCCTGCGACTTTGCACCTCGGTTTCGTGAGTAGCTGTCAGAATCGACACATTGGGTCCGAACATAACGCGATCTCCTATGGTGACTAGCGCGCAATCCAAAATAGTCAGATTGAAGTTAGAGTAGAACCGATTTCCAAGGCGAATGTTGCATCCATAATCTACGGCGAGGGATGGCTCAATGAAAACATCCTCCCCGACATGGCCTATGAACTGCTTAAGCATGTTCTTCCGAACCTCCCCTAGAGATTCAAAGTCCGCTTCCGGATCGTCTGGGAAGTAGTTGTTGTACTTGTGCATCCATCTTCGAGCGTCGAAGCGCAATTTCATCAGCGCAGGATCCTGGGCATCGTAACTGAGTGATCATATTAGCGGAACTGTTTATGAGAATGGCCGCATCTCAAAATCGAATAAAAGATGATGATGTCACCTCATCAGCAGAGAAGCACTTACAGCATCCCAGAGATCATCTTGTCGAATTCTTCCGACTTTGGTACATGAGCTAGGGAGGAAGCCTTTTCAAGCTCAACCGGGTTCTTTTCTTGAGAAGCCATGATTTCTTTAGACTCTGAGGTTGAAAACTTGATCGTGTGAGAATAAGGGGTCGATCAATTCACTCGCGATGAAAAGTGCGCAGTAAATGGTGAACGGTCTTTTTATTTACTATCGGAGCTTCTAGCGGAACGAGGCTAAACGCATTCTAATTAGGTATCTCCGACTTCTCGAATTACGAACACGTTGGTAAAAGGACCGCTCGCCGGCTTGGCCCGCAAATTCGTCGCCGTCTAGCCTTTCAGTAAATGCATATAAAGTGGTGTCAATTCTACCACTCCTCGTTTGAGCACAGCCACAGATTAGAGTGGCTTGATAGGAGTTGATTCTAAGGGGTTAAAATGCATGAAGACAACAACGACATCATATCTTCATGCTATATCAAGTAGCTGAACTCGCAAGATGCTATTTGGTGATGTGATATATAGTCAGAATGTAGCTTTTGAGAATGGTCGTTTTTATTCGCATAGGTATGACTCTTGAATGAAAATTAGTATCTGATTGTGAAGATGACGGGGAACTTAAAGTCGGCAGAGTCGATGAAGATATCCTATATGATACCTCAAGGTGAAATAATTAGTGAAGTACAATGCGTTCGTTCCTGAGAATTGGGTGGTGTTGAAAACCATACTCTTTTTCTTTTATAGGTAATACCAGTAAAACCGATATCTCTGTGACAAGTAATAGTATCAAGAGGGATTTAATAAACAATAAATGCTTGGATTTGGTATAATGGCAACTATAGGTACTATACATATGTAGTAGTCCACTAATGATAATACTGTGCTGTATGTTGCAAAAGTTTGCGTAACATCGAAGATAGCAAGCCCCTATTATAGCCATTGCTAAGATACCACCATTGTTTCATATAAAATCTTGAAAATCATGGCCAACGCAGTGTTACATCGAACTATGACTTAAATCCGGGCGAGAATACCAAAGTTGAGTTTAGGGTGGTATAGATATCGGGATATAGTCGATGGTCAATTCCAGGGGCTGAATGACGTGCTTGTCCGCGCATGCATACTGTTCCACGACTCTCAGAATGAGCAAATCAGTTTCTCTACTTGGAGATCTGTGCGATAAAAGCTTATCTATCTTCGGATCTACATAGTAGCACGCGTTCACCCGAAGGTAAGGCGCGATTTTCTCGGTAAAGGGTTTATGAAGTCTTTCCTAGTGTATGTTACTCAACCAGGATCAGCATGTGAGAGTCCAGGTATCTAACATAATAAATCCTTAATAAGTCTCACTTCACCGAGAAGTCTCGCAGTTGTTTAACCATCTCTCTTTCATTTAATGAGTTGGCTAAGATGACGGGTGTAGCAGAAACAGCCCCTCAGAATATTGAGGGTACTGAACAGAAACCTGTGAGAGGTAAGTAGAGTATCCATTCTAATCATTACCTTCTAGCTAATATTCCTGTAGTTAAATGGTATCGATCGGTATTTTATAATGCCACGATTCTCGGGCTCTGCAGTTTTGCTGCTCCGGGACTATGGGGGGCGATGAACTCCCTCGGGGCTGGTGGTTCCCAATCACCTTACCTCGTTAACACTGGGAATGCACTCACATTCTGTCTTATGATCGTATCTTGCTGGTTGACCAGTAGTATTGTCAAGTATATCGGCATCACAGGTGCCCTATTTGTCGGCACCATCGGCTACGCCCCCTACAGTGCCGGTTTGTACCTTAATAACCGCTATAATGTGGAATGGCTTGTAATCGTCGGAGCAGCCTTCTGCGGCATCTCAGCAGGAATTTTTTGGGCGGCAGAAACGGCCATCGCTATTGCCTATCCCGAGGCACGGAATCGAGGGAGGATGGTTGCTTACTGGTTGACATGGACCCGTATCGGTCAGATCTTAGGAGGCGCTATTAATCTTGGACTCAATGCGGATCGTAACCAGGCCGGAAAGGTGTCGTATACGGTATACATCGTTTTCATTGCTCTCCAGGCAAGTGGGACGTTGGTGGCTTTGCTGCTTAATAAACCATCGAAAGTCCAACGCCGAGATGGCACTCCCGTTCAACTTGTTATTTACGACAATCCCTGGCAAGAAATCAAGACCACGACGAAAACCTTTTTCACTAGGAAATTTCTTTTGATTGTTTTGTGGATAGGTCAGGGGGTTTACTCGGAAGCCGTCTTCTTCACCTATAACGCGCTATGGTTCAGCGTGCGCGCAAGAGCTCTTGGATCATTCTTATCCGGAATCGTAGCGGTTATATGTGGTAATCTCCTTGGTCTATGGTTAGATCAGCATCAGATCTCTCTCAAGACGAGGTCACGAAGAGCCTTTGTGGTTATTATGACATTGCAGGGTGCTTGGTGGCTATGGCTTACAATCAACGTCACCGAGTATCGTCGGACCCAGCCTATTTTCGACTGGGCTGACCCCGGGTTTGGAAGGGCGTTCGGCGTTTTCATCTTCCTTGTTTCTGGTTTCCAGCTTAACTATAATTTCTCATACTTCATCATCGGCCAGATCTCTTCCAATCCGCAAGAGACGATTCGTCTCGCGGCGTTACTGCGAGGGACAGAGTCAGCATGGCAAGCTGTCAGTTATGGGTTGAATGCAGTTCCCATCATTGCAGCCGTCGGCGGGCCATATATTAACTTTGGTCTATGGGGGGCTTCCTTGCTGCCAGCTTGGCTAGTAATTAAAGACTTTGGTGTTGACGGTGAAAAATCGGATCTAGAAAGTCACGTCGATATTCAGGGGGAAGATTTACGGAAAGATGAAGGTTCAAGCTAATTTAATTAGCAGCAGCATTGGATTGTAAGGAACTTGCTACCTGTTATTTCAAGGGCCTTGATCCTAATTAAGGACAGTGACTTTTATAGTCCGATAGTTAGCAATTTGAGATTTGTGTTTTAGGTACAATTTACCACGATTTACACATAGTGTATATAGGTATGGGATTAATACCTATTAAGTACTAGTATTCTAGCTATAGATATCTGACGGTCGTTTCATTAAGTGCGTATTTCGATTCTATAACTAGCTCTTAATCGGGAGTTTTAGTAGTTCGCTGTCCCAAGATGGTGCTTCTTGGACACTGATGTGATCATAGGCTTCGCTAACGCCATCGACGGACGCAACCTCAAGGTGAGCTATCTATCGACCTATTGACAGTCTCTCATGTGATAGGTGGGATGCGTCGCGCACGTCATATTAGTCTCCAACTGCACCTGGGGAGCTCAAATACATATAAGTCATAGTGGGCAGTGTATACTATTCTGATATACGATCGCAGCCTACGACAATAGCATTTTGCATCTCCTTTCTATAATATACCAACAAAATGTCGGCCGGACTTGAAGCTCTGAAGCACATATCCAAGGATTCTGGATTCCCAATTACCATCCATCCTCATTTCTCCGAGAAAATAAAAAATCATGTTCCGCCAGAGCCCCTCCGAGAAGAGATATTTCCGGATAAAGACCGCGCCGCATTCGCGGACCCCGAAAAGAAAGCTCTCTTCTCGGTCGCTAAACCTGTCGACTTAACAGAATCTATCGGTACTGTATTGGAGGGTGTGCAGCTTTCTCAATTAACTCCGCAACAGCTAGACGAGCTCGCACTGCTTGTTAATGAACGCGGAGTCATCTTCTTCCGTAACCAAGATTTGACTACTGATGGCCAAGTTAAGCTCTTTGAGCATTATGGCACTCTAGACCGACATCCAGCTCAGAAGGACGTTCGACACGTCGTAATCCGAGGCAGCAAGGAGGACCACCGTGAAATTCTCAAGTATACTCCGTGGCCTTCGGGAGAGTGGCATGCCGATACTTCATTTGAGGTGAACCCGCCCTCTTATTCCCTCCTCCGAATGGAAGAGCATCCTCCCGTAGGTGGGGACACAGCCTGGGTTTCCGGTTACGGTCTGTATGACACGCTAAGCGACGCGATGAAGAAATTCGTTGAAGGCCTGCATGCGATACATACTTCAAGGCTGCAGTACGACACAATCTTGGACCTGTGGGGCGTTGGACCGAATCGGCCTCCTATTGACTCGCATCATCCGGCCGTTAGGACCCATCCGGTTACCGGACTGAAGGCGTTGAACATAAACACCGGGTTCGTTACCGGCTTCGCTGAGCTCAAGAAACACGAATCCGATAAGCTCCTCGATTTCTTCCAATACCATCTCCATTCTGCAGATGACCACTCTGTCCGATGGAAGTGGGAAGTTGGTAGCGTCGCGATGTGGGATAACAGATGCGTACTCCATCGGGTTATCCCCGGTTCCTATGAAGCGCCTCGAAGGGGTATTCGTACGACGGTCTTTGGAGAGAAACGTAAGTTAAGCATTGCTAAATTTATGCCTTTCGGAAATTCTCGTGAGTTTTGTAGCTGATCACGAACAGCATTTTATGATCCAGCAAGCGAAGGGAGAGCTGAGAGGGAGAGGCGACTGAAAGAAACCACAGCCAAAGGACTACCCCAGGACTTGGATGCCAAGGAAAATCTTGCGAATACGCCTGCTTAAGTTTTTGAATGACTCTGTTTCGACTAATATCTGATAAACAACAAGCAAAAGCTGAGCAGGCTCTTGATCGCGCCTTTGTTGGAGTGGGCTTTGAGGGTTTGACTTTTAGTGGAGGGTTAGTTCTCGGAATTCCCTACGAAATATGTATGGTCTGTGCAGAAGTGTTATCTCGATAACCAACAGTTCTTAAGACTACTATGATAATTTACTTAATACTTCAACTTGTATTCGAATGTTTTGTGAATATAGTTGTAGCCGTAACTTCTCTGGGTTACGTTGTTGGAAATTAGTGATTAAGTGACTGCTGCCAGGTACATCACAACCAGGTCACAACCAGGGGCTCAAGTTCAAGAGACTCAGTGCATATGCAGTTTCTGACCTATATAGTTTCGTTATTATTTATTCAATCTATTCATATTATAATCGTTTGGGTATAACATAGTTACATATACAATCGTCAGCTTATCTCTTGTATAAAGCTTGATTGAGCTTAGTTACTAAAATTTTGGCTCTTAGTAAGACTATGGTTGAAGTTGACATCAGCTGTGATATACCTAATACAACATTACCTATCTATTAACCTCATTGGTCAATGAGAGTAAAGACTTGACAGCCAATATCGCGTCCGCTTATCATAAGATACTAGAGATTGTAGGCTTGATGTATAAGTAGCTAGTGCCTCAAGAGAACTCTTTTATTCTTTCTTAACCTTTTTATGAGCTTGTCCTAAACCATCTGTATTGGTTCGAGCTGATGTTACACAATAAGGAACGCAGGGTTAATGGAACTTACCCCTAAGTCTTCAACTAGAGTGTATTTATAGATTCTAGGCTTGAAATAGGATAAATAATAGGATTCTAGTCTTCTCAAAGCAATAGAACAAATTAAATACGAAGAATTGGGCTCCACCGGCCCTCGGTTATCGGTGCCGGTTGTCGGTGCTCAGAGATCTAGATGACACACTATTGATCCTATTTGACGTGCGTGTTGTTGAATATGATTGGATGATTTGAGGTGATGGAGGGCGCTTTTTTTTAATTCCCTTTATCCAATTCTACCAATACAACCCCCTTGAGGATTTTGTAAGAGATATTCCCCGGAGCCAACACAAGCAGGTAAGTGGAAGGGATGAATATCCTCGGTCGTAAATCTTAGTCATTTCTCCATTAAAGCGACACTAATGTATGCAAACCCCAGAAAATGCTTTTGAAGCTAAAACGACGCCAAGGTGGTTTGGTCATAGTACGAGTAGCTGAAGAGATCGTGAGCTATCGTATGCCCCGATACGGAAGAAGTCTCTCACGTGGAATTTGAAAAGGGTTTATCCTGGTAGTTAGTTAGAATACTTATCTAAAGTTGACTTTCTTCAAAATGCAATGCGTATAATAATATAAAGATGCCGTTGACGATGACTTATAACCGATGATATTTTGGACTCTAAACTATTCCTTGGCTAGTTCGGGGGGCAAAATGCATACTGTCATTGCCACGTGCTGACAACTAGCAGCGTGTTTGAGCATTCGAAAATAATACAAACAAAGCGTAATAAGAGTTCTGTTTGAATACCTAAGATAAAAAATATCGGGTTTGTATTTAAGTTGAGCCTCTCTTTGAATGACGTATTTAATAGATAGTTTATTAGACTAGGTAACTAACCAAAGGCGGAGCCAAGATTTATAGCGAGTCTAGTGGGCTTCGCCTGCTGGAACGACCTAGATAAGTCCACTGAGGTGGCCCACTATGACTGGGTGTAAGTGGTCTGACAGGCCTAATCCTCTAATCCCCTAATCCCTAATCGCTAATCAGAAGTGGCCGCTTTCGCCGGTCTCCGCCATTTGCTATTTTCGCAATTTACTACCAAAGAGCCGAATTTCCCAACGTGAAATTCCCTCCAATCTTAACCACCAATATTCCGTGATTCTGATAGGTGTAACATGTCCACAATCTGTAATAACGCAATACCGCCATTTCGCACACTGAAACCCGAATCCGTGAAGAAGCTAGCTATTCCTATTTCATTCTCACTCCGGAATTATTAACCCTCATGTCCAGGTTCAGGATCTGGGAGAATGGATCTGGAAGACATGAGCGTGCAGATGGTGGCCGCGGATACAGCAGCTGAGGTCGCAGCAGACGTTGCTGCGGCCGACCCTACGAACAGACATCCTAAGAAGTCGAGTCAGACCTGCATTCCCTGCAGAGTGCGCAAAGTTCGTTGCGATGGCCGTCGCGACGTTTGTCAGAATTGCGAGCGATTGGGATTCACATGCTCATTTCAAGATGCCGCCTCGCCCAGCCAGGATTCCGAGGGTCTGACAAATTTCACCCTTCCACGAAGACGTGTTAGACTAGCTTGTGCCAACTGTCATTCCAGAAAAGCTAGATGTAGTGGTGAAACCCCGAAATGCGCAAGATGCCAAGCTCAAGGCATCGAGTGCGTTTACAAACCCACGAAGCGATCTGGAGGCGTCAGCGGAGTCTCCCAGCAACCTCATCAAGGCGCTACTGATTCCGAACTTGAGTCTGTCTCATCTGAACCACCTGAGAAGCGAGTAATGACGAGTAAGGATACTCATGGTTCTCATCATGGTCCTCAAGGGCCCGATAAGAATAGTTTCGAACCGAATGGGTCCTCGACATGTACAGCATCCAGTAATGAACCGTATGCATTCGATTAACCCACCCCTTTCCCTTGCGTACATAGTATAACTAAACTAACAATCCACATAGGTTTGTGTTTCCCGACGAAGGTATCATACAGCGGACATTTAGTAATTTCTTTCGTCAAATTCACCATGTCCCTATCTTTTCGTTTCTTCATCGTGCTTCGCTCATGCAACGATATCATGCTGGCATGATGGATAAGGCGCTACTTCTTGCTTTAGTGGGCATCACTACACTAATGATAGACCTGGGTCCTGGTACTCGGGAATATGGCGCCAGGTGTATCGACGAATGCCAAAAGATGGTTCTCGATGACCTCGAGAATCCTTCGACTATCAAGATCCAGGCTCTCGTTCTCGTTATGAAGCACCGCATGATGTCGCGTAAATTTACTACCGCCTTCATGTTAGCAGCAACCGCCACTCGATTTGCCTATGCCCTTCGCCTGAATTTTGAGAATCCGAATTTATGCTTCCTAGCACGAGAATCACGAAGGAGGCTGATGTGGGCGCTCATGACTATCGACTCCGGTATTAACGGCGGGTGCTCGGATTTCACACTGATGCCGTCTGAGTCTATGCACATTCAACTCCCTTGTACCGAGCGTAACTTTGAGTTTGATCTGCCACAAGTCACCGAATACCTCCGCCCCGTCCCGACGCGGCCTTTCCCTGACGATGTCGGGTCGTTAGCGCTACACGTGCGACTCCTATGGATGAGAAGTCGAGTCTTGTATTGCACCAAAAATGTGTTGGGTATGCCCGAGTCTGAATTGGTGCAATTGCCAGAATTAGTTAAGGTGTTATCCGATGAACTAGCGGGCTTCAACGATCACTTGCCGGCCTCTTTCAAGTTCTCCGAAAGCAACCTCCAGTTACGAGCATACTCTCCACGACTATGTGTATACATTATGATACATGTTTGGTGGCGACAGTGCTACTGCGATCTCTACCGGATGTTCCTCGTTGGACTTAAAGAGGCATTACCGCAATCGGGGCTCAATCGATTAGATCCTCAGTTCGTATCATATTGCGTAGGTCAATGTTACGAGCACGCTTTGGCCATGTCAGACATTTTCAAATTGGTTCTGTCTCTCGACGGAGGCTTGCCGGTTACCGATCTTGATCTGCCCGGTTGCGCTTATCAGTGTGCCCGGATCATCTACTTTGCTCATCAAGCGAATCAAGGCGAGGTTGGTTTAACATCAAACCAGGTGCACGAACTTGGTACGAGATGCCTCACGATTGCAAAGTCGATGGATCACGTCCCAGCTGGAGCCGCTATCGTAAGTTACTTCAATTTCTAATGTATTATAACGATGTGCTTAGTACTGACATAATCCTAGGTCTCCGATCTTGAAAAACTGATTGCTCGTGGTTTGAATACGAATGCCACACAAAACAATCCAAGGAGCCCAAGCACCAGCGCTACCAATCTCATACCACAACATGTCTTACCACGCCATAACCCGATTCAACAAATGCAAGTTGTAGATGAAAGTGGATTTACTAACATTCCCATCATATCCCTCCAGCTCACATGCCCTCGCCACAAGGCAGTTCAATGTCCACCCCGATTCAGCACTCGACTCCCCGTCCGCCACAACAACATACCCGCGGATCTCCACTACCTGGAACACCGATTGGGGATTTTAGCATGCCGAAATCAAATTTGCCGCCTGCGATGCCAGCTGATGGAGTAGACAATAACAATGCCTTCGAGGGTGCAATGGATGGCTTCGACTTCAACCTCGAATCATTCGGGAATAACGGTCTTGAGTCTGCATCGTGGCTTTCAAGCGAATGGCTTAATAATGAATACTCACAAACGACCGTTTGAACCTTTTAAGCAGGTTACTATATCTACTAATTAGATAACGAGGACTATGCTGCCAATCTCACTTATTTGGCTTGGCACTCTGCCGATTACTACTACCTTGAATTAGCCAAAGGGGCTAATACGAGAAGACTACGATATCCCCCGAGAAACTCGGTATCGCTGTGCTAGCCCTCGGTAGAGTCGCCAATCCTATTCCGAACAAAAAACCTATCTCATGAAGGCCGCGGACATGATAGATCCTTGGTATCGGGAAGTTATTTATTCGTTCATCAGAGTACGCCCTAGAGCGTTGCAGTAGGGTAACTATTCTGAGGCTTTTGGCGCAGACAGACCTCGGACTCGGGAATCTCTGGAATTACGTGGTAGCCAAAACCGAGAAAACGATTACGTTCTAATTGGTTGCTTATACCCTGCGGTACTTTTTGAAGTTTTAATCTTTGATACGGACTTGGCGACAATATGATGCGTTCCGGATATCTAATCTTAGCCCCTAACGATCAAGAGTTCGCAGTCGCATAGCCGAGGGACGACCTAAAACTTATTTAAACTCGGCTCCATTATTCAACTATTGGAAGCTCCCACGAATTCATGGACACTGCTCGAATCAGATCATCTCAATAACAGCTCCAAGCCGAATATATCCTCCGACCATACGTGTATGGGGCTTATTATATCAGGCCCAGATTTAGGGATCACTTAACGAACGTTAGCGACTACCCAAATGTTGTACAAGCTATCGAAGAGCTGTAAGAAAGCGGAGCATTAGTTGATTAGCTATACGGCATCTATGGTCTAAGACACTCAAAGCTGTTCCCGAGATGTCCAAACACCTTAGCGACTCGAGAAAGCCGATAGGGATGCTTGAAAGAGGTGGCTCGATCGAAGATGCAGGTTCCGCGGGTTGTCCGAAAGAATCCTTCGGGTAATATCAATGCATATACCTACCTAAGGTATCTAGTGCATGTCCTATGTGGAGTGAGGGTTGAAGGATAAGGTACATAGGGTGGATTGGCTTTCAATTGTCATTGAAGATTGCTCCCATAGCGAGGTACGTAATCACGACGATAGTTTTAAGTTGAATTTATCCCCGTTTTTAAGAGAAGAAGCCTACTGTTTGAAACACAGCAAGCTTATTAACTTTACTAGCTTTTGTTGACACTTTACGGGGTAATGCATTTGACTTGAAGTGTGTTGGGGTGTGATCTTGATAGGTAACGTGGAGGAGTAACATTGAGTTGAACGCTTCATTTTCGTAAACATGATGGCCCCACCTCTTAATAAATAATGTTATATGATGAAATATATACTTGGCTTCCATTACCTAGTTCTGATATAGCTAAATAAAAGAATATAAAATCAAACAAATATTACACGTAGTACAATAAGGACCTTGAATAGTCTCATATTAAGTACCTAAGTACCTCATAAGTATACCTAGGTAAGTAAAGCTAGTTAGGTAAGATGTATATATGTACCGATGTACCTTTCCATTCTAGAAGGAAGATTCTGCCCATTTTCCCCGCCAAAACTTTTTGAGAGCCCCACTCTGCCCACCATACCACCACGAATTTCACAAGATGAAATCGCAACCCCACCATCTTCCAAATTCGTGACATAATTCGCGATAGAGATATACATCCGCGAAAAGATGGCAACAGAAGAGGTTCAACAAGCGGTGGAAGCCGTAAAGACAGAAAATACATCAGCAGTCCCAACATATACAGAAGCTTCACCCTCAAAACCTATTCATTCACTCGTCATCGATACCGGCCCTCTGATTAAGAACGATCCTCCCGTGAGCACCCTAATTGCACAAGCTCATGAGTTATACACGCTTCCCTCGGTGATTTCTGAAATTCGAGATGCGGCAACAAGATCGCGTGTTGAAACAACCTTACTTCCCTTTATAAAACTGCGCAGTCCCCGTCCCGAGAGCGTCAAATTCGTTACCGACTTTGCGCGACGAACAGGCGACCTCGAGGTTCTCAGCAGACCCGATTTACACCTAATCGCATTGACATATGAATTAGAGTGCGAAAGGAATGGTGGCGATTGGAGATTAAGGAAAACTCCCGGGCAGAAAGGTCTAAACGGAAAGGCGCCTACGCAAAAGAAAGAAAGTGACGCTACAGAACAAAACGATGGCGCGAATGGTGAAGATAACAAGAAGGAAGAGGTTGTCAGTCAAGCTGAAGAAGGTCAGACACAATTAGAAGCTGAGAAAGTGGACGAGAATTCAAACGGCGAATCCGAGACACAAGAGCAGCCAACCATTCAGCAAGAGACAGTCACACAAGCCCTCGATTCTCTCAGCTTAGGACCGTCTGCTTTGCCTGTGGTTGATACCATACCAGACAACGCCACAACTTCAGAAGTAAACCCCACCGAACAGCAAGAAGAGGATGAAGATGACGACGAAGAAGGATGGATCACACCATCAAACCTCAAGAAACAGCAAGCCAAAGACCAGCTCTCAGCACCAGAGCAGCCGATCCAGAAGTTCTTGCAAGTAGCACTCCTTACATCAGATTATGCGATGCAAAACGTAGCGCTACGGGTGAACCTAAATCTGGTATCGCCTAGCTTGGCGCGCATCACGCGCGTTAAGACGTGGGTGCTACGATGTCACGGCTGCTTCGCTATTAGTCGGGATATGGGGAAACAGTTCTGCCCACGATGCGGACAACCCACCTTAACACGTGTGAGTTGCTCGACAAATACAGCGGGAGAGTTCACAGTGCATCTCAAGCGCAACTTCCAGTGGAACAACCGTGGCAACGTGTACAGCGTACCGAAGCCGGTGCACGGCTCCGCGAACGGAAAGGCGCGTGGCCCCGGAGGTGGCAAGGGAGGCTGGGGAAGAGAGCTTATCTTTGCCGAGGACCAGAAGGAATATCTTAAGAGGTCTACTGAGCAAAAGAAAACAAAGCAGAGGGACATCATGGATGAGGATTATCTACCAAGCATCTTGACGGGAGATAGGAGTGGAGGAGCTCCCGGCAGGATACGTGTTGGTGCGGGGAGAAATGTGAATTCGCGGAAGAGATAAATAGAAGTGGATTATCGTAAGGGTATCCGGTGTTATGGGGGCTCGGTATTCAAAACGGGTTAAATGGTATGGCATGATATGGATTATGTACTTCGAAAGTTCACCTTAGAGCAAGCAAGAAACAAGTTCATTAAAGCAAGGTTTCTTAACTATCGTACCTGGTGCTCTTATATTCCCACCGGAATAGATTGAGCCCACGGGTCACCTGTTCGTTCAGAAACTAAATACCCATCAAATACAAAAATAGCCTGAGATTCCGTAGTGCGAGCACCAACAGGTATAATAGAATTTGCAAAGCCTACCACCCGTACACAAAATGGCATCAAGTAGATGGCTTGTCGTGGGTAGTCCATAATCCCGAAAGCCGATTGTCTTTCTTCCTGAATCGCACGCCATGAACGCCAGTCCAATACAGGACTATATTTGCAACATTTAATAGCCGAACCAAATATTTGGGATCTCAGTTTGCCGGTTTTGATATCTTATCCGTATCACTTTTGGGAGTGAATAGTGCTTCACCGCGAGTTCTCAGCGACCTTGTTCTCTGTAATTGAAGTAACGTTAGTACATTTATTCTGTGCTGATACCTATCTTAAGTACGTAGATCATATTGTCCATTTATAGAGAGTAAGACTTACTCTGCTGCGTCAATAGCAGGCCGAAGCGCCTCTTGAGGGTGACGCGCTGGCGCGACCACTTGTCGTCGGGAGAGAATCGTGCCGGGTGCGCCGACTTGGTAACCTCGCCGTGCAGGACCTTCTTCAGGGTGTAGATGCGCTTGCCGCTCTCGTCCATGGTATACATAAGATGCATCTTGACGGTTGTGTGCTTTCGTTCCTTTTCTCTTTTCACAGCTTTGCTTGGTCTTTTCTGGCCTTTGAATAGATTTTCGAGATCGCTTGCGCTTTCGACAAATTGTAGCAAGATATTCGAGACGGCTGAGGTCGTTCGAGAGCTACACCAGACTTTTGTCGATGTGTTGGGAACACTATTATTCGGTGCGGTCGTCGTGTTTGGGGATTTGATGGAGAAAGTTGAGAAGCTCCGAAATTATTTTTTTCCAACCTTCAATTGTTGCATGGGTTAAAGTGGAACTGTATCTTGTGTCGGACCTTATCGATAGCGCAGATAGTGCAGATAGCGCAGATAGCGCAAATATCCGGCCGAGGTACCAACTCATTCCCCAAGCCCTGAACAACATCCAAGTTACATATATTCTATCCTTCCCCAACCTTTAAAGTCACCTGCGCTTTGGTGTTAAAGCTTTTCAAATGTTGGTTCCATGTGTTAGACTATTGAGCAACGGATGCCTTGAGTAAGTTAACTAACGGGCCATGTTGAAACTGACCCATTATCCCTCAGAGTTTAAAATTTGCTATGCGATGATTTGCTATGCGATGGTTTGCTCTTAAAAACAGCCAATTGGCCAATGGGTAAGCTGACTGGATACTCCTGGAGGTAGAAGTCTTACAATAGTAGCCAAGCAAACAATTCGAGTGATTAGGCTTATAATAAGCCGTCCTTGGTAATGCTGACATAGTATTGAGCATTTATACATATACTATCATCTCCAGATGTAAAGGGACTTGTCAAATACTCGCTCAGGTGATTCCAGATCCATCCTTCAAGATACTTACTGGAATAATCATCATGAGAAACTTGCTTCAGCATCTCCTACCGCTCTTACAAGTAGCAGGCACACTTTTCATGCTATGGAAAGGATTATCAATCTCCACCAACTCACCCTGTCCTATCCACGTCGTCGTGTCGGATTCGATGGCGCCAGCCTTCAAACGTGGTGATATCATTTTCATATCGAACTTAGAACACGAAATCCAGATAGGAGACGTTCCTGTCATATGGTTTTCCAAGGCTCCCTTGCCAATGGTTCATAGAGCAATCAAGATCATATGGGGAACAAGACAAGGAAGTAATGAAACCGAGTAAGATAACCCTTAACCGCCTATCTCTCGGCCTCACTTCCGCTAGTGACAGTCGCTAAATCGCTGTATATCGTAGGCAATTTATTCTAACCAAGGGTGACAATAATGAGATGGATGATGTTGCACTGTACCCCGGCAATCGAAAGTACGCCTATAGGGATGAGATTATCGGCGTTGTCAGAGGCTACGTACCCTGCTTAGGTTGGATAACTATATTCTTGAACGAAATGCCATACTTGAAGGCTGGGCTTCTCGCCGGTTTATCATTTATTAGTGTTCTCACATAGATGGGTTAGTTAAGAGATAGCAAATACAAACGGGAAATCTAGACATTGGGCCGCAACATACCGCCCCCCCCCCCCATCATAAACCTCATCTCATTATCGAAGCTAGCAATAAGGCATGTATCTTTGGATACACAAGTCGCGGAGTTGACCATATGAAGAACGCCCAAACCCAAAGAAACCCAAGCAACTTCACCATCACACGCAATGATCTGCCTTCAACCCCTATCCACCGCAGCAAATATGCTTGCTGCTTAAGTGACCAACATTTCGAAATAATTACCTCGAAGCACACGACCAAAAAGTTATACCAGAAGAACAAAACGTCTCTTTCTAGAGCAGAATCCCCTATTCTCCACCCCACGATAGCATGCGCGACGCCCGACATGGTAAAGATGGAAAAGGCAACTAATACTTTCTTCACTGAGGACGGTAACCAGGAAAGTGCCTTCTGGTTTACAATGGCACGAGTCCAAACTCCTGCTGAAGCGAAAAGTCTATGCCAGAATCTCCCCCAGAAGCGTCTCAAAGTGTAAGCTTCAAAGGGACTACCGAAAAGGGGTGGCCACTCCTGAGGTTCGTCAACGCGAAGAATGGTAACAAATAGGATCCCCATTATTGCATGGCTAATCTCGAGTTGAGAAATAGAGTCAAATATCCAGACTGTAGATATGAATCCTCGGATACCAAGATCATGGAGCGATACAGTGCCCTGAATAAAACGTCTGATAATGTGTTCGCGAGCCGGTGAGAAGTCGCGCAGTGTACACGCCGCAAATATAGGGGTCATTGCGAAATCGAGGCCTATCTTCAATGCGACGAGGACTGCTACCTTTAAGAGGCGGTATAATGTAAACCGCGTAAGTATAGCGTTCGAAACCCGTGTGCCCTGTGAAGATGTCCTCAACTTGATCGCAAGCCTCCGTGGATTGTTGTAAATCTTGTAGGCTGTTGCCAGATTCCAATTAAGGGCCCCGTCTGCTCCGATCTCAACTTTTAGAGGTTCCTGTCGTGTATGAAATACCAATGGGCTGCAAAGGAAAGTGATTATCACCAACATCCCGAACTGATAGCTGAACCCTGGAATCCAGTCAAGCTGGCTGATATCTTGCATCGATGCTGCTAGTAGAGCCCATATGAGGGGTAGAACAGCATCGCGACGGTTCGCTGGGAAATAGAGACCTGTGAACATGAATGATACAGCAGAGCCGTATAGAATCAGTGGTTGGGTGGCTATTGCGACTAAAAATGAAGCCATAGTGAAGATACCGATGACCGCGATGCTTTTGCTTAGGGGCTATTCAGTGTTGCACAATACAGATATCACATAGGGAGAACGTGGAGAAGTTCTCAGAAGTCAAGTCCTCCAGCTTTAGACTGCCCATAATGTGAAGATGAAATCCAACACCACTACACTCACCCACCATCATAGCCACTGCAGCTGACTACTCATGGACTCCCTGTCATCCTCGCGATAGTGCCAGGACTCTCATCGAGCGTGATGTGCTTAGAGTATGAGGCTTATGACTGTATATCTCAATAGGCTATTAGAAGAAAGGGGGTATCGACAACAGGGTTGTTCTACTATCCTACAAGTATATACTATTTCACAAATTGAGTATAGCGTTATGACTGCCGAGATTTATATCTTACATAAGTTGCTGATTCTGGTAATTGGACATGTAAGTAAGTTGACGGTACCCAATCGCCGTTTTTCTTCCATAATACAGGACCGTACGCCGTCAAATCATATTACCTAATGGCGGCCTCCAGAGCTAACATGACCTTGTACAGCGATAGATCTAAAAGAGTAAGGGCTGTCTGTAATGTATGAGATGGCTAAGCATATATATCCCTACACATTCTGGAGAGATCGAATTGACCAATTATATTACTTTACTACTGCCATAATATAGACATGCTCAAGCGAAGAGCAATACGGTTAAAGAAGGTATTAGGGTTAGAGAAAGTAGAAAGCCTAGACTACGGATACAAGTTGTGAAAGCAGATTCAAGCCATCTCGAGACATTCCAAATGTAGCTAATTATAATCTATTTACATAGGTTTATATTCAGGACTCAGTCGCTGGCTTCGAGTGATCATGACTAGTCCGATTGACTAATCGCCAAGACTTCGACCTGGAAAGGCCGGGCTAGAGCATCGCGATGTCTGATGCTTGGCGTCTTACTCCTGACAAGCTCAACAAGCATTTGCACCAAGTAGTTAGTCGAGATGGTTTTCCTTGGCGCCTATCGGCTCATGAGACGGCACTCTCAACTTCGTTTTTCATCCTCTTTTGGCCACGGTCACAACTCACTTCACTATGACCGCTTACCACCAATAAGAGTAAAGGGGTGTTCTGTGTGATCAGTCTCCATGCCGCGAGGCTAGGGGACATGCTTAGCATAGCACCTTACGATGACACACCATCTCGTGACGCCATTCTAACTGGACTTTTTACTAGCATCGACTGCGTATTTGCGATAGAGGTGATCGAGACTTGAGTGCGAACAGGGGTTTCCTAAAAATAAGAAGTTGACATCTAAGTTTCAGTCAGCAAAGTAGCATCAAGGGTATCGTTCTAGAAGCAAGAGATGAGGTCGTGAGAAACATTTGATGGTATGGGAGGATATTCTTTGCTATGGAGTGGCTTCATCAGATGAATGCAGTGTTAGTCTACAGATAACTTGTGTATAAATATAAGAATCCATTCAACCCAGAAGAACAGAAAAAAAGCAGACATCGACATCTCGGTCTCAAAATCAAGATACCTCAGTCACATACCTCCCAATAATTCTCACGTTGCTTTCGTAGTAGACGTCTCTTCACTTCTTCTAATATCTCAAGATGCGCTACCAAGCTGCTGCCACCACAGCAATTGTTGCGGGCTTCACCTTACTCCAGACCTGCCCTGCCCCTGTCTGGCACCTGGTGCCTGCCATCGCCGGTATCGTCGTCCAAGTCCTTGAGATCATCGTCAAGGAGATCGAGAAGCAAGATTTTGCTGGCGAGGAGGAATTCGCCGTCGAAGCCAAAGTCAAGCTTAACAATGAGCTCTACAGCCGAGGAAAATACTGCATGGATGTCCCCAAGGGCGTCCCTGAGAACGTTATTGAGAACTGCTGCAACTCATTAAGGGGTGCTCACATTAAGGTTACTGGAGAGAACCCCAAGTCCGGTAAGCGAACTCTTTACTGGATGAGGAAAAATCATTTAAACTAATTATTATCGTCCTACAGGCATCAAGATCACGGGTATTCCTTACCCATGCATTTCTGCTGCTCCCTGGTTCGATGGAGTTGGATCCGTCCCGTTCGCTTGTGCTGATGACTGCTTGCAGTACGCAGATCTAACCAACGACGAATACACGCAGGTCCGCAAGGCTTTCTTGAACAAGGCTCACAAATAAGAAAGCGATCTCGTCGTAGAAAAGGAAATAACATGTCAACATTACCTCACGAGATCAGAGGCAGGGGATGTTGAAGAATTGATGAGGGGGCAACAATTTACTATGTCGACTTCTTTTGTATCCTGTCGTTTAGATATTATGAATAGTTCCCTGCAAATATAAACTTTTCTTGGCCCAGACAAATAAGCCTCCGTATGCTGGATTCGCATGATTGACTGAGGATATGAAATCGATGAGTTGCGGGTGTCTAAGTATAGCTGTGTTACATAAGAAGCATCATTAATCCGCAGTGCATTATTAATGGTAGAAGGTTGGGGAAGGTGTAAATCGTTAGGTACCTAATCAAAGATGTAGAAGACCGAAACTTGCAGGTTGAATAACCTTGAAAGTACCTAAAGCTTTGCATTGAAGTTGTCGTGAACCAATAATAGTCTATGACGTTGTTGTTGCGAAGGCCAAGAATAATTACCTAAGTCACTTTTCAGCAACTCAATTCCTAAAAACCATTCAACTTCAAAACCATTTGCGTCTTATTATTGATTTATTATTTCTATTATCGCACATTTTACTATGTATATCCCTTCGGCGCAAAGTGTTCTTACAGCTGGACTAGCTCTGACCGGCAGTCTCAGAGAGCGTACGGCTACCATCTAATTTTCGCTTGTCGCCCAGGCCCTTTTTACTACATAAAACACCTACTTTAGTGCCTTTGCTAACAAGTTTCAAAAATCCAGCACGTACCATAGCTAAAGGTTCAGTAATGGACTATGCAGTCGAGAAGTGCAAAGACTCCGAAGGCAATACGAGGTGCTCGAAACCGTTTCTCGTCACTAAGTCAACATGCTACCAGCTAGAGTGGCACACAGAAGGAACCCTCACACACACTACTGCTGAAGTTCGCGATGTCAAGTCTAGCGAGCTGGTATTCTATCGCGATACCAACGGCGACTGGACGCCGGAAAAGGGAGAGGTAAGTAATATTTCATGAACGACTGCATCGAGGGTGCATATTGAAGATTCGGATGCTAATGATGTTTGGCGACGCGCGTAGCTGGTATACCTCGATTTTAAACCAAAGATTCCGGCAACAGGAAATCAAACTGTGGATTATGTGGTCAGAACTTGTGAATAAATGGGCGTATATGGATGGTAAAGCATGGAAAATAGGAGGGCTTTGTATAATTCATCAAAATTATACGAACTGCAATCTGTATTAATAAGAATAACCAACAATAAATCAAATGAACACCGGATTTATCATCATATAGTGTTCATGCTACTATCGGAATAGGGGCCAGATGGTACACCGGCTCGTGGCTGTGGTATGTCTGAGGTATCTCTGCACGGCCATGTACGGTACGCTAGGTATCACCGAAATTATATAAAGACTGTTTCCCAATATACACATTTCTCTCTTCTTTAAAAAGTTTCCTTTTTAATCTCTCCTCCCACCTCAATATGTCGTTTTTTCAGAACTTTCCGGTGGAGTTGCAACTCCGTGTGGGCGAGTTATGCGATCGACCTACCCTACTTTCGCTCATGACTACCTCTAAGACCCTCCACAGTCTCCTAACTCCTGTCCTATATCATGAAGTCGATCTCAGTTCACACAATGGCGCTGATATCGACATGTTGTTCCCGTATCAGAAGTTACCTTCGGACTGGCCTCAACATCGGAATAACCTTGCAGATGACACTGTTTGGTACAGGCAACGGATGTTTATTGAAACCATAAGAAGAAATCCATCGCTTGGCGAGTACGTTAGAATACTTCGCTGGACGACCGTGGATTGGCCAGAATGGGTTACCGAGAGTGAGATAGAACCAATTTGGAACCAATATAGAAAAGGTACAATTTCACGAAGAAGACTGGAAATGTTCCTGGAAGGGTTCTTTTTAACCGGGGCAACTCGCTTCTTTGGGATACGTTTGCCACATTGACTCATGTTCAAGACGTCGATATTGGTTTTTTACAGGTTTACCAAAGAGAGAGCGTCCCGCCACCTCCTTTATTTCGATATGTCCGGTCTCTGAGACTATCAGGGGTGGCTTCCTCATTCGTAATCAAGTCGATTCTGAAATCTATCAACCCCGAATGGCTGCGGCATCTACACCTTAATAACCTCAACCAATTCGCAGAGCTTGAAGGCGTGCGAGAAGAACTAACGATCCAAGAGAAAGGGAAGTTAAAACCCTTTCCGCGGATCATAGGAAGTGCTGGTCCGATGCGCACACATCTACTGGAACATTCCGGTAGATGGCGCAACCTTCAAAGTCTAACAATCGATACTTTTGGTTTCTCTGGGCTCGACGCCAATCAGGCTTCAGAAGAGGAGGTGCGCTACGGGGAGTTCGGCGTACTCATTAGATCCGTAGCAAAGCATCTCCGGGAGTTCAGATTCCAACAAGGGCCAACGAATAGCAAATACCAAAATGGCTGGCGCCGTTCCCCCGATACAACAATCCCGCTGCTTTGTCCACCTAGGGATGGGTTACGCCCTATGGATGGTCTTTTTCGGAAACACATACTGAGCGCCATTCTAGAGAGCAAATGGTCTCAGCTGGAAAGAATGGAGCTCTTTGGCGTAGCTTCGAACACGTCTTACGCGGGCGCAAAAAAGTCGCCAACGAACTCCCCTCTGCCAGATGAGATATTGCGACGGATCAGGGCTGTGGTTAGAGTCGATTCAGTACTTGATATACGACCCGATGCCACAAGGCTATTCTGGAGTGTAGATCCTAGAGAAATTTCAGGCGTAAAACAGATCAAGACGGATGAATGGACCGAGAATGAAGACGACATTGAATATTACCTAGGCATATTTCGGAGGGCAGCAAGGTAGATTGCACGCGAACGAGTGAGACTTGGAAAAGGGCAGAAATTGTCAGGGGTCTCACTTGAGGCCCCCTTAGAACAAAGAAGCTGTTTTGTATGTATAGCTCTGACTTCAGAGCTTCCTTAGTTAGAGTTCCTTGCGGAACAACGAAGTTGTGTCCTCACCTTTTGGTTCGCCTCGTGACAGAAATGATCTCACTCCGAAATAACTAACGTATAGTTCGTACCCGTATGTTTACAGTGGTGGTACTAGGTTGGATAAAGTCGCTGAAACAAGCTGAAGGATCGATTCCTGTTGATATCCGGTATATCGAAGTACCGATGATATTGACCACGAGTATAATTGAAGAAAGTGTATCTGGGTTTCCCTAATGCCCAAAAACAATATCGACGCGGAGAAGATACGTAACAGCCCTGGCAAAATCAACAGCCTCCCATAGCGTCATGAAATAGATGGCAACCGAACCAGTCACAGGGATGCAAATAACAAGTTGATGATACTATAATCTAAAGATGAGACATGTTATATAAACAAATATTTCGCTAATAAAAACTCGTAATTGTATTGACTGTCATGATACAATCGTAATTCATTTCCAAACGGCTCGGGGAACCTGTTCTGTTTCGGACGTATCCAAAACTCGGGCCTTGATCCTTGAAGGCCCTGGTTGGGGATCAACCCAATCAAGGTCTTTGGTCCAGATACCAGCCTTGGTATAATCGCCACTTGTCGTGCCCGACATGAAACCAAAGCGAAAATATTCGTTGTAACTTGACCCATTCTCTCGAGACCATACAAACTGATCTGAGCCTTCGTCAGCGAAGAACCCACGATATCTTTCAACGTCGTTGACTAGCACACTGATGCCGTCATACCGCACTCCCGGAGATGGTTGCCATTGGAATGTAATTGTTGAAAGAGTAGCGTTAATAACCGGAGCGAGGATAACAGGTAGAGGTGAACCGATTTGAGCATCGCCCTGCAAAGCTACCGATGTCTGTAGAACAGAGTCGAATCCCCAGCGAGCTATACCGTTGATGAACAACCCTATCAAGATACCTTGGTAGAGCAGAGATGGCCTTGTTTGTATGCTGGTACCTGGCACTAGGAGCAATGCTAAGATGTAGTGATGAATGCGCAAGCTGAGATTGGGTAGCACGAGGCAGATGATAATACCCAGGATGAACAGCGCATACAACTTGAGGTACCGTATCAACCTCCCCTCTTGTCGGAAGCACCAGACTTGCCCAACAGCGATGAAAAATAGTACGATAACTATAATAGCCAGAGCTGCTTTGGCGCCAGGTTGCTGCTCAAGATCGTGTCCTGTCAGACGTTGAATAGGTATAAAGTCAAAAGTATAATTGGTGAGTGCCCCAACCCAGCAGCCACCCAACCACAGAACTGTCTTCTCGATCTGGGCCGTCAAGCCTTGCAACGTTCGTCGCACACCCATTTTATCATAAAATACCCACGCACAGAACATGGCTGGGAGAAATTTGCCCAAAATGTTGGAGAACAGGCCGGGAATAGATGTGTGGGAGGGCGGATCCGAAGCCATACCTACTTGCCAAAATATACCAACGAAGACGGTGAAGAAAAACACCGACGATGAAGCGGTAAATAATGATAAGACGGAACTAAAGACTACGGAAACCGCTAGTAGCGACCACCTGACATCTCTAGCTTTGCATTCGATTCCCGGTTCAAAGGAAATGGACAACGGGAAATATGAATCGAAGGCAACACTCGGGATGCCATGTCTATCCGTACCGATGAAGTCCTGCTGCCGTCCAATCAAGTTGACGACACCACAGCCGCCCTGGGAATCAGATATGAGACCGGCATGAATGGCAGATCCGCAAATAAAAGAATCACCTCGGTAAACTGGGTTCTCTTCGTTAGTAGGATCTGGGGGTCCCCCAACGACTAACGGGGTATAAACTACTTCCTGCGCTCCTACCGCTCGAGGGTTGAGGACTCGGTAGCTGGCGCAGTTGGAGGGACAGCGAAAAGCGAAGCCACTACCATTGAACGGTCTGCAGTTCATACCATCAAGACCGCAGTCATTGTTGCGGCTCCAATATGAGACACCACACCCTATGTCCATAGGCGTGCCATAAGTCGCAACTTCTGAAGCGACTTGGCCCCGCCACATAACAATAGCAAAGGTGATAATCCATACGGCAACATAAGCCATATACAGCAAGATTTGGTGCTTCTTGTTGGGAAGGAGTTTATCGACTAGATGAAGCGGCGCCTCTTGAACGGTAGGGAAGAGCGGTTCGATCCTCCAGACCTTAGGGTTCTGGGGACCCTTCATCCATCTAAAGGCTATTTTCCCATACTTTCGGACGGGATATGGAACCCATTTCCAATGTTTCCAAGCTCCTTGTTCCTGCATAAAGCGCGGGGTCGGGGAGTCGTCGTCCTCGTTGAACTCAAGATGTTGCGGACCGGTAAGCGGATCGTCCGGATGTGCCGGGGAAGCGTTGCGCGGCCGTTGCTGTTCAATGTCAGGGGAGACTGAACGAGGTTCTAACTGATTGCTACTCATGATACGAAACTATTTAAATCGTCACGGCGTCCATTAGTGACCTAAAGAACAACATCCCGTGTATTATATAGAGAAAAAGGTTGTACGTAGGAAGCTGGCTTACATTCAGAGGTAGGGATATAATACAGTAAGAAACCAAGTTCTAGTTAAATGAAATGTAAAGCTGAACAAAGGTTAAGGAATACATGAGATGAAATCTCGAATACGATAAGAGTAGGCGATATAAGTAGTTTGTAGTAGTAGTAGTAGTAGTAGTAGGTTGTAAGACCGAGAGCCTGCTCAGCCTTTTTTAGAAAAGTTGACGTTTGCGCAGCAGAGCAGTTGGCGAGTTCATGGGGTTGACAAGTTGATAAGTTGCTAAGTTGATTAGCAAAGGAATGGAAATTGGTTGGATTCAGCGCCGAGAACGCGAAACAAAATGGCCGCGCAAAGGAAGTGGCTTAAGACCCAGCCCATTGGGCAGGTGGGTTGGTGATAGATAACGATTGGATCTCAGCTGCTTTCTCATAAGGAACAAGTGGATCTTGTGCAGACCGTATACGCCAAGAAATCCAATCGGAATGTGATTTCTTCAAGTTCTAGGCTGTTATCGATACAATCGATACGGTGGTCCAAAGAGACCTACCTATGCACCCAATAAAATCTATTAAAACATAAGTACATGATCTCATGCCCAAATTTGCCTGTTGTCATAAGTACCATCGATAAACATTTTTACCTTAGGTACCTAGGTACTCTTACCAACAAGAACTTGCCTTAAAGCCATTGTTATGTAGCTACAGACTTAGTGGAGGAGTGAGTTAGAAAAGAAATTCAAAATTAAACCAACTTCTTATAACATATTAAAAACAATAAATTTGAACTGACAAGCTCTTAAGTTAATACTGTTGTTATAATAAGTAAGGTAGTTTTGAAGAGAATATCTATTATTTTAGACTTTTAAGCTTACTCCACCCCGTCCCGCTAGCACTTAAGGACATAAGTATTTTCTCTTTCTTTTTTACTTCAACACCGAGGCGTATGTACATCATATCTCGATGCCTTACGAACATTCACTAAATGACACTACTAAATCAAATATAGATCTCACGAGCCCAAATTTTAGATTTAAAAAAAACGCCATGCTAGCTTTGGGGACGAATGAAGCAAATAAATCATCCGCTTTATACTTTCTATGAGCAACTATCTGACAATCAACCCTAGAAGTCTTCCCCTAGTAATATCCCAGAATGGCCGAGTCATCCTCAGAAAGCCTCATGTTCAACATTCTGAAAAGCGTAGTAGTCGAGGGTGGGGTACCTAGATCAGGTCGTCTTACCCTCCCGAAGAGAAAACCAATTGATACGCCCAATCATATTGGTCTTTCATCCCGAGGAGCAATGCCGCATATGACCCCAGATGTCATCTCTAAACACGTGGAGCTCAACGGCTCATATATGGCCTTAGAAGACTGTGAGTATACCGAGTTCACCGTTGTATTTCTCCCACTAAGTTAACATGCCACCTAGTTATAGAAAGGTCTCAGAAGAGAACTCAACCCGCCGTCTTTAATATAGATGGCAATGGCAAAGGGCCTCTACATGCGTATACCGCTACGCCTACACCGGTAGCCACAGTTCTCGGTGCTCGGAGACACCCCGCAGTGATTGCACCCATGGGAAACGGGAAGGATTATGTCTCAGTCTACACATCGACTGGCTTCCAAAAGTTGAAGAACAGCGAGTTTCACCATGCTGTAGAGAGGCTGCAGCCAGATATCGCAATACCTCTTGCAGATCTAACATTCGGCAATTCACACATTAGGACTAAGCTTCCAAACCCGAAAAGACAGCTGCGAATGGTGGAACGAACAGAAGACTGGCTCTCGGAACTCATAAAATTAAGAAATGCCGATAATGAGACGGACGCTGCCAGACCCTCAATATTCGCCCCCCTGCTACCGGTGGCTTACCCGACGCAATGGGAATATTTGAATCGTTTATCTCAGGACTACGTCCAGTATTTATCCGGGCTTGCAGTATACGATGCCGATATCCTTCCAGATCTCAGCAACCACGAGTCCCTCGGTTCACTGCCGCGTATTTCTATGGACTTTATCACGTCCCCACAAGAGATCCTACGGCAAGTTCGCCTAGGGATAGATATATTCACGGTTACCTTTCTGAACGCAGCTTCAGATGCTGGAATCGCTCTTACCTTCTCGTTCCCGCCGCCACCAGTGGCAGCGGGCCCAAATCCTTTAGGAATAGACATGTGGTCGCCGGACCATCAGGTATCTTTAAAGCCACTCTTAAATGGGTGTGAATGCTACACTTGCACTAGACATCACCGTGCTTATCTTCAACATCTCCTTAATGCCAAAGAAATGCTCGGATGGACACTTCTCCAAATCCATAATTACCATGTCCTGGGTGAGTTCTTTAAGGGCATCCGAGCTGCGGTTATCGCAGAACCGTCGACGTTTGATCACGACTATGACGCCTTTTTCAAGGGTTACGAATCCGTGCTTCCGAAGGGTACAGGAGAGAGACCTCGAGCCCGAGGATACCACTTCAAGACTGAAGGAGGACAGTCAAAGATTAATCCACCGGCTTGGGAGAAGTACGGTGAAGGCGGAACCGAGGATTCAACGCTCGCTGGAGAAATCGCAGGACTCGCCGTAACAGGAGCTACCGCAGAGGGAGGCGAAACACCACTCGTTCCTGATGCAGATACCGATGCCAAAGACTTAGATAGAAAGGGTTTCGCCGAAATTGACAAATGAGCTGCTTTTGTAAGTGGTAACTTTAGGTTCTTGCGACACATGGTGTTAGGTTGCGTGCTACTATTATGATGCATTCGTCTCCATTATGAGTATGGTTATGCCGTGGTTTATCCAGCAGAGCCCGTTTCAAACTTGTAGTTGGGCATAGGCGACTTAACTGCTTGAATGAATCACTATTAGTTGGTTTTGCGGAGTTAAGGTGTGAGACAATTCGGTCGCCGAAGTTATTATTCGGTGGTCTCCAAGCCCTCGCCTACCTAATCACTGGTGTTTGTTCCCGAGAACTTGGAATCAAGATTTAGGATCTGCAGTTGATAAACTAGCCCCTCATTGGTTTATTATGTGCAGTATATCGGTACAAGACGTTTTCAACTGCAGATCAAACAGCAGTCTACCAATCTTCGGGGTTTGGGAGGCAGACTAGATGATATAGAAGTCATTATTTCTGGTAACCTGTCGATACATTTACATATTTCCGTAGTCAGCACGTGTCTGTGTCAACGATCAGGACAGCCCCAGGTGGTTTACATGGTGGAAGATGTTAGCCAAGCCAACCTAGAATATCCTGGTCTTGAAAGAGGCCAATCATAGTTGTCAATTCAACCCACGTTTTCAAACCCCTTGTTCCCTCCAGATGCCCCCACATTGAACCTCGACGTCCCTTAACATGAGCATACCAGAGAAGCTGCCTATGATCGTTGCTTGTTTTGGTTAATCAAGCTGGAAAATATCCCACCATTTTGACGCACAGCATGCAGCAATAATAAAGGTTGACTGAAAATGCCACCGAGAGGAGATGTGCATAGCTGTTGCATATCTTGCCGGCCAACCAGATTAAAGCCTCCTGTTCAGCTCGTCCGAGCCTCGCAGGGCACTTAGGATAACAAGTACTTTGAAAATCCAGGAACTGCGAGTTTTCAATAAAGTTCTGCTCCCCGAAGCCCTGAGCGTAGACAAGCTATCATTGACGCAGGCGTTAGCTTGCTAACTGGACACGTGCGGTGAATTACCTCTATGATTCCTGCGTAGTCAACGCTTCGACAGCAGCACCGCCGCTATCATCTCCCATCGGAGATTTCTAGAACATAAATGGCCAATTATAATCCGGTCTCCTCTATTGCCAAGATTCCATCACTCGATTTTCCGCTCTTAGGAATAGCCAAGGCCTCGACTACCTTCCAATGCAGGATCAGTGGCATCATGGATCTTTCAACGGGCCAGGCTCGTGGCATAGTTACACTGCATAATCATAGCAAGCTGAGTTCATATATAACTCTGGGTCTTTCCAGGCCTCTTGCACTCGGTGTCTTGTTGCTCTAAACCCTTAGCTTGCCAACAGTCAAAAGCCAATATGGGTAGACTGGGTTCACTTGCTGTGGCAGCAGTAGCCGTTTCTGCTGTCACTGCTCAGACATTCCAGCGACTCGGCGCCTGTCCGGATCTAGGTTGCGTTTTACCGCCTGACCAATCGGACTTCCTACCGGGTCAATACTTTGACCTTCGTCTTGAAGTCCATGCTCCGGTGAACGGATCAGAAGCTTTCAATAATGGTGAGCCGGATGAGAAGTTCTCCGTCACTATCACCAAGGAAGGTGGCGAGTCAAAGAGCATTGCCGAATTCTTCGATGTTGCTGAACCCGAGCTTGAGAAGTGGGACTTCCATTGGTACGAAGACCTTTTCGCCAAGGACGCGCACGCTCCGTCTGTGGTCAACGTCGCGTCTAAAATCTACCGGAAGCTCGCTATATATGAGCCCGGAAACTATGTCGTCACGCTGAGTTATTATGATGGCCAGACGACGACGGCTAACTGGGTTGTGCGACCCTTAGCTACACAGAAGAAGGCCAAGAATGTTATTCTCTTCATTGGTATGACCTCCATGACTTCAAGAAGGGTCTGATGTTAACAATAGATAGGCGATGGCATGACCACGAACATGATCACCGCTGCGCGCCTACTTGGGCACAAGAGTATCAACGGAAAATACCAGTCTCTGCTACAGATGGACCAATTCCCCGTCGTGGGACACCAAATGGTATGATTCCGGCTCATTAAACGTTGCGATCTATAAGCCCCGAAGGCTAATGACTATTGTTAGACTCATTCAATCGATAGCTTCATTACCGATAGTGCTAACTCGGCATCCGCCCTTTACACCGGACACAAGAGTACTGTGAACGCTATGGGGTAAGTCGCGCGTTGAATTGCCCGACGTTTTGTCATTCCAGATGCTAATGTCCTTCTCAAGTGTCTACGTAGACTCGTCTGCTGATTTTTTCGATGACCCGAAAGTAGAAACCATCGTTGAGCTATTGAAACGTACTTGGGTAAATAGAAACTCCCTATCGAGTTAAAGTTCAATACTAATAAACCACCAGGATTCTGCTTGGGGTGCTGTTTCGACCGCTGCTATCTCAGATGCGACTCCTATTGCTCTGACTGGTCACAGCCGTTCGCGATATGCCTATGGCTCCCTTGTCGACCAAGGATTGAACTCGGTCACGAACTATTCCTGGACGAACCAAGGCGGCCCCGACGTCTGGTTTGGCGGGGGTGCTGAGCAGTTTTACCCGAACTCTGATAGTTACGAAGGTAAAGATTATTATGAAGAGTTTACCAAGGCTGGCTACGAAATCAGCTTGAATAAGACCTCGTTATTGGAACTTAGCAACAGCAGCAGGGCTCTCGGAATCTTCTGCCAGTCTCATTTCCCCGTCTGGTTAGACCGTAATATCTTCACAGAGAATCTGGAAAGTTTCAAGAACGATCCTTTAGGTTCAGAGAACCCGGCCCTCGATCTTCCCGGCTTGAAGGAGATGACTCTGAAGGCCATCGATATTCTACACACTCGCGGTGGTGACAAGGGATTCTTCCTCATGTCCGAGGGCGCATCTATAGATAAGCAAATGCATGCTTTGGACTATGACCGTGCTCTTGGTGATCTCCTTGAGCTAGACGACACAGTGCGCGCGACTATCAACCATCTCAAAGCAATCGGTGAACTTGAGAACACGCTTGTACTTGTCACTGCCGACCACGGTCACGGTTTCGATGTTTTCGGCGGTGTCGATACGAAATACCTCTCCGCTCAGGAAACCGACCGTGACAAGCGTCGCGCCGTCGGCATTTACGAGCAGGCCGGCCTGTCACAGTACACAGTCCCTGTCGAAGGTGTCTCATACGGCACTGGACCTAACTTTCCTGTCAACTGGGATCCGAGATACAGTCTAGCCGCAGGTCTTAGCGCCAACCCCGATCACCGCGAGAACTACCGCATACATAAGACACCACGCAAAGTTGTCAGCAACACGTCCGGCTTTAGCAAGAACGATTTATTCGTAGACGCAAAGGATAGCCCCGACGGATTCGTCATAAACGGCACATTGCCTGTTTCAGAGTCGGCGGGCGTGCACTCGCTCACGGACGTGGCTGTTTTCGCTATGGGACCCTGCCAGGAGACATTTGGGGGCGTGTATGGTAATATTGACATCTTCTACAAGGTCGCGAACTGCTTAGGCCTAGCACGGCCGGATGACAAGCCCCCTACTGGCCCTGGAAGCGGGTGCAAGAAACATTAGGGCCGATAACGATGTATAAGAATCATGGTGTATTGACTAGGGACGGCGTATGAGGGACGAAAAGAAGAAAGGCGATGTTGTAAACTTCTGAAAAACTTCATGTACATAATATAATGATAATGTGAACCCCAATCAAACGGGCCAGGCTATTGCCCACGGAGAAAACACAGTCCTACGCCTAGTGGTTATGGTTGACTCGAGGCATGGGCAAGCTTGTCATGACGAACAATTGACGTGGTAGTTCTAATCTAAGGCTCTAACTCAGCACACAACGACATAGGGAGAAAAGGATATTCTAGAATTTCATTACGATTCCTATTGGGTATCACAATGCAATTTCAATACAATCTGGGTAGCAGAGCCAGATGCTATCTTTAATTACAGGAATTTTTACCCGGCTACTTCTTCCCTTGTGGAATTATGTTATACCGCCAACTCTAACTTCGTTATTAACTTCTCCCTTTGCCCCAAACCCCAATCTTCTTAACGAAAATAGACATCTAGAATTGAGTCCTCACAAGACGCTGTACATTATTTCGCATGACCACTACGCGGCGCTCTCACTTCCACCGGACTTATTGTACGACTTGCGGTGCGTGCCAAACCCACCCAAGGGAATGCGCGAGATACATACCGGGCTTTCACACCAAGTCCTTGATAGTCTGATGGCCGAACCAAAGTTCCGCGAGCTACTAGAGCAGGCCAAAGTTGAGATCCGTGGTGCTATGCGAGCCGCGGAGGAAATGGAAGAAGAGGGTGAGACAGCAGTGCATGTCGGCTGTTTATGTGGAAGTGGACATCATAGAAGTGTGGCATTCTCAGAGTATCTCGCACAGATGGAGTGGCCGGAGGGCTGGACAGTGGAGTTGAAGCATCGCGATCTAATACCTGAAGTTAAGATGGAGAAGAAGCGGGAGAGAGAAAGAAGATAATTATCGAAATTTGAGGTAAAAGTGACAGCACCTATATTATTCATGCTCACCCTAGGTCAACCTATGTATTGAGGTATCTATTTTACATGAGTTTAGCTGGGCTTAAACCACGCCTCCCAAGACCCCTAAAACCATCAGAAAGTCCACCGACACCTCTTCTTATGATCTTGTCATTTTGAAATCAACGAGTGCCCATAGATATGAACTTATGAAAGGCAGCAAGAATTTTCATACCATTTCCATCGGGTTCGTCAAAATATCCGAACCTCCTGGTACCCTGGCCGTAACGCGCAGCCCTGAACATCCCCACCCGTCTTAGGCTTAGGAGGCAGGTTTGTCTTAGCCTCTGTCCCAACTGCTCCACCTATCCACCACTGCATATGTCGTAAATATGATGACTTTAGTAAAAGGCAGATATTCTTTTGGTATTATTTTGATCTAAAGTTGCCTTCGTACATCCCTCACGATTCTTCTATCTCAAGCGGTACGTCCGTATCCGAGTAGCCGTGGACGATCCAATAGCCGGTGATGGACGGCTTATCGGGATTAAGGGTTGGTATATCCCTCCATAGAGCGTCGGCAGGCGGAGAAGGTTGATCCCAATCGACATCTTGACCTTTCTCTATGAACTTACGCGTCCCAAATGACGTCGTAGGCAAAGCTACACGGCACTCCCGAAGCTGCGGCATTCGTAGGAGTACGGCGTCAACTTCCCGTAGAATCTCTTCCAACTGATCATATAGCTCTCGTTTTCCTCTTACTTGCAAAGACGGATGTGGGAATATAGGGTCGGTAAGAGTAACATACAGGAACCGCAGGTTGGGGAAGACTTCTGGCATGTGTGCAAATAATGTGAGTTGGTTGTGGTGTTGTATTATAGACTCGTTGGTGGGGTCCCAGCGGAACTTCAGATTACAATCCCAATTCAAAAACAATTTGAACTCGACTTGTTTGATGGCCGCTAGATGCTCTGATGGTAAGAGACGAGGAATGCAGACAGCGAGCTCACCATACTCGATACGAAACCGATTCTCGTGGTACAACACATTGATACTTTCGATATACGCCTGTCTGCAAGTCAAGAGCCAGCCCATGATGCCAAGGCGGTATCTAGGCAGTAATCTCCAGTCAATTCCCGGATGGCATGGCAACAGCTATCGATTGCAGGCTCCTCGATGTGGAGGCCAACACCCGGGGGATTCATATAGAATCGCTCATTCGGATCTCTGCTGTGGCAGACCCAGCCTGACCAGGTCCATACCTGTTTATAGAGAGAGCGAGATATCGAATTATCGAGCGATTCCGCGTTTGTGTTTAGCGGTTCACCATAGCGGTTCCCTTCATTTTCACTTTGTCGTTTGTACGTAACGTGTAAATCTAAATGTATTACACGTTCGCCGAATGCTTTAATAAGAACGTTATGCCGGACCTCTGGAGGTAGAGATTTGAAGAACGCGCTGTAGGCTGTAGCCTCTGGTAAGGGCTTTGCTGTTGCAAGGGGCCGCGGGTCGCTGTCTGAGAGCGTTGGCATGGGCGGTGTCACAGGGCTGTGGGGAAGCGTTGTCGTGGCGGACGAGTTTGCCATCATTAACGCAGATTTGTAATGGATTTATGAAAGATAGTGTAAGGATTAATGTGGAAGATGTTGGTGGATGATGATGATGGATCGTAGGGGTTCTAGTGTTCCTTGTGAGGGTTGTGAAATTTATATAAATTTAGCAGCGTGCTTCCCTATAATAAGACAAGGTTTCTATTTAATGTATACACCTAGTCTTCTATCGGATAACATCAAATAATCTATTTACTGTACGGTGGTGTTTAATGATACAGCAAAAAGTCACAAAGGGAAACGTGACACTTGGAAGAAACCTTCATGATTCTATTAACGGGCTGTTTTATCTTGCTGACTATACGGTAGGTACGTGGGTTGCATGACTGGATTCATTGGCTAACTGACCTGCCCTGGGTATATTTAACTTGAGAAGCCTGACTCAGACACATTAAGTGTTGCTAAGATAGTTGGTACTGTACGTGACTGTAGTCCCTTGATCACGCTTTTTGGCATTCTTTTTGAGTCACCCTAGCTGTGAGAAAACATGATTTGCAAGCAAAATGGTTTCTAAGACGTAGGTAGGTACCTAAGCAGCAATCACATAGCAACTTCACTCTCAGACATCAACTACATCCGGCGATGCTTTTTGTGAGTATTAAATTGTTCATTAAAATCTAGAGCTAAAGTTCATATCCTCGTCAGACTTGCTTCTCCTTCTCGTTCTGATCCGCAAGTGACTGTACATGGGCGGCTGTTGAACCCTTCCCGGGAGGTCCTCTAAGAGCCCGTGCCTATTTCAGAAGTTAGCACTTGTCTTGCAATTTTTGTTTGCTGGTTAAGGGCTGCTTTCCTCTGCTTTCTGAACTTGGGCTGCGTCCTCCTTGGTTATTTGATCTGCGGGTTTGCGTGCGACTTCGCTAGCCTTGGCGATGAAGTTCTGTTGTCTGTCATGCTCGCTCTGAGCTACGGCCGCTGGTCCGCCCTTAATTGGCCCGAAGCCGGTGATGTCTGTTTCGGCAGCTGCGAGCTTCGAAGCCTCGGTTTGTGTGATCGGGTGGCCTTCTACGGCGCGCTGGTGTAGTTCTTCCTTCGGCGGCAACTCGCCTTCCATCTTAACGGTCTTGAGTATGGCTTGGGAATTTGAAAATATTGATGGAACTATTCGGAAAATATTTAATTATTTCAAGATTTTATTGAACTGCTGGTTTTAAAACTGTGCCGTAGAAATTTATGTTCTCTTATAATTGAGGAGATATCTATGATCTCATACCGACGCCGTTCCGTTCAACGTCGTCCCCCGGCCGTTATTTGTGGGTCATTGCCGTAATCAGGTACGTACTGATGTTGATCCATCTTGTCTATCAATCCACCAGATTTAGAGATACACTGTAATCTCATACAGGGTTGTTAAATCTTGGGAGATTCTAGCATCTGCACCAGAAACTCTGGGTAGACATTGCTTATGCCGCCTGCTCAGCAATAAGTGCGCATCATATGGCTCGAGCGCTTGCCCAAGACCAGCAGTTCAGCGGTTCATCAAGATTGACGTTGTGTTTTTTTCTCTTCAAGTTAGTCCATTGGATTTATCAGTACACTGCAAGGAACTCACTAGCTATTAAGATATAAAACATGAAGATTATCTTCTAATTATAGTCTCATTTATGGTCGTTTCTATTATCACGGCCTGATATTTGGTAGACAGCGCTACTAGGTTTCGGGACGAAGTCGTTAAACTACAAACTGTATGTAGAACGCAAGCACTAGCAAAGCCCCCTTGAACATATTATAGTAGAATAATGCTTAGGAAGCAGGCTTCATCTATATTTAGACTACATCCCATATTTCCAGCATCCAAGTAGGACACAAGTTAAGTTCGGCAGTTGTAGATGTTTCCACATATAATACCCGGTTCTCTAGATCCCAGAGATTATTGTAATATAATAGGCTGATTAATATTGTTGTAATATACTGTCTTACCCTATAAGGGAGATAAGACCTGCATCACAACCCAACATATGAGGCTAATTATCCTGGCGCCGTATCTTGGCCGAATGGGTGGCGGTAAGATCTTATACGAGGGTATTGGTTAGATTTAAAATAAGTCAAGGGAACACTCTGATGGTTACTTCGACGTCTGCTATTGGAACTAACTACTCGATTCCTTCGTGTATAGACGTGGGCTGATATTAGAGGAAAATGAAGTGGCTTTCACTCCTGCTTCACGCTGGGCTCTCCCGGGCCGCTCTTCGATTCGGATGCTCGACTGTATCTATCCAACGACTAGATCCGCTTGTTGAACCTGGCGCTATTCCATCAGCTCACGTACATCAGATTGTCGGTGGAAATGCCTTCAATGCGACGATGACGGGGGATATAGGAGAGCAGGGTAGTTGTACAACTTGCGCCTACACCGAGGACTTCTCCAACTACTGGACGGCGGTGTTGTATTTTAAACATGAGAACGGCTCGTACAAGCGCGTGCCCCAGTACCCAAATGCTCAATTAGGTACCGAAGGTCGTGATGCACCTGATATCAAGGGAGGCATGACGATATACTATACTCAGAAGGATTTTGACGGAAATGGCGATCAATATATTACCGCATTCCAGCCCGTAAGTTGCTAATCATCAACCCAGCAATATTAGTTATTTGAAATGTTCAACTAACACACATCTAGGGTTTCCGCATGACAGTCGGCAGCCCCACTACGAATACCCTCGAGGCCGCGAAAGCCAACAAAGGTCTTCGATATACGTGTCTGCAGACGATCTTAACTCGAGGTTACGAGACTCCCGACTTCCCGAAGGAACCATGTCCAGCTGGTATAATGGCAATCCATCACTTTCCCTCGTTAGTAACATCCTGCATCTGTAATTTCATCCGCTGACCATAGGAAGATGCTGGGATGGTAAGAACCTCGACAGCCCCGATCACCAGTCTCACATGGTACGTATAGGAGAAGATTCTCCCACATTTGTCATCAGATATCCTTGAATCGTAAGGTCTAACCTTCTTGCAGTATAATACAAATCCGGGTGCTTTCCGAGAAGCGGGTCCGTGTCCTGCTTCCCACCCAGTTCGTATGCCTCAGCTCGCATACGAAACCATGTGGAATACGACGCAGTTCGACGGCATGTGGCCGAAAGATGGGTCGCAGCCCTTCGTCTGGTCATATTCCGACAATCTAGGATACGGAACACATGCTGACTATGTGTTTGGATGGCAAGGTGATTCTTTGCAGCGTGCTATGAATGATTCCTGCATGTTCCATGCATGCGGTAGCCCTGGAGCACAGGGCATACTGAAGACGCAGACTGTTGCTGAGATGAACAAATGCGCAGTCCAGAACACGGTGACCGAGGACACTGAGGGTTGGCTCTCTGAGCTTCCGGGGCAGAATATGCCAATGAAGTGATGCACTAGATGCATCTAGGTATGTCTATGGGGTTGGATTTGCGTGTTTAGAATAAATCCGCTTTCAGTCTTAATGTCCAACCGAAACGTTACTTTTAATGCCATCGTTTCAACAAGTCCCCTCTCAATTATATGCTAATAATCGTAATTAAGCTCAATATGCCAAAATTCCCATTTTAGATACTAACTTTGCTATAGCGCAAGGGCTATAGTTGCTGGAAGTTGGTTGCGACTTGCCGATGTTGGCCGGCGTGATGGTGTATCCCGCCAATTTCGCCGAACGGCAACGCCGGGATGACATCGAAAGTCTTGGACAGAGTAACTCTGTAGAACAATTAGTGCAGATTCTCCTGGCTAGGAGGAACGTTAGATATTCGTATTCGAAGAACTTGCGGATGATGGCTAACGCTATTCAAGCCAGTCAGCCGATCGTTGGTCTCTCGGCTGGTCCGCCCGGGTTTAACGGCGTGGGCCATAAGTCCTTCGCCGTTTCGGTACCGATACCCAATAATACAGTAATACGGACTGATATTTCATATGAAATATACGGCAATGTACTAGACTATCGTCTGACCTTTTGAAATCCCCTCCTTCTCCTTTTCCGAGACCCAACGTTATCGAATTCCAACATGACTTCCTTGCCCAGTCAATCCCCAATGGACCCAGAAGGACCGACGGGAAAGCTATGCACCTGGGTGGAAAGTCTGAAGTATCAGGATATTCCAGCAGATATCGTAACGAGAGCCAAATATCTCATCCTGGACGGTCTAGCGTGCGGCCTCGTTGGCGCACACTTGCCATCGTCCCAGAAAGCTGCTGCTGCCGTCCTAGATCTGGAAACGGCAAGCGGAACTGCAACTGTCTTCGGCTGGGAGCGTAAGGTCGGACCGCTCTCTGCCGCGCTGCTTAACGGCACCTTTATACAAGGGTTCGAATTAGACTACTGGCACCGCGATGCCCCTATCCATTCCAACTCCGTATTGCTACCTGCTCTACTCGCAGCGGCTGAGCACTACAGCCATGGTAGCGGGGATGCCTCAGATTTGCGCTACTCTGGTAAAGATCTCCTGCTCGCCTACGTCATAGGCTGCGAAGTAGGTCCGCGTGTCGGGTTAGGCCTCTGGGGGACGCACGTTCTCTCTAAGAGGTGGCATTCAGGCGCTATTTTGGGCCGTCGGCTGCCGCCGCTGCGGTAGCAAAACTCTTTGGTCTCTCAGCAGCTGCCATAGAAGATGCGCTGGGGATCGCGTGCACGCAGGCGGGAGGTTTGATGTCTGCCCAATTTGAGAGCGAGGTTAAGCGGATGCAACACGCGTTTGCCTCGAGGAACGGCCTTCTAGCAGCAGTGCTTGCCAAAGGTGGCTATGTTGGGATCAAGAAGGTTTTTGAGAGGGAGTATGGCGGCTTTCTAGCGATGTTTAGCTCCGGCAACGGTATGGAGCCCCAATTCAAACCCGAAGAAGTGTCCAAGGACTTGGGAGTAAAATGGGAGATCGAGGGCATAATGGTAAAACCATATGCTTCGATGGCGGGAACGCATTGCACAGTTGACTGTATGGCTGCGCTACGCGTGTTATACCCTAGGCAAACACGAGATTTCTCCAACTTTGAGAGCATTCGTATCGAGATGAGCGAGCCAGCGTACCATCATGGAGGTTGGAAAGCCGTGCGGCCGCTCACTTCTACTGGCGCGCAGATGAGCAATGCGTATATTGGTGCTGTATACCTGGTTGATGAGGAAGTGACACCCACACAGTTCCGCAAAGATAGACTTGACCGAGACGAGGTGTGGCGGTTAGTGGATATCACCGCCTGCGAGCATAACCCGGAATACTCCAAGTCACCAGAAAACAAAGCGAAGACGAAGGTAACCATTACTTTCAAGGACGGATCGGCGTCGTTAAGTCATGAGCAAGGTGCCCCGCGGGGTGTCCAGCCGCCACTCAGCAATGAGGAGGTACTAGAGAAATGGCATACCGCAACTAAAGGCATTATTGACGAAGAAAGAAGGGTTCGAATTGAGCAAACCGTGCTTACGCTGGACGAATGCGACGATATCACTGCTATTAGTCGACTTATGGCCGTCCTTACGGTTAACCCCCTACTGTAAGGATTATATCGTGTTTGATACTAGAGATAACTTCGTAATTTTATAGTTCGGGTGGTTTAGCTTGCGCCCAATAGTATGGGCATGGATGATATGGCACAGCTTATCGCTCATCGTCATTCTAGACTTGATCTAGGAAATCAAAATTGACAGCCCAGTCATAGTCGGGGAACGGTTCATCTAATGGTATCATATCCACGTTACCACCAATGGGAAGCGCGCCTGCTTGTGCTTCTAATGGCAGTTCGGGTCGCTGAGAGGGATGGGAACCCGCCGTAGTATCTGGGTGTACTGTCACTGGTTAGTATGATCTGATTGATATACGTCTGTCTGCATTGATTGACTCAATATTCACCTGTCAAAATTCGATTCTGTTCTGAATAAGGGTTTGTCTGCCCACTAAACTCAACCCGCCACCACCAAAAACTGTCAAAGACGATACTCATGGACAGCCGGCTCCAGATCCGAGAGCCCAAGCTGTCGACCCGCCCATCCGGCAGCCGGTAAATATTCTTGCTTGTCCACATCTGTCCAAGAATAGTTACACCTCTTGCGCCAAGGTCATCGTTCCAAAGGGATATCCTCTGACACAGATAGATGGCAGAAAAATAGGCCTTTTCGCCGGATGCAGCGTTCACGTGGCGCACGAGCTCGCTCTTCTGGATTTTAAGGATTGATATGGCGGCGAGGAGTATTGTCTTGTGGATGAACTCTGGACACGCCCCAGCAAATCTGTCAGTTTCGTCCTCGGAAGTCAAGGACTCGATTAATTTGCAGGAAACCGTATAAAGCTTGATCAAACCTTCATGGTTGGGGCTCGGCCAATCTAGGAAGTGATACGCCAAGAGATGGATGCGATAGCAATAGAGGTATATGGTATCTGGTGATATTAGTTTAAGTAGGTTGCGAGTTAGATCAATTCGCCTTATATACTTATGGTAGACTTGACATCTATGGCCATTTCTTGAAACTGTGCGTCAAAAGGCTGATGAAGGGATGCAGTTCGGATGGAGAATCAGATCCAACCGAAGGGATTAGTCTCACCAAAGAAGAAGTTGCAGTCATCAAAACATTATGCATCTGTCGATAAGACCTGAGATCCTCTGGAAACTGTGCAAGAATATCGCTCTCCGAGGGCGTGGCCTGGGGAGAGTCTAGAAGGACTAACGGCAAGGTACCCTGACGCAAGCTTGTACTGTTATATATAAGCACATTGATCTCATAAACGAATATTGAACATTTTACTTGCGTGTGGTATGTGATGAGACAATTAAGCCAGAGCTGGGCTCTAAAGGTCCTGGAAGAATGGTCGGTACTGGAAGGTAAGACGGAAATCTTGACCAGTACCTATTACATGAAGCCCAATTTGCATAGCCAGATGCAAGGCAGTACCACTCAGCATATGGGTCATGTCTTTGTACATGGAGCTCGTTGGCACGGGCCAGTTGCATAGGAGAATGATGCCTTGGAGGGTCTCCATGGAGCTACTATTATTCTCTAGGGCGAGGAGTGCCATTTTGTTCATGCGCGGCGCTAGGAAATCCACGATGGCCGTGCCATTGGTATATCGCCTACTGCCAATGAAGACGATTGTCCAGAATAAAAAGCTGGATTTATTATAACAATTATCTGGATTTCGATCTTGTAGGTTTATCATTGGCAGGATAGGATGGTAATTTTGGAAAAACCTGCGAGGTGGATTAATATTTCAATAAAATCCAGGAGGGAGTTGGTAAATATCCTACAACTCGAAGCAATCGCTTATTTCCGCACTGCCTAATTCCCATCCATCAAGAACTCGAGATGAATAGGTAACATCTAGGAAATCCACGGCTAATGTTCTTTAGATACACATAACGAGGGTGCTGTATTTGCTAATGTCTCGCCGTTCGCGTGGCCTTGACCTGGCGTATAGGATACTGTTGAGTTAGAAACCTCTAGTGATCGGATAGGCTGGTCAACGCGACCCTTCAGTGCTTCTAGCTCACGCTGTAGTTGCGCCTTGGTTCGCCGGGAACGCGCGTCTGAGCTAAGAATACAGGGGAGTCTCAGCCGCCAGCACCTGGAGCAAATCTCTGGTGGCTCTGCGGAACATTTTATCTAGGGGTGGAAGTTAACGCTGAGCATTCAATTTATCGGGTAGGGCGCGACCTTATGAGCTCTGCATTCTTTGCATGCCCTCTTTCGACGTTGAGGTTGCATGGTATTAAGCTGACAGCCCCCTCAAATCGCTAGCTATTTGCTTTACGCCTCCTACGTTTTAGTGATGTGGTTAGTGAGATCGTTGTCGCCCGTGCGTGCTGCCTTATGGCCCGAGCTTCCCGATAGAATGGGTGGATAGGGCTTTCGAATAACTATGTATGAACTCAGTGATACTCTTGTATCGTGACGATCGAGTAGCCGGGCTACGATCAAACATTCTTATGTTATATTCTATATATCACTCGTATTGCAGTGAGAATTAAATATGTATAACAGTCCTAGGTGAAATTATAGAGAGAAGCAAAGTAAAGTAATCCAGTTGCCCCGCGCTTTACATTCAGGGTCTTTCTTCCCGTCTCGGCTCCGACCTTTTGATTTGTAGTCAAGTCTACATAGTTGTGAGGACATAAATTCTTACTACTTACATCATACTCAAACTGACAAGATATATTTACCATTGTAGCCCGCCGTTTCCTTCGTTATGCCCCTGAATAGGTCTCACACTCCCAGTAACTCCAGAGCACAGCGCTTCGAATAACTGCTTACCAAATTTCTGGAAAGCCGGCGTAAACCCGCCCAAGTTCATGAGTTGCTTCTCCATAGGGCTCAGCTGGAATGAGAATTCCTTGCCGTCAACGTAAAGGACATTTTCATCTAAGTTAATGCCCATCTCAACGCCTTCCTGCGCAAGACCGTAAAAGTTGTCGTCATTGATGGTTATCCCGAGGAGGCCTAGACTAGGCTGGTTACGACTAAATAAACGCGAAGGACCGTGCTATCACACATTTCACCCCACATCCTAAAATTTCATTTAGCGAAGTCCGGGTTCATTATGAAGGGGGTAAACGCGACTTTAGATACCTATTAATGCTGAGACTGCTTGCTGGCGAGACGAGCCACAACCAAATGCTTTACCAGCAACTACGATATCACAGCCCTCATTGACCTTTCGACGGAAATCCGGATGTGTAAACTCGAGACAGTGCGCGCCGAGTGCTTCGTCAGTCTTAGACTCTACTAAAAACTGCGCCGGTGCCAGCTTTAGGTCGCGTCAGTAAATAAACGCGTCCGAACACACACAATCTAAGGGTACTGAGGGCAAAAATACGCACAGCATCCGTATCGATGAAGTCGCCTAGTTTCTGGACTTTACCCCTTATCTTATTTTTATGCGATTTCCCCGTCGTCTGTGTCGTAGGGTCGTTTGTTGGGATATGATTGTCATACGCCATGTTGCTTGGTGGTGGCTCACATGAATGATCGACTGAAGCCGGCTCAACGTAATCCAACGAAGTCGTTGATATCCTGCACAACGAACCTCGTCCCTTAAGAGCGTCGAATCTTGCTGGATCTATAGCATTTAACAGAGCCTGGGAGTCCGTGATTGCCATCTCGAAAGATGATGCAGCTACCGTCGCAGCAGATGCCAAGTTTCCGATGGAGTCTATCGTCGTTAGAAAGCCGTCCCCAATGATAAAACGATAGTAATAACTGACCTTTACCCATCCTATTCTCGAAGTTACGATTTTGAGAGGATAACCATACTTCACCAGGAGCTGCCTGATCTGCAGACATACCGACACAATAACTGCATCCAGGAACACCTACCTCGAATCCCGCCGCTCTATAAATATCTGCCAGGCCACTCTTCTCAAGCCTATCTATAATTGGCCGCGAACCTGGAACTACTTTTCTCTTGCCATTCGGCACAGGTACTTTACTCGCCTTCAAACCCTGTTCCAAGATTAGTGCACCCATGATGATATCTTCCTCAGCTGTCGTGCATGCGCCGATAAAGCACCCATCAAGCTTCTGGCCTTGCACCTCCGACACAGGGACAACGTCATCGGGACAGGGATACTTCGCGACGAATGATTGAACTTTCGATAAGTCAATAGTAGCTGTCTTGGCGTAGTTAGCATCATGGTCGGGTCTCATGAAGCAGGATGCGTTTCTATGTCGTGCGATTTTCCTCGAGTCAATGAATGCTTTGATGATATCGTCGGGTACGAAGATACCGCTAATACCCCCGAACTCCTACGAAAAATCGGTGAATAACCCAGGTAAGACTGAAATAAGCAATCTCTTACGGTGGTCATGTTCGCAATTGCGAATCGAGCATCCGGGGATAGGTAGCTTGGCCCTGGCCCAGTGTACTCTACCACTCTATCCGCAGCTACAGTATTTCTTTTCAGCTGCTGCAAAACATAGAGTATTACATCTTTTCCTCCGATACCTCTAGGTGGCCGTCCATCAAACCGTATTTGAATAACTTCTGGTACCTTGAACCAAATTTCGCCAGTGACAAGAGCCATTGTCACATCAGCAGCCCCTAGCCCGATGGCTAGGCTCCCTACCGCACCAGCAGAGCAGGTATGAGAATCAGAGCCTATAACGAGCATTCCGGGCTGTGCGCGCTCCCGAAAGAACTCTGTGTGCATGATAGTATACTGGTAATACGTTAGTAGGGTTTACCATAGCGCCCGACCTGTCCGGACTCGAGTACCTACATTCATTCCTTGGTACTCCGTCATCTTGAAGACCTTTCTAGCCCTTTCGGAAGCTTCGATAAGAGGTTTGATTCTGGGGTGGGCATTGACCCTAGGATCAACCACATGGTCACCGGCAAGCCAGAATCGATCATTCCGGAATATTCCTGGGGATCCCAACTGGCTATAGGTCGTTTCCATACTCTGACATCTTGTCGTCAGCCTCTATAAGTCACGATGCAATCATTACCAGGCAAACTTACACCCCAAGATGCTTCCGATGCCATAATCCAATCAACTGAGACGCGGATGGTATCTCCTACGCATAGGAACCCTTTTCAGTCTACATCATGCACAGCGAAAATCTTTTCGGTCAAGTTCATTGGAGGTCGATCTGTTGGTCTAAACCTCATAACTCTGCTCCCGACACCTTTCTCTCGATCGGCAGAGTTTAACGATTCAAGCCCTGGTTTCATTTAGTCTAACATAGGTAATCAAATGACTTATGATTGTTGTTTACTTACAGGCGGCGATCAATAGTAATATTTCAGATGCCACATTTCCGACCATTGAAGCATCGGGAGTGAGGCCCAAGCCACCATAGTCCGGCGATATTAGGCAAATACTGACCACATGTTGCAATATCTCACTTTCACGCCGGTGTCCGGCATTTTTCGCCCCAAGTGCCAAATATTCTACGTCTCGTATGAACTCAATTGAAGCCACATATAGGAGTTAGCTAAGATTTCGTTCAAGTATGTACGGCTTCAATACCACGTACCCTGAGATTCGCCATCTTTTCATAAATAGATATTCCGTATTGTGCGGAGCAACTCGGTAATCTGGTTAGCAATCGACATACTGAAGAAAACTCATTCCGTTACTAGAACAGATAGGGGAAAATTCCATTTACAATATTCTCCTTTGAGTGGATCCTGGATGTGCTATATATAATGCACTCAGTATAGACATTGATACATGTATGTCATCTTTATAGCCGGTACCTAACCAGCCCTTTTGGTTACGAGCTAGTATGTAACTCGCCTACCTATAGGGCTATTAGCCGATTGGTCGCGAAGTTAGCTGTGGTGTACTCGGTAATATAGCTAGACACGTAGTTGACCTGAAAAGTTCCATTACCGCTTCGCATCTACCTAACTTTCAAATTGGTTTGTCGGCGAAAGTCGGCAAGGGTTAGCTCAACTCGGCGAACTACGTGAGCATCTATTCGGGGGCATCAAAAACGGGTACAGACCACGGGCCACGCAGGCCTGTGAGTCCTTAAGGGGAAAGTTAGCTAAGCTGACCTTGATTAGTCTATAGCCCGAACCCATCACCGCTTCGGCTTAGCTGTTGAAAAGGGTAGGAGTATTTCCAATCTCGTGTACCAAGTATTCATATTATTCCCAGCACTGATGCACTTCATTACTCGTCGTGATTCGATAAGCACTCAAATAATATAATATAATGCGGTACAACGCGATATGACGTTTGCCCAAGACTCGATTACCTGGGCACTGCGTATGGAAAGCTGAAATTGGCTCTGTACGACGTCGGAGGATAAGCCAAAGTAGCACTGAGAAGTCAGGGAATCCGTAGTCAACTTCGCAATCAATTGTTTTACACGCTTCAAGAATAAGTATAAGTGAGTTTTCTGATATTGACGATAAAGCCCCGTGGTTATAAACATAACTTGGATTCCTACTATTAACCTAAGACCAGTCCTCAACATAACATCACTCTCGATCAACCTTTCAAGATAAATTTGAAGCAAGTAATTCGATTTGCAGTTACAGAACCCTGCGCATCACCATGCGATTTATTTGGCAGTCGATCTTGCTAGGCTTCGCAGCCAGGTCTACAGCCATCTACGAAGGCGGCATTACGAAGCCCGACTCGAATGCCATCGGAGTTGTGCGCGTGCAAAACAACAATGACGACGAGAAAAGTTTCGGCTCCGGTGTTGTTCTGGGGAAAGGCAATTGTGTCATCACTGCCGCTCATGTGGTTTACTCTAAGAAGCCAAGTGATTTGAAAGTTTTCAAAAACGAAATCGATAAAGTCAATCAAAAGATAACTCGGACAAATACTTCAGTCACAGCTACCAGCATTCATATTCCTTCTGAGTACAAGTATGACCCTGACCCTGAGGCGAATCCCCCCGGTTACGACTTTGCGGTGGTCAAGTTAGAGTCAACAATGGAAACTAGCCCCTGGAAAGTCTCAACGACGAGGGGCGATTATAAGGATGTTACCCTTTCTGGCTGGGGAAGTATTTCGACACCGCCAAATACGTACCCGTCTGAACTTCGTTCCGCAGTCAACAAGAACGTGGACACTGCTCAGTGTGGTGAATGGCAGAAGATTGTCGGCGCTATCTGCATAAAGAGTCTATCAGGCTCTGCGTCAGGTCTCAACTGCGGTGGTGATTCGGGAGGGCCAGCTGTGATAAACAACTATGTTGTGGGTGTAGCCTCGGCAACTAAAGGCTATTGTGGCTACCAAGATAAGGGATTGCTGGCGGGCTTATCTGGCTCGAACCAGGAGGCATTCATGCGGAAATATGAGACCGAATGTGGCTTTACATTTGGCGCTCCTTAGCTATGCCGGGGAAATTTGATATTGCAAGTGGATTAGAACCCTGTTGGGCATAACTACCCTAGTCCGGTATAGGGTTTTACTCGGGTTTTACTGCCTTACGGTAAGGGTTGTTAAGTTAGTATATCGTATATGGCAGTGCCTGAGGTTTTTCCCCAGTCAAAACTGGCTATCAGAGTAATGTTGTGTGCTGGTAGGGACGGAATGCTGAGGTAGCGAAGGGTCTCCTATATCATATGAAACATTATTAGTACTACGTCGAACTTGTGTAGGCAGCACTAATAACTCTATCTCCCTCACAGAAGTAATCTAAACATCTTTCGCGCTATAGATACGTTAAAAGGTGCAATGGTATATGTCAGGTGCCTATATGTACCTATCTAATATGTATCCTCTTAGAGATAAATATTTCTCTAGATACTTTACTCGTGTAACTTGGAGACTCTGAATTCAATCATTCACGACATGAAAGGTTCTAAAAAGTTAAGATTTAGTTTAATAACTGCTATAGCAGTCTCGATTCGGCATCTGATGTACACTCGCTACTCCCACATTAAACTTCCAACAGTAAATCCAAATTTACATAAACTTTTCTTAGTTTAAAACCCCGAAAAGATATGTTGGGACTTGGACCGGCCACGTCCAAGACGATCAATAGACGGGATGGGATTGTCGAAGAAGCCTTTGGGCAGATTACTGTATGACTCCATCTCCACATCACTATCCCTACTTCTCTTTCTTGACCATACGAAGAATTTTCGTGCATTTAGTACATACCATAGGGCAAATATGAGCAGTGTGGTAGGCAATGTAAAGGCCCAGTATACCCAAAAGTTGCTTGTAATCACTTGCGGTTGATCCCAGGCGAGTGTGGGAAGGTCGAAGAGTGCAGCAAAGAATGTTGCAGGAAGGAAGGCCATAGTCATAATAGCGATTACTTTCATATCGGAACTATCCTTCTTAGTGGCCTCTGCGAGCTTTTTACTAGCTTCTGCTAGTTGATGGCCTGTTATAGCATCTTGGCGGCGTATGAGAGTAGCTATCTGGAAAATAATTAGCAAGATATGATTGCTTATATATGATGAAGAGGTTACCATACCACGTTTGACTGCGCTTTAGCTCTCTCGTCGAAGACACGGCCAGATTGCTTGATGGTTCTTATGCGTAGCTTCAGTAGTCCCACGGCAGAGTTGAAAGATGCCGTGCAATATTCATAGTTCTTCAACGACTCTTTATCATCTTTACCGTACCACTCTTTCCATGTTTTCCTCTCCTGCAGAGATTCGATAAGGGTATGTGTTACTTCCACGCTTTTGAATAGATTAGCAAATAACCCAATTATTTTTGCTATGTTCCTCGATGCAGCCATTAGCTTTTCCAAGTTAAAATCCTGCGTCTGGGTTCTGTCCTTCACCCACAACCCGTGGCCAGTATCTTCCTCGATGTGCCCGATTGTGTATCCTTCATCAACAATAAGTTTGTCGAAATAAAACACGAAATCTGTGAGGCACAGGCAGGCAAGCGAAAGGGGGTGGTACAAATGCGCGACCCGAAGCCCTGGTAGGTGGAAGTCTCCATCCCTATTTCTGAGACTAGACCGTTTGCCATAATCACTCCGCGCGGCTAGCATAGCGCGCGTTTCCAGTGTGATCGGATCGAAGGTCCATGCAAGCATGTAGAGGTAGTCTTTGATCATGAAGTTATATCGTCTATCGCTAGCCACGCAGTACCAGCCGGACCTGGAGGAAATTAGATAGGCGAGTAATGCGTCATCTAGTCGCAAGTAGTCAAATACTTCAAGACGCTGGACTTCGTCACGGGCGATTGATTTCCACTTCGTCTCAGGAAAGAATATCATATTCAGACTAGGCTTCGGTGGGCCTGGCTGGGCGAATAACTGGTCATTATGAATTCTATCAAATAGAGTCGCTTCGTTAATTTTCTCCAGAGGGGCAAACTCTAGATGAGTGTCAGGCTCTGGTTGAGACGGCGGGCGTGCTCGTAAGACGCAGATATCGGACGGCGAAGTGGTTTCTACGCTGCTCTCCACAGTCAAGCGCGAAATCTCTCGTAGAATATCCATCGGTTTAAATATAGTATTTATAGCGGTACTTTTTGAATTCGAAAGACGTTCCTACGAAAAAAAAGAACAGGAAAATAGCATTGACTCTATTTGGTATTATATCAAAACAGTCATGTTGAAGTTACCAGAAGAAACAAACAACAGGAGAAAAATAACTTAAAAGAAATATTTCTACAGAGCCTCATAAACATGAAGAAATTCTATTGATACAGCGCATCTATGCCGCATTGAAACCCAGCCTGCAGTTGGGGTCCAATTCTAAGAGCAATAAGCGGCAGACTGCAGACGCCCCTCGGTAAGGTATAAGGGTATGATCCAATCAAATAGAGGGGCGCAGAAACCAATCCCTGATAATTCGAAGAAAGAAATGGGGCAGTGCATAAGCCAACTCTGTTGCTTTCCCCCGGGGTAACGTGAGATATGACCAAGATTTTTCATGGGTTCGTGCATGGGCTGAATACCTAGGTAGGTATTCATTCCAGATCATCAAGCTGAAACTCCTGCAGCTTTTTCTGCCTTGACAAATAACGCCACAATTGTCCCCTCATTCACCATAAACTTGGGATACCCTATAACCGCCAGAAGCGCTGTAATGGTATAGGAATGGGTTGTTAGCGAGATGATAGGAGAAGTATCATGCGCGAAAATGTCGTCAAGAAGTCGCTGTGTTCTGTCTATGTGCTGCTCGAGCGATTCCGATGTATTAGCTTTCCAGCTTGTATCCAACTCAGAAAACCCTTCTTCAATAATGTAATCTGGATAGTTCTGTTTTATCCATGACCGGGAGCTTCGTCTGTCGCATGTATGATCCGTGATTCGCTCTCTGAGGTTTTCCTTTACCACAGGCTCAAGGCGTCTCCCTTGCATAGTCATGACGGGCGCGTAAACAAGTTTACTTGTTTCAAGACATCGCGCAAGTGGACTAGTATAAACAGTCCCTGGAAGAGGTAGAGCGTCTTTCTGGACCTCGTTTAACCATAATTTGGAGGCCTTTTGCGCTTCTGTGATTCCTTCATCCACGAGTTGAGCATCTGCCCATACTACCTTACCGTCTCCATCTTGATGAGACCAATAATTCTAATACAATTAGCATCTCATCAATTAGGGGAATATACGTGATAAAAGACAGGTTTCCTTACTTTCCAATTCAAAGGGTTTCCATCCACTATTTCGAGCTGCCCAGCCTCTTCAGATAGTTTCAGCTCATCCATTTTCACATTGTGAATTCCTCGCCCGTGTCTTATTACATACAACAGCTTGTATGATATCCCGTCGTCTGTGTGCTGTTGGTTAAGATATTGGAGATACTTCTCGAACTGAGTCCACTGAGGATCCCCCCTATTAGGTTGGAAGTTACTATCCAAACTACCATAATCCCGTGATAAGATTCCCAGAGCCGGTTGTGTTGAAAGTTTGTTATCTGATGATGCGCTCGCAATTTGGGAGTAATCCTCAAAGAAACCCGGCACAAACGAGAATTTATGAGTCCCTCTCACGAGCGAGTTGCCCATACTACCTTTTTCTTGCGTTGCTGACTTGGACGTATGACTTTGTTCATGTGTAGCCTCATCATTCGGAATATCTTTTCCAAATGCCTTTTCGCCGCGCGGATGTGTAAATCTCCGAATAAGGCGTTTCATTGAGCTCTCTTATGGTGAATGGGAGTTAAATGAGACGCGAACCTAAACTACAGATAATAGGTAGTTGTATTGAGAGAGATATATCATCTTCGGTACTCTAGGTTAGACTCTAAGTCAGGTAGATACGCTCATCAAAGGGATCTTATTGCGGGGCACTACACAAGGTGGCTGAGCCTAATGTGGTATAACTGTAGTACAATTTTCGTTGTTTTGTCCAATCAAAACGCATTAAACAATTCACGCGCAGAGTGAGTCTCCTGTGGCGGTGCATAGGGCTATCGTTGACGGGGATAGTAAGGCTTCCTTTATTTTGGTTCATGGCCACATGACTTGTCTATATTATAAGTGATCTATCCAAGCTGAGATATAGCGTGAATAGCCTTTGAGGGTCAACTAAAAAGTAGAAAAACCGTTTACTCTTAACCACGTGTAAGCAATCTTTTGAGTAATTCAGACGTTCTTATCCCTGTCAAAGCCGGATCCTACTTTCTGATCAGACAAGTGGTACTTGTATAGCCAAAGGGAATAATTTGATGGTCGAATATTTAAGTGTCGTCTTCGCAATTTGCTTAGCTTCATATTTTTTTCATATTCCCCTTTACATATATCAATCTCCTTGTTAGTCAGTTTCTATTAATACAATTCCAGTATCCATACGGGATATATCACTATACCAAGTTGCTTTGACACATCAGTTTCCTCTTCTGAGAAGTCTTTTTTTCATAACCCTTAGATTTTAGAAGTTTGAAAATGGCTTGGTCAGAATTTTGTTCCTTGTTGTTCCTAACTACACAGAGCAAACCCCAGGCAAATTCAACTCCGGACTCAGCCTCGGCAAAATCACAAACATTCTGTTTTAGAGCGTTCTAGACCTTGCTGCTAGGCTAATCTTTGAAGCAAGTTCTCGAGGGTTTCCTGGCAAGTTCTTATATTTTCCTTCTGAAGGGGGTGGGCATACGAGATGTTCAAATATGACTACAGTTTGAGGTTGGACTCTTGAGTCTTGGTTTTGTTTGCCGCCATACACAGTAATATAATGTTTCTCTAGGTACAGGTTTTCAACTAGACTATAAGGATACCTACTAGCTTCCTCGCCTATATATATTCAACCGTGTATCTAATGTTGTCACACTACCACGTAAGGTCCTATCTCAAATTACTCTGCCGGTCTACCTAAGTTTCTGTTGGGCATCTAACAGTTTACACATGACTCTATATCAGGTTGCGCCGCGGATAGGTATCCGAATTACAATACTCATTACAAGGTAGTATCGAGGAACAACGGCAGTGCAATAATCCATCACGAAGGAAGCAAACATTGCACGCTGCAATTTTCTTACGGAACCGCCGAAGCAATTTAAGCCTTCCATCAAAGCCCTCCATTTCTAGTCCTTCATTCGATATCTGTTTGAAAGAAATTGCCTTCGTCATCTACATCAGTAGCCTGAGCCTGAGTCCGCGCCAATAGAGACCATGTAATTGGTTCATGTCTCATTTAAGACTCACCACATAGTAACAATGCCGGCAACCATACGAACCAATAACAGATCGCGTTTATATTGTACTTAGCCCGAATGCATTCGTCTCCCTTCTGCGTTGAAGGTTTACTCCCGTGACTACCTAACCTACCTGGTTACTTCTCTCTTTCGCGTGCCCAAGGCTGCGTAGTGACGTATGGTGGCATGGTTTCCGGGTCATATTTTCATGATGGCCATCCGCTCACAGAAACTTGCCTGCTCTCCCGTAATACTGGAAGAACCTTCATGATTTGGAATTAGAGATGTTTTGTTTATAGTTTAGAGATACATAATCCATCGGTAGTCCTATCGCCGGTAAAAAGAGACCCCTAAATCATTTCTTTTGCCCGAAGTGCTCGAGTAGGTCTCGGTCCTTTTACCCGGTGCGGACCTATCAGAAATGTGATGGATATTAGCCCGAGAACATTAGCCTCTAAGCTTTAGAATCGCACAGGGACAATAGCATACCGTGACTTTTCTGGAAGTTCGATAAGTTGGGTACCATCCATGTTAATATTAATAGGATATGGATGCTTCGGCAGTTAATAAGCAAAGGCTAGGTTTCCACCGTGAGTCCGAATCTATATATATCCAAACGTGCCCAACCAAGGATCACATTTGGCTCAACTTCCGATCATCATCCAGCAAGATTTGTAGTGTCAAAGTTCTCTCACAATGTTCTGGACTACTCTCCTCGGCTTCGCCGCCTTCGCCGAAGCGGCCCCTCAGTTCGGTGGCGGATTCGGCGGCACTACTATGCTGCGATTCGGATGCCCGAATGTCGTTATTGACCGCTTGGACCCTCTCGTTAACCCCGGCGCGATCCCATCTTCCCACGTCCACCAAATTGTAGGAGGAAACGGCTTCAATGCTTCGATGACAACTGGTGATGTCTCTGCTACTGCTGACTGCACCACTTGCCAGTTCAGTGAGTTATTATCCTACAAAGACGCATGTATAACTATGACTTACACGTGTGCAGGCGAGGACTTCAGCAACTACTGGACAGCCAACCTTTATTTCAAGGCCCGCAACGGCACTTACAAGCGTGTTCCCCAACTCGGACATGCGTACGTATCCCTAGGAACTCATTAACTATTGGCATACTATTTACTAACACCCCATTAGTCTGCAGTTCAATGATCAATTTAGCACCCAGACACAAGGTGGTATCCTCGTGTACTACGTCTCGGCCCAGCCCGGTCAAATCACCGCTTTCAAGCCGGTTAGTGCTACTCAAGCCCGTATAAGTTATGATGACCGTGCTGATCCACTATTATAGGGTTTCCGTATGCTCTCCGGTGACGCCATGGCCCGCTCCAGGCCCGACACTAAGTTGAAGAGGCAAAACTGCTTCCGTTGCTACACGGGCCCTAACTACGGAGGTGACACTGGTGCTCCTTGCATGGACGACCGGTCAGTGCTGTCTCCCTTGCCCGTGATTAACTAGTTTGACTTATTATAACTACAGTGTCGACTCTGAGAACCTTCCCAACAAGGTGTGCGCCGGTGGTATCCGATCCAACATTCTGTTCCCCACGTAAGTTAGCTATTCCTTATATATGATCTGCCAGAAACTAACTGCCTGCTTAGTTGCTGGGATGGCAAGAACCTGGACAGCCCTAACCACCAGGACCACGTTGCCTACCCCACATCCGGCCCGGCCAACTTCCTTAGCTTAGGAGGTGCCTGCCCGTCGACCCACCCCATCCGAATCCCGCAGCTCATGTACGAGGTTGTCTGGGACACCACCAAGTTCAACGACAAGAACGAGTGGCCCACCGACGGATCTCAACCCTTCTACCTGAGCACAGGCGACAACACCGGATACGGCCAGCACGGTGACTACGTCTTCGGATGGAAGGGTGACGCCCTCCAGAAGGCCATGGACACCTCGGGTTGCATGGGTGCCCGATGCGCAAACCTCAAGACCCAGGCCATCGACTCCGCAAAGAAGTGCAACGTCAAGAAGGTTGTCTCCGAGGATGAGGACGGCTGTAAGTTTTAAGCTTCCCAGATTTCACAGTTTATATCTCTAACTCCCGTATAGGGCTTACTGAGCTACCTGGAATCAACATGCCCATGGCATAAAGCGCCACCCATCTTATACTCAACTTAGCATGGCATGTTAGAAGGGCCAAGAGCGATAAATTGGCCACGAATCTTGGAACAGACTAGGTTAGAGCGATAGTAATATAGATTGTTTCTAAGTGTATCGCATGCTTTCCCATCAAATACGCTGTAGTGTAGTTGAGAATATTCAAGTAGTCCACACATGCGCCACAAGTAGTTCCATAGATGAACAGGCTCATTGAGATTATTTCATGCTTATAATATAAAACTCATATCGGTATTCACATCTTATGCATTGGACGTGTTTAACATTGCGTTTTTAGCATTTTTATTTGATCCGTTTGTTCTGCCTAGTCGGCTACGGTATGCTTACAGTCGTAGATTATGCTACGACCTTCTTCCTTTCCTCCAATTGAAGTCAGTAACCATTCCGTACTGCTCACTCTAGGTTCATATTGAGAGCTTGGCTTTAACCGAATGGCTCCATATCCTCCTCTGATGGGCATGTGTCCATCTATAACATTCACCTTCTCAATTTTGGGTATCTCAAAAGGTCCTCTGAACGAAGCTTAGGTATATATGGTGGTACATCTGCTCTCCTGTAGTCTAGATGTCCTTCTGTGTTTGGGTATCAATAGTATATAGTCTCTGTATCATCGGCGCTGTGTGAAGTACACTTGGTCGGTTTCTCGTCTGTGAGTCGGTGTAATTTGTGTGTATAACATTGTCGCTTTGGTTGACTACTTTTGTTTCACCATCCAGAGGATCCAGCCGCCGATGCCAAATATACAAGTGAAGGCTGAAACAAGTTAGTTGTTGAGTAAAGTAAAACCTAGTTAGATAGATACATACCCACGAAAAATGTTTCTATCGCTCTATGATCAACCTCCCTCTTCATGATGATGCTCATGTTGCTCATTTCCCGGGTGATGAGCTGCGGTAGCTCTCGGGTGATAAGCTCAGTGTCGATTGCAGGCATGGTGAAAGAGAATCGAGGTGACTTGATTAAAAATTATTAATTGGTAGATTGGATGTAAACTTGTGGGATATAAATGTGAGAACTGAGAATAAAATGGAAAATGAGAAGTGAAGCTCTGCTTGGCTCTTTCAATTAGTACGGCTGATCGACAAGACTGGGTCAAAGTCAATTTAAGTAAGATGAAAAACTGTTATTAGAAACCCCTGGATCCTGGCGTCGACGAAGTCATCGTCGCTCGGCTCATAATCAGTCGATTTCAGAGACTTTCCCATCTTGGGTCATAGCATCAGGTAGATCCGAAACAATACCTAAGATATTAGTGCTGTTTACACAAGTTCGACGTAGCACCCCTAAGGGGGTGCTGCGCATTGATTAAGGAAACGGGCAAGATTCGGGATTTAACCGAAATACTTCCGAATAAGCGTATTTCCCACGTATTTTGATATATCTTATGATATTTTATAAAATTTCATTATTCTTTTTCCTTTTCCAGAATTAGCAAGGGTCGGAATAACTTCTTATTAGTATTCAAAGTTTAGTACGCTATCCCTAATTACTGCCCGTTTCCTTAATCAATGCGCAGCACCCCCTTAGGGGTACTACGTCGAACTTGTGTAGACAGCACTAATACCCCTAAATGGCTTAGAAGTGATTGGTGATGACGCAAGTCCGTTCGCTTATGCAGAACAGATCTCAAATATTATATACAAGATTCCCTCCCCGATGCAAGTAATTACAGCGGTATCGTTGTTTGACAGCATTGTGTATCCTAATATCTTGACATTTGTCATTGTTTCTTTCACCCTTGCGTAGATCTCTGCAGTCAAAAGGATCGTGGACTAAGTGGATCTATAGAAATCGATCGTGCCATATGGCGCGAGGGGAAATGCCCCTGAAACGGATTCGTGACAGGGTTCAAAGAACAGATCAAGAACGGTACGAGAAGAACCAATAGCTTTGCAGGATTTTCATATTGCGTTTATCAGTTCCTTTAAATGCAACGTAAGAGAAAAGGTAATTAGACTTGAGCCTCAATATGTGGTCCTTATTTAGTATGGGGGGATGGTGTATGTAAATCCCCCTTGTCCGCTGGAACGTCAGCATCATGGTGTACAATAAATCAATTCAAATATCCAGGTCGCAAAGAGCCAAGTCTTGTTTAACCCAGACGTAGTTAGTCGCTGACATACCTCCAAGACTCCCACATATTAAAAAACTGTTCTAGTAAGATAATGAACAAATATTACCACTATCTTTTATTAGTGGTAGGCCGTAAATAGCATCAATAAACTGTTCTAAGCGCTCCTTCAGTGCATTTCTAATAGGCTTGCAATATCGACTTTCCAATGGCTCAACAACAAAACTATTAACTTGGTTTATATCTACCGGCTGCTTATAGGTCCCAACTCATGTTTGGTGAATTGCATAATTTGCATGGTCTGGCCCGACGCTCGGGTGACTATGACATTCCTATACGTGTGCTGCACCCGACAACAAATTCGAATTCTTTGCACAACCGTCCCATGTATAGTTCCTCACGCGGCCACCCCAATTGCGTATTGTGCTAGTTCTTGTCTCATGGGCAAAAACATGTTGTGGTAGATAGCGCGCTCTTCTATTGTAGGCTGATAGAGATATCGCCGTTAACGAGGAGCTGAGCACCAGTAACCCATTTGCTCAAATCGTTAGCTAGGAATACTGCCGGACCATCCAAGTCCTCTGGTTCACCCACTCGCCCCAAGGGTGTCTGGTCTTCCAGATATTTCAGCTTGTCGGGTTTTTCTAGATCATTCTGCGCAAGCGCCGTCCTCGTCGTACCCGGGAGTAAAGCGTTACAGCTTATACTGTACTTGCCTAGAGCACAAGCCTGAGACTGCATCATCGACAAAACAACAAGCTTGGTCGGTGGGTAGTGCACCTACTGCGCACCACCAAGGCGAGCACTAATGCTGCTAATTCCAATTGCTGGAATATGTGTGGCTGGTAAATTAAGGGGCTAATTATACGCCCTACACTTGTAGCTTTTATATATTATACACACTTTATTCATACATTTAATTAAATAATTAACTAATATAACTAATTTATACTTTATAACTTACGTTTATTTTTAATAAATTATAAATTTAAAAATTTATAATTATAAATATAATTAAACTTGATTTTATTATTTAATATATTATTTATTAAAAACGTAATTAATTTAAATTATTACGATTTTTATTACGCGTTAAATAAAAAATAAAAAAATTAAAAAAAAATTAAAAAAAAAATTTTACAAAAATGGCACGTTAAAAAAAAACGTCGAAATCGAAATTATAATAACGGAAAATTTATTATTTTTTTTTATAAAAATTTTTAACGTTAAACGTTAATTTAATTTCTATAAAACCACTATTATATTAAAACGTATATTAATTAATAATAACGTTAAAATTTACTTTATTTTAATAAATATAAATTATAAATATATTAAAATTTTTTAAATTAAAATAATAATTTCGATAACACGAAAAACCGTTATATAAAATATTAATATTATTTAAATAATAAATTCCGGTTAAATATCATAATAAATAAAAAATTAATAAATAATAATTAAATATAATTTTAAAAAAAAGTTATTATAAAAAACATTATATTTTAAATATTTAAATAAACGAAATTTTTTATATTTAATATAAAAATTTAAATAATTATTAATTAAAATTTTTTTAAAAAAATTTTATTTTAAAAATTTTAATTTTACACTTATAATAACGTCACTAAAATTACGTTCGTTAAATATAAATAATATATTTTTTATATTTTTTTTAATTAATTTAAATGTTAATTATTTCGGTTTTAAAATAATCACTTTATATAATTCATTATAAAAATTTATTATATTTTTTAAAACATTTATTTTAAAATTTTTTAAAAAAACGTTAATTTAAAATTTAAAACTTTTTAATTAAAATTTAAATAAATATTTTAAAATAATACCGGTTTTAATTACAAAACCAATTAATTATATTTTAAAAAATTATCTTATAATTAAGTAATTTTATTAATTGAAATTTATAAAATTTTTTATATTATTTAATAATTTTTTTTAATATTTTTTTAATAATTATAAAAACGAAAAAAAATAATATAATTTTAAATAACATTATCCGTTTAAATTTAATAAACAAATAATTAACGTTTAAAAAAGAAATATTTAATTATTTAATAATATAAAAATATAAGAAAATATTTTTAAATAGGACCGATAAAATAGTTCTTACGAACGTAAAAAATAATAAAAATATTATAACGGTTAAACTTCGTAAAAAAGTTAAAATTTAATAAAATAAATAAAATAAAATTTGCAAATATATTTGTTATTATTTAAAAAAAAATTTTAAGAATATAATAAAAAAAAAAATTATAATAATTAACTTTTAAAAAATTCTCGAGAAAAAATATAAATTATAAAATAATATTATATTTTAAAATTTAACGTTTAAATAAAATATTATTTTATTAATTATTAAAAAAATTATTATAATATTATTATTAAAATTAAAATAATTATAATCAGATTTTAAAAAATTAAATAAAATTTATACAATTAACAAATTATATTTAATTAATAAATTTTTTAAAATTTTAAATTTTAATTATAATATTTTTTTTATAATATTTTTTTAAAATTATAATATTATATTTATATAAAATAATAATAATTTAATTATTAAAATTATAATCATCATAAATAACACCGTTAAATTAATTTAATAAAAAAAATAAATTTAAAAAATTAAAAATAAAAATAATAAATATATTTTAATTAATTATTTTAATAAATTAAACATTAAATATAAAAAAAGTTTTACGTGCACTTATTACATAATAATTAAATAACGATTAATTAATTATAAAATAATTAATTATTTTTAAAAATACTTTAAAAAACGGTTTAAAAATTAACGAAACGGGTTTAAAAATAAAAATAAAAAACTTAAATACGATAAAAATAACGTTATAATTATTATATTAACTTATAAAAATCGAGTTAAATCGTTGGCATTTATTATTATAATAATATTTATAACGTTTAAAAAAACATTTAATATTTTAATAATTAATTTTTTAAAATTTAATATTTTATTAAAAATGTTTTAAAAACGTTTATCCGGTAAATTATAATCCGATATATTGGATAATAAAATATAAAATAATTAAATATAAAGTAATTAATTATAAAGTAAATTATTAAAATTAATGATTTTTATAATTAGTTTTATATTTGATTATATATTGGTAAATTTATTTATAAAAAAAATATTAATAATATTAAAATTTATAATTATAATAAAATTAAAAATTAAAAAATTAATTGTTAAATTACGGAAAATAATAATGGTTGATAACGGTTGTAATTAAATTAATTATTATGATAAAATATTATTTATTAATTTACGTTTATATAAAAAATTTTATATATACGATATTAATGGTAAAATTATTATACAGGAATTATAAAACATTACCACGTTTTAAATTATTATAAAAAAATAATTTAAAAAAGTTAAAATTATAAATGTTATTTATTATTTTAATTTAATTTATAATTTTATTTTAATATTTTAATTTACTCGTAAAAAAATAAAATTTTTATTTCGATAAAATTTAATTTATAACGTTAAAAACGAAAAGGTATTTTTAATCGTAATTAAAATAAATAACTTATATATAATCGATTAAAAAAATAACCATTTTAATATAATAAATTTTAATATAATATTTTATTTTTACTTTATATTAAATTTATTATTAAAAATATAACATAAATAATTAAGTTATTTAAATAATTAAAATTTAAAAAAATTTATAAATATATTTACGGGTATTAATTTTTTAAAAAAACATTATTTTTACAAGATTTATATAAAAAATAAAATAATTAAAAAACCTTATATAAAAATATTAAAAAAAAACATTTATAATTTAAAATCATTATATATTAATAAAACAAATATATTATTAAATATATAAAATATTAATAATTATAAAAAATAATTAATAATAATATGTAATTATTTATATATAAATTAAATTATATTAATTAAAAATTTTTTAAAATAATGGGAAAAATTTAAATAACATTATTATATTATTATTTTAAATATTTTAAATTTATATATTAATTATAAATTTAAATAATATTATTATTAAAAAAATATTATAATTTGTTATATAATTATTAAATAATATTAATTAAAAAATATTATTAAAAATATTATTAAAAAATTAAAAAATAAAATTTAAACAATATTAATATAAATTAAAAATAATGGAATATTAAATAAATATTAATTTATAATAGTTTAAATAATAACATATTTAATAAATAAATTTTTTATAACGCATTAAATAAAATTTTTTACGAAGTTTAATATAATAATATATTAAATTTAATATATTTAATTATTATAAATATCGATAATTATTATTTAAAAAATTAAAAAACTAATATATTTTATATTAAAATTATTAATTATAAAATATTATTAATGGATAAAAATAAAGTAATTATTACAAATAACATTATATTTAAAAAAAATTATTTTTATATATTTATTAAAAAACTTTTAACATTAAATAAACGCGTAAAATTCGAATTTTTATTATTATCCCCATTACGAAACCGCTTAAAATTGACAAAACCCACTTAAAATTTACTTAAAACCCATTTTATAAACAATAACCCCGCTTAAATATCAAACCGTAAAAATTTACAATATTTAAAACTTAATATTTAACTTATTATAAAAAACTAATATAATGTTAAACTTTAAAACAAATTAAATAATAACGAATTACTTTAAATAAAATTAAAAATATTAATATAAAATTTAAAATTTAAACCATACATTAATAATTTACCCCGTAAAACGTTTAAATATAATTTTAAATAATAAATAAATATAATATTATTATATAAATATTAATTTAAATTTAATATAAACTTTAAATATATTATTTATTTAATTAACATTATAATAATAATATTTAAATTTAAATTTAAATTTTATAAAAATATTAAACGTAACTTTAAATGGTACGAATAACGTAAAATTATAAATATTAAATATTAATTATTAATAAATAATTAAATATAAACATTATATAAGTTTTTTACAAAATATAAACCGTTATTTAAAAAATAATTTTATAAAATAAAATGGGGTTTTAATAATAAAATTACTTAATATAAAATTAAATAAATAATAAAAAAATTTAAATAAATAAAAAATTTTAATTATATTAATATTTTTATATTAATAATTAAATTTATAAATTATAAAACTTTATTCGTAATAATTATAATTTTAAATTTAAAAATAAAATAAATGGATATTATTACTGTTTTTTTATACGAAAATATTAAAAAAAATATTTACGTTAAATAATTTTTTAAATTTAACGATGGAATTAATAAATATTATAAATTTAATAAAATTTTATATAATTTAAAATAAATTTTTAAAATATAATATTAAATTTTAATAATATATTTAAAAATATTAAAATTTAAAATATTAAATTTTAATATAAAGGTATTTATTAAAAATTATATTTATATTACGGTTTATATAAATAATTTATTTATTATAAGTTTTTTTAAAATTAAAATTAATAAAATTAAAGTAAAATTTATTAAAAAATTTAAAATGATAAATTTAAAATTATGTTTATATTATTTAAAAATGGTTATTAAAAAAGATTATTTTAATAAAATTATTAAATTTAATTAAAAAATTTATTTAAAAAAAATTATTAAAAATTTAAAATAATAAAAATTTAATTTTATTAATATATTTATAAATATTTTAAAAATTTTTAAATTTTTAAATAATTACGTAATAACCGTTATTAATTTAAAATAATATGTATAAATTATAAAATATTTAATGTATATTATAATAAATATATATTTTAATATAATATATATAATATTATATTTAAATTAATATATAAAAAATTTTATTATAATATATATTATAATAATTAAAAAAGTTTTAAAATAATTAAAAAATATTTTAAATTATAAATTTATTTTTTAAAATAATTTAAAAAATTTTATAAAATGGATAAACATTAATTATACGGGGTGTACGTAATCTAAAAAATTAATTTTAAAATATATTTTTAATATTAAAAATGGTATTATTAATTAATTATTAAAAAAATAATTTATAATAATTATATCTATTTGCGAATTTAAATTTAAAAATATAATAAATACCACGAAAAAAGTAATTTAATTACATTATTTATTAAAAAAATTAATAATTATAAAAAACGATGTTAACGTTATAATAATTTATAAAAATAATTAAAAAGTTTTAACATTTATTAAAAACCTTTAATTTTATGTTCGTATAAAATATATAAAAATTAATGTTTATTTTACTCGTAAAAAATAATAAATTAATAAAATTAATTTTATATATATTTTTATAACATAATAAATAATAAACGAGTTTATTAAACTTTTATTTAAAAATACATTTATTAAATTTAAGAAAATAATAAAATTTTAATTATAAAATAAATAAAAAATTACAAATATAATAAACATTTTATAATTTATAAAAATTAAATTATAATAATTATAAAATATAATTACAAAATATTAACCATAAATAATAAACCCGAATTAAAATTTATTTTTAAAATAGTTAAAAAATATTTTATATATATTATTAAAAATTTTAATATTTAAAAAATACATAATTAAATATATTTTAAAAATTATTAAACAATTATATTAAATATATTTAAATAATATATTATAAAGTAATTAATATAAAATATAATTATTTATAAATATTTTATAAAAGTAATTTTTAATATTTAAAATAATTTAATAAAATAATAATAAAAGTTAATATATTTTGGAATTTTTTTATAAAATAAAAATTAAATATTATAATTTTTTCGAAATTAAAATTTAATTTAATAAATTATTTAAAAGGTTTTAAAAATATATTATTTCGTTTTTTAATTTATTTTAAATTTTTTAATTATTATATATGTAATTAAAACTTAAATAATATATTTTAAAACTTTAAATAATAAAATATTTAAACATTTATAATATATATTAATTTTATAAAATAATTAATTATATATTTATTAATGAGTTATATTTTTTTATAACGATTTAAACCGAATAAATTAAATAAAATATATGTTTAATTTATTATTTTAAAATTTATTTAATAATTTTATAAAATTAATATTTAAAAATAAAAAAAAAACATAAATAAAATTATTTAACGTATTTAACGATTAATTAATAAATAATAAATAAAAAAATAAATATTAATACGTTTTTATAATGGTTATTATTAACGTATTTATAAAATAAAAAAAACGAATATTTATATAAAATTATAATTTTATAAAAAAAATATTTAATAAAATTTATTAAAAAAGTATATTATAAAATAAATAACGGTTATTCGTAAAATATTTACGAAATAAAAAACGGATAAGCAAAACCGAAATATAATATAATATCGACGTATTAAATAATAAAAGAAATTTTTACTTTAATTTATCATTAAATAAAATTAAAAAATAAATTACGTTTAAAAATTTACTTTATAAAATCTTTAATAACCCCCGTTTTAAGTAATACGTACGGCTTAAACTTTAAACATAAAATTATATATAAATATAATTATTATAAAATATTTATAAAATGTTTTAAAACGAATCATAAATTTAATTTAAATAAAAATATTAAAATATATATAATTAATAAATTAAAAAGTTAATTATACGCTTTACACCCGTGGTTTTTATATATTATACATACTTTATTTATATACTTAATTAAATAATCAATTAATATAATTAATTCATACTTTATAACTTGCGTTTATTTTCAATACCAATGATGCTACCACCGCGACCTTGGCTCACCATCTGTCTAGCAGCAGCCTAGGTAGTCAAGAAAGTACCGACGATATTCGTCTGAATATGAGATTGTAAAGTCTCCTCATCCAAGCTATCTGCTCTTAAGCCAGCAGGATTGCTGATGTGGACTTGTTGGTGAAAGTAAGACAGAACACTTACTTCAAGAAATCGCGGAACTGACTGAAGCCAGCATTGGCAACGAAGATGTCTAGGCTTCCGAATGCATTGACCGTTTGGCTTATTAGCTCAGTCCCTGTAGTAGGTTTTCTTATGTCTCCAGGAGCGAAAATGAGACGAACAGAGTTATCCTATAATATTGTAAGTTTTATAGTCGTTATAATTGCTAGGCCGGATCGCAGGAGGTTGCAGACTAGTATCATATAGCATATACCATATTTTCCGCTACTAGCCACCTACTTGATTGTTGGCCAAAGTGATAGTGCGGTTGTTTCATATACCAACGTATGCGAGGAGGATAATCTGAGGCATCGCGATACTCGAGGGAAATTATTTACCAACTATGTTACATATAAAATGCTCATTAGTCCGCCCTGATATCTGGCTCACGGGGCCTTTCTAGAGGAGTCGCAGATATCCATCCACTCCTTAGCTTGTTTGATTATGCAGTCCGTCCCCTGCTCAATCAGCGTCGTATGTGGTAGTTTCCGTGAACTTTCAGCGCGTAAGTGCGTATAGTAGTCATATAGCACTAGCCTGTTGATGTTGATTTCGGTAAGACCAGCCTTGATACACCGCTGCATGATGTCGGCGGGGAAGCCGTTCGTTCCATGGAGGATGCAATGGACGCGTCTATCGACTTGATTGAAAATACTCTCGAGCCTATTGTGTCAAGAACGCTAGAGCGTTAATTACGTAGATCTTTGGAAAGAAAAAAGAGGGAACTGGTGGTGCTACCGACCTCTTGTAATCCAATTGTGGCCCTTGCGCACCATATTCACCATGTACATTTCCGAAAGTAGGGGCTGGGGCGTCAACGCCAGTAGCGATGAATTGTTCAACCTCTTCTGGCGTCGTCTTGCTCGCCTCTAAGCCTGCTGTATCCATAACCCCGTCTTCGCCGCCTTCGATGCGGCCCGGTTCGGCCCGGTTCGGCCTCGGTCGCGATATCTCTCTCGTAGCAGTAGGTTACCCACTTGGCCATTTTTGCTAGGTTCTCTTCCTTCTCATCATGTGACATATCAACCATGATAGAATCGAGCGGTAGAGTATCGGCTGCTAGCTTGATCATGTCTTCATCCTGCGCATGGTCGAGGTGAACTGACACTGGCACCTTTGGTCTTTTTGCGGCCTCGGCGGCCACCCGGATTAGCAGGCCGTCTGAGAACGCGATCGCCCAAGGAAAAAATTGAAGGATTAGCGGCGACTGCACCTGTTCGGCTGCACGGACAAGACCAACGATCTGCTCGAGGTTATAGGCAATCGCGGCAATGACGCCGTATCGGCCTTTCTCTGCCGCTTCGAGGATCTGAAGATGGCGGTTTGTTTGGCGCCAATCTGCAAGAGCACCCATTTTCTCTAGACTCTAATTGTGAAGTGCCAAGTCAAAAGCTGGGGTAAGATTGAGATTATATAAGATTACAACAGGATGAATGAATACCTAACCTTGGAGAAGGGAGTGCTCAATGACATAAATATGTGGTATCGGTATTATAGATGTATGTGATGTATTCTTTATGCACTCGCATTTTGGATATGCTCCGATCGTCTCTGTACACGCTTAATAACAACTGCACCGAATCACCTTAATGATCTGCGATGGATAATCGTCTCGAGGGAACCGTATGACGGCGGCTCCCTATCGGCTCGGCGGCCAGGCCGCGCTGTATAAGGCATGACGTTGCGACACGCTCGGGAACAGACCGACGAGCTTTCCGACTAGCTTCCTCACACATACCTTACCAAGGTGGGCGGCTTGTACTTACTTTCGTTCTTTCACACCAGGGCCACAACCACCGACACGAGGGTTGCAGCTGGTCCAGACCGGAACTCCGGTCGCTGCTAAGGCGAACTGATATTCAACTAAACATTATCTAAACTCTTATGTATGGATCTTTGATCGGGCCGTGTTAAACGATACTGATTACAAATCATCCAGTGCTGGACAGGTATCGCCGGTATCACTATGTGTGGTCTCACGATCCTCCATACCGTCGGTTTCGATCCCCATAAATCTCTGTGGATATCAGGTTTGAACAATATAGCATATACCCTTGCTACACTGATTTGTGTGGTACTTATTAGTAGAATTGGCCGGCGCGGGACTCTTTACTAAGGCTCTGCCAGACAAGCAATTGCTATGTTTCTCGTTGGCGGTCTCTCACGTGGTAGACTGAATGCTCGGGAGGCCGGTCATATTGACACGGCTAAGGCATGGGGTGGCGCCGCCGCCTCTATGGTATTATTTTCGGCGCTACCTGGTTGGCCGTTCCATGGCTATATCCTGCCGAAATCCTTCCCCTTAAAGAGACAAGAATGATATCGAGGTAGTTCAACACCTCGAATAACGAGCAAACATGTTGTTTGTATGCGTTGGGATAGATTTGGCTCTGTGCGTAAAGCGGCGTGGCGGGGTGTAGGGAGGGATCTAGTGTGAGACGCGACGCTATGTTTAGGCGCCTCTATTCCTATACTCTATAAAACATTTGGTTGGTACGAATAGCTACCAAATACCTCCCGATATACCTTATATACCTTAGGCAGCTATACTCCTATCACGAATTGAATGATGATTTCTGTGACTATGACTTGATGGTATTGTGTATAGTAGGATCTGTCATACCGCCATGAACAAACAAAGGTTCAGCTTTTTAAGTGCGGTCCTCTTATTGATCCGTGCACAGAAACCCAAATCAACTTTTGACTTGCGTTTCCAGAGCTTTCACCTTGATTGTCCTTCTCCGCCTTCCCTGCCTTCAGTGTCGCATGTCCGACATCAATTGGTGGATTGAACCCGTTTGCAACCAGCTTATTCTAGCCCTTTATAGGCTGGGTCTTATCGGGCTCCAGTCATGGTGCCGAGATGATCGATGAGAAACTGGCTGTAGCCCATAATTTTCAGTGGATTTGGGGAAGGAAAACATCAGCTGGTACGTGCAAGACGCGTAGACGAGAAGGTTGGCGTAGTTTCACGACCGCTATAAGGCGAATGGTCAGGATGGATTACCCGCCACTCCCCATTGCCCCCGATCCGAGGGTCACCCGAAGCCGAGCTACGTGCCTTACATTGCTATTAGCTACCTAGCTATCTACCGACCGGCATGACGGGATTTATTTTGGACCTCATCTATATTGTAAGTGATGACCATGTGTACGTGCAAAGTTCCATGATGTCAATACAGGTTGAATGGACTCTGGATAGAAGGCAACATGACTATAATCATTGTATGAATGTCAAACCTATTATTTCACGTATCACACGATATACCTAACGCCCGACCTATTCTCCGTATGCGGCCCCGGATTTTTACCACAGAAATTCCTAACTAAATAATTCGGTTGACATAAAATAGCTGGATTCTTACCTCTGCCTCACACACAGACGCATATGCCTAGGTATCTTACCTACCTAAGTATTCAATGTCTTGCCAGTCTTTCTGCCGCTCTGCCGTCAGGCAATTCTCAAGGGCGTCCGGGGGCCAGAGCCAAGTTTTCTATGTATCGTCTATGGTCCGTTTATTAGGCACTCGCAACACCCAGTTTATGCTTAACTCGGGTGCCAATATTCCTGCCATCGGTTTTGGTATCTTTGAAGATCCCGAGGCACAGGAAGAGGGGGCCTGTCGAGCTTTGAAGATGGGCATGCGTCTGATTGATACAGCGCGGGTCTATAACATGGAAAAGCAAGTCGGCAAGGGTATTAAGGCCAGCGGCGCTCCCCGTGAGGAGATATTTCTCGGGACGAAGCTCTGGTGTAACGATTACCATCCTGATGATGTCGAGAGGGCCTTAGATGGGTCTCTGGCCGATCTAAATATTCCCTATGTTGACCTTCTCATGATGCACTATCCATGCACCTTCCAAAGGGGCGCGGAACGCTTCCCTAGAGACGCCAATGGTAAAATGATCTTGTGGAAAACGACCTTCGTTGATGCCTGGAAAGCGATGGAGGAGCTAGTAAAAACTGGCAAAGTCAAATCCATTGGCGTTTCTGACTTCAGTAAGGCCGAACTGGAGACACTTATGGAAAAGTCTTCAACGGTAAGTCAAACCTTGATCTCTTTCAGAATAAGTTACATCCTATCGTCTTCCTGTGATTAATGAGGCTATAGGTACCCGCCGTTCACCAGATGGAAGTTCATCCGTACTTGCAGCAGAAGTCCTTTAGCCAGTGGCTCAAGTCTAAGGGTTTTCACGTGGTCCAATTCAGCCCTCTCGGCAATATGAACGACTTTTATCGAAATGCTGGTTGAAGCAAAGATATCTCGCACATTATTGAAAGTAATCGAACAGCTGCTATTACTAGAAATTGGGAAGAAGTATAACAAGAGTCTGTACAAGTCGTATTGGCATGGGGTATCGATAATGGCCGCTCCGTCATTCCCAAGAGCGTAATCGATTGGCAGATTCAACAGAACCTCGAGGCCGACTTTGAACTATCGCAAGATGATATGGACACTATCGGTACCCTAGACATCAAGGCGCGCTTCAACGGTCCCAGCGTAGACTACCAGTGGAGACTATACAGTGACCTCGAGGGTCCCGAGGGGGCGGTTGAGGGACGAACTCATTAGATGGGTTGAGAGCTAGCAATTGATGCACATGCTGACTCCGCATCCTGGGTTCAAACTCCCTTAGGAAAACTTCTGAATTTAGGCCAAGTGTATCCCTGCTCTTCTCAGCGCGCTGGCCTGGATGCGGTTCATTGTGGGGTATCCCCCGTGCCGAGGGTACGTCGTGACGAAGCCAGGGGCTCCAATACGGGCCCGTTATAGTACCGAGCACTTGCATGGCTTTATCTCACCTAACAACAATAACACGTCTTGGATAGTACTAGATTGTAACCCACTCCTATGCCAGTGGGTGTTCACTAATAGACGACGGAACTCAAGGTGCAGTACGATCAGCATTTTATAGCAGGATGAATATCTGCCACTAGCTAGGAATGAGACCATCCGACATGAGGTTTTGCCCTTCGTATGCTCCAATCCCACGTATGACCTCACGGGACATATTACTTCTCCAGAGAGGTAGACAAATTATATAGGTTTGTATTAGCCTTACCCCGTGCTGTAGAGGCAAAAAGGTCTAGTCCACAACAAACATACTTCCTTACCGAGCCCCTTCATCATGGCTCCCCAAAAGAACATTATTATCACCGACGCGGGTGGCCTGGTTGGCCCTCTTCTAGGTAGTCGGTTTTTAAATGACTACTTATCGATTAATCCTTACATACGTTATCGGACCCGTCGTTCCAAAGGGAGTGAAGTATCTCGAAAATGCGCTTTGCCTCTAATATGGTCTTAGTAATCCCATTTTTATCAATACCCTCGAGACCGCCCAACCTCTACACGCTATCTTTATCTTCCACGGGATTATGAGCGCCGGATCTGAGGCGAGCTACGACCTGTCGCTGAAGGTCAATGTAGAAAGTGTAAAGACTCTTCTATTAGCGCTGCGGGCTAAGAATCCTGGCGTCCGTGTCATCTACAGCAATTCCCAGTCTGTCTACGGCCAGCCACTGCCGCCCGTCATCACTGACGATATCACCCCGACGCCAGAAGACACATACGGCGCCCACAAGCTCCTGAATGAGGTCTTCATCAGTTATATGCATCGAAAAAGCTTTATACATGCCTTTATCCTCTATTTCCTTACTGTTTTCGTCCGCCCGGGTCTCCCGAGTAACGCCGCGCCATCGTTCGTATCGGGTATGATCCGCGAGCCGATGAAAGGGGAAGAATGTGGTATCCCTCTCAAAGACCGTTCTTTAAGGATATTTCTCTATGTGCCGAGCACCTCGCAAGAAAACTTGGTCAGAATACTGAACATGGACAGCAATAAGTTGCCTAAACACATTCGACACGTCAACATGCTTGGTGTCTCCGGTACGATCCAAGACCTAATGGATGGTCCCGCCAAGTATGGTAGGGAGGATAAGCCTAAGCTACCACAGGAAGAGACCAAGCCCGAACTAGAGCGAATTCTCCGGAGCTGGCCACAAGATTTTGGTGATACCACATATACCTATGATGGAAACTCCAATGTTCTTTCCACCACGGTTGATGGAAAGAAAACTACGATGTCGTATAATGAAATTGATCAGCGTACGGATGCCGGATTTGTATGCGATAAACTAGGGAGGCTGGCGACTGATAACCAGGGTCAGCAATACCACTTTGATGATAGAGACCGTTTGCTGTCAGTAAAGGTTGGGGGCACGGCGTCGGATTTTGAGTATCGAGCGGATGACTATCTCGCCCGGCGTAAAGGTGTTTTGACACGGTTGAAATGTACTGCAACAGTGGCAAAGTCAACTCACTGGCTGTCACGAAGGACAACTCTACTGAAAAAACGAGCTTCTTCGCCGGTACAAAGACTATCGTCGCGAGTTATACCGACGAGAAGTCGTCCGACTACTTTTTCGACTCTGCAAATTCTACCACACACTGCTTGTAGGAAATCGCAATACATCCGTCACCTACGACGCCTACGGTAAGGCAAAATCTTCGTCTGCTATTGATACACGTTCGAACTTTGGCTTCGTACAGGAGTTCTGCGATGAGACGAGCGGGCTAGTATATCTGCGCTCTAGGTACTATAGCCCTAGTATCATGGGGTTCGTATCTATGGACCGCAATCACCAGGAGAATCGCTACGCATATTGCGAAGGTGATCCGATCAATAATTTCGATCCTCTAGGTGAATAGTGGAAAACTATCACTGCCTGGGCTGTCGGGACCGTTATCGGGGCGGCTGTCACCTTCGGTGCAAGCCTAGCCGTTGAAGGAGGCCTCGGCATCGTATTTGGTGCGTTCGAGCTGAGCGAAGTAGCCGCGGCTACGGCTTCGTCGGTGATTGGAGTCGGGTCAGCCGCAATAGGGGGCGGCTGGGAATATCTCTGGAGGTGCTGTCAGCGCCGCTATCCGGGGCGATGCTTACACCGGAGCAGATGCCTTTGTCGATGCAGTGACGGGAGCCGCCGGAGGAGCTTTTGGCAAATTTATAGAGCCAGAAGCTCAAGCGTTCGCTGCTAGTGCCAAATGCGGCGAAAAGGCGTTAAGCCCTTTGGCACAGGAGGCTTTAGCAAGCGGAATCACAGGAGCTGTCAACAATGGGACACAGTCTATTGTTGGACCGATGCTTCTGGGCGAGCCTATCAACCCACTGACGGTCGGCGCTTCCATGCTTGGAGGATTCGTCGTGGGAGTAGTCATCAAAACGTATACTATGAACTGGGTGAAAGTACAATATCGCGAGAAATCACCCCGTGTCAGGGCTGCAGCAAGGCAGTTCTTGGGGCGTACGCAGGGTAAAATACAGGCTGGTAAGATGAAGAGCATTGATATATACGACCCCAGCAGCATGGGTCTTGGTAGCCTCACAGGTCCATCCGGGAGTAGCTCAGCTGTTGACGCGGACGTTTCTACTCTAGCGAACTTAACACTAAAGTCTAGGCTGGGGACTTTGAGTCGGGAGCACGAGGATCTTCCTCCATTGATAACTGAACTTCGAGAGTCGGAAGTCCTGATATTCTACCTCTAAAGAGAGCTAAAGATTCGTAATGATGTTGCTTGGACGGCCAAGCAATGTAAAATCTAGAGTTCTACCAATCGATGCTTCACCAATACCTAGACTGGCATGGCCTACCTAAGTACCAACTTAAAACCCATGTATTTCCGTATTCTAAGAAGGGCTTGACCTTAGAGAAGACAAAGTGAAGCGTAACAATAGCTTGTTTGCTACCCTAAGCGGTTACCCCTATTCAATAGCCCGTAGGGAAGATTTATCTAAGTCGAAATAAGTTAAACTAGTCTAAGGCCCTGCAATACTACCTAAGGCATACGAACAGAAACCATGCTATATTGCTCTAATCTACTAGGTTAATTATACGATGATGAGTGGTCTTATACGCCAAGACATAATGTGTTGTTCCCGAATGTAGCCCCTGAACGACTTACTTCAGAGCTTAGTGCATCCCCAGACAGTTGTTTTCATAGAACACTAGCACAATGATTTCAAAATGAGAAGGCAGGCTGGATAAGTCTCATATCGGGACCTGGCAACCTTATGGTATGATTCTAAATCCAGATGTATTTTACGAAAGAGAAGTCTTTAGGTTTTATGAGGTATGTATCATTGCGCACTACTAATACATTCTATAGAAGTCCACCCCTTATTAACGCTCTCATCTAACCCCATCTCAATCAAAAGCACACCGATATTGGTTATTCCTCATCCGTCAAGTTCATCTAATTACTCAGTGTCAAATAGGCCTAGATCCTCATCCCCCCTGCGCTCGTTGCCCTTAAGTTCATATTGCTTAAGGTCCTCAGGAATGTCCCCGTATCCAGCGTCGGCCTCGAGTAAGTCGTCGAACTTCTGCTTCACGTCCGCCGGAACTGAGTCGTCGTACTTGAACTGGTGGTCCTCGAAAGCAACGGTGTCGGCTTGAACAACGCCCTGAGACTCGGCCCCTTGAAGCTCTGCGGGGACATCCTCTCGGGCTTCGAGACCGCGCTTTTGGCCGCAGTAGTTGCAGTTCATCCACATAGAACCCTTGCAGTTCGCTGCGCCGATGCAAAATCGCGAGCCCGAAGCGGCCTTAGCGACTTCACCGCAGTTGGTAACCCCCTTTGCTTTGCAGATAGCTCCATAGGATGCGGGGGGGATTCCCAGGAATTCTGATGAAGAGACCACGCGTGAGCTGGAGGGACCACCCGAGCAGCACTGCCAAGGTGCAATGCCGCTGCATTGGATGTAGTTTCCTCGGCATGTTGCGCTCCTGAAGTTACGGATTGTCACTCCAGATACTGACCCAGCGGCCATGGTGAAGGCAATAACAAGGGCGGAGAAATGCATTGTGATAAGTAGATTGGTTAAATAGTTGAATAGATAAGTGGTTTTGTAGATAGGTGGCTTGGTGGATAGGTAGAGTTGATTGCGTCTTGACTGTGGAATGATGAGTGTAGTCTGACTTTTTTGACTTGAAGTTTCGCGGTCGGTCTCCTACATTATATACTTGAGTTCTGCAGTTCATTGTCTCGAAACTCAACAATACTATATTCTCTCTATCTTCTCTATCTTGATACTCCAGCATTGCTTTGCCAAGCAATCACCGACTATTTGCCTACAGGGTTCCCCGGCTCTCAGCTCTCCGCCTCAAAGGATGCGGCAGAAAATGCAGATCGCATCGCAGATCAAGGCACGAAAACCAGAGTCGTATTATGATCTACTCCGGTCGTACTGGGGTTTCCACGTGTAGGTGGTTATGCTGTCATAGTGGATTTCAGACTTACGGCACAGCGCCTTCGCCGCACCCAGAAAAATCCACCCAATGGGGAACGGTGCCAAATCGTACTTAACTCAACTACTAGCATGAATCAACCTTGAAGGATTCTATCTTAATCGGATGACAACTGACTACGCGTCCGATAGTTCCATTGGCAGGTCCATTTATCCCCCTTTTGCGTATTTCACCTATCCTCGTCATGCGAATATCGCCAAACAACTTACGAGTATCGGGGTCCGAAGTTTCCGCAAAGAGAACAGGGAATTCAAATGATTAATACTGGACATAGTGATTATTGGACTAAAAGGTAGGCACTTTTACTATTGGTATAGACAACCTAAAGCCAGTCACCCGAGGTGTCTATGATAGTTTCACAATTCCAATATTATAAAAAATTCCATATGAGATAGTTATCTAGAATAAACGACACTTTCTGCATATAGCAACGGATTCTCGAAGCTGGCTTAAGGGTCCTCGTAGAATAACGAGGTTGCTATTCTCGTATCTCTTAGTTCCACCTTTTGACAAGTATCAAGCTAAATGATCGACACTCTATTGAAACTAGTATTGAAAATACTCATTCCCACCGCCACAGCACGGCTCCTCAGCCCAGCAATTACGTCACGCTATTAATCCCATCGTATCAATTCTCCAATCCCGTTGTGAGTATACTACGAGGCTGAGAAAAGTCATTCTCTCGAATTAAGAGTATTGGTCTATTCTATACGCTTGGCTTCAGGACAACAGCAAAAACACTCATCTTGGCTAATGCCGATCAATTGGCTATTGAAATTCATGCTAGATGTCAACCACATCACTGTTGACAAAAATAGCATTATGGAGCGAGTCGTGGCAGTCATCACGGTGTAAGGTAAGTAAAAGTCCTTCGTTTTAATATTTGTCAAAGTTTTTCACTAGGCAAGAAATTCTATATAAGTCTCTTACCTCTCCGACAATATATCGAATAATTCACATCCAGAATCACACACAATCTACACAAACACAAACAATATCAAACATTCATCATTACCAACTCTTCAACCACACACACCAAGTCAACTGTATGTTAGCCACTTCGTCGCTACCTAAGCACTTCGACTAACTATCTCAGTTTTTCGACAACTTCAATCCATCAAAATGCAGACCGTCACAGCACTCGTTTCCATCCTCGCTTTCATGCCTGGTCTACTTGTCAACGCATGCGATTGCCACCACAACAACGACGCTGGCCGATGGAAGGGTTCTCAAACCCCCGCCGATTCCATCTTGGAGCTTTGTCAAAACGGAGGTTCCTGCAAGGAGAACGGTCAAGGAGCTAGACTCTGCGCTGTGGGCGATGTATCCCAGTGCCTCTGCGCCTACAACGCAGCTAAGAGCTGGCAGAGCAAGCATGGAGACTGGTTCTTGTGGTCTGCCATCAACTGTGGTGACCTTACGATCACTATGAACGCTGCTTAATCACTTCATGTATATATATTCGCACGGATATGATTTCTATGTTGCCGTTGCTTTTCATTTCTGATGGCAACATCGTTAACCATTATTACAACATCTGATTCTTTTTACTGCAAACCAATTTTATGGAGACTAAGATGCTCAAGCAAGTACTATATATGATCCAGTGCAAAGTGACAGTGACTCTTGATCATCTTCCGAAGTAGCACCTACATTCTTCTAGAAATATTATCCGCGTATATCCTGCCTCGTCGTATAAGTTGAAATGAGTCGTCCGGGGACTGCTGTTAGTTACTAGTACCAGGTATCCAAGCAGGGGCTAGGTATATCAATCAGGCCCCCCCTAGTCGCCCACAGACAAATTCAACGTCCCGTCTATTTCGCCAATATACCTAAGGTACCTAGGTACCCCATATCATAGGGTTTCTTTGTGATTGGCTTTCGCACCCGACGTGCAACGTTCACACACCGTCTTCTCGGTAGAAACTCCACATTCCCCCAATCTTCCTCTAGCTATTTGATAGAACTTGCGGATTGAGTCCGAATTTTGCAGATCATCGAGTAACTACTAGTATTCAAACAACCTAAGGCAGAAAGACGTCGGAAATACTGGTGCACACCCACTACGAACATAGGTATACAAGTACATCGGATTACAAAAAAAGACTTATGCAACAATTAAACCCCCCCTCCCCCGAGAATCATTGCGGTAAATACTAGGTACCTAGGTAGTTAGTAAATGTCAACTTGACATTTATAGTTTCTTAGTCTTGCAGCTATTTTCATATAGTAAGTGAAGAAGTTATGGTGTGTTATTTGGGCCCGTGCACCATCTTTTGACTTCTTTCTGCTAGGATATTTACTAGTAGTGGAGATAGGCTGTGTTTATACCTAAGTAAGCTAAGGTACTGGGCTTTTGAGTGTTTCGAGTGCTTTTCTATTTATTGAACAAATCTACCTAGTAGATGCAACTAAAAATTGAATTTGGAGATATATTGGTTGCATCAATAGCTATTTTTGTTGTTGTTCCACGTGGTTGTACGTCACATAACGTGGCTGTGTGGAATTAAAAGCGATGACGTAAAAGCAGCCGGGGGAGTGGGATACCCCTGAGATATAAATATTCCTATATTTATCTTGCATCGCAGCCTACCTCTTACTATCACCCAAATACGTCCTTATGAAAAAACTGTAGGCGATAAGCAACACCTCTAGCTGTTATTCACTTTTGATTTTTCGATTAGAAAAATGACCTCCCAGCAGCCAGTCATAAGACCAGACCACGTCACTAAAGAAGTAAAACCGGATATTATCTCTATCGACTCCCATAGATTCCGTATCAACTATGACGTCCCACAGCAAATTACCGACCGTTTTTACGACTTGTTGGATCAGGACGACGTCAAGTATGAAGATATCCCAGATGATTTAAAGGAATACGAAGTACACGATCCGCCTGAGAAAGAGACGGAAGCATCTACTTAGTATTAGCACTGCAACTATCGACTATCATCAATTCTGTGTCGGCTTGGACGCACCGCAGCACGTCTTAAGTCCTCCAAACCAACTACTACAAAGAAGTAGAGAAATTGTGCATTCGCATATTTCGAACAAATTGAAGGAGTATAGGGTGTCAGGTACGACTAGGGGGAACGAGAATGCAATACCGAGTTAACCTCTCATTACACAACAACCACCATTAAGTATATCTTATCTATGTGGAAACTAATGCAACTTATTGAAAAGTTGGGATCCGTCTAATGGAATTGGACAACAAAGATAACTAGATGAATGGGCCGACTAGCCAACTATAAAGCCATGAACTCCGAAAGGAGGGGCCTTGTATTTGCAGCGTTTCCCCAGATATCAATATTCCAATACTACGTATACTTCCTATTGTGTCTCGAAGCACCGGAATGTCTCATGAAGTGCTTTTATCACAAGACAATATAGTAACGTGTGATAGTTAGTCAACATTGGTTGCTACATGTTTAAGAACCTTGAATATTCAGATTAATTATTTTGGATTAGGTACTAGCCTACATCATAAATAATCCGAAAAAGATACTTATTACCTACACATGTAAACCAACACAAAATAACTAGTAATATTCGAAATGTAGCCATATCATTAAGCTCTTAGGACATCTTAAAACACGGTAAACAAATGACTAAAGAGATTGTGGAATCCCCAATATAACTGGCGTAACTTTGGATTTCGACGCTAGCGCCATTGTGAGATATAGAGGTGGGAAACGAGCTTACGCTTTTTCTTCATATTAATACATCTATTATAGCACTGGTGATCAATCATAGTGTGGGAATGCTACTTTCGTTACCTAAGACATGTTCGATGTGACGAGACTTGCAGTATTACCCTTGGTTTGACTCGTAATGCAGTAGAGTAGTTGGAGTAGAAGGGGAATCGGGAACACAACCGTAACCCCCTTTAGAGGAACTTAAAAGAATCATCTGATGTCGTAATATGGATTTAAGTGTGTCTCCCTGTGAATTTGAGTGCGCCCTTTCATCGCGATCCCGATATTTTATAGGATAAGGTGTTAAGTGAAACTAGCAAAATCTATGAAAAAAATGAAGTGGAATTGCCTGCCATTTTACCTTAGCTAATGTCTTATATTGACATAAGAGATGGACCTTTAAGGGAGCTATGCTTCACCAAGTGTGCCGACGTTCCAAACACAAATGCTTGGTCAAATGGCATAATGACTTAAATTCCAGGTAAAGTCCCATTCCCCCAAGCTCTAGCAATTGCTTCTATTCATACTCAGTTACTTCAGAAGCCTTCCATGCCCTGAAGTGTACTATTATCTATTTTTACAGTCCCATAACCATACGCAAGGCTTAATAGTATCATATGATTCAGATGCATCGCTTTTACTTCGCCCGTAGTAGTTAATCGGAGGACTCAAGAACCTTTCCAAGGGGATAAGGTTCACCGATCCACGAGCTAATGTTTAAAATCGACGATGCAGCTATGAGAGTTGTGTCGATACAGACGATCCTTACCCCAACCTGTTTAAACTACATTCCACACCTCACCTGCCTCTCAGTATCATAATACGCTATGACGGGTAGGAAATTTGATTTATACACTTATTCTTACGTATGTGGCTTATACTGAGACTCGACTTGACTCTCAGCATAGGTTTGAACCGATACTTCAGTCAATGCGTGTCGCCATTAGATCGGGGGTCATATATTTACCCTTACTATATATAGTCTCTACACCACCCCTCTAGCGATAGCAAGGTCTTAAAGTCTATAATCCAGTCCAATACTGATCACCTCTATGCTGGTATCATAGATCTTCAGGGCTACTGTTCGCCCGACTGGGGTCGTCCTCGGCAATTAATAAGAAGAAGCAATCGTAAACACAACCACCCTATCGAAACTCGAGCGTCTTGCTTATCAAAATAACAGCCATGATATTGCTCTTAATCGCCCTCCTTGCAGCCGCACTTGCGCCGCCTGCTCTCGCAGATTTCACAATATACATTGGAAAGAGCAACGATATAACGGATGTAGGAGTCACATACAGCTCAACGGAGATGCAGGTCCATGACCACGCGCCACTCAGTTGCTATGACATGGGCCACGTGGTTCCTATTTCAGCTAGCAGTAATAACGACGCTAGTAAAGGTCGCTGGGCATGCGATGGATGTAGTGCAAAAGCACCGAGGGACTGGGTCATTGATCGCTTTGAAATGTATAACAAGAATGATGCTGTGGGCCACTCAACGGACAACCCCGTTCCTTTATTTAACAGATCAACAGGTGCAGTTAGTACGTAGGACCCCGACTTCTCTCCAAATTTATATATCTACCTACATTAACTAACTACTTACAGCTTTATACGGGACAGGAAATAACAACTACGACATGAGAGATATCAATAATACTTTTCTTGGTACTTGTAACCGCCCTACCCACCCACAAGAGATGGACTGCTGGCAACTCATCTCTGCTACGTTTCTCACACATGTCTTTACTTGTAAGTCTGATGAATCAGCTAGTCACAGTAGATGGTTGAGGTGCTAATATTAACTAGGCACCACTGATCTTATCCCAAATGACGCGTTATGGATATCAGACGAATGAAGACTGACTTGAAAAAGCTACGGATCGGTGGCATATGGATGAATTACGATACAAGCGATTTGATTTCTATTTCGTTCGAAAACATATTATACTGCGGGCACGTTCAGACCACTGAGCCAAGGTTACTTCCATTCGAACTGGGATTTCTCTTCAGGAATATCATTATTGTTAACTCGTGTAATATTCAAGTTATTGTACTGTCTATTTTTGATAACTCAACGGTAAAAGAAAAGAGGATATAGGAAAGGTATGTGAGAGTGTCTCGGAAAATAAGGCCGGATAGGTTATCAATATTTATAGTCACCTACCTACTCTCAAAAATTGATACCAAACCGAATCAGGTTACCATTCTCTTTAATAGTTCGCACCTGAAAGAAGGGCTGCGGAGAAAGTAATACTAGCTGCCAGTGATAGGTTACAATTACCGAGCTTACCTAGATACATGAATTGATGCATTTGTTAATCTTCAGCACCGCCCCCGCTAGAACATTCCAATGGCTGACGCTGTGAAACATCCTAATCAGCTACTAGTAACACCATCTGCCTACTACGTTGTGTTACCGTTACCGTTACCGTTTCCTGAGGACGAAGAAGTTGTGTATCCCAACCTCTGGGTTATAATAGGCTGGCGGTAAGTGTCATATCATATATCATACTAATATTATGCACACATACATACAAAACGCACATATAGCCTCCATTGTAGGGCAACAAGTGGATTCCGCATTCAGTATCAGGATGCGTCAGCTACGTGCTTGGCGTCTCTCAGGTTCACCCTGCATATGCTTACGACTCTGCGAGGCTCTGCGAGCTAATCATAGGATTGTGGCTTTCTGAGGCATCCTACAGAGTCTTATAGTAAGAAAGTATTATAGGGTAGGCCAAATACATTGGTAAGCCATTTAATTCAGTATGTCCCCATCTTATTTATAATAGATTCTCGATGAACGTGAACCGTAACATAACCTAGAATTACTATATCTACGTTGCAATATGCTCTAAAGAGGTATATAGGTACAGCTTAGCGAATCCCTACGCTACACTCGACCAGTTACACCAATCCGCGACCGATCCGCCGTTCGAAGCTATGGATTTATGAAAATATCGGAAAAGCGAAGCAACATTGGACAGGCTAGGGAACGGTGATCGAAAGTCGTTGAATGGTCCCCACAGGACCCTATGTTTCCCCTTGCCTTGAAGCGCAGCAGCCGCCGTCCCACTATACGAAGCCTATATGCGCATTAAACCACGTTGATCGGTCTATCAAACGTGTTAGCGCTCGAGATTTTACCTTACTGGACGATCGTACTTGGATCATATCAAACATAGGGGAACCACCAATCGGTTTCAATGGTACGGTACCTCCCTTCTTAGATATCTGGAACTGTCAATTAACTTTCTCCTGATGTAGTCTGTCATTCATATCTCCCATGTTGACAAGGACATCGATGTACGATAGCGGTGCTTCTCAACGATTGTCCTGAAGCTATAACATTTGCTCCTTACGGATCCTACGATGATAATCAACTTGGCGAGGGATGGGAACCCCGGCACAGGGAACTCTGAAGGATTGGAGACACAGGACATTATCGCAATAGCAATAGGTATACCGACATTTATTGTGGCAGTCGTTGGAGTATACTTAGCGTATCAGAAGAGACCTCGAAGTTTATTCCAGAGACTGTGTTGGTCTGACTGATGGTCTTCTTCCGCATTGGGGCCCGCCTCCCTCCCCTATGCTATAATAACCCGCTATATTATGCAAACGGCTGGATCGCTTTACCATCGATTACCGCTCCATCACCGGAGAGACCGTACAAAGCTAATACTGCTGCAGCTATGATAGTCTATAGAATATATTGTAACTTTAGAGAGCCTCTTCTTCTCATCCATGGTGCATGTTACTTGTAATATTTAACCCTTCGATGTAAATTTACTCAACACATTATAATTGCGACAGCAAGGAGTTCGGGCGTGGCTCCGTTACCCTCTTTAAATCCCCTGTGAAGAGGTTTAAGTAACAGCGTCCACTCTAGACACTCGTATATCCCGGTGCTGTCTATATACGGCCTTAAGCATGTAACCAGTGTTTCCTGATTCACCCTAGTCGCGCAGGACCTTTGATCACTTTCGGGTACACGTACGACCCATTACTGAGAGCCTCGCTCGGTGCATAGAGCCGTAATATAGAATCGTTAATAACCTAAGCCTTGTCACAAGTAAGTTTACTACTTACAAATCAGATTGAAAGGTCCCGGAGAGCTTGGCGATGGAAGCCAGCTATCATGTGTTAACAGTTAATATATGATATCAAGGGGGAAATAACTACTTACTTAGACGTCCAATTTGCGGGCGGTTTTGGCGCCTGTACAAGAATGTCGAAAGGCGCGTCGGTGCTCGTACCGTACACAGAAGTCCCATCGGAGTAAGTAAGATTGCTACGGTCGCCCAGAGAGTAACAATTGATCGAGTTTGACACCAGCCCTTTTCCGAGTTATACAGCGTGATGCTCCAGAAGCCAATATCAGTTACCGGTGGTTTACCAGCGAAACTCAACGTGTAGGACTCGTTGGTCCCGAGTGCGAATTCTCTCAGATAGACTGGATAGAGAGCTTGGTCGTTTGTCAAGGCAAGGTACCCGAACCGTGCAACGGCAGCTCGCGCTTTATAATTGTCGCCATATGTTCCGAAAAGAGAGGGGCGAGGCATCACCCATCCATTACTTAGATTTTTCACGAATTGCAGCGAACGCGTGTAATTGCTAATCGAACTGTTGGCTGCCTTATAAGCCTCCGCTAGGTTGACACAAGCGGGGCGCCGATATGTCCCATCCTCGCCAAGACCAGCAAGTGAGAGCTTCGATGTAGTCTCTATAGGTAGTAAAGGTTGACCATTAGTCGGAGGCACCGTCTCGTTGAAGCGTGAGATAAGCCGGGGAAGGTTCTCCACTTTCGAATAGGTAGGAGATGTTGGTGAATAACTTGTCGTTCAGCTCAGGACCGATTGGCTCACCGCATCGTTCAATAGTATTGGTACTAAACTTCTGTTGAATTTCATTCACTACTTTCACATCGTGGTCCTGGTATTTCAGGACAATCCTGATAAGAAGGTATCCTAGCGTCCTCGGCGCGTATATTGTCCCCTGGTATGTCGAGTCCGATTCTACCACTAGCTTTCCAGCAGTAGCCGACTCTATCGCAGACGTGAGCAGATATTTCCCGGCCTTGGTATGCGCAAGAGTACCAAGGTTAACATAATTGTCTCCTTCACTGGGACTTTGGTTAGTCACATACAGAAACTTCATATATATCGGTTTTCACTTACGGAGTGTAGAAAGATACACCGTAGTATCTGTTCGAATCTACTTCTGGGATTGTGATCACTATATTCTTTCGCGATACATCGTAACACTGGTTCATGTATAGGGTATCTACGTTCGGGCTGACGATGGCCGTCTGTTGAGGCGTTACCAATACCGTATTTTTGTATAATTGATTCGCGGGGAGGCCTTTCGGGGGGCCGACGTATGCCTGTGCGTAAGACGCCAAAGGTTCGCCGTACTGAGTAAATTAGCGCCTATTCGGTGCCTGGGGATGACCGGCATTAGGTATTACCGCAATTGCAAACTCCGTAGCTGACTGCGCAGGGCAGATAGAATCCCTGACAAGCATTCGAGCTGAAGTTTTCCCTATCAAGGAGACTGCCAAGAAATCTGTTACTTTCATCTTGTGCGGGTATGCAAATATGTGAGTAGTGATTCTAGAATTGCAAAGTAACCGTTCTGATTAATTTCAACGAGTATGGTCTAGGTTCTCATGATAATGATCTATGCGGTGGGAATATATATAAATCTTCGCCTTGCTTTTGAGTCGAGTGCTGATCTGCGACGCTGGACTTTCCCATCATGAGCACAGGGATGTATTCAGCTTCTGTCAGATCTGTTGGTTACAGCCTTCAACGTTACGAGATTTAAACTACGCATAAAGGTGAAGATATAAGACCTAGATTTTCCGTTAGTACAGAACTGCCCACCTATTTTCATTTTTACCAATTGTATCCATGCGTTAGCATTGTTTTCAATTGGGTGTTGGTCAGCCCCTGCTAAGTCAAGGGAATGATCGATGCTTGGCGCACCGAGGCAATGGATCAATTTTGTGAATTGCGGCGCAGGTTCCGAGGCAGATATCTCATTCTTCGTGCGGTAAGAAATGGCTTAGATGCGTGCCTAGGTTGGTCTGATCTATACGAATTCAGGCGACGCGTCCTCGATTCCATAACCTCGTACGGGCTCGCTCCTTGTAGGATCGAAGATCTGGTGGGAGCAAATCCTAGCTATGGATGCAGCTTACCATCTACCGGCATCTAGATAAACATGCCATGGCCCCTACCACTAGATCTCTTGGCTATCGACATCTAAGATCAAAAATCCTTATTTAATTTGGTATGGCATCGGCTCCTACAAGGCCATGCCAACTCTTCGCCTAACAAGGAAGTGGTATTCATACTTCTTGCTTGCAAGTTGCGACCTCACACTCGTCGCGTTTGATAAACGAAGTAGAATAGCAAGCAGATATCTAGCGCATTATCTCTAGATCAAATCGCTCTTCTGTGGAATGCCAAAAACTGAATGTTGGGTTTTAATCTGATTTTCTCGTCCCCATCGCCAAGCGCAACGCCACAGGGGAATGCACAAGCCACCCCCTATTTCCAGTACTTTAAAAAGGAGGTCGATAGTCCAGCCCTAGCAACATCTCTAAAGCCGCAATATTAGAAAGTTGGCTCGAGAAAATATACACGTCGCTAGTAAGGAGAACCGCTTCCCCGACGTTTAATCGCAACTCAATCCAATAGCACGTGGTGTCACCTACCCACGAGCTCATGTCCTTGCTACTTGACCCCTATCATCCTGGCCTGAAGACCAATGGCTGTTCTAACAAGTGTAAAGTTTCGCGCGACAAATTCACATTGTCGACGCGCACTTAGACGGCACCGGTGGCTCTAGAAACGGAGTAGCGAGTCGCCAACCGTACACACCGCTCCATTTCTGGGGTTGGCCAAAAGGTTCCAAGTTTGCCCTAACGCTCCCCACGACTGGCTCTGCGGTGCTCGAAAGCGTCGTATTGAAAAGCCTTCTGTAGTAGTCGCAAGTCTGGGTGCTTGCGAAGACAGGCTGATTGGTGATATTCTTGATAAAACCTATCGGATACGGTATTTTCCCCCGAGATGATACTGTCTCGATAGTCATAAATCTACTCCGTGATCCATTATTGCTTTGGGTATGGGCGTATGTTGCGCCACTCGGTAACGTTCTATAAGCATCACAAGGTGGATCAAAGGCCGATGGGTAGACATCTGCGCCATAGCTCTCCGCGCCCTCAATTGCGAGATTGTTTTCCGCCAAAATCATGAAAGTCGCAGCCCAACGAAAAGGAGAATGACCATCGCCAAATATGTCCAGGAACGGAAACTCGAAAGATGCACGCTACCAAGCATGGTCGTCATTAGTTAAAGTCTAAGATATCCAACAGGTGTTAGAAAAGCAGCTTACCGAGAAGTCAGGTACAGAGGCGTTATATGCGGGTAACTGAATATCATGATCGTGCACGATTTGCGCCATCATCGGGTACATCCCATCAGGAAACGAAGGCAGCACCGTTCTATATGCTTTCTCAAGAATTCCATACTCATTAGGTATGACCTGCCGCGCAGTATTAAGAGGTATCGGTACGATTAATGTAGTTCCGTTCAAATTCCCACTCACGAGAGTTGGGTATTGCTGGGCGTGCTGGTTGGGCGAGTCTAGGGAGACACATACGTCCTGTGAAAGCGGAAGCGTGTGCTGGAAAGAGGATGCTGTCCGAATAATGGATAAGATGAGAGTATGAAACACTAGAGTGTATAACATCTTATTCAATGGACAACAACCTGAAGACCGAGAAGGGGCCGACCACATTTCACGAGTTGGGCTATGCTGATATAATGCGTCCGTGCAGGCTCTATTTGAGGCCAATTTAGCATGAGTGTCATATAGCGACTATAGGAAAAGCCTCAACGGGGGAGTGCGAAACAGGAAGGATGAGAATGATATAAGATGCTTCTTATGCCTTTTCTGAGATTGGTATCAGGGATCCCTCGGCGTTCCTATAAATGATGATCTTCCCCAGGGCCGAAATCGACATTGAGTGAAGAGGACAAAGAAATTCAATACTAGGCAATAGGTATAGTTGAGAATCCGACCTATCGTTACACCTATGTAGAGCGTAAACTGCTTCAAGCAATACATATTATGGAGTCCATCTAGCAATATGTCCAATAGCGTAGCACAGAGTACTTCGGCGGCCTAAAAGGGCCAAGTCAGCAAAGCCAAAACTCTCCAGGAACAAGCCAAGCATGTCATCATGAACTTATTCAAAGACGGCCGACTCTCCTGCAAGCCACATGTTTCACCACGCACCGGTATCTTTTAGGACGAAAGTAGATTGACCTTTGGGCCAATAACCAATTAGAAACAGCTACTTGAAACGGAACATTCCCGATCCGGGGCGGGGACCAACATGTAGCGGACCCTGCCGTGGTGGAGGTAAGGTATCCGGTGCATCGGGATTAGTAGAGCACGGATGAGCGACATTCCGCGCAAATGAGAAAGGATCTCCAAGTGGCACAGCATGTATTCATATATGCAAGGCTTCTCGGTGCAACGCCCATCCGTGATCCTACATTTCGCGCTTTAGGTAATATTTCTGCGAGTTGAGTGCTCATGATAACCACCCATCCTATCAAATTGCGAAAGGTGCATATTCATTCCCACGGTCTATTTAGTTGGAGTAACGCTTTTGGAGAACATTTTGAGATCTAATTGTAGCTCTGGTCATACATAGTAGTATTTCCTTTATCAAATCCAAGCCAAGGGATGTCACTAGGTCGGTGGACTTGAGAGTGGCTGCGAACACAAAGAATTTGTAAACAATTAACGGCTTAAAAAGCGGTCAACCTTATATACGCAGGGATTACCGTTAGGGCCGCGTTGTGGCAAGCAGTAATATTATTGCAGAACTCAGAGATCAATCCGAAGGCTTAAGCCGGAAACTCGGTCAGTTCTCCTCCTTCGACGCTCGCCTTGCCTTTCCACTGCAGCTTACTCGGCACAAGGGGCTGCAACACTTTAAGCCAGATAGTATCGTATAGACTCGGGCCACCATCAGCAGCCTTGCTGCCGGGTTCGAAACTGCCATAGTTTTGGGAATCAGTACAACAGGGACTAGCCGACCCCCAGAATGGCCCTGCTGCCCACGCCGTCCAGCCGATGTACTCCTCGTTATCGGCTAGGTAGTTGACAAAGTCAGTCAACATATCGGCGCATCCGGTGTTATTGTGTCCGCCGAATTCAGTAATGAAAGCTTTGAGGTTGTGTTCCTGTTGGGAGACTTAGCAGGTCGTTCACAACTCATGAACTGGGGAATTCACAAACCTTCAGCCATTTGGTTACATCAGCCAAATTAGGGGCCGGATCGCTGACACATTCGCTATGGGTACCGCTATAATCTACATCGAGGTATTCGTGGATATCGATCGCGGTGTTATTAATCGGATCGGTGAATTGATGAATAATCGCGCTGTTCGGATCCGGGCCCTGGGTCCAGGCGTGACCTCCTGTCCAGCTATTACCGGGTAGGATAATCAGGTTCTCGGCACCGGCTGCACGAATAGCGTCTATAGCAGCCTGGTTGTTCTTAAGTACGAGACTGGTCTCCATATCATGCGGTTCGTTCATCAGCCCAAAGATGACCTTTTCGTTATCCGCAAAGCGACTAGCTAACTCGCCCCAGAACTCGCCGAATTGCTCTGTCGTAGCAGCAGTGGAATCCGACGTGTTACCAATCACGCTACCACTGTACGGCTGAGAGCTCGGGTCGTTATAGCGCATATAGTTGTGCGGATCCAAAATCGCATATGCTCCCTTGGTGACTGTTACATAGTCAACGGACTCTTTGAAGTAGTCGAAATGAGTCTCGTTAAAAGTCTTCCCGAGGCCGGTCGCAACAGGGGCCATTCGCTCGAGGAGAAATGCTATGCGGAAGAGGTTTAGGTGGTTCTGGTCTACATGAACATCAACGCCAGCCTTGTCGATAAACTGGTAGTCGACACCGAATGTCCCTGGTAAACCAGTACCCTTTTTGGCATCGGCGCTCCAGACACCAAACTCACCACCAGACTCCGCGACACCAGCGTAGAAGATTGTCGCTGAAGCCGCGGGGGCTAAACAGGCAAGTAAAAATGGATGCTTCATGCTGGGCAACTTGTTTTGCACGAATTCTTAATATATTCTGGTGAACTAGAGTGTTCCCAAGGTGCGAACTAAGCTCACCTTATAAGTTAGACTTAGTCTACCCAATGAATAGGATCACCGTTCGATTTCCATATCAATCAATTGATGCCTCCAGTGGGGGTGGATGGAATGCACCCGATTTCCGTTCCAGGTGACGATACAAAAGGCGTGATTTATATATCTTCTAGCCGTGTCGGCGTAATCTCGCCCTATTAGACCTAGAAGTCCGCGTCACGTAATGAATCGACCGTAAACAATTACTACTAGAGGAATAAGATCTAAGCAAACTGGCCCATAGATCCCAAAACAAGTATCAAAATCTCTTTTATCATCTATAGTGGGTATCATTGTAGTTAGGTGATGAGATCAAATGCGGAGGTTGTTGCTCCGCCTATGGCTTTTAAGTAGACGCATTCTGGCTCCGAAGCTCTTCCCGGCGATTTGGTGATCGTCCATTCTCATTTCGTCGCTTAGCAGCAAAGAGCTCGGTGTAGATTCGCCGAGTCAAGTAGAACGACGGGTCTCTCAATTCTTGGGTTCGCCGCCCAGTATGGCCGACATTTTCGTTCTAACCGGCCTAGCACCAATATGACCAAGATCATTAGAGCGCGCCACCAACGAGACTGACGATCCACATTGCAATTCTAACATTTAGCCCGACTCGCCTCTCAGTTTTCGCAAAGTCATCTAACGTCACGTGGTTTGCGTATTCCTGTAGCCATTTCTGTTCATCGCCTAATCTCTTCTTTAAGTCATCGTCCCGCGTTACAATCAAAGCGCCAGCTTCGAGGTCGTGAGAGTAGCTTCGCTTCGTGTAATTGGAGCTTCCGATGATGCTAATCGCCGGATCCCGTTCATTTGGAAGGGTTATCCACAGTCCCTTGGCATGGTATGTCCATCCATCTGGTTCATTGACCGTGCCCTTCCTCCACTCTTTAAGAATCACTGTAGAGTCCCGCTTTTTCTCTTTAATCGCACGAAGGAACCTCCGGGCTAGCAGGGTGTATGCGTCAGGTAAAAGCCCAGATACGCCCTTTGACTTGTAAAACCCATTCGCGTATGGAGATGCTGTGATGACCACGTTGCTCTGCGAAGCTGTCGAAAGTAACAGATTCGTAAGCGACGGAGCTGGGTTGAAATAGCCTGCCGTAAAAGTCCACGATGAGCCGGCGTACTCCGGGGCTGCAAGCGTTTTCAGGATATGCGTTATTGCTGGCAGTTCGGTCGATGAATCCGGTTTCATAAGCTGTGATAGCTGACCAAGCATATAAACTTTCGTGTTCTTCGAAACGGGTGAGCCATCATCCTGCAACCCGACGCCATCAAGGGTTTCTTTTCGGGATATCAAATTACTGATAAGAGGTGTAGCTTTTGAGATAAACTCGACAGGTTGATCCAGAGGGGACGGAGCGGCGTTAGTCGACGGCCAGCGCAGATTGAAGCCCGCAGGATCATCATCTCTTGGCTCGACCAAAAAGCTAAGTGAAGTGACCCCTTGGTAGAGTTTCCAGAAATGATTTGTTACCTCACTAGAGGAAAACAAGTGATATCGATCTTGGCGATTGGTGAAGTAGTCGTTTGATAAATTCGCGCTGGGTAGGGTTAGCCATGTGTGTCCTACTCACAAAAGAAAGCATGAGTGCTTACCCTGAAAGAATGATTTCGTCGTCAATTCCGTACAGCTTCATGTGCTGTAAGCCCCATCCTTCATTGATGCGCTTTGGTATATACTTCTTCCGTAAGCCCGTTAGGTTAGGCGTATGGTACATACGGACCTCAACTCGATCTGAACCAAACTCGGTAACTAGAGGTGCCAAGAGAGATGCGCAAGATGGATCGGGTGCTTCTCGAGTCCCACGGAGGGCGTCGGTGAGGATGCTAAGTTTCAACTCGGGGTTCGCGCGAAGGGCATCTTGAAGGGTTGCAATCTTCACTTGAGTTAATATTCGATCTTCACACTTCCAGATCGGATTGCATACATACCAGTTCCTTCTCAGACTTCCCAATGTAAAGCGTAGATAGAAAAATCCGTTTCTTTGCGTTGCGTATCCTGGTCTAGCATTGTCAACACGGTCCTATTCTCTTCCGTTCCCAAGGGCTGTTCACCAACCTTGAGCGTTTCGTAGAAATCGGTAGGGGTTTTTAAAACCTGTATTTGCGATCCGTTGATCTGGAATGAAGGTGCAATTTTGTCTAATTCGTTCACGAACGGCGCCAACATTCCGGCAGAATTAGAAGAGCTAGCACTCGGCAAAGGACCCGAAGGTATAGAATATCGACGACACCACTGTTGACCGTGTCGGCTCGCAGGACGAATTAAAGTAGGGCGCAGCTTTGAGCAGCATCTTGATGCGCCTCGAGCTATCATGGCAATTGTAAAGAAGAAACCAGATATTTCATACTAACTAAAAGGTATTTATTTATCATTTACCAGTAGCTAGAGTAGGTGTGTAAATTAAAGAGAGTTATTAATTGAATTTTCGAGCTTTCCAATAAGCTACCGAGAACTTAACTAACCTAGATAACTAAGGTAGCTAATAATACCTAACTATATCTTATCGATAGATTCCCTCTGAGAATGACGTCGTAAGATTGATACATCAGGTCTTGCACCTTGCATTGAGAATACAAAGCGTCGGTCCGATGAATATCCGGTCGGCCAAGACGGACTGGATGGACCTGGACTTTCAAGTTCCGCCCAATTGAATGCGTCTTCAATGCGATGACCCTCGAACGAACGCCTCTCTTACCTTTTACGACAGCAACACTGGAGGTTGGCTGAGGTCCTATTGAGCTTCGCCCACCATGTCGACTATTACGAGAACTCTCACCAACTTGTGGCGAGTAGGAATAAAGGTCAGTATTCCATCCCCAGAAGTTTGTTGATAAATGCTAACTTTGATTGCGACAGGATTATTTCCACCAACTTCAAGTGCGTATACCCTCGACGTATCTGAATTATTAATTCGAAACTAACGACCACTTCCTCGCGAATAGTACATCGGTACACCTTCACCGAAATCTGTCGACGGAAGCAAATACTAATATACCATAGGCGACACGAAAGCCGGTACCTTAATTGGTGTTGACCGTTTTGGCAACAAATATTTCGAGAACAACGAAGAACTGCCTCGTACGTCGTTATAAGTTTTGATCGATCGATTACGTGAACGAGGCTAATAAATCCCAGTTCGGACTAGATGGGTTGATTACAAGAACTCCGACTTTGACGCGTACGCATCCCCTACGAACCAAGCTCCGGGACCATTCACTAATACTTCAGTTCAGGGCCCAGATTGAGCCCGGTTGGCACGCCTGGATGGCTTATACTGTTGACAAGCCGCCTTCACAAGATCCGCTACTAGCATATAAGAAGCGAGTATGGGAGGATACCGACGCAAAGACCATTCCCAACTACACTGGCACATGGGGCGCCTATAAGCCGTATAGCACGTATGTCCACGCCCTATGAGCCTACATCCAGACACCTACTAATATCCCCATAGAGTCAAGTCGAAGATTACGACGTGGGAGCCTACCGCTGTTGAGAGAAAATAAGCGCTCGGGCAGCGAGCCATGTACATAGTCATGATGGCTAGGGGGAGCCAGGGCCAAAGCAATGATAACCATATTCCCATTAGTACCGTCGCCTACGTTTATGTCGTACCTTCGTCTAATATGGGTACCTCCTGAATTATCAGCCAACCGTTTTCTCTAGCTATACCAAGAAGACAACTGAGATAAAGCAAACGGCGAGGTTCGACAACAACTACACTGGTAACGAGGAGATTGCTCTAATACGATCCAAGTATAATAGGAAGCTGAAAGAACTGACAGTTCGATGCACGGTAATAGTTCATCAAAGCAAAAGCGCATGAAGCAACCAAGGTTATGCTCTTTATTTATATTACAGGCTAGATCGTGTCATGGTCATTTTAAATACCCCGTATGTTATTAAATGACAGATTTGTCACCTAGCATCAACATCCTAGATATGGTTCCTGTATTTTGATTTATCTGAGCCCGTTGCTGATGTTACCTTATTGACTAGTGAAATATGGCGTCGAAAGCCTTCGCTACCTGTGGACCTACGTCTCGGTAGGGTTCCAGCTTCCCATCTAGAAGCAAGTCCTCAAGAGTGGCCTTCTTGTAACCCTCAACTTCCCATAAATTACTGACTCCTTTCGTTATGATCCCTTCTCCCCACGCCTTGCGACAGTAGCACGATAAAGCCAGAGGACTATCAGTTTTAGTCGCGTTATCAAGTTCGTCGTCGATCTTCTCCGAACTATGTCGAATTATCTGCGGCTCTGTACCGTGTTTCTTCTTCAATACAGCAGCAATTTCTTGTCCCGTGGCCCTCAACTCTACCAGACCGATTTCCCTATTTTGTAGCTGGTCCAAGGACGTGTTGGCGAAGATCGATACGTACGCTGCGGCCACGTAGTTTCTCGTACATATGTTCGCTTGCTGATTAGCACTGTCCCCTGAAAAGATGATTCGATTTCCTGGAACATCAACTCCTAAGATCCTACATAGCCACGTCATTAGCTCATGTTTTAGATTGCTGATATAATGCTTACCCAATTGACAGAGTTGACTCGGCAAAAGACCCTACGTACACCAGTGCGGTGGGTATCTTCGCTTTCTTGGCTGCATCCTCCACTTCAAACTTAGCCTTCAGAACAGGAACCCGTAGCGCCGACTCGGCATGGCTACGGAACCCAAGCTCCGACGGCACGAATAGTTTGACATCAGTGCTCGGGATCGCCCTGATGAAAGCGTGTTGTGTCGGCACCGCTTCTCGGCCTGCTAGAGAGCTGGGTATCTATCAGCCCTAGGGAACCGTGCCTAGGGTAGCAAGTTGGCCATACTTACATGACAATATCGATATCTTGCAGAGCATCAATAAGTTGCTTCTGATTTTCTAGATCAACTTCAACCTTGGGTACGCTCGGCGGCAAAACGGATGGGTCGGAACCCGGCCGATATAGCACCTTAACCGGCGCGTGCGAAGCTATCAAGGCGTTGGCGATGGCTGAGCTGGCCCAGCCACGGTGTCCGTAGATAGCGATACGGTTAAAAGACATAGCGTATGTGTATGGGTGGATTGCTCTATCGTTCGATAGGGAAGCCAAGAATTACGAGTTGAGCCGCAAGGCTCTCTTAATAAATAGGAGGCGCTTATCATCCTAGGGACAGCTAAGAAGGCTGAGAATGAAGAACATTAATAATATGCACCTCCCAGCGTCAGCCTCGCGATTTATTCGGGGGCGAGTATAGGCCGAAGTAGTACAATAACTAGAGTCGAGTACGGAACACTCGGAATTAACGAAACGATATATTCCCGAAACATGTTGACTCACACCGAAATCACATCTCCAGCGAGTGCCTTGTCGTATTGTACAATCCCACCATGTCGATTCATTACCCTCGATTTGTAATACATGGCATGATGATAGCTCACACGCATCGAGGCGAGTCCTCTAGCGCCCCTTGACCCCTTTGTTTCGCTTTTTCTTTCGAATATACTTCACCGGCAACCATACATCTCCACCAAAGTCTATTCTGACGCGGAAGCAAAACTTATGAGAACAACGCCATTGTTCCCGAAGAACACGTACCGAGCCACGAGAACAAGTTGCTATCTACCTACGTACATTGGAAGCATCCTTTATTCTAGATTGCTTATTTGGAATCCTTGCAATGGAATCGTCATGCGGTCCTCCCCAATATAGGATCAGTATCTTCCAAAAGGCTTTTTACCTTTGCGAATCGCTAGGACGCCAAATAACGATGCTTACCATGGTGAACCTTGGGGGGCTACTGAGCCCCTAAACCCCTCGTGTTACCTCAAAAACATCAGAAGTGCTTGTGGACAACTTGTATGCCCCGATTAGCCAACAAGTTTTTACAGCCTAGTTTAAGGACACATGCCAGCTTCAGGTATATTTCAATATGGTCAAAGGTACTCGGGTTGCTAGTTCATTGAGAGACATGGTCAGACATACGCCTAACTCTAGATAGCACTATGCTACCTTGTCTCTCGCGCTGTTACCTAGATGAACCACAAGTGTGTCGGATTATCATTTGGTATGATGTCCCGGAGCTCACTCTAGGTATCAACATAAATTATTCCGCATCATCCATTGCATATTATTATTACCCTCTATCTTCTTAAAGAGCATCCCGATATAGTACCTCTCTAACTAACCTGCACTATCTATTCTTAGCCATCATACCGGAGCCCTGGCGACTTTATCTTGCATCGGATATGATTCTTGTACGAGCCTCTCGTTCGATATGCTCGGCAAATAGTTCGGCGATGTCGACCGACTAAAGCTCTCGGGAACGTGGTCGTATGTAACGTCGAATGTCTGCTGGACACGGATAGAGTCTTGATGCGACGCGTCGATCCAGGATGTCCTGGGCGACTGGGTAGATTGAGAGCTGAATATGCTCTTAGTAGACCGGAGAGCTGGCTCCCAAATTCGTTTTCGAAGGAGGAAATGGATAGTCGGTAGACATGCGGCTAAGACTCCCACGCCGCATTCGATCATTCCCCAATAGACACAAGCTGTTGTTCCAACTGAAAAGAGTAAGCCCCTATTCCCAGAAAGACAAGATCACCAGGACTTACGAATAGCATCGTTCGTAATATTAACAGTCCCCAAATAGCTTCCAGCCATTAATACAAACCGTATTATCGAAGCGACGAGTGTTCTTGAGCACATTAGCCCTATCGTTGTTATTATCGGCATCACCCTTACCCGCCTCCAAGGAGGAACACTAAACAAACCCCTAATTTCTTATTAGGGGACAGTTGTAACCGTAACACCTACATCCGCATTAGTTTCAAGCCTAGATGATGAAATCGTGGTACATACCAGTGGAATTGGAATGGCAAGTATAAACACGTCCGCGACAAAGTCAGTAATACATAAAGACAGAATAATTTTCGTATTGCTAGAGCAATGCGCCTGGAATTCCACCTGCGAATCCCAGATAGCCCAGAGGTTACGACCGCATTCGAAGAACATTCCGAAGAAAAAAGCGATGGTCCACAGTATTATAAACACAACGAACGCCTTGAGGAATTTATTGATGGCACTTTGCTTCTGTATTACGAAAACACGCCTATAGAAGAACAGAACGCTTATCTTCATGCAACCCGTTGCTATGGGGAGCATGAGGAAGAAAGTCCACTCGAGCTATTCTGCTGTCAGTCTCTATTTTAGCTTCGTATACCTCAATACCACTTACCTTCGACTTGAGACTCAGCTGCGGAGTGACAAGCTCGAAAGGGTTTCCTTTGAATCCGTTCGGTATTATAGTCCGATATCCCAGCGCCTTCTGCGAAACACCGTAGAGTTGAGAGATACCTATCCCTGAAGTCACTAGCTATGTATGGAATATTAGCAGGTGTGATAAGTCGAGGCTATTCCCGGGATTTAATACAGTGGCAGGCACCATGAGCCAGTCATCAGCCCCGAGCGATTGCTTCTGGGACCTGCGCGCCCAAAACCTCAGCGCAACAACGAAGATATCGGTTACAGAAAGAGCTATAGCTTCCGCTATGACATGCGCAGGGCGCATGTAGTAAAACGGGGTCTCCGCCATCGTTTAAATATGGGTTGAGTCAGTACCTAGTGACGATAGGAGGGTACGAATCTGATGCGTTCGATTTGACGGGTAATTATATCAAGATTCAGACGATGACTGTTCCATATAACCGAGGGAAAAAACAGACGCAGCCTCGTCCGGTACCTGCTTCGGCAAGCTTACACATTTCGAACGAGACGATCGTAGGTAAATAGAAAAGAGCGGAGAAACGCGCAAGTCGCATTCTTAAACTTCGTGATCTTACGTTATGTATCTATCATGCATATAATACGATCATGAAAAAGCGGCTGCATACACTGCTACTCTGAGAAGAAATGTTAAACATGGATGACATCCCAAAGGCCCAAAGGGGGCATAATCACCAATGCCATGCAACCAATGCACTCCAAGGTAGATGTGACAGATTACTACCTTACGTTTTACAAGCCACACAGGCCAGCCAGATTCGAGTCCGTAACAAGCTTTTCTTCTAATCGAATCCAATCTTTAATAATGTATAAACCACCTATTTATTCGATCAGTGTTATCATACGAAGTTATCAATCGTGTAGGTACCTAGTTTCGGCAATGCCAGTCTTCTCCGTATCCTGGTTAGAAGCAGGCTATCTTGAGGCTGTATCGCTTACTCAAATCTATAGTAGAGACGGAATAAGTGCTGATGACCCGAAAGGAATCGTACCTATGCAAGTTGTGCTGCATCTACTACATACTTCACGCCATTGTGTTCTACCATTGGGTACATGATATTTGGGGGCGTTAGGCCCACGACCTATCATGAACAACTCCGAACTCCTTCTGTTTCTGATTGGCGCTGTGGTAGTACGATACGCAGGAAGTAACCTGGAATAAGTCTCCGCTGCTGTTGTAACTCTAGACTATTTTGAATGGCCTGTCCTTTCTTCGCAGCCTCAACATCAGATTGTCCACACTAAACATATAAGTGGTCAAGGTCCTAGCAGATACCCTTAGTAACTTGTCATATCACACTCGCCACATGACTGCTGGCCCTCATTTCTCGCCATGCGATATTTAATTACAAGCGGTAGGGAAAAGGCAGTCAATCACATCAGAGCCGGACAAAAGTAGCCGAGTGAATTGCAAGCCATTTCGCATGCAAAATAACTAGCTAAAGATACCATTATCAATCCAAGCAGTTGCTATTCCCTCTGCTTCTTTCAAATCAGGGTGCTGGTAAGTGCCTACGTGTGACACAACAGACTTCAGTCTCGACTCCGTTTCGTAATTTGTTGCGCCATTCATTCATATTGATCTAGAATGGAGTAGACCTAATAAGCAGCCACAGAATCGATAAATATCTTGACAGATTTCTGACCTCTTTTAATAGATCTTCCTTGGGATATTAGTAGTGTATATGCTCCAGCTAGTCCGTCGACTCCTTCCTGGGAATGTGATGATTATTAGTTTAAAATCTAAGCCTTCAATTCAACCAGGCGCGCACTGTCCGTCTACGTCGCAAGTACCAATAGTAGGCTTCTAGAAGGGCACCGCTATGCCGCACGTTGTTCTTTACAGTATGTGACACATATTGTGTACAATTCAATTCAAAGATCTATTAACACTGTAAACAACCATATAAGGTACCTAGCTCTTAAGCTAAGTCGAACCACCGTTACTGGGGCTACCTTAATGGGGGCTACTTCAATTTTAGAAGCCTTAAAAACAAGCATATTTACTTCAATTCAATATAACGTAACTAATTCTAATTTAATTACGAAGCCGATATATCCGTTTTAATTACGATATAATTTTTTACCTTTTTTTTTAATAATATTACTTTATCGATTTTCTCGTTATTAAAATTATTTATCGTAATTACTTTTTTTATTATTTTAATTTTTAAAGTTTTTTTTTTTCTTATAATATTTTTAATATTAATAAATAATAAATTTAGGTCCAGCGCTATTTTACAGCACTTTTTAAGCTTTACATTTAATAATATTATTTTTAAATAATCATTTTAAACTTTAATTATGGCAATTTTCATAATCACAACGTTAAAAACTTTATTAATTTTTTAAAATAACAATTTAACCGTAAATTTAACAAATATTTTATTTATTAAATTTAATTACCTTTTAATTAAATTAATATCCTTAAAATTGGAAAATGTTTTTAAATCGATCGGCGCTATTTTTTTAATAAAATTTAATAGTAAAAAATCAAAACTGTACACCAAAATTACCGGGTTTCAAATTAAACGTACGTTAATTATTAACTTATTATTTAATAGTTTTTTACGGTCCCGGGGATAAATTTTTATAATTTTTTAATTAAATAATATATTTTTAACCGTTAAATAATATTTTTACGCCATTTAATAAATAGTAATAAATTTTTTTTTATTAAAATTATTGTTAAAATATAACAAATATATTTAAATAAATTTATAATAATAATTTTATTTAAAAACCGAAAATATACTTATATCAGTAATTTGTAAAACATATAATAAATATGTTAAATAAAATATTAAATATATATAATTAATAAAACATTTTTATATAAAATTTAAAATAATATAATTATTGTAATTATTAAATATAAATAATCGTTATTAATTATTATTTGTGGATTTAATTTTAATAATAAAAATTTTTCGTAATTATTTAAAAGTAATATTATTGTTTGTTTAATTATTAATAAACGTAGTGAAATGTTAGTTTTTAAATTTAACGTTTTTTTTGTTAAAAAACTACTATTATTATATATTTTTTTTTATAAAAATAATAAAAGAATTTAAAACGTGTTTATTATTATTTATATACTTTAAAATCGACGTTTACGTGTAATTTTTAATATTTTTAACGACGATATGTTATTTATAAATATTATTAAAAATTAAACCGTTATTTTTAATGTTTTTTATAATTTTTATTTCGTTAACGTTATAAAAATGGGCGGGGGAAATGTTAATAATAAACGGCGTTTCAAGTTTATTAAAAAAAATGTTAATATTTTTAATAATAACGCCGTTAATTTGTTTATAATTAATTAAATAAGTTTTTACGATTTTAATTTTAAGATAACGATTTAAAAATTGTTTGTGTTAATGTTTTTCGAATGTTGTAAGTTAATTATTATAAGTTAATAATTGTTTAACAATATTTTAAAATCGATATAATAGCGGTGTATATTTAATACGATTTAACGTAAAAGTTTATTTCGATAATTTTTTTTTTTAATACGACGATAGGTTTTAACAAATCTTTAAATACTTTTTTCGTGTTTTACGATTAAAAATTTAATCTATTAAATAATGCTTTAAGATAAAGTGTATTTTAAACGTTGTTCGAAAAGATTAACTATCGATAATAATATTTATTGCCGTTGCGCAACGCAATTGCGCTGAGAAATTAAGTATTTTAGAATTGTGAGAATGTAAAGAATAGAATGATAAGTTTTATTTTTTAAAAGACGCGAGATTGATTGGAATATATAGTAAAACGTATGTGGGCTTTGTTACGAACGCGTCGCGGTTAATTAATGGCCTCCATTAGGGTGGCCCTAGTAACGGTGGTTCGATTTATAAGAATTGCAAGCGCTATGATGGCAACCATCTAGCAGAAAGTACCTAGGTTTAGCTTGTAAACTGATTTGGATTGAAAAATGTCCGCAACCCTTAACAATTGCTTATCAATTGTGTGTTTATTAGGTATTTATAATTTTCAAAAAGTATTACGAAAGTTGCAAAAGCCGGTAAGATAATTAGCAAAAGCTCCTATCGTTTTATTGAAAAAAAAAGAAAGAGAAGCAAAAAGAATCAGAATTTAAGCTTCAACTAGGACTATTTTAATAATTATTTAAGGTAGGTACTTACAAAAATGCAATGGTACTTAAAGATTGTACAGTATTTAGGTACCCAGTATTTAGGTACCGAAGTGCTTAGTGTAAATTGATTCTGGAATAGGATCACAGGCTAAATCGCAGTGAATAAGGCAGGAATCAAAAATCCATAAGATCTAGAGCATTGCCCGGACCTAGGGCTTGTTAAATTGATTTAGCAGGTGCAATGTACTTTGTACCGGTTCCTGTTCCTTCCTTCCCGCTCCCGCTCCCGCTCCCTCCCGCTGCAGCTTCCCGTTGTTGTGCAGGCCGGTGCTTTTTAGGCCGGTCCGGGCCGGGCCTGGCCCCACAATTGCGGCCCGGGAAGCACCCGCAGTAACTACCAATGCCCCTCCGTATCCCCCGGTAGCCTTCCAAAACCCCCGGGCAACTACCTTAAAGGAAGATACTAGTCTAGAATTAGTACTGTAGTGCAATAAGATCGCAGTTAATTTAATTCTTAGTGCCTTGAATAATTAAAATTGCCCTGCTCTTTCCTAAGAATGTTTTAATCACTTAGGCAAACCACCCACACATTTTCCTATAAATTCCTGTGCTCTCAGGCCCTTCCCTTCACCTTTCCATTACCTTTTCTCTTCACATCTCCCAACTACCAATACCCAGACTAGAGATGCCTACTACCTCTCTAGTTGCCTGACCCTTTACTTGAAAAAGCTTTTCTACCTCAACTAGTATTACTTACTCTCTTTAATCCTAGTTGGGTAAACATAAGTTCTATCAGGCTCATATACATTCGTTCTTTAACAAAGCACAATTGAACTTCTCTCTTCCTTTTCGTCGCATAGGATTCCTATTGTCATACAAAAGGATTTTGGTAACTCGCATTCATCAGGCCGAAGCTGTTTTCTTCTTCGAACTTATCAAGATCCCATCATTTCGACCGACTTGGAAAGCAAGACTTAGAGCCGTTTGCAAAGCAGAAGACTTCAATTGATTTTGAGTAAGTTTCATCTTCCATCCTCACCATCTTCAAGCTACCTACTTTCCTTTGCCGATATGCTGGGAATCCATCTCTTTTCATTTCTCTCACTGCGAATCTCTCTTGCTAACGACTTACAAATAGAATAATTTCTTATAATCAATCCTTGAAGTTTAGTAGCACAGTCCAAACCGTTTAGGAATTTCAAGATGGCTAACCAAGGTATGTTCAACTTATTATGTGAAATCCGTTAAGCACGATAATCCGCTACATCCGTACAAGTATCATTGACATTTTATTTAGTTGGCCGTATACAATGCCCGTATTGCCCTTTCATGCCATTTCCGGCCAAGCTCTCCGAGCATGTCCGATATTGTCATATTGGCACTACTTGCTTCTTCCAAGGATGTGGACACCAAGCGGCGGATGAGGGAACTCTCCGCGCGCACATCAACACAGCGCATGCCCCGCACAATGCCAACGCTAACGGCATGTATGCATGCACCTGGCCGAATTGCCCGAAGGCGTTCACCCACCGTGGAGGAGCACGACGATGTTTGTATTTTCATACCCATGATAATATGAACGCCCAAGCTGGCGGCGCCCAGGCTCCCCCCGCCGCCGCCCAGCAGCCTCCAGCCGCCCCGCTCCAGCTGCCCCCGCTCCAGTCGCCCCCCCTGTTGGCCCCGCGGCTGCCCCCGTTGTCGTCCCCGCGGCTGCCCCCGTTGTCGTCCCCGCGGCTGCCCCCGTTGTCGTCCCCGCAGCTGCTCCCGCTGACGTCCCCGCGGCTGCTCCGGCCGCCCCCATCGCCTTGCTTGTGGTCTTGCGTATGGCAGCTCCTGTCCTTGCTGCAGCCGCCGCAGCCGCCGTAGCCGCTCAACCTGAACCGGCTGAACCGGCTGACGAGGAACCTGTCGGAAACCCTCTCGACCGCAAGCGCAGGCGGGAGGAAGATGAGGACGACGACGAACAGGAAGCCCCCGCCGCCCGCCGGCCCCGAAGCCGAACTATCTGATCAGTGTGTATGGATAGGTAGTCATGAGGAGGTCGAAGAATGCATGTATACTAGGTTGATCATGCATCTTGCTTTGCTTGATCGTTAGTCGAAGGGTCTGTTTTGCCCTTGCCTGTATGGAGTCATAAGGACTTCAAATATAGGCTACTTACATCGCATGAACGATATGTACCTGTTTTTGAAAGACATTCTTTTAAGATGTCATAATAAAAGTCTCCTCTTCATTAAAATTCATTTGCCCCTTATTGCAGGCTAATAGTGATTCTTTATAAACGTACAAATATGTTTCTATTTTAATATTTGTATTGTGTGCTGTAAATAAACCCTAACACGGGAATAATGTGTACTTTCCTATCCATGGTAGTAATTATCTAGACCATTAAGCACGGCCAACATGATTCGCTGCTGGGAACAGTTTAATATGACATAAATATCCTACCTCCACTTTGTTAGGATTCTAGATCCGATATCTGGCACAAAGAGCATGTTCAGTATGGATAGCCGTAGGTTTTCATAGCTAGGTTATAATTCCTCACGAAACAACGAAGCTATTCCCATGCTTCTTGGTCCACTTTGTGACACCTTCTTAGCTAATAAAATCTAGAACACTCCAAATTAAGCTTTTTCCACGACGAAGAATTTATGTGACCGGCTATCTCGATGACATAGTAGGTGTGGAAGCAAAGCATATGTGTGGCTGGATTCCTGGATAATTCCCTGTTTAGTTCTTGTCCGACCGTATGGACCAATCAGCGCTTTCGTGGTAGCCACCATATGACGTGGAAAAGCAGCCATATTACTTCGACGAGGACCCCCTGACCTCTAATATGGTTTCTTACGTCGACATTATTAGTTGATTTATTGACGGATAAGAAGAAGATTCGTCTCCCTTGGGCTTATTTACTTCTTTTTCTTTTTGGTCCTAAACTACCTACCTACTTGCCAAAATATTTTGAGCTTTGTATTTGCCACTATTCGACGAAGCTGATTTAATACAGTATATCGACTCCAACGTTTAGCAGCCTGAACAGACCGTATTTAGACGGACAGATAGAACGAACAAATATCAATATGGAGTGGACAAAGCAGAAGTACAACGAACAATACGAGATCTGGATGCCTTGGATTGAGGACAACTTCTTGAAGTATTTCACCAAGGACAACAAAGCTAGCTACGCAACTAAAGGTAAATACACCTTCTCCTTGTGTCTCCTCTGTGCTACTGCAACCACCACATCATTTCTCTTGTCTCCTACTCTTCCTGTCGCAAAAGAGGATCTTGGATCTAGGCTAACGAAGATTGGTTTCAAACAACAGAACAGCTAGACAAGGCCAAAGTTACCAATATCGACCAAGTGGATACTCTACAGGATGGCGTACACGGAGTAGTCGCTGGGCAAGTAGGCCAAGGTGGATTACTACAGCCAGTCGGCGACCTCGTATCGAAAGAAGGCCTCAACCGCGCCGAGCGAGGTGGCAAAGATGAGCAGGGCGGAATCCTACCTTCTGCTGTTCCTGGAATTCCCGGCTTGACGAAATAAGGCCCTCTTCCCTACCTCGCGTAGACGAGGGGTTCTGGGAGAATAAGCACGCCAAATACTATGGATCAAAATATGGGACGGTATTCAATTTGAGGAATTCGAGAGGGGTGGCTATGGAGTTGGGGTTCTCCGTAATGAAACATATTATCAGGCAGAGTGAAGTGTGTTCCTGTCGGCTATGCTTTGAATTTATGCCTTCATGGGTCTTTTAATTAGTTCGTTATAATGTTCGAAGGCTTGGGCGGATATATGGCGGTCGTCGGTGTACTGGGGGTTTTGATACTATTCGTTAATTTCAATGTACTTCGTGTCTTTCTTCTATCACATATAATCGAGTAAACAGATATCGTATTGCTCCATAAGTTACGTAGACTCCCCAGAATCAAGGCGACCAGGTGGCTGGGATTGCCCTTGTAGCAGATCCCATTGGACGCTTGTACGGCCAGGAAGACGGTCTTAACATGTGCATAGTAGTAACATCACAATCGAAAAGCTAGAGGGAGTCGTGGTAAATTCAATAGAGATGAAATTCGGTAGCTAAAGACCTATATACTTGACGTCCCTCAAGGAATTCGAATCCTGGCAACAAACAGAAGCATGATATCGGGTGCTCTAAAGTCTAGAACGCGAACGAGATCTCCGAAGTGTCTAAACCGGATGCTCCACTGGTAACAGGGTTTCTATTCTAGGCTCTTGCTTCGACAGCTGCTTTAATGGCTATTTGCAAGTCAATTTCACATCCGAATTCGATCTTGGAGAAAGGGGAGCTTACCATCACAAGTAACTTTGGCATCTCCGAACAACATTTTCGTTCCGGGCATGTAGAACATGGGGTTGGGTACATCGGCTATGAAAGCGTTAGTCCGTTGGTCCTTGCTTTTTTTCGCAAACAGTAATCGTGTAGAAAATCGAACTTACCATAGCCACTGGCCATACCGCGTTTCATCACGATAACCTGCTTACTCTTCCAAGCGTGTAGAACAGGCATTCCCGCGATCGGACTACCGGGCTCGAGCGCAATAGGGTTAACCGTGTCATTCGCGCCAATCACAAGTGTGACATCGGTGTCGCCAAAATCGTCGTTTATCTCGTCCATCTCTAGCACAATGTCATACGGCACACTCGCCTCCGCCAATAGCACATTACACTGTCCGGGCATGCGACCCGCGACAGGATGGATGGCAAAGCGAACATTGATCCCTTTAGCCCGAAGCATACCGGTTATCTCGCTAATAGCATATTGAGCTTTCGCGACCGCCATTCCGTAGCCAACTACGATAATGACGTTCTCTGCGTTTACTAGAGATTCTGCTGTCTCTTCGACATTTGTCTGCGTTACTGATCCCTCAATCTTGTAGTCCGTCTTTGCGGGCGCCGATATACCGCCAAATAGGACATTCGTGAGACTTCGATTCATTGCCACGCACATGATATACGATAGGATTGAACCAGAAACGCCAATAAGCGCGCCGATTGTAGTTAGCAACGGGTTCTCCAACATGAAACCCTCCGCCACTAACGCGAAGCCGCTATACGCGTTAAGGACCGTGATCACGACCGGCATGTCGGCTCCACCGATCGCAGCTGTTGTAGTGAATCCTTTAGCAAACGATAATATCGTGTTCGCACTTAGTGCCACAGCAGCAATCATGGGCGAGCCTGGCGCCATCGTAACAAATGCACCCATCGTTCCTATGTTAGCAGCGAGCATGCTAGAGTTAATCAGGTGCCGGCCAGGGAGGATCAGAGGCCTCGAAGACATCTTTCCGGCCAACTTCAGAAACGCGACGATGGAACCGGTAAATGTGATACCACCAATCAGTACCCCGAGATAGGCCGTGACGAGATGAAGAGTTGTGATATGAGAAAGGTCACCCATCACGCTTCCAATACTAGTCAACACCGCAGCTAGACCAACCACAGAATGAAGCGCCGCAACCGTTTGAGGAAGATCTGTCGGAGTGATACGTTTACCAATGACGAATCCTAAGATTGCCCCGACTGTGGCAAGAGTACCGAATTGGGTCAACACTTCAGGGCTGAATCCAACAGCTAACAGAGAAGCAAGGACACCGGTGCCAACACCAAGAATTCCCAGTAAGTTACCCATTCTTGCCGTCGCTTGAGACGCTAAGCCTGACAGGGAGCTGATGCATAGGATTGAGCTAACCATATATCCTGCTTGCACGAGTCCAGCAGCGCCTGTCGACGCAGCCGCGAGATAGCCACCTCCGAATAGAACACCGGGAATCGCATACAGCCACGGGTACTCCGGGGATCAGTTGGTCCTAACTCTAGTTAGCGCGTAACGACAGATCTTATACCGGCTGAAATCACTTACGTTTAAACATGTCGAGCATCCTCTTAGTGATTAAGAAACCTCCCGATACGTTTACGAAGGCCAAGAGCACAGAAGCTGCACCAAGCGCTTGAGGAACCGTTTCGGGGACATAACCACCACCCAAGATAAAGAGACCGCCAATGCCGACCATTCCTATAACATGTTAACCAGTGAGGGTGATTTATACGATATTCTAGGTATCCTTACCGGAAATAGCATTGGTAACACTCATCAGGGGAGAGTGAAGGGCCGGAGTTACACCCCAAACGACACGATATCCAATCAACGAAGCTAGTGCGAAAGTAAAGGCGTTACCCATGAAGATAGGACCAGTCAGTTTTCCAAGAGCCAAAGCAGTGCCCATACCGGCAGTCACTCCAGCTACCTGTCGAGATGTCTTTTGGAATGGTGTTATTTCTACTACCTCTTCCTCAGGCTTTGCCGTAGTTTTAGGCGTAGGGGCAGGTGGCGGAGCCGGCCGAGGTGCGGGTGGTAAAATCTCTCCTTTGTTAGTGACAATAGCGCCGCGAACAACTTCGTCGCTCAAGTCGACGCCGAACGACTTCTCCTGGGGTGACATGGACAGAAGGAACTTGACAATGTTGTTCGAGTATAGGGTTGACGACTGCGTTGGCAATCTGGATGGCAAGTCCGTATACCCTTGAATAATGTCAGCAACTTGGAATTCCACAGTTATCACCTAGATCTTACCGATGATCTTCACGCCATTGTACGTTACCAGTTTGCCAGCTTCAGTCACTTCGCAATTGCCGCCTGCCTCAGCAGCCAAGTCCACAACGACAGAACCGGGCTTCATGACTTCGACCATATCCTTGGTGATCAATTTGGGTGCTTTCTTTCCGGGAATCAGAGCCGTTGTAATAATGATGTCGACGTCTTTGGCTTGCTCAGTAAACAACTTCATTTCAGCAGCGATGAATTCAGGGGACATTTCTTTAGCGTATCCACCAGCTCCAGACCCATCTTCCTGGATCTCGACCTCGATGAACTCTGCGCCAAGAGACTGGACTTGCTCTCTTGCAGCCGAGCGTGTGTCAAAGCCTCGGACAATTGCGCCCATTCTTCGAGCAGTTGCAATTGCGCTCAAACCTGCGACACCGGCACCGATCACAAGAACCTTACATGGTGGAATCTTCCCGGCAGCGGTGACCTGACCAGTTAAGAAGCGGCCGAAGTTGTTGGATGCTTCTAAGACTGCCTTGTACCCAGCAATGTTCGCCATTGAGCTGAGAGCATCGAATACTTGAGCGCGGGAAATACGGGGAATCATGTCCATAGCAAATGAGGTGACCTTGCGAGCAGCAAGGCGCTCGACAATATCTTTGTTCTGGGCCGGCTGGAGCATCGAAATAATCGTTGCTCCTTCTTTAAGTCGGTCAATCTCCTTAACATTTGGTCCTCGTACTTTGAGTACGATATCCGCTTGGTTCCATACTCCATCTGCGTCGACTAAGGTAGCGCCAGCTTTCCGGTAAGCTTCATCGGGAAAGTCTGCCAGCTCACCGGCTCCACGTTCTACTAGGACGTTACGAAATCCTTTCTTCTTGAGAAGCGCGACATTTTGAGGCGAGATCGCCACGCGGCGCTCATTAGTAAAGGTCTCGCGGGGCACACCTACTGTGAGATCCGCGTAGGGCGTGGATGGCGTCTCAACGACGGTCGAGTAGGATGTTACAGGAATTGTTCTATTTGCAACATTCCTACCACTATCAAACGTCTTCTTTGGCAAAGCCGGTAGTACCGTGGGCTGCCTAGCATGGGTATTCTTCCATTGTCGTTGACAGCTAACGGCTACTGTTCGAGAGTGTGCCGTCAAGTCTATACATTCCGTCTACTTAGTACATGTCTAGTGAAGGAAGAATATGACGAGACGCTCAAAGGCCTCGACTCATATTCTATATATTGGAACGAACCTAAGACGTGCGATATGGCGCGACGTGTAAGACCCTCTGTCGCACGGGGCGAAGCGGGATTCGCGACCAACGCCGGCCGGAGTAATGACCAAGACATCATATTGGCAGGGCGCAATAAACGTCTGCCATGCAGCGCAAGTTTAAAGACTCATTCGTCATTCGCAATACCTCCCTGCGAACTCCTAAAACGTCATCACATTACGAGGAGAAACATAAACAAAAGAAGTTGAAATGTCTCAAGACACAAAAATACACAAGGTGAGTAAAATAAGAGGGTTCATCCCACGCAACCCAAGAAGGATAAGAGTGGCAACTAGGGAGAACAAATAAGAGCACCCGGTCAAGCTTTAGGTATGTATATTTGATAATAGATGTGTCCGAGGCTTCCTTTTACCCTCCACTCGAACCTACCATCCCCCCGCTTTCCAAGGATCCCGGCTACTCAAGAAGTTACCATACCAATAGCTACGTGAATATTAGATTGGTAGTTGTTGGTATAGCAAGTCTGGATCATATGGACAGTCGGCCAAACAAGCCGCGCCAATCATTGGTTCAGGGGTTTGTAGGCTGTGTTCTTTTCGTGGTCGGTATAAAAGAACAGCCGATGTAGAATTGTTAAAAAAAAAAAAAAAAAAAAAATGATACGTCTAAATCATATCCCACATCGCACGACGCGTTTAAGGGAGTACATCGAGTACATCGAGATTCTGCCTAAGCTTCCAAGTTGTCAAGAGTTGTATGACAAAGGTTACGCAAGTTGGCATGTGGGCGTCTTGTGAGAGGTTGACGAAGTTGACTAGGGGCAAGTCGATGAGACGTAGACCCGCAAAGGGTATCCTGATTTAGCAAGTGGAGTATGATCCATGGGAGAGACATGCGGAGAAGGTGGGTTTGCGGGCACCAATCAATAGCAATCTGTGAAGCTAGCTGCCTCATCTGTTATATGAATATTCAGCTTACAGGGGACGGTAGAAGATAAAGTTCCTACAATATTCTCCAACATGAAGAAAAGGGTTATGAGGAAATACCTAACTGAGTTCTTAGGTTTCTCCTATGACCTCATTCTAGTTCCACAAAGCATATCAGCTCCAGAGATAGGAACGATATATATCCCTGTATATATAAGACAGCTAATAAATGTCAGTAGGAACTCATCAACATATCAAGGAGAAAGGTGAAGTTGAACTAATCATACAAAATGATTTATCCATTATGACTCCATTCTACAAATCTACAAATCCTCAGAATATATCTAAATCTAATGCAGCATGTCAGCAGCCACCTAAGACTCAACGCATCCACATATAACCAATCAGACTGGTCAACTACACTCGACGATTACTAGATACGGTAATGGAATAATCATGCATAAAGATGCATTAAGTAATGAGGCTCTTCGTGAAGATATGCGGATATATCTGTAATATAGCTCCCTCCCCTATCCTCCGACTTAAACAAACCCACCAAGTACCCATATCGTACAACTCATTATAACCTCCCTTCAAATCAGTCTCCTAATCAATACCCATTGACCTCTCTACTTCGCATGCTTATTAACCTGCTCATCCGTCCACTCCCAGAATTTCTTCGCAGTACCGTTTCCGCCTTCTTCTTCAGTCTTAGTCGCCTCTAGTAAGTCTTTTCGCATTGGGTAAATTCGCCCCCACGGGACCACTGCATTCGATGGTTAGCTATCATGAACCGGAAGTACTCCGAGAAAGAGTCATTAAATGCACACTTACCCCAGCTTCCGGTTTTCTCAATTGTAATATCGGGTGACAGCCCGGCATACAGGAGAGTGTATGCGCCGTTAATAGAAGGGTAAGTTAGGAGTGCCGTGACAAGATTCATAAAGCCTTTTTGGTTGCGGTATAGATCCGACGAGAGATTTCCAGGGTTCAACGGAATACTAATGACACCCTCGGACTTATATCGCTTCGCGAATTCGACACCATGTAGCCAGTTGCACGTTTTGCTAAGACCGTATCTTATGAGATATGGCTTACTGTCATGGTAGTCTAAGTTATTCATATCGATACCCACCGACTTCAGCCCGGTCAGCTCTGTGCCAGACGACGAGACCCAAATCACGCGGGATGTTCCCTCCGTCTTAGCCGTCGATGTAAGGATCGGAGTCAAAAACTTCGTGAAGGCATATGTTCCGATAGCATTCACGCCAAGATGGTATTCGTAGCCCTGGGGCGTCTTGCTTGGTTCCGGTAGCGGGTTTTGGACACCAGCATTGTTGAACAGGACGTCGAGCTTCTTTTCCTTCGACAGGAACTCATCAGCTGATGCCTTTATCGTAGTCAAGTCACCAAGGTCCAACTTCAGGAAAACTAGGCCTCCTTTCGAGTTTGGGAAGTCTTTGCTGATTTCATCGATCGCCTTTTCCGCTCTTTCTCGGGAACGTGCGGCGATATAGACTTTGGCATCCTTGGAGTAAAGTATCCTCGCTGTTTCTTTGCCTACGCCGGTGTTCGAGCCGGTAACGATGTAGACCTATAATCCAAGCAAGTCAGTATTACGTTGTATGCTAAGGGGGAGAGTATTAATCGCTGGTTGTACTACTCACCTTGCCATGTAGATTGGGTACATTCTTCTCAGTGAACCCAGGCTTAGGGGGGAAGGCCTGGGTTATGGTACTTGATAACTGTGCACCCATCGCTCTGTCTGTGATCTAATTGTATCAAGTAATAAAAGGGGGTTGCAAGTTTAGCAAGGTGTAATTGCTCGGGTATTTTGATCAATAAAAAAAAATTCATTTGCAGGCAGACCAGGTATTTAAATTGTTTTTTCAAGCTCCTCTAGATTGAATAGACGTACTTCTGCCACGTTTTTTCCTTCCTATTTTTCTACTTAGCGGCCATCTCACCAGTTCCGAAAGATAATGTCATCTCATCCCGGTGGAGTCGTTAATTATAGCCAATCAACTTTCGTAGTTTCCGAGCACACCAATAGCATCACAGAATCTCCCAGTGGGGCCAAGATAGGTCCGGCCGTGAACGTTGATCTCCGGAAGCCCGGCGATAATGACAAGGTCCCGTTCATACCATTCAGCCATGACACCATTCTTTACACTGCCCATATTTAGTTTTATTTCATCACTAAACATAGTATGTTGGATATTTAAAACCGATAGCTCCATGTACGCGGATCCAAGGACCCACAGGGGTTGATCTTACCCCTCGGCTCAGCGTTAAATAGCCAAATTCAGTATTTGTCAAACTCGGCAAACCCGGTGATCCGCTGCGTCGAAGTATACCAGGAGCAAATGATAGAGTAGCATTCTAAGCAGATCATAGCATGTTTATTATTTACACTCATTGTTCTAATCTGGGAATACTTAGCAGGTGTTATCTCGTAATATATGTGCGTGTATTTGAATTCAAGGGTTTTACCTTCGCCTATTCTGATCATGGATACTTCTATCTAGCTACCTCAACCCCACAAAAAAGGAGGGTTGAGGTGAGGCATCAACTAAACCTGGACGGAAAGGAGAACTTGGAAGACTTAATTGCTTTTAATAGTTGGTGTTTAATAGTAGCAAAGCTAACAAAGGAAATTGTGGGTTTTCCGGTATGGGGTCTGGTAGGCTTACGCTCTCACCAGGGACCAGTTTGAAGACTAGTAAACAAAGGGGTTCGGTATGTGATGTCCATGGTCTTTTGCGCAGGAAGCTTACACCGATTTTCTGTAGGTTCATAATGATGGGCTTAAAACGGACTCCGTTTATTTTATTTTCTTTTCTTTTTTGAAAAAGAAATTGAATAACATCGACTGGATGGATTGAATTCAGCATGTCTGTAGCACGAAAGGTTTAGAAGACGGGTTTATCGAAGAAGAGGGTAGATAGCTTCTATCATGTGAAGACGGCCTAGTTAAAGGGATAAAGGTTTCATGCTAACATGAGATGAGGTGATGACTGATTTATTATATTAACTTTGAACAGTAGAGAGGTTAATCTCCCTTTTGTTTTACTCCGAAACAGGTATCATTTCGGACTGAGACCCTAACTCTCATGACTTCTTCAACCTCCAATATAATTACCTAGGCTAGCCAAACAGTTCTTTTTCATAACTGTATTTCCATAAGAACGAGGAAGAATGGCGTAGCAGTACAATAATAACATTCCTTTGTCAGCCATATATATAAGCCAATGGAGGCAAACTCATGACTTTGTGCTTTTAAGAATAGTTAAACCCCCAAATGATTCCCTATCTCACTCTGATGCCAATATGGTATCAGGCCATACCACGTCTTATAGGCAGGATAGAAAGGACAGTGAGCATCTTGCCACATATTAAACGGAAGATATTTTACCTACAAAAATGAATGTGGCACTCTATATCTCTCACGTTTATTAAGGGGTTGCCACGTCCTCTTTCTGGAACGATCATGATATGCCTAGGCTTCTTAGTTGTCCCGTCTTAGAGGCAATACGTGTAGTGTGGAATATGCCCTATCTGTCTTCATCATGGTGTATGATACCTAGATAGGAACAACACACGAATACTATGTCTTTGAGAAAAGAAAAGTGTGTGTGGATGTTGCATACCCGTCAGCCAATGAACAATCACGTTGCGCACTTGATGAAACTCTCTGTGATACATGTCATAAGTATTGTAGGTCCATATCTTTTTATATATCTCTATATATATCGCGAGTTAGGTTGACTTACGTAAGTTCTCATCTATGGCTACTTTTTAGTTCCGCACCTAAGTTACCGTATAAGAGGTTCGCTACTTATGTGTTACCACGCCGAACTAGAAGTCTGCTGCAAGGAAGAATATTCAAATTCCTTCCCAAATACCCTTCTGATATTGAGGTTTATTGTCCTCTGCCACGCAGCGCACATAGCTTGTAAGCTTCAGGAACTTCTATACAATGGGCCGCCCCATCCCGTGGTACCAAGGCCTAGTGCCCAGAATTGCCCAAATTATGACCCTGAGTATATTAGGTTCGAACGTGTGTTCTTTACTCGCTGCATGGATTGTGTTTTGACAAAAGGACCACAGAAATACGGTCTCACTGGCGATGACATGCCTGTCATTATACATCGTGAAAGGCTTCTCCGCGATCAGCTCCAAAATGCCATCTACACGAGACCGTATGGTGAGGTGGTATTGGGACTTCCTATAGAATTTGATATTCACGAACGTTGGATACTAAGAGGCTCGCGATGGGTAGAGGCTCCCATGGTAAATGAAGGAGATCCTCTGGGTCCAAACCCAACCTACGATTTAGAGGGAGTGAGATGGTGGTTGGAACAAGGACTTGTCGGTATACGTCCAGATATATTGAACTGGCTCAAAAAGCTTCCGCCATCAATATTCTGCCCCGACAACCCGGAATTAGAATGGGACGAGCAACAATGCCCCTCAATGGTCGGCGAAAGCCCCCCACCGGAGGATTCCGACCTATCATCAGATGAAGATCATTCGTCGGACGAGAAGGACTTTGCAATAGATAAGGATAAAGGAAATAGTGAAGACGATGCACAGCAGTTAGGAGAAAGTATAGAATCACAGTCGTCGACAGAAGGCTATGAATGGGACGATAATTGGGCAGAAAGCAACGCCGATATACCCGCAAACTGCACTTTGACAGAGTTACGAGCGTTTCAAATGAGTCGCTAGCAGAAGTAAGAACCTCATGCTTTGACTAAACCAGAACCATGATGTGAGACTGAGTGGCGTTACCTAAGACTTGGAGTCTAAAGCTGCAACGGGTAAAGTTAAGACCAAGAGATTGTTCACAAGTGAATTTATATATCACAATCGAAAAATGAGAAGACCAATAATTTGCTTAATAATGCTTCGTAAATTTCTATCAGAGATAGCTCTCGATATCTAAATAAGCCGATAGTGCCCTACTGGCATGGCTGCGACTTGTAGCATAGCGTGTGCTTTCCAACTGTACGCCCTTCGATTAGAATATTAAATATATCCAACTCCCCATGGAGGTTTTCTCTCAAATTCCTCCGTCTATCTTGTCCATCAAACCAACTTCACCATCTCTTACTATTACTACTAACCAATCCCTTAGGAAGAGATAATGCACTCGACTTCCTGGGCGAACTCGTGGGTAGCCTGGGAGCCCTCGGGAAGCTCGGGGAGAGTTGTGCACTTGGGGAGGAAGTCGACGGCGACGCAGCCCTCAGGGAGAGCCTCGCCCTCGTAGACGTAGCGCACAACTTGCATGTCCGAGCGGGTGTAGCCGATGAATCGCTTGCAGACAGCGTAGTTACCGGGAGCGAGACCACCGAGTCTGACCAAGGTTTGCGTCCTCTCGGTCTTGATTCCGTTGCTGCCACCACCCACGTTGATGCTGGCGTCGTGGTCGGTGGGGTAGGTAGCGTCGAAGCTAGCCTTGTCTTGGACGGTTAGACCCCATGGGTAGGCCGAGGTCAAGTCGTTGAGAACGTCAACCCAGCCCTGTGCTTCTGTGCCGTTGACGTAGTAGGCGGAGGGGCCGGGGGTGCCACCGGATACAACCGCGATGTTCTGGCCGGCACCGACGTGGATGCCGGTGAGGTATTTGCCCTGGACAGGTGGGTCCAAGTCCTTGGATCGGTCTTGGAGTTCAACCTGTAGGTGGAAACCCTTTGACTTGGAAAGTCTCCAGGCGCTGCCGGGGCTGCTTTGAGGGACGGGAGAAGCGCCGGCGACGGCGAGGAGGGCAAGAGGAGTGATGATTGAGGCGAGCATCTTGAAGATTAGGTTGTAATATTGATATATTAGGAATATCGGATAGTAATTAAGATGTATTAGATATTAGTACCTTGGTATGTAGGTAATGTTTGATGAGTGGATGGGGTGAAGGATGGTTTTTTTCCAGAATAGAGAGCGACTTCCAAGTCTTATATGTACTCCTGAAGATCGTAACCCAACGTTGTGGTGGCAATGCACGAGCCCGATTCTCAAGATCCCGATAGCCCGATGGAGAATCCCCTTTCTAAACCTTCGAATTCTTCGTCGGGGAACATCAAGGGCATCTCGGACCACACGAACCAGTCGTCGTAAACACGAAAGCTGCGGTCACCCGTCAGCGGCCGACGGTAAGACTTGTCTTGAGATCCTAGGCCCACGTATATTAGGAAGATGTTTTCTGATTGGATGAAAATAAAGTTTTACTTAATCAATATAGATCTGGGTTATGTTCAATAGGGGCTGAGTTGGAGATCACGAGGCGGCGCGGTTACTGTGCCGCCGGACAGCCGCGGACCAATCCCAAGCAAAGTCGATCACTTCTTCATTGGATCTCATTCTTAAAATAGTCCGGTTAGCGCGGTACGACGCATGAAATGTCGTGTCACCATCAGTCAACAAAGACATTATTCAAGTCTTCAACTAATTACTCAAGGTATATACAATTACCTACTTATTCGTATCATACTAGGAATACTTAACGACAACAACAACAAGAATCATGAATATTAAAAGTATAAAATAACTACGATAATTATCTCGGTAATCAATCGTATAAGCAGGATTTAATTCCGAAAAGGCTATCATAATAGTTTTTTCTCCATACGTCATGAACCCTTTGATATCCTTGTGGCAATGCGCAAAACAGACTAGGGCCATCAATGGCTTGAGTATACGATGAGGCTCGAGTATACGATGGAAGCCCAAGGGCCATCGAGAACATAGGCTAACGATTAGAGTAGAATTCGAATTACATGTAACTAATGAGCGACGTTGCATACTCCTGCGATTTTAGCTCGAGATGAACACACTGCAGCCATCCTGTCATGCGTTGATTTGATCAAACTCCCATTTCAACCCCTTCCTCGTGTTCGACCCTTTTCCAACGCTTAACGCTTATGCGTTGATGCACGGCTTATCACAATGAGCGATGAAATTGCTGTCGGCATCGTTGCGGCATTTGCTGCTACAAGCGCATAACAGCTCAACATTGGATGGTTGCTCGTTCATGCAGACAAATACAGCTTCAGAAACATTTGTCTTCGGCTTGCTGTTTGTGCAAAGCTCTGAGAGGCCATTGCAGTAAGCCTTGCTGATATCATTAGGCGCAAAATCTATCCAAGTTAGTAAAAGGAGACTTCTCTAGTTTTAATCATCATTCAGTCGGATTCATACTATGACCGTTTTCAGTAAGCATATAGCCGCAGTAGGTATAACCTTTACCACACTTTGGACCAACTCCTTGAGTGCCACTTGGTGCCGGAATGGGGACCGCGGCGGATATAGACGAAGAGCTTGCAGCTGGAGAAGGAACCGGGGCCGAGAATGGAACGGTAGTGGTGATTGTAGTACCTGCCGAGTCAACCTGCGGAAGCGGCCCTCTCAAAGCCAAAGTAGAACTGGCTATGAGGACCGGGGCGAAAAGAATCGCGTTGAGTTTCATATTTGAATGGAAAAGCCGCTCTATGAAGGGTTTACTATATTGATTCTTAGCCAAACAAGACTAGACTGTTGATGCGTTGTCGCTTAGTCTTTAGAATTGCATGATCTATCGCCTTATATAGAGTAATTCCAAGTGAATATACCTGGCCTCAAGCTATCAAGCAACATTATAATACCGACGTAAACGACTATTAGTCATGGCAGACGGCCCAGACATCTAGAAGACTACGACACGACTCCCGTGAGACGTCTTCGTACCATGTCCCGATGCCCTATATGGAAGTGAAAAGCGAGTCGTAAAAGCGACGGCCAAGTCGTACTAGCCCTCAAGAGTATATATTAGATGGACATTGCTCTTTTTCGGTATGTTGGTGCGGCATTGTATGGGAGTACAGCGAAGTGTAACTCCGTGGGCTTCTAATCGTAGGATGGGTTACTGTGAGGCAATCTCGACAAGTTCGGCATCACGGATGTTCTATTGAAACATTTTGATTGCTGATTCGTGAAGTCAAAGGTTGTGTACTCGGGGGCGTATTCGCCGAGCGTAGTAACGTCCGTTGGTTAGGTAGATATCTACAGCCAGGAACAGCAACTTGATACGCGCACCTACACTGCATGATCGAACATCCAGTTGAGGTACAAGATGTAGCCAAAGCATGTAGTGGCTTCTCCTCGGATGGAAATGCGATTCTAGAACTTGAGATGAAGGCCCGAATAGAGGCAGTAGCTATAGCAGTTGGTGAGGTGACGAGTTTGTGAGAGTGTTTTACAATCTTTGTGCCTCTAGTCGAGTGATAGATGTGAAATAGAGGGCAACTGCCGCATGCTCAGCCAGTCATCCCGATATCAGCTGTTAAGCCTTGAACGTGAATATTATGTACGAGTATGGGAAATTGGTCTGGCTCGTTAATACTACCTCAAGCCACGGAGCATACCCAGTTCCATGGATCAATAAACGTGTCTTTCGGGAATTAGGAGAGACATTTAGTGAAAGCGTTGAAAACAGCCTTACCGCGTTGGCCTCGTTAAGATATTATCGACTTGAGTACCTCTTCAAGCGCCGAGGGCACGTACATATTTATCTAAACAGGAGTTTGCATGGCGTATCATGGCAGGAAAATGTATTTCTATCTAGGTAAATATTGTATCATTTTCCTGAAAACCTTGAAAAAGTTGGCTCGTTGTTAGTAGACATGTAGGCTTCATGTAGCAACCTATCATCGTTTAGCAACAGTAATTCGGGAATTAACGCTTTAAAGGGGGTTTACACTTTTGTTTTTAGCTTGTCAATGGAATATTCGAAACCTGTAGGTACAATTAGTACCGCAGTTGTATATATTATACTTGTAATAAGAAAAGCAATAATCAAAAGTTCGTTCGAGTCTCGTTGTAACTAACCTAGTTGCTTTTGAAGAGTTAAGGATTAAGATTTCATAAAGCGGAGGGCGGCCAATGGAGATGCGAGCCGAAGCCGACATTGGCAGTTTGCCCCTGCAGATTGTAGGTAACAAGGGTCCAATGTAAAAACTTTAGATCCATCGATTGAGGTACCTTCAATCGTAAGCCTTTTTGTATAGAATATGGAAGTACCTAATAAGAAATGCCCCGCAGCTCTAGAAAGTTTGGACCCCGCGGACCCCGCGAAACCCGCGCAGACTTCCGGCTTTGCCTTGACTTGACCGATTTTGTCCATTGCCTTAGATACTTTCTATAGTAACTAAATTTACCTATGTGAGAAGGCAACTTACAAGAGCACTAATTCCACATTGATATTGTTATTTGAACATTTCCGACTTAATTAACAATTCAACCATCCAACCCTACATCTTCCTATAAGAACAAATATGTCAACCCCCGCTACGAAACCCGTCATAACGCCCTCGACGTCCGAGGCATCGCAGCTTACGATCAAAGTCGGCACACGCAAATCAAAACTAGCCTAAACCAAGCCGACTATGTCGCCACTACCCTAAAGCAATTACACCCGACGGTCAACTTCGAGATCAAAGGGATGCACTCGACGGCAGACAAGGACAAGATAACGGCGCTGTATAAGTTCGGCGGCAAGGGCCTATGGACGAACGAGCTAGAAGCCGAGCTCACGGCAGGCGAGCTCGACATCATCGTGCACTCCCTGAAAGATATGCCGACGACGTTGCCGGAGGGGCTGATCCTAGCCTGTGTGACGCCGCGGGAGGACCCACGTGATGTCGTCGTCGTCAAAAAGGGCCTGCAAGACAAGTATAAGAAACTAGCCGACTTGCCGGCTGGTGCCGTGGTCGGAACTAGCAGTGTTAGACGGATGGCGCAGATCAAGCGGCGATACCCGCATTTGCAGTTCAAGGACATGCGCGGCAACATCGACACGCGGCTCCAGAAGCTCGACGCTGAAGATAGTGGGTTTTCGGTGTTGATCCTTGCCGCGGCAGGCTTGCACCGAATGGGTCAGGAGGGGCGCATCTCGCAGTATCTCGATAGCACTACGGAGGGCGGTGGGATGCTGCACGCCGTTGGCCAAGGTGGTCTAGGCATTGAGGCGCGAGCGGACGATCAGAAGACGCTAGACTTACTAAAACCTCTCGAAGATGTCAAGGTCATGTTAGCGGCAGAGGCGGAAAGAAGCGTTATGAGAACACTAGAGGGTGGTTGTAGTATTCCCATTGGCGTGGAGACAAAATGGGTAGGGGAAAACACTTTGAGATTAACAGGGACGGTTGTGAATGTTGAGGGCACCGAAGCTGCTGACGCTGAGAAGATCGAAGAGATCAAGACGCGGGAAGAGGCCATTGCATTCGGCAAGAAAGTAGCCCAGCAGCTGACAGACAATGGTGCGCAAAAGATCCTGGACGTGATAAACCAGGACCGGGAGGCCAATAGAGATAAGGCGGAGCCATGGGTACCGGCGTAGAAGTTGACTTGCCGTATAGAACTGGGAGGCGAATCTATGGCTCATAAGGGACGACTGTGGACGATGCTTTTATTAGACTTGAGCCGTCCGTTCTATGTAACCTTTATGTAGAATCTGCGCGCGGATGTTTTCGCCATGATGATGAGAATACCCCGAACGAGTTTATGATACAAGGTTGAGCCCGTCTCTGTTCCACTCGCTGGTTGTTGAATGCCAATATCCATTTCCGGTGAACACCTACATGCCCCCCCATTTGCTTGATTTGACGCCCCTGACTTGTCCGCTCCCTCATTCATAAACGTATCCATCACTTACATTTCGAAGTCTCCATCTCCATCTCTCTATATCCGGGTTTTAGTGTTCCTCCGAACCGGTAAATGCCTTGTATTCCTTGTGGTCCATCAAAGCGTCGAAGTCCTTGACTCCCTGCTCGCCAACCTGAACCTTCACGATCCAGCCGCCGCCGTGCGAGTCGTCTTCGGGGACTTGGTTGATGGTACCGGGTTTCTCCTCGAGGCCCAGGTTGACGGCGGTAACCTTGCAGGCGATGGGGGCGTTGATATCAGCGGCGCTCTTGACCGACTCGACGGCGCCGATAGTGTCGCCCGCGCTGACCTCCTTGCCCTCTTCTGGTAGCTCAACGTACACCACGTCGCCCAACTCCTCGGCGGCGTACTCCGAAATACCAATTACACCGGCAGTCTTGTCGGCGTTCAGGTCAATCCATTCGTGGTCCTTGGTGTACTTTCGGATTTCTCCTACGGTGGCGGGTAACGGTGGTCAGCGACAACTATGCTTAGGTATGTCCGTGCAGGTATGTGTAAGCCATACTTTAGGTGGCTTGGAGGGATTTCGATTGAAGGGCGACATCGGATAACTTACTTATCGGTGAGACAGAGAAAGCTCGCAGCGTCGCCGGTTGCCAGTTGGATCTTGTGCGCTGTGCTTGTGCAAGTCGAGAGAGGGTGGACGGTCTAGTTGCCCGAAGGCATCGCGCAATTGAGGCCATTATTAGAATAAGAGTTATGACAAGAGTGTCGTTAAGAGGGGAGATGTTTATAGACCGCAGCTTCGGCAAAGCTACCTTTCTTTTTTTTTTGTTTCTTTTTTTGAAGCTTTGTGCTAAGGTAAAGTAAAGTAAAGTAAAGACTTGATATCGTATCGATGATACCACTATGAAATTGTTAAATGTTGGTACGATCCTCAGCTTGGCGGCCGAAGAGTTACCCGATAGGACGAGTTCGCACTGTTTATATTAGTGTATCAATCACCGAGACCTACGGATCCGTACAGTGCGTTATATTGTTATATTGATACCCTTGCTTGGTAGGAGCCCGATAAGATATTGGCCAATCTAAATTCCTCAATTGCCCCGCGTCATGACGAGAACTCCCGGGTTATTCCACTGCACCTCAATTGATAAGAAACATCGTTATGAGCATAGGTATACTTACCTTAGGTACTTTTCATTTTAATACATCTGATTGGCGCAAGCTGGTTTGTATAACTAGACGTAGACTGCTAAGATAGTTTAACTTCCAATGCTTACATGGAAACTTGTTAGCAATGCAGTTCGTTAGCTACTAACTTACAGTATAAGTTCCTCGTTGTCGTCGTGTCCTAGGTATTAAAAGTCCTTTGAAAAGACCTGTTAGTTAGTTCTGATCCACCTGTGTCCTCTTGTTGCCTCTATAACATACATATCTAGAATATACCTTTTGTTTCTGGTAAACAGAGGAGGGCCATATACTACTGAAGTAACATACCGTATTCAGTCGGTGTATTAGTAGTACCTAGTCTGGCCTGGTAGTCAGAAGATATAAATACCGTGACTTAATTTACTTACCACGCGATACCCTTTTTGGACGACGAGAAGAGAGAATATACATTTAGAGGAAACTTATAATTATGAGTGAATGCTCCTTGTACTATTATACATCCTTGCGTGATAGCAGCTCACGATTCGACCTCCTTGAATGGCTCAACACCTATAACATTACCCTGCTTCCTCTTATACCTAAGCAATGTAACCCTCTCAGCCTCGTTGTCTCATTTTGCGTTGTTTAATAATATTTGTTTGGTTCATGTCCCTTATTGGTTCAACTCGGTTTGAGCGGAACCCAGCTGAGCTGAACGGCGGCTTAACTACCTTCCCTCCCAAGTTTCTCTCGGGCACCTATCCATCCTTCTCTGCCTATCTATCTTTCTCTACCTATTCACCCTTCTCTCCCAAAACTTCTCGATTCTCAATACCAGATTTAATCACATAAATTCTGTTGTCAATATGGAATCAACATCTTGGATCGCTTTCTGGGTCGTTTTCTGGATTATATTTGCCATTTTTGCATTATGTCGTTTTCAACTCGCCTTTGTCATTCAGTTTTACGTTTTTCTCATCCTTATGAGGACGACTAACAACGAAATGTCGATGCACTGTTGGGTCGCTTTCTGGCTCAGTTTCTCGCTTTCGACTGCATATATCTTAAGCGTCTTGGAAGAGGCTGTTTTCTATGTCGTAGCGGCTATCTTAGCAGTAGTCCGCTGGTGTATCACTTCGGACTACGAGATGCCAACTCCGGTATTCTGGATTCTTGTCGTTCTCCTCGGACCGGGATCTCTCGGAAATACCATGGCATTATTAATTCAATACGCGACAATTCTTTTCAATTGCCACTTAACAACTGATGGTTTCCATATTCCCGGTCTTACAATAAGCTACTATGTGATAGCTGGCCTTCTAGCACTTCTCATAGTTGTTTCCAACTTTATTATGAACCCCGGGTATATAGGAGCAGTGTTGCTATGGTTTGGATGTATCGGAATATTACACAATCAGATGTGGCCTTACAACCCCGAGTTTGGTTGGCGTTGGGTTGGCGCCTGGTTTCTCTTACTTCAGGCCTTATTACACACATTCGCTCCCAGTATGCCGATCCTTTGGTATATTATGTGGCTTGGAATCGTTACTGGATTGGGGTTTGGATTTCGTCCGGATCACTCGCTCCTCAGATTTGTACTATGGGCCCTTACCATTTGGGTCTTACGACTCCTGTTATTTCCTGTTTACGTGATTTACTTCACCGGGGCTCCAAAGGCAGATCTTTTCCCGTTCAATCTCTTTAGTCACAAGTGGATGAGGAGCAAACCGCAGTGGTACCCCTTAAGTTCACGTCCACATGACTCTCATAATAGCACGACTCTATGTGAGCGTTGCGACGAATTTACCAAAAAATCGGGCCTAATCATGGGCTCTTCTTCATTCTTGACCTTACTGGTAGAAGAGTACGACTTCTGCACGAGGAAAGAGTTTACGTCGAAGTTTGAAACACCTAATTCTAATGGAGAGCAACACAATTATGGTACGATTCACTCGGATTCCTCTTGTCATCTTTGTTGCCTATTTTGGTATTCCATGAGTCGGGAACGTCAGAAGGCAATAGGGGAATCTATTAAACCTGTCAACGAGAGAAGTCCCAAGGATTCCGGGTTGCCAACGCCGCTAAACCCTGATGCAGAATTACGTGTAAAGGTATGGGAAGAGCGGCCACTTTCACTTTACACATATATGCAGCTATTCTGGGGAGAAATACCTGTTGGGAGTAGACTTCTTGTTCATCGAAGCGATAATTTTGCAACCCGTAAGTTACTTACACTCCTCTAGGCTCAATAGACTTACTAACTTCCTCGAAGCTTCACCAGCCATAAAGTATGGCAGCACTGATTCCCCTGAACATTTTGCACAGGCCCAAAAATGGCTGGAAATGTGCCGAGAGAACCATAAGCTCTGCTCTGGCGTAGGCAACAAGGAGCGAGCGCTCCCAGCGCGGATGCTTTATGTATCAGGCGGGGACAACTGGAAGCCTGGGAACCCTCCAGAGACTCTCAAATTAGTGAAAATAAACGAGATAGACCCCGGGATGAAATATTTAGCGTTGAGTCATTGTTGGGGCCCTACATCGGAAATGAGATTTAAACTCCTCGCAAGCAACATTGAGGCATGCTATGAAGGCATTGATTTCTTCACGCTCTCACGAAATATGCAAGACGCCATTGCCACTACACTAAGCCTTAATATGTCGTATATTTGGATCGACTCTCTGTGTATTATCCAGAAAGACGATTTGGGTCTAGAAACTGGCGCGATTGCGGAAAAATGGAAAGAGGACTGGAGCACTGAAGCCGCGAAGATGGGGAGCGTGTACGCTGGAGCAGAGTGCACGATTGCTTCAACAGGATCACCATCCAGTAACGGCGGGTGCTTTCACGAACGAAATATTACCAGCCTGGAGCCATGTAAAATTGGCGTCTCTTCACTGGATGAGCCCATCGCGGACTGGATATTTGCTCGTCGAGACGACGTTTTTGACTTTGAGCGGAGTGTTGATTTAGCCCCTCTTAACACCAGAGGCTGGGTGATGCAGGAGCGGCTCCTTTCACGACGCATCCTGCATTTTGGTGCTGAGATGATTTACTGGGAATGTTGCTGCCGATCAGCATCTGAACTCAATCCACATGGTTATAGCTACAAAAGATTTCCGGAAGACTTCAAGGACCACTACGCACCTAGTCTGAGCTCATATATTTTCACGCGGGCTGATGTCCAGCAGGCGGAATCAGAAGGTCGGGGTATTTCATGGGCTGGAGCTGAAGGAACTAGATTGAGGCCGCCCCCGGTGACTGTCGACCCGGATACGTCGTTGAGTAACCAAACCGTATGGCAACATAAACGCGGCTTTTGGAAAAACGTCCTCAAGTCCAATAAAGATAGATGGTTAGACGATGAGAAAGATGAAAGCCTCAACCGACCCCGTGCCGGCTTTAGGGCCGCATTTGAGCAACTGAGAGGGGCCGCAGGTGCGTCGCAGTTCTCTGATGGAAAACTCGTCGGGAGAGATAGTTTTAGCCAGACGTGGTACGACATCGTCGAACCCTACTCTCGCCGCAAGCTTACATCATCAAAAGACAAGTTAGTTGCCATAAAGGGTATCAAGGATGAAGTCGGGAACGTAACCAATCACAGGTACCTTTGTGGTCTTTGGGAAGAATGGTTGTTGACTGACCTTCTTTGGTTCGCAATTGATGGCCCAGGCCAGCGGCTCGTGGCTGATGGTCTTCCGGTGGCACCAACTTGGTCGTGGGCGTCTATTGAGGCTGCAGTTGCGCTAGATTTACTCCCAGAGAATACCCGCCGGGGTATTGAGGAGACAGAAGTGCTTACGAAGATTGAGAGCCTAAGTCCGGATACTGAAATTATTCAAGATATGACTATAGTACTCAGGGGCCCTCTGCTCCAGATATCTCAACCGACATTTGACGGCACAACTTGGACCATTGCTATCGGCCAAAGCAGGAAACCTTCAGCGAGATTTTTTCCTGACTGCAAAGATTTAAACATATCCCAGATGACTGGCATAGCATGTCTTGCATTCCTGGTTTTAGATCGGGAAAAGAAACAATCCCTGATACGCTCTTCCGCGGAGGATGTCCAGGGGTTAGTACTACGACTCGTAACTCAAGGCAATGGAACCGACGCGATGGATAAGTACGAACGCATTGGATACTTTACTACTAGCTATATTGCTAAAGGCAAAGACGCTCGACGGGGACGTAAAGCATTGAAAACCGCCGAAGTAAAGACGTTGTGCTTACTAGGGTGGTCTTAGTATAGCAGCCCCCTAGTCATATAGGGAGGTCCACTTTGGTATGGCTTAGATTTGCGACAATACGCATATAGAAAATTGAAGCACATAGAAATAAATGGCTCGAATAGTAAGAATGAGATAGAAGTTGATAAATAATTTTCGATTTAAATCTGATCAGTTAATGTGATTGGTCTAGACCCGATGCTAAGAGATACGCCCTTCGGTGGACAGACGATCGGACAGGGCGGAAAGGGGCAAAGGCCCCCAAAGAACCACCGTGCAAGAGTTGAGATCGGTTAAAAGCTATCCTAACCACCAGAATCCAGAACTATTCCATTTACACTAACAAGAATTGTCCAAGCCTTATTATTTATCATCGGTCTTCTGGTCTAAGTAGCTTAGGTACTTTCCATCATGACAGTAGACGTCGTTCAGAAAACGTGTCTTTCAGCAGGCTGCGAAAATAAAGCAGAGTCTCTCCAATGCCCTACATGCCTTAAACTGGGTATCGAAAACAGCTATTTTTGTTCGCAAGATTGCTTTAAGAGTGCTTGGGTAATGTCCCTTCTGGCCCCTCAACCTACGTATTTTAGATCTTTGATTTTGGAATTATTGGTTCGATTATTCTACATGCTAACACTTTATAACAGGCGGAACATAAGAGAATACACAAGGCTACCTTAAGCGAGACGCAAAATGGTATTCATACGTCTATTATGTTTGGAATCTTCTAACTTTGCTATAGTGGCGGGAACGTATAACCCATTCCCTTCGTTCTACTTCACCGGGCCACTACGGCCAGTTTACCCACTCTCTCCAAGGCGCAAAGTCCCGAAGACGATACGGCATCCGGACTACGCAGAAACGGGCATTCCGACAAGCGAGCTGAGGCTTACTAGGAATAAGATCGATATCCTCGACGCTGAAGGACAAGAGGCTATGCGTAAGGTCTGCAGACTAGGTCGAGAAGTATTAGACCTTCTGGCGGCTGAAGTCAGGCCGGGTATTACGACAGACTACCTTGACGAACTTTGCCATAGGCTCTGTGTAGAACGCGATGTTGGTGTCTTTGTGCTAACCCCCAGATGTTTCCGCTATATTAATCATTACTAGTCCTATCCTTCACCATTGAACTATAAAGACTATCCCAAGTCCTTTTGCACGTCTATAAACGAAGTTATCTGCCACGGAATACCGGATCAGCGTGTGCTCGTCGATGGCGACATTATCAATTTGGATGTTAGTGTGTACCACGGAGGGTATCACGCGGATCTCAACGAAACTTATTATGTTGGCGACAAAGCGAAAGCGGACCCCGATACCGTTAGAGTGGTTGAGACAGCAAGGGAGTGCCTAGAAGAAGCGATAAAAGTTGTGAAGCCTGGGTATCTGGTTCGAGACTTTGGCGCTATTATCGAGAAATACGCCAAGTCAAAAGATTGTAGTGTCGTGAGGGACATCGTCGGGCATGGCGTCAACACTCATTTCCACAGCCCACCTAACGTTCCTCACTACGCCAGGAACAAGGCGGTTGGGGTTTGCAAGGCTGGAATGACATTTACTATCGAGCCTATGGTTTCTTTGGGCAAGCATCAGTTCGTGACATGGCCTGATAATTGGACTATCACAACGATTGATGGGAAGAAGTCGGCGCAATTTGGTAAGTTTTACCTGAACATCTACCTTCCTCCTAAGATACATGTCTAAAGCTTGTTCGGAGAATTCATAACTGACATATGCCTAACGTTCTAGAGCATACCCTGTTGGTGACCGAAACGGGCGTCGAAGTGTTGACTGCTCGGCTACCTGCATCACCTGGTGGCCCTATTCGTACGCTGGAAGATGCTTGACTGTTACTTTAAGGATACGATGTATTTTCGAAAATTAAAAATAGGATTGTTCACTGCGCTAAGCCCAATTTGTGAGGTTGTTAAATGTAGATCGTAGTGCGAGTTTGGCAAATTGTGTCATAAAACCTAGCTCCTCAACATCGTCTAGGATAATCTTGACAAATTAAACAATCTGATAGGCTATCCAGTTACGTTTGAATAACAACCCAGGTATTCTGATGGGTTGTCTGAACTTACATGCCTTGCTTGAGGTAGTGGTACCAAGAGGGTTGGGTTAATTACCCCTCGTCAACAAGGAAGTAAACAAGTTGTCCCAAGCACCAATTGCGACTGACAACGTCAACAACAAGCTAGCTTTCGGCTCGTCTGCTATTTATTTGAGACCTAAACCAGGATGGTCTCCGATTCGACTATCCGCATGTTACACGTGAGAGGAAGTTTAGTTTAAGCGACCTATTAACGTTACTAGATCTAGAATAACAATATCGAGCGTTTCGTGTCCTCCTTTCGCGAATCGATGTTTCGCGTCGCGTTCGACAGGTGATCGTCCTGACCGTATTTTGTGATATCTCATTGGCTCTTCGCTGTTGGTACTATGAACTTAGGCACCCCCAAATTTTGCGAATGTCAGCTACGCCAAGTATAATACGCGATGTGGTGTTTGAACAAATCTGATTATACGTAGGAGTTGAATGTACTTAAAAGAAGAAGAGAACAAGAGATATTATTAGATGATTGAAGATTATTATATGAGAGCCCATAAAATAAGAAACTTTAAAAAGGTAACTAAGTGAGATTTAAGATTTAATAGCTCTGGACCCTCTATGCAAGCAGTAGGCACTTTCCTGGAAACAGTCGTTGGTGGTAGGTAATAAACCCAATAAACCCACTTGCCCACCAGTCAGTAGAAATATAGAACCCACCCAAACCGCCTTCTGCCTTATCGCAAGCCCCTTTGCCTTTTTTTCCCTTTGGCTTTGCCCTCAATCGCGTACATAGTACATTAAAGTATTTCGTACTTTTAAGGTTCCACCCGTCACATCTCCCGGGATCCCGCATCGTTAAACATCCTACCTTGACTTTTGGGACTTTTGGGACTTTTGGACTTTGGACTTTTACATTTACCACCATTCCACCACTGCACGTCTTGACCTTTCTTTTCGAAAGGCCCGCCTCAGGTACGAAAGGTATGTATGCACGAAATTATACCTTACTACGCCCCCGGACAACCTAAGGTTAGGCATTCATTTATTGGTTACTAGACTTAATTGTCAGTTGCTAATCGCCTGAAATCCTGGGAAATCCTGGGAAATCCTGGCCCTCATTTTCCCCTTTCCCACTTGGGTAGATTTGATGTCTACCACATGCATCTCGGGATCGACAACCGAACTCATCTTCGTATAGATAGATAGATAATAGGACTAATACGTTATAGACGCTTAGGTTCTCTCGTATCCAACATTCCTCTTTACCTGTCGGAATCCTCACTATCCATTCCAAGACAACTCCGATGAAGTCAGACACGGGGCTAATCTGAGACCCTCTCATCACCCGTCCCAAGATTCGCCCACATTCCTTGCGTTTGAATAGCTGAAGGCTATTGCTTCTGCTTCTTCTTCTTCCCCACTGTCGCCCTCCCAATCTGGATTCGTCTACGCTGTCGGCGGGGTCTGGAGCCCAGTTCCACGACGCCTTAGATACAATGGATCAAGATCCTATGGCCGCGCCTATTCACCAAGATGTCCCCGATGACACTCTTAATGGTTTCGAGGGAACTATGAATCTCTTGAGTGAACCAGGCATTCATGAGCCTCATCATCGGCAATCGCGATCCCTTGATCAAGGTCTAGCCAATAGCGCACATCCCGACGACATCGACCCACGTGCTATTGACCCCCATAGTGTCGACCCTAGCCCTATCGACCACAACGCTCAGTACGAGGCTCATTCATTTGAACCTCCTGCGCAGTCGATGTCCAGACCTGCTTCATCATCCGGGACTGGCGAAAGGCACTTCAACGGCGAGGCTTCGAGAGAGAGTAATGGCGCGGATCGGAATACCCGAAATCATGTCGTGATCAAGGTCGGAATGGTTGGTGATGCGCAGATCGGAAAGACATCTCTAATGGTAAAATACGTCGAGGGCAGTTGGGATGAAGACTACATTCAGACGTTGGGTGTCAATTTCATGGAGAAAACGATCAGCATACGGAACACCGAGATTACCTTCAGCATATGGGATCTAGGCGGCCAGAGGGAATTCGTCAACATGCTTCCTCTAGTTTGTAACGATGCCGTGGCTATACTTTTTATGTTCGACTTAACGCGCAAGAGTACGCTTAATAGTATCAAAGAGTGGTACCGTCAGGGGCGAGGCTTCAATAAGACAGCAATTCCCATCTTGGTAGGGACGAAATATGATCACTTCGTCAACTTCCCGAGGGAGGACCAGGAGGAGATATCAAACCAAGTAAGTTTACATATGAGATATGCATTGAATACCATTAGCTTACATCCGTCTAGGCCAAACGGTTCGCTAAGGCGATGCGAGCTGCTCTCATTTTTAGCAGTACTAGCCATAGCATCAACGTACAAAAGGTTAGTCTTCTAATATATACTATCCACTCACACTTTGGGGTGTAGTCATACTAACCGTTTCCCTTTAGATATTCAAGATTGTCTTATCAAAGGCCTTCGATCTCAAGTGCACGATACCCGAAATCGAAAATGTTGGAGAACCTCTTCTGCTCTACCAGTCGGTTTAATCTTGGGCCGGACCTCGCTTTGGAGGACCTATTGGCAGCGACCTTGTATGTTGGCCAAGCACTTATCTTAATCGCATACATTCAATTCCCATCATCCTTTAACATTTTACGATATTCAACGGCCTTTACGACAATACGAGCCCCAGCCAGTTCTGGGCCTATACATCCTGTAGCTTTGCCACATGGCCGAAGCATGTTCTTGACGCCTGACGACCAAGCCTTCCAGCCTCAGAACATTCGATGCTTTTACCCCTTCTTCGAGAGCATTCCTTTGATGAGCTGACATAATAACGCCGAATCGTTAAGAACACACATCTAGATACATTTCCTTTGTATGAACCGTCGCTAGACGGACTCGATTTGCACCAGGGTTTACAAACATAGTTTCGCATTAGGGAGTACATGGGCGATCTCGACTCGGAAAAAAGAGATTTGCCAACCAGGATCACCAGACGACAGATTGCCAGTCACTTTTTTGGCGTGGATAATCAACACAAAAAAAAAATATCAAGCCCACCCGTCGATCCTGAACTTGTCTTTTCAGTCACTTGGTTTTATTGTTTTTCGGCTTGGAGGAAAGAGGCTTGGAGGCCATATATGATTTTAATCACTAGTCGTTTAGTATCGACCTTAGGTATGACAACGCAGGTTAGCGCTGTCGTTTCCCCCCCCACGATGTTGGTTTTTAAGCTTCACACCTTTACCTGCTTGCCCATCTTTGCACACATCACTGTATGGTATACGGCAACAATGCCGAGGAGACGAAGGGAGGAGGAGAAGGAAGATCCAATGTTGGAACAACAACAACAACTACTACTACTACGAACAACGTTAGGGTAGTAAGTAAGTAAGCAGAAGAAGAGAAATCAAGACTGATGAAAAGCAATTACTTCTTGTCCAGTGCTGTGGCTCAACCTTGTGAATGCTATTCCGCATATATATCTTTAGCTATTACTCCCTCGTAAGGACTATGCTCTGTCTATTATCCTCCTCAGGGACTTTTTAATACACAGGAGCAAAGATGAAATATAGTTACTATACATAACAAGAGGAGTTTTTTCTTCAATTGGCGTTATCGTATTTCTATCCCGTTTTCTCTAACTTGCAAGCGGTAGTAATACTATAGAATTACGCAAGAGTATGCTCTTCTTCTCTCACCCCCCCTATCCACCCACCACCCACCACCTACGCCGATGCTGATAAGACCCACCCTCATCCCCATCCCCATCCCCATTTCTATAAACTACAAAATATAGGACCCCTCCCCTCCAGCCCTATTCTTCAAGAGAAGAGGGGACCGTGCATATTCATGCATTCTTTCATGCATCCCTTCAAGAAGCCGGCCCACCCTTCTGCACGCCCTCCCCTCGCCCTTCTGCGGGTCCTCGCGGGGTGTTCGGCAGCGCCTTTCTTCGACGGGACATCCGACGAGCTCGTCGCGACACGGGTGTCCTTGTGCTCGATCATCTCCTTGTACTGGCCCTGCGCGTCCTTCTTGTCCTCGTAATTGCTCGCCATGTCGCTGTTATCCGCCGTTGTAGGCGGGACTTGCCGGCCCGTCTGGCCGCTGCCAAAGGTGGCTTTGGGGTTGCCGTCTTCGGGGAGTTGGTTTGTCGGAGGGTTGTTGGAGTCGGAAGAGTCATCGGATGAGGAAGATGGGGAAGAGGAAGATGATTCATCGCCGGATTCTACGGCTGGGGCTTTTTCCTCGTCGGGGACGGGAGCGCCGCCGTGGGTGTGCGAGGATGTCTTTTTAGATGGGCCGGAGGATAGGAGCCATGCTGCAGCTGGAACAGTGATAGCGACGGAGCCGATGAGCCTACAGGTTGGGATTGTTAGTTAACTAGCTGGTTTGCTTGACTTGTTTGCATAATAGTGACATTTCTGCTACCGCTCTTCCAGCAGTATTTCGTACGCAATTGCACGTCCAATATAGCCTCCACATCTCTGAAAACCAACTCAATTGAATCCGAAGAGAAAGAAAAGGCACTTACCATGGCATATCGCTCGATTTTTCCGCACCCGCGCTTCCGCCATGGCCGCTGGATGAGTATCCTCTCCTCGCAGTCGAGCGTAATACTGATTGCCGCTGAGCTGACGCAGACGCAGCAGTTCGCCTAGCGACAGTGCGTAGGGAGGAAGTTAAGACGCGAGACGTTGACATTGTCCTAGGTACGTTTTGTCCTCTAAATAACAGCACAATTACCTACGGGAGTGAGGTGAAAGATCGCAAGTACGCAATCGCAGCGGAGTAGAAAATTAGTATTAGGAACAAACTCAATCCGGAGCGAAGGAATTCCAAGAGCAGGTCCGGGTCGGGTGTATGTCTTTTTTTTTTTTTTTAATGTATCTCTTATGTAAGTCGGGTCTCTCTTATAAGCTCAGTCAGCCGAGGAATTCCGTAAGAACCTTGTGTTTGCTAACAGATGAAATAGAGAGAGATTCGAGACTTGGTGAAATTTAAACTTGAGCAATATTTAAAATAAAATAAAAACAATTACTCTCAGTTGATTTAGGATATGTTATAATTATTAAAGTCTCAAGACTTAATGCTTTTTTAGATGTGATTTTTGTTTAGAATCTTCTCGCTTTCCTAGGGTCAATTCCTCCAACAGCTTGGTGATGTCCTTTTTCGAAGTCATCCATGTCATTCATTCTTCACAATTCCACCTTAAGTCAGTTCTTAGCAGCTTATCCATGTCCTTGACCGGAGCTCATGTGGGGCCTCCCCCGGTTAAAAAGTCACCATTTCCACTAAAACATCACCGTTTCTTTACGTCATTACAACGCAAATACCCCAAATGCCTAGTCCGCCCTGCCAGACTTGGGTATCTATGTAACGGGTAAGCTTGGCCATAGCTCTTTTTGTGACTTTTCTCTAATGCAACCTTGGCTACGGATTATAAACGCCTGAAATCAACGTTATGAATTATCATCCTTTTTTTTATCTTAACAATGATGGCTATCCACTATTATAGAATAGCTTCCTATCATGAATTAGACCACGGTCGCCTACCACACGCTCGAGTAAGTAATCACCGAATAATCCGCGGATAGGCAGTCCAGGCCATCTAAGTGCGACAACTAAGTACCTTAGAAGGTACCTATTTCTCTAAGCCACCTGAACTTCCCCATGTGTAGCCACCTCCCTATTCTCTTCCCGTAATGCCTTGAGTTGCCTCTCGAAGTCCTTATTGACCCATTCCCAATACTGTTGCCACACCGGATTTTGCACCGCTTGTGACCCTTGAGATTGTGCCGCCGAGCTGCCTGACCCAACGCTTGCACTAGGTAGAGTAGTCTTGGTTTTTTCGACCAGAAGGAGGGTCACGCGTAGCACGCTCTTGATCGCCTCGTCTTGCTTCTCGACTTCTTGCTTCACTGCCCCATCCCGCAGTTTGGTGGAAAGCGTCTTCCGGTAGCACTCCGCTATCGTATCCAAGCGCCGCGTCGTCTCTTCCGGATCGATCACGATCAACTTACTAAGCATGAGGTTGCAGAGGGACCGAATATCATTCTCGTCGTTAAGGCCCGCAATAATCCGATCGTAAAATTCAAGCGAACTAACACGTGAGAATGCCGTTTCCATAAGGGCATATAGTGTCTCGTATGCGCTCTAGAAGACAAGATTAGTAACTTCACCCCTTTAGAAACGAACTGGACTATAAAGGCTTACCTTGCGGACCTCTAACCCGTCATCCACCTGGTGTTTGAATGGTCCCATTTGAACCTCACGGATGAGCTCTGGTTTAATAACAGACTCTTGTATGACATACGGTATTAATTCACCCAGGTGTGGTAAAATCAAGTCGGGTTTGTTGTGCGCTGCCGAATTCAGTGCTGTCATACCTAGACGGCGAATTTCCATGTCTTTATCCTTTAGGACGGTCAAGAGCATTTCAAGCAATACCGTCTTCAACATCATATCGAAAGACTCGTCGCTATCTGGCAGTGTATATCGAAGAGCTTGCACAGCCACGCCTCTAAAAGCCGGTGAGGGGTCTCCCAAGAGTTCCTTTAAAAGTTAGTAGTGATTCTCATGTAACGAAATCGAGACATACCTGGAGTTTGGGGATGTAAGTCTTGGGTTCCATGATAGCTAATCTCCCAATGCACTCTGCGCATATCGCCTTGTTGTCATCAAGTTGCGATGCCGAGAAGAGAAGTCGCCAGATTTCGCTCTCGTAAGAGCTGATGTCGGTCGACGATGCAATAGCCTGGTGTAGGATCTCCCTGATAGATTGGAGAAGTAGATACTGTTGCCCGCCAGGCTGCTTAATTGCATCTAAAATCGTCGGCAAAAATACCGACACATTACCCGCACCTGCCCGACCAAGAGCAACGGCAGCGGATACTGATACCTTGTCTGGCTCGTCGTGGAATTGTTGTAAGAAGATGCTTGGTTGCAGACCTGACTTAGCCCCGAGTCTCAGACCGATCTCTCCCAGTATCGCCAACGCGAGGCTTTGTCTTGCAGTATCGGGTGGCGTTTTGCTGCTCGACTTATTGAGCTCATCAATAAACCCCTCGACGCTGACATCAACCTGGCCACCGCTAGCAACAAATAAAGCCCCCGCAACTTTACCCACCACTGCTGGATCACCCGCCACACCAACATCTAGAACGCCGCGCATTAACGAATTCCCTAAGCCAGTTTCGCCGACGTTGGTCACCAGAGTCACAAAGGACTCTAACGCTACGCCAGCGATATTCTTCTTAAGAAGTTCGCAAAGAGGCTTGATGAATGTAGGCGAAGAGATTAATTGGGGATGTACTCGTTGAAGCTGAGCAACGACTAGCAGAGCCGGACTCAGGAGGTAGCTATCATTTGTAGCAATGACAGGTAGGATAGCCGTAACGATCTCGTTGGCTGTACCTAGTTGGATCTTGTCACTGGCTGCCGGGGAAAGAACCAGGTGCTGCAGGGCTTGAATGCTAGCAGCGCGGAGAGCGCGGTTTGATTTCCGAAGTTGGCCACAAAGCTCCAATGCGACTTGCTCGACCCAGCTAGGGTCGAGGTTAATGGGCGGTAAGGAATGCGCCGCTACATTATCGATTGCTCGTACGGCATATAGTCGCGTTGTTTCGTTGCGTAGACGATCTAGGAGTAAGTTTAAAGCAGCCTGTCGCTTATCACCAGGAACAAGAGCGATTCCATCCGGAGACGAGGTCCTCGAGATCAATGTCCCAAGTGCTTGGATGGCCTTCTGGCGCACCTCAGTATCAGCATCATTTGCAGAAGCACGATCTACTATGATCTCATATAGCTTGTGCAATTCCGGCTTGTATTTATCGGTCGTGAGCCTTGCACGAGGCGGCGTAATTGCCTTTACCAGCTCTTCGGCTGTTCTGATAGCCTCGCTCGAGATTTTATAGAATCTGTCGCGAGCCGCGGAAACCACCCCTGCAACAATGTTTTCGAGGTAGCGCTGGAACAGATTTGATGAATGTGTCTTGGCTATATCACTTGTAAAGTGAAGAACTGCCACGCGAAGTGTGGTAGCAGTAGCCGACGCGGCACCCGACAACGCAGCCGACGTCGAGCCAGCACTACCTGTCATTCCCTTTGTGACGTCGATAATAGGCTGCATAACCTGATCGAAATAATCGGCCAAGCCACCGTTTTGCACAGCGATCAAATCATCTAGCAGATTGATTATTGCCTGCTTTGTGGCTATCTGCTTTCCTTTAAGTAGCTTGGTCGCTGACTTCACAATCTGAGGCGTTAGCTTCTTCAGATCAGCGCGTGGCCCGGTCGGCGGGACCGATTCGCGAGTAGGGGAGGTAAGACCAGTGGCTCCAAGATAGGGAGCCTTGTTGGTGTATGTGATACCGCTGCTACTCTGCCTCCGGCGCTTTCGGTTCCCTTCAAGAGAATGAAGCAATTCATCGTCGGTCGAGATAGATTGGATCACGCCCTCGCCAGTCTTTCGAATCAAAAGCGCCACGGTCCCAATTATCTCAAGACGGACACTCTCTTCTCGCTCATCAAATCGCTTAACTAGAGGAGGGGCGATTTCATTATATAATGTTCCCTTCTCAAGGAGGTCGGTGCTTCGCGTAGAGATCAAAGTGTAAAGGGCCTTTACAGCACATCTGCGGACCTTCCAACTTGCGTCGTCATCATCATCAAACCCAGTATCATCATCGAATTCATCATCTGCATCGTCCTCGTCGTCGTCGTCAGCATCATTATCCTCATCCATGTCTTCATCTTCGTCAACTGCGTAGTTGGGGTCGAATTTCGAATATCGAAGGCATGCTGCAATGACTTCGTCGGTATAATCCCGCATTTGAAGACCGCATGACGCCAAGAATGACTCAAGTGCAACTAAAGCCGCCTCTCGTACTTCATTGAACTCAGGGTGAAGTTCATCATTGCCTTCACTGAGAGCATCAAGCTGGCTCTGCAACTCTTCCTGACTCAGAGGTGATAAGACAAATTCGATGAGCTGGGGTAGGTATTCACCGAATTTATATGGAATTGACCGAGCAAGAGATCCCATTATGGAAATGTAGAGGCGGCGCATGACTGGGCTAAGCTTGGGCTGCTTTAATGCCTTCTGTATCTTCGTGATAAATCCATCGAGAACATCGGAAGTAAGGAAAGGCGCAAGATTAGCGAGCGCAACAACCGCGCGTTTCTTCACCGGGGAAGATGTAGACGGTCTTTCCAAGACCTGCACAACTACATCTTGCAGTTTTTCAACTTCCAGGGGTTGTAATAGAGGGCCAAAGCATAGGACCACCTCGATAAGTACGTCGACGGACTCTACAGTAGGGTCTCTATTTTTATCGAGTATTCCACGGGACTCGCCGGCTGCTTGCTTAGAGGCGCCAGCGGTTGTAGAATAGCCTAGAATACGCGGGATAAGGATGCGGCTGACAATATTATACGTCTCGATCACCTCTCGAGAGGGTGTAACGCCTCGAATCGGTTTCTGAAGCGAGGAAATGGCGCTGCGTAAAGCGAGGGAGGGTATCGAATTGTCGACCGAATTTTTTATCTCGACCGTGCTGAGCTTATCCAACGCAGAATTGAGAACCGAGATAGGAATTTTGGTAACCAATGGGCCGATGCTGCAAGGTCATTAATGTCGGGTTCCAGTCAGTTTATCATTCATAAATGATGCATACCACTTAACCGCTAGGTTCTGTACCTCTCCATTTTGGTCGTCCAAGGTCTTTACGACATTGTCAACGATACGCGATGAAGTATTGTAATCGTGCGTTAGAAAGTCGACCTTCTGTTTCGTAAGAATCTGGTGGAGGTCATTCAATGACATAAAACGAAAATCGGGATCTGGGTCGGCTAGTTTGGCTAGGAGTCCAGCAATGGTTTGTGCGCTCGGGTTATTAACTGCAGACGCCATGATGATGGGTACCTGGCCAGAGGGGCCGTCACAAGCTGGATCTCGAAGTTTGGAATGTAATATATGGGTGACCAAGATTAAAACCTAGAGTACTGTGAGTATACAAATACGGAGATCGAGCGGAGTTAGGATAGAAGTGGTGTTCATCATAGTGATTACTTACTTCGCGTACTTGAATACGTTGTTGCGGCTAGGAGGACAAGCTCGTGGCAGTAGAGGTAGGTTCGGTATCTAGTGAACTTTGCGGGGGCGAGGGAAAGTAAGTAATGTTCAACTAATTACTTCCTATATGAAGTCAGCATGTATATCAAATTAACAAGATGTTAACGGGAAATATCAAATACCTGGTTGCCTAAGATGGATGAAGCGTCTTAAGGAACGTCGTAGAGATAGAACTAAAAACAAATGGGGTTACCAATCCTCCAAAGTCACAATCATGCTAATAAAGAAGATTCGCGTGCTGGTGCTGAATGATAAGACAGGCGAAGAATGGTACGGAAAAAGTAGAAAATATGGTTGATTGTTGATTGGTGATGGAAGATGTTGAACGAGAAATCGTAAATTGTAAATGAGGGAACGGCGGATGGTGGGGTTGTACCTACCTAGCTTCCCTGTGGCAGCTGCGCTGTTACTTGGAGGGGTTCCAGATGTGGCCGTGCAAGACGCGCCTATCAGTCAGCCAGCGCTAGCACGACCCTTCGACTTCTGTGGGTTGCGGGTAGCGCGCCTTCCCAAGGTAGTTTAGCGTGATCTTAGATTAGGTACCTGGGTAAGTATTTACATCAACTAAACAAAGTTCCATTTACACTCAGATTTCCATTAATTGTGGATATTTAGGTAAGGACTTTCCATCATTACTATTAACTACTTCTAATATCTATGTATCTTTCATTTTCTCATGAGATGATGATTTATATGACGTAATGGGGAAAACATTTAACTGTGCATGATGTTTTTACTTAACAGCCTAATGGGCTATTCCTGTTTCTAAGCAAGAGATATTATTTACTATTTTTCTTGATTTACAATGGTATCTCAACATTAATAGAGTCAAGGATCTATAAATATGCAGCAATGGGGGCGTAATACAATAATCTACCAATTTTAGTTCAAACTTACTACATTTCCACGTGGGAGATTAAAGACTTTTACGAAGTATATGTAAGTTATCTGTTCTATATCTAACAACTCTTAACTATAGAACCCCATATAGTTATTATTCGGCTCAGCCGCAACTAGCAAATTTACGCATATCCATGCTTACAAACATAATGATCCCACCGTCATCTGTGAATGGGTGAAATATCCACATAGTTATATACACCCATATGCTAGATTTACTATTATTACTATGGCATCATCTTATTTGATATTTCACGAAAATCAATAAATATAATACATATCCAAAAGACCACAGTAGATTTACATATATTGACTTAGGGGTAGGCACATACACATCTAATCTAAATACAGCCTATTCAGAATCAGATGCTCTCGAATTTTAGAAAAGAACTATAATAAGATAATGTAGCAGATGCTGAAACAACCTTATTATTCTATAAAGGACCCTAACATGAACTCCTTTGTTCCAAATGTTCTCCTGGACTACTGACAATGTCATTACTCACCTAAGAAGGAATAGGAGCTGGACCATGATAATAGTTCAGTGACAGATATTGTGACATGCAGGTATAAGTGTGAATGGAAGGGATGCCAAATCAAGCAGCATATGACATATTCAATATGTCATATTCTAGGTATTCAGAAAAGGCCTTCTATTCCACCTCGACTACATAAGTCCTGGTACATCTAACAGTACTACCATAAAACCCCATCGAAACATTCGTCCAAATGCCCACCGCCCGCCAGAACAAAATACAAAAAAAGCTGTCAATAATAAGACATAATCTACTGGATCTAAGGAGGTTTCGGATTGAGACACAGGATATGCTAAGTACTGAACCAAACCCATCTTCGAGGAACGATTTAAGGAAGTCGCTTCGTGAGCTCGACTATTGGGAACAAACCTACAATCAAGAGATCGACGATTTAGAGGCTGAGTATGATAGCATAGCGCTTGAGAGAATGATGCGCTCATAGAGTGGGAGTCTGAAGCACTATGGGCTTATATGTATTACTTAGAAGCTGTAGGTAATCCCTCAGTTAAACCGAATTTAATCCATGCCCAAGTAGGGTCCAAGTGATTACTATTTTAGCTATGAATTTATATAATTAGCCTCTATAGGGATGTCGATCTAGTTTCATGACGTTGTCAGAAATTTAGAAGTGACTAAGCGTGGTGTTGTGCATAATAGGTAGGGTTAAAGACAACTGCGTACATGATAGGTATTGAATAATAGACCTATTAGTCAGTGAATATTTGAGGTCTCTTCGTACAAAGTATTGCACTATTATGAGGATCTATGATATTCAAAGGATCTAAGATAGCTAAATCTTTCTTAGGGACGTTTGGCCGAAGCCCAGTCTCTGGAACGGGACTTTACAATGTTTACCGAAAATATAAGTGTAGGTAATTAATTTACCTTTATAAACAAGTTAGTATTTCCGATAGCAGAGCGTTTATGCTTCCCATCCTAATTAACACATAATATGCTCAAGTTTATTTGAAATTGGTTAACCGGGCTGAACAATCTGGAGATCTGATGTTACCTTCTAGGATACCTAACTGCTACGATGTGTTGTTGTACAATTCTAAACCTAGATCTCTAAAGTTGTTTGCTATACCTAGGTGCTCAAAGCACCTCTTTTTATCCGTGACCCATGAGAATTTGAAAGGAAATCTGAAGTTCTACATATCAAGCCGGTGACAGGTGGCATACAAATCACTTCGATAAGAAGTAAGATCCATCCCATGACTGGGTTTCAATTAAGTTCCCGACTGTGACTCCAAACGACGTTGAATCATGAAGGACATGGCCTTTCCTATTTAAACGACATGTCCTGCTCCTTTTGCAGAGAATTCCGTACTCCAGGGCAGTAAAACGCAACAACCCCCCAACATATCCCAACCACGCAATTCCCAAAGCAGCACCACAGCCATCCGCACGGCACAAGGACTCTTTAGTACCTAAAGCAATCGACTCGGCAATATTTGCCTTCGTATCGTTGGCGATCTGGCTCAGGCCCAGATTATCGACGCTCACGAATTATTTTACTATACCAGCATTGATTTCCTTGCGCCGCAACCACATTCCGAAATGTACACCGCTCGCCAGACAGAAATCCTACGTGCGTTGCGAGATCTAAGGCGTGACGCAGCAGACCTAGAAAGGGATAGGGTTAAGGCAGAAAGAAATCTAGCGCTGAGACCGAAAGGCAATGATCGAATAGAATTGGAGAATTTCTTAGATGATATCAGAGTAATACTGCAGCGTAATATCGAGGAGAAGGAAAATCTACAGCGTGAGTTTGACCAGATAGAAAGAAGTAAACAATAATAAGGAGAGAAGCCAAGAACTATGTTAGGTCAGACTTGGTTGGGTTCGTAGGACTGTTATGTTGACCATATATCTACAGCACTAATCATTATTAAGTATTAATTACGGCAATATTACTTTGTGAGAATTTCACTGGTTTCACGATGTTATGGATGTGAATGTTATATAATTCACAGTGAATGTTAAACTAGTTCGTAGATTAACAAGAGTTCAGCAAAAGGCTTCACCATGTACGGGGTAAAGTCCAGATTTTCAGGCCATAGACAGGCGGCTTTCGTAAGTACCCGACGTAACAAGTAGATGAAAAAAAAGGGGGGAAGGGAGGGGGAAGTTAGGTATATTGTGAGCTACGCGTTGATTCCATTAGCGCAAGGATATTGCGAGAGTGTAGGGTAGAGGGTGGAAAATATTAGAAGATTGACAGTGCATATTTAGCGGAAATCATTGATTTCTTTTATGTGTCTGAAGAAGGATAGCTTTCTACTAATATAAGGTTCTAAAGGGAAGGCGTCAACCATGCAATGAGAGAGCAAGGACATAGGGGCTACTCGACTTGTCTCATGGGCAATAAGAAGGAACTACCACACATATGATGAAATGTAAAAAGTCCAGGTAGTAGGAAGGTAATTCTGGGTATATAATAGGCCCTGGCGTACATGGTCTGAACCTGTCCTGATTCTTCGAAGATATTAACTTGGTACCCTACCGCTCTTAGCACGTTGAATACATCCATTCCCTAATATTTACTACATAGTATTTCGCGAACCCAGCAGTAAACCGACATCTATCTATCTTCCAACTTTACGCTCTAATACCTAGCAATCATGTCCGATAGTTCCAATAGTTCCGATAGTTTACACTCATCACGGTCCACTAATCATGGCATCTCCATCACAATCACGCTCGCCAGCAGCCCGCCTGCGGAGAGCATGGACGACTCAACGGACGAGAAGTCGCAGTCACAGCAGCAGCTAAATCCAAATCAAGAGCCAAGACGAGCATTGAATCAGGAACCTGAGCAAAAGCTGGAAATGCAAGCGTCACTTTTGAAGGCCATACAGGACGCCCTACTGTTATCTCTCGAGGAGAAACTCGAGCCGAAATACTCAGACCAAGAAGTAATAGCCATGCTACAGGGTGAGGATAACGAGCTCGACATGGCATAGGTCGTCCTGGAAGATATCGTGGGTGTGTCTATGGCCGACAAGACCGACTTGGAAAGGGCATTGATATGCGAGGAATTTCTAGGCCGCCACCTGGGTATACTGACGGATGAAATGCGACGGCTTATTCGCGACATGCTTGGGGTGCAGCGTTGATCTCAGCGTCTATCTTCTATTAGCGAATAGTTAGTCCAATTAAGTATACATAGCGAGAAATCACTTTAATAAAATACGTTATAGGTATGCATCTATATTCACGAAAGCCACTGCCGTTCATATAATTACAATAGCTAGTAACAAGTTTAGGCAGGACGAGCAGCAGCTTATAGCCAATATTAGGTAGACGTACGTAGGTAATTTATTAAAGACTAATAGACACGTCTAAAGCGATGTTCAGCAATGATAACTTGATGCTGACCCAGTAGCTCTTCGTATCTACGTGTACCAAATCTCAAGGCCGTTCTCGCTCGTATAACTTCTCCGCCCCGTGTCGGCTCCAATCTGCTTCATCCGGTTTATCGTCTCGGTGTGGTCCCAGATTTTGTGCTTAAAGTTCAAGAGAGAAGCTTGATATACGAAGGAGACCTTGTTTCCTTCGTCTAACTGTAATAGCTCCTTATTTAGGGTGACTAGTTTGCTGCGGAACACCTCATCTGCAACATATGTTCCTTTGAGCCACCTACTCCCCGACATAGTGTCGAACTGCCTCCGACCATGGAGGACGCGGAGGTTATCAAAAATCACGCACTCGCCCGGCTCCATCTTGTACTGATACATCCATTGCTTGTCTTCTAGGAGATGCCGGAATATGTTCGCGGCATCAAGCCATCTGCGGTAATTTTGGTGACCCCATTTCGTCTTGGCCACACGTTGGTTGCTGGCTTGGAATGGCGGGGACCAGTATACGTGGAGCTGGTTTTTGTTTATCATGTCGATGATGGGTCGCGATCGCTGGTAGTGGTGCCCGTTTTTCTTGTACTGATATCGGATTTTTCTATTGCACAAATAGCTATGGACCTTGCGTGGCCCAATCGTCATCAAGTGGCCGGCTCTAAAGCCATCACTAAACATAGACTCGCCGCCATCGCAGGTGTTCTCAAGGCAGTGCAGCAGTTGCAGACGAGGCGGGTCTTTCATGTACATCAAATCTTGATGTAGTCCGAGGAAGGAATTTGTATATGCTACATTTTCTGCGTGGGGTTTAGAACGTACATCCCAAGTTCTTCCGTAGAAGGTTTCTTGTATGTTCCCAATCTTGTTCGCGATAGATACGACCGACTCCTCGGATGACGGTACGTTGCGAATGAAGATTAACCCGTGGGTATGAAGCCGATGTAATCCAGAGAGAAACCCTTTCTCACCTGCCATCCAATCGTTATAATCAATAACGAGACGGTCATTTTCATATCTATCGTTGTCCCATAATGTAAGCCCGGGCAACTCATATTCAGGTTGCGTAGAATTAATCTGAGCAGCCGTGTAGCGGGACACATGGTTACCGCCCGATAGGAAATCGATCTCCCAAACAACTTCAAGCCCACCATCAACAGTCGCTTTGATTTCCTTGATAGGAAGCTTGGTCGGGACATCGCAAGTGCCAAAGTTTTTCTGGCCAGAGTCTGGGTCCACACATAGATTGCACTGGCAGGAGTCGCGCAGCCAGTGGCGATCCAACGCCAGTGGAATTTTATCTGGATCACCATAGTATATCGTGTCATCGTCCTTCAGTCGAACCCACGGGTTATCGTGCGTTATCGGGGCTGCGAATCCTCTTTTTTGGCCGATCGAAGTTGGGCCGGAGGGGAACCTGCCCCTATACCATGGACTATAGCCTTGTACTGCAGTGCTGCATTGACGAGACTGGGTTGTTGACTGAGGTCCGACCTCATATTTATAACTTTGTGGAATAGAGTACTTGTTTGCTCTATTTGTAAAAGCCTGGCGAAGACCAAGACTTAGACTGGACCCGCCAGAACATATTTGAATTTTTTTGGAATTCAGTAAGTGCCGCGACATACTGGCCATGAATGTATGATCGAATATGGCTAGGGGTGAGGCATAGTTAGGGGAAACTGCTCACTTGAGATATCGTCAAGAAAACATTGAACCTAGTAAGATGAGCGACATATCCTTGTGGACGTTACCTAACCTAACTTACCTTACCTAGGTTAGATACACTCAAAGTCTAACGCAACGTGCACAGACCAATAACCGAGGTTTATTTTTAAGACCCGCCCGGATGGAAATGACCTCAATGACCCAATAGAAAAGGTTGCCAGGTGGTTATCAGACGTCTAACTTGTGGCTCTTTAAATGATTTTATAGTATCGGATAAATTTCGGATCATTGTCACGCCATAATTTATTTCTTTTCAGGTAAATTAATACCTTAATACCGAATACCGAACAGGTGTAGGTAATCTTTTAACTTTGCTTATCCAAATCGACGGGAACAAGTGCGGTCATCTTCCTACCCCGAAGAGCACGACTATGCTTTCGCCCCTTAATATGTTTTTGCCATTGGTCTTCCGTCTGAAGGGAGATCTTACACAGATCGCAAGTCTTGACCTTGAATGGAGTTTTCGGTGCTAAATTATCGTCCTCATATGTCGACAAAACTTCGCGTGCCGTGTTTGACAATTCGGTTGGTTTGGCTAAATCATGGCCATGTAAGAATTCTAAACAAATTCTCGAAGCTGGCTCAAGAACAGTCGTCGAGAAGTCATCAACGTTGGAGCTGTCTAACAGAAATAGGAAATCCATCGCCTCGTAATCTTTCAGTGCCGGTATGGTTTTATGTCGAATCCATCGTAACTGGTACCTTGCGTATTGCCTTGTTGCAATCTTGATATCGTCCAGTCCAGCTAGTCTTAGCTTATTTAGCTCATTAGGATTTGCCTCATTTCGCTCAGCCTCAAGGAATAACTCCATCTGCTTATACCCTATGGACTGCCATATTCCGCGGCTGAGATCTACGGTCTCGCCTTGCTCGGACCGCACTCGCCGGCTTTCGTGTAAAAGTCTTACCTCATCCATTAATCCGTTTTCGTACATCTTATCTACTCTTTTATTAAGACGTTCTCTTAGCCTCTCGGGCTCAGTGTATACCCAGAACATTAACGACTGCCAAGGACGTCTTGTTTGTTTGGATAATTCCTTTGCTTGCTTCTGCTCGCTATATATATCTGAGGCGCGTTTGCCCGTAGTGAGGAATATTTCGAGAGAACGCCTGATTTTGCGTCGATCGTCAGGGTGCCACCGGTCTGCTGCGTCTGGGTCTACCTCTCGAAGGCGTTTCAATATGATATCGGTGGGCCCATCTAAGATCGGGAAATGCACACTATTTTCTTCTTGTGGCAGATGATTCGAAACATCATCATTGGCGCCGTTTGATCGAACTAATTTGTCTTCGAATAGTAGGGCATCAATGTAATAATGTGTACCGCCCACTACAATAGGAAGCTTGCCTCTACTCCGGATCTCACGAATGAGTCTAATCGCCTCGCGCGCGAAAACATCAACATTCCAAGTTGGCTCATTAGAGTCAACAGTCCCTAGTAAATGGTGTGGGACACCTTTTTGCTCCTCTAGCGTGAGTTGGTTTGTGATAATTGGTAGACCCTTATACATTTGCATAGCATCGGCATTGATGATTTCGCCATTGAATTTTAGAGCCAAGTCTATCGCAAGCTATAGCTAATATTAGTTTTGAAAAACACTCGGGAAAGGAGTGAGGAATGAGAAGAACAGACATCTGATTTTCCTGTGCCAGTTGTGCCTAGAATAGCCACGAGAGGCTCTTTTGGAAGTGTTGTAGCCATTCTCCGCACATTTCTTTTAAAGAAATGAGTAATTTTCTGAGATAATAATATCATGGACTACAAATGCCTGCATCGGGAATAATTAAAGTTATTGAAAGGTAACTACATAATACCTAGGTATAATATGTCGTCTTGTTGTAGATTCAATAATAATCGTCGACAAGGGTTGAATAAGAACCACTATTCGAGATACTTGATCTAAAAAATTCAACAGCCACATTTCCATAATTCTAGCAACTAAGGTGGCTGCTTGGAAATACTCCACTATTATATATGTACCTGGGTACCGGGCATTGATTCCCAACGTTCTGTAAGAATCCATGCTCTTTCTAATTAAGGCCCTGAAAGTTCAAGGGTCCAGTCTGTTTTTGGATTTCCCCCAGCAGCCCCAGGTCCAGTATCACGTTAGGTAACAGGTAACATGGAACATTAGGTTTGCTTACCTGAAGCACACGGCACCAGAAGCTACTAAAGGTGTCATGGTCACGTGCATGCCAGCTGTGCAGGTAGGAGGGATCCACCTATTGCATAATGGACACATAGTTCAATTTGGGGAAATTTTTGATGCCAGATCTTTTGCCCAGCGACTTGAAATCCTTCCTCTCCTTTACTTCGAAAACATCGCGACAACCTCTACACTAATAAGAGGGCCTTTTGTCCCTCACTTTCAACCTTACTTTCCTTTCTACCTTCTCCTTTATTTTATCTCTACTGTCTAACTTATATCATCATGAGTAGTTGTAAGTATATTCTATACTCTATTTTATTCTCCTCTCGTATCCTTCGTATCGTCTTAGCTCTCTCATGTTCCTTGCTCCATGTTCTAGGCATGCGAGGAATCGCTGCTTGAACCTTGCGACGCGACTCAATTGCTACCAATTGACTCTCTACACAAGCTAACTTTGTTCTATTCAGTGCGGTTTCTTGATCTCGTTAAGCCCTTCGTGGCATTCTTGCCCGAAGTTCAGCAGCCCGAGACCAAGGTTCCCTTCAACCAAAAGTTGATGTGGACTGGTCTTACGCTGCTGATCTTCTTGGTCATGAGCCAGATGCCTCTTTACGGTATCGTGTCGTCTGATACCTCCGATCCTCTATACTGGTTACGAATGATGATGGCGAGTAACCGAGGAACATTGATGGAACTGGGTATTACACCAATTATCTCCTCTGGCATGGTCTTCCAGCTCCTCGCTGGTACCCACATGATTGACGTCAACCTTGACCTCAAGTCCGATCGCGAGCTCTACCAGACTGCCCAGAAGCTTTTCGCTTTCATCCTCTCCGCCGGTACCGCGACCGTCTATGTCTTCACCGGTCTATACGGTCCTCCTTCTGATCTTGGCGCTGGTATCGTCTTCCTCCTAATTCTTCAACTTGTCGTCGCTGGTATGATTGTCATCCTCCTCGACGAGCTTCTACAGAAGGGTTACGGTCTCGGCAGTGGTATCTCTCTGTTCATCGCTACCAACATCTGCGAGTCGATCATGTGGAAAGCTTTCTCTCCCACCTCGATCAACACTGGTCGTGGTCCTGAGTTCGAGGGTGCTGTTATTGCACTCTTCCACTTGTTGATGACGTGGCCCAACAAGCAGCGCGCTCTGCAGGAGGCTTTCTACCGCCAGAACCTCCCCAACATCATGAACCTTCTAGCTACCCTGGCTGTCTTCGCCGCCGTTATCTACCTTCAAGGCTTCCGTGTCGAGATCCCCGTTAAGTCTTCCCGCCAGCGAGGTGCACGTGGTTCCTACCCAGTTCGCCTGTTCTACACCTCCAACATGCCCATTATGTTACAGTCCGCTCTGTCCTCCAACATCTTCCTCATCAGCCAAATGCTCTACTCCCGTTTCTCCGAAAACCTCCTCGTCCGCATGTTCGGTGTCTGGGAAGCGAGGGAAGGATCCGCTCAACTTTCTGCCGTCTCAGGTCTTGTTTACTATATGTCCCCCCCGCTCAACTTCCGCGACGCCGTCTTGGACCCTATTCACACCGCCGTATATATTACATATATGCTTAGCGCCTGTGCTATCTTCTCGAAGACCTGGATCGAGGTCTCTGGTTCCAGCCCTCGTGATGTTGCCAAGCAGTTGAAGGACCAAGGACTTGTCATGGCTGGTCACCGTGATCAGAGCATGTACAAGGAGCTTAAGCGCATCATCCCTACTGCTGCTGCTTTTGGTGGTGCTTGCATTGGTGCGCTCTCCGTTGCCAGTGATCTCATGGGTGCTCTCGGTTCCGGAACCGGTACTCTTCTTGCCGTTACGTAAGTGTTGCCTATTCATTTATGCACAATCTATCTTGCTAATCAACATGTAGGATCATTTATGGTTACTTCGAAATCGCCGCGAAAGAAGGTGATCTTGCGGGAATGAAAGGCATGATCATGGGATAAGTTTTATGATCACCCATTCAAACTTCTAATTGACCGTTATGACGGCACATGGCCAAAGTGCTATTCTTTCACGCTGCATGTAGTACCAAGGGATAACAAAAGTCATGAGGGTTTTTACAAGGGCGGCGGTGCTTGGAAAATGCATCAATGGCGGTCATCGGTCATTCTCGTCAGGGAATTTCTAAACTCCCTAGAACGAAGAGTGTATTAGCTTACGTAACAATATTAGTGATGAAAAGTACTAAGTGTAACTCTTTCCACTCAGTTTTGCCAAGTATACCGACTTGTTAGTGTATTCTCTTCCCCCGGTCACCTCACATTGGTTTATATTCCAGTATCAAGCCATTGTCTAAGCTGAATAATTCAGTAAGTCATGTATTACTATATACTCTTGCGGTGCCAAGTGAAATATTGTGTTTGAAAGGTAATAACATTGGTGATTCACCAGTTGTTACACGGATAGAGAAACATGGAAATAATATAGGTTTGATATTGATAACGAGCGACAATTACAAAACATCCTCCAAGGCAAACCCCAAGGAATGGACTTTATTTCCACACCAACCCCGAGTCCAACATTGATTATAGTTCTTGGTTACCAGATAGGCAAGGAGAGCATCTTACAGGACACACTTTACAGACTGCGGAGTAAATCCCGCGTTGTGGCACACATGTTGCTCCTCTGTAGTAAAGCCGGCGCCGTCGCAATTGGAACCGGCGTACGCGGTCAGCTTGCATCCTGACTTGCTAGAGTAGTACCAGCCTCCCGCAGGATTCACGCGGAAGGTCTTGCATTTCCCATCTGCGTTGTGGCCGTAGTTGTGGTAGTCGTTGGAGTTGGCGCAGTCGGTCAGGGAGAAGGCGCTTACGCCGCTGATAGCAAGACCGAGGAGGGTGGCGCTGAAAAAGGTAGACTTCATTGTGATTGAGGTGACTAGAGGGATAGTTGTTAGTAGCTATAGCTCTAAGAGTCTACTAGTAATGAGACTTACGTAGAGCAGATGTTCAGCTGGATATACCGGTAATTCGTTTCTTGGCTTGAAATGTTATTGTAGTATGCGATGGATATGAGAGTAAAGTTACAGGAAATAGTGTTGATATTTATACTCACCTCGTTCTATTAGACTCCTGTATTAGTCATTTCCACCATGTAAAGTGATCAACACGGAGTCCCTCAGCATCATGTCAGACACTCAAAATCAGGTAGTTTCCTCAGCCATTGATCTGCTTTCCGCTTTTAGATATCATGAAGCGCTCTTTACAACCTTAGCCCATATAATATCAAGTCCTACATATGCTAACACGGTAACGGCCAATTAGTTTACAATTGCAAAGTAGATCAATTGAGGATACGCAATATAACGTAGGAAATAGCAAAGATAAGCCTTCGTGTAGTCAGGAGCCTGAGCTGTATCTTACGAAGATCTTAAGACAATTCCAATTTGTTCGATAATGACCTCATAATTAAAGATCATACCTATTATCATAGCTAACATACGCTGGTCGGCATAGAAGTGGTAGAGGGCACGCGTTCTTTTCCAGGTGCCCATCCAGTTTCTGATGAGAGTATGTCCTATGATTGAAATTGGGAACTGTTAGCATCAAGCCTAAGGTAACTCCTTGAAATCTCGGTGATATGGAGTAATAATAACTATAAGAAGCTCTCCTTAGCTTGAAATAAATACCAGATACTTCAGTGTAGAAATAAGAATCCCATCCTAGCATAACTACCCATAACACTCCAAGTGAAGTTCTAAATAGCTACCTTATAACCGTCCCTCAGTCTTAGCCACAGCGTTGACAACAGCTACAACTACCGCTTCTTATGTTCAGACAGCCGGGGTGATTTCCTCGACAATCGTGTCCTCCCTCACCTCTAAATTTGCAAACATATATTATTCATAATCCTCGTCTTCTTCATCCTCGTCCTCATCACCATGTAGCTCTCTTCCTCTGTTAGGGTTCCCAAACTGAGCTTGCTCATCCCAAAGCGTCGCATTCCGCGGTAGGACTACAAAAGCCCGCTGTCCAATCTCAGCTCTCCCGAGTAGGTCCAGCTCCAAACCCGAGCTTGTGCGATATACATGCGTACCGGGGAGCCTCTCGCCCAGCCCATTGCGTTTTTCGGCCACCCATCTCTTCTGGCTTGCATCCGGGTCATCATCTGATCCATCTTCAGCTCTGTCGTCAGCATTCACTGTACCGCCAGGTCCAATTTTCTCATTGTCATGGGGATTGCAGTCTTTCTTCTTGCTCTTGCAGTACGGGATATTGCCAGCATTAGTAAACTCAACCTTGAAGTGGCATTTACCACCATTGTTGCCCTTGCAGAAGGCTCCGCGGTAGAATTGGCTAATTAGCCCGCCTTGCTTACGATTTTGGGCAGCAGGCACGCAACGGTTAAGGCGCTTGGTAGCACCGTTGATAGGCACCGATGACGCGAAGGGGTATTCGTCACATTGGAATCCGGGGGCGTGGCCCTTCTTAACCGAGCAGCGGTTGCCGCCTGATGCGATACATCCAGCGGCCTTACGGCGGTGCATTTGAAAACCAAAAGATCATTAGCCTTTTGCCCAACTTCGGGATTTTCATCAGGGGCACTGAGACCAGGTGAGACTACGGCAAGGCCAAAGAGAGAAGCAAGCAGGCTGAAGTTCTTCATTATGTTGGATGGGACCCCGGAGCTAGTTTGGATGAGGTTGTTGGACTGGAGTGAAGATTGGCGACGACAGCACGCCTTTATAGAATCATCATTACCAGCATACAGATATTACTCACGCCCGGGGTTTCTATGTCAACAGTCATGTCGCTCTCGTCGTATTCCTCGCCTCCACGACATTTTTAGCCCCTAGTACCTTGCTTACAAGGACAATTTTACGCTTATTACCTGAAATAAGACTGCCGTTACACGAAGAGCTTTGAAGATTAACTCCTTGTTCTCAAAGCCCCCAAGGTCTAGGTATCTTAACATCGCGAGGGATTACCGTGTAAGGAACTTCCATGAGGCCAATCACAAGGTCGACGACCACTGACTCTGGACGCTGATGCGGGATGCTAGTTCGGATACCTAGTAAGCAGCAGTAATTCAGACAAAAATGCGTACTCGTTGTCGATCTTTTTGGGTAGTTACACTGATAGCCTATTTATTGACTTGTATAAAACCATGTGCTACTGTAGTCATCAATATAAGTGAGATTGAGACTACGATGAGGTAGCTCATCACCTCATGCTTTATATGAATGTCATAACTTGGAAATCATCGAGATCCATTTATAGAGTGATACTGATGACCGGCAACATATGTACTACAGAGTTAAAAATATACTCTATACGGTAAGATGAGGGGAAGATCTCACAGCATGTCAGCGGATTATCATATTTTTGGCATCTAATTCTGTTTTGCAATGTAAAGGGGTAATGAATAGCGAATACTGTTTTATCAGCTGATTCTTCGAGCACGCTTAAAAGGATCGACAATGGTGTAGCACAGTGACGCGAGATGTTGTACAATAAAGCATAATCAATATATGTTGTGCGAGGTTGGAAAAGGGGTAATGATATTTGGCTTACCTAAGGTATAATTGAGTTGGTGGCTGGAGTTTCCACTGTTGTGTTACTCCTTTCATATCTCTTTCATATCTTTTTCTAATTCATCAATTCAAAACTCAAAATGTTTATTTAGGTAATATTATTAGCAACTAAAATTCACCGCTCAATTATGATATTTCATCTTCATACTAGACAAAAATCATGGCGGATAATCTAGACCTTTCCCTACCCTCCAAGGCACCGTCAATGGCACATTACCATAACGAGCCTATGACTTTATATCCAGCAGCTCTTTATACTCTCGTCGACCTAGACGATTCAGACCTCGCAGATCTCGAGCGCGAATGCGAATCTGAGTGCATCGCCACAGGCAGCGAGCCGGGTACCAGCGTGAGTCTTGCCCCGCAGTCGCGTTTTGTTGGCCGACCTCTGCGCGCTGTCTTTGATTACCACGTAGAGTTGGGACAGCAAAACGCGTTTGATCCCAGGTACTTTATTGCCGCCTGCGAGAAAGATTGGAAGACCAAAGGGGTCATACTGGTAACACTGGACGACGACGAGCTTGGTTGCAACGTCGACTCATTTTGTATCAAGGCGGCTGATGCTGGATTGAGTATTGTGAATCTGCAAATTGGGAATTCTTCCTGGGAAGAGGAAAAAGATAACTATGGGCTTCATACTGATGATGGAGATAAAGACGAAGATGACAACAACGAGGACGATAACAATGACGACGATGACGACGATGATGGACCACCAAGGCCAAGGAAAAACGTTCCCCTAGGTTACTACGTTCCCATTTACATCCATTCGAGTCTATCTGAAGATGAGATCGTTGCCGACCTGGAACCGGCATTCAAATACAAGTCGCCTGAAGATTATGCTTGCCGCATCCAAGCCAAGCTTAACCCTGCATCCTCCACCTCAGGCCCAGCATCAACCCAAAACCTCATCCAGCAATCTGTTACCCTGCACCCCGTGCGCTGTGCAAAGAACCAATATCTACACAAAAATCACATCCTTCTCGTCGATACAGCAGACCCTAATGAGAATGGCATGCTAATGATCAAACTACCGTCGTGGGATGCGAGTCACTCAGGGCAGACCGAAAAGGTAGATTTACGTCGTATCGGGGAGGAAATAGCCCTCGCTACTACCCAGTACATCCGCATCCCATATTCTTGCTACGAAGGCCTGCAGACGCGTTTTCTAATCTTGTCAAATGGCGATGCTGATTGGCCTTCGGAAGAGGTGCGCACCCAACCCGTCTTCGTCGTCTTCCAGTATAACACGCACCACAAGGAGCTCGGTTTTGGCGCTGATTCAATCGATTCTGACGCTGCAAAACGGAAGCCTGGGGAGGAACGACTGATATATGCACACGAAGTGGTTGAGTACTCTGAAGACAGTATCAATCTGGTTAAATGGAACTACAATGAGGCCGTGAAACGATTTCCTTCGGTTTGTCGAGAGAAGCGTTTCGTTGAGGGCTTGGACACTACTTATTTTATCTGCGTGGATGGAGACGACGTGGCGACGACGGGGGTATTACTGGTACGAAGAATATGGGACGGGAATCTGTGGGGCCGGACACGGGATGAGTTACTCAGTTTGCCCGTCGATGGCGTGAAGGACGTAAGAGTCCCGATTAAGGAAGCACTTGCTCTCTTGGAAAGGGGGCGGAAAGGCGAGATTAATGACATGAGCGAGAACTTTAGGGATTTCTTCTCATAGACGCTTACTTCTGTTACCAGTATATCACGAAGTCTGGATATGCGTCACACATAAGAGGGTCTCGAAGGGTGGGTGGTTTGTATTATTGGGCTCCCTCCTTGCGTATGAAGTCATTGATACTCAAGCCATCTATTAAGAAATAGAGCTTCCCCTTTCTCTATAGTGGTTTTACTCCTAGTTAACACTAAGTATATACCTCTAGGGCCAACCAAGTACCGAACCTCTTGAGACCCGGGTTACCGGATAACCCTTGCAACAAGGCCAGCACGGCTACCGGTATGCCATGAAGGCTCGACGATTCCGGATATGACCGAGGTCAACTCGTCCACCAGAGATCTGGCCAATACCATTGGGCTGATAACTCTAGATTCATTTGACCGTGCAGCAGGACGCAGGGATGAAGATTTCACTAGTAGACAGACAGACAGACAGCCGGGCATGCAATTTGATTTGGAATTACCGATCCAGCCACGCAGAACATCCCGAACTTCGTAAAGTACATGCGAATGGATATATAAGATCAAGATTGACGGGCTATAATTGGTAAGATAGGAGTTTTGAGGACCCTGGGATTGGAGGGTTGTATGTGATTCGTGGAGCACGGTAGTATCCGCCACCGCCTAAATCTATTAATATAGGAGCAATCCGAGATTAAACAACTAGGATAGCACACGGCGGCATATGAAAGGAGCAATGTCAGGACCGTTTATTTAGTAGCCATAGCCCTGGCTATTACACGAAGTGTCGCGGTCTTTCTACTACAACGTTTTGATTCTCATAGACGGCAACAGTCAACTCGCCCAAGATGCAGTGGAAGACCCTCGCCCTTGCGCTCCTCGTCGAGCATGGCTCCAGCCAGATGCTGGAGATGCTACGTTTCAGCTGCTCGCAGCTTGTCATCGACCGTTTGGACCCTCTGGTTTCTCCCGGTTCTATCCCGTCACCACATCTTCACCAGATCGTCGGAGGCAACTCCTTCAACGCTACCATGGAACCAATAGAGCATGATCTCCCCTCGTCCTCAACTTGCACCAGTTGTACCTTCTCGGAGGATTTTTCTAACTACTGGACCGCTGTTCTGTTTTTCAAAGCCCGCAACGGAACGTACAAACGCGTGCCGCAGTTTGTTAGTGAAGGCCTCCGAGCTGATGGCGGTATCACGGTTTACTATATCCCATCGACCAACACACGCGAAAAGGTGACCGCCTTTAAGCCTGGCTTCCGCATGCTCATCGGAGATGCCGCGCTGCGATCCCCGGCGAAGCACGCAAGGTATGCCACCGTTGCATGCCGGCAAAGGGGATAACAGCAACGTCAACTGCGGCGCACCGGACACCCAAGAATTGCCCACAGGTTTCTGTGATGGAGGGGTTAGAATTCCCATCCGCGCTTTATTCTTGTCGGGTTTGCACTAATACGTTATGGTAGATCCGAAGTGTTATAACGTTTCCAACGTGTTGGGGTACGGTTCCTTTTCATCAACGCCTTACCCACCTGTCTTAGTTCATTATAAAATAGGGACATATTGCTTACTTCTTATCCAGATGGGAAGAACTTGGATAGCCCGGACCACAAGAGCCATGTTGCTTATCCCAGCGCGGGATCTGGTGATGTGGGTGTTGGTGCATCTGGTAGCTGCCCAGAAAGCCACCCCGTCAAGATACCACAGGTGATGTACGAAGTCATGTGGGATGTAAGTGACCCTATTTCTCTTCGGACTTTCCACCTAAAAACTCGATTTTCCCACGTGGGGAGGACGAAAAGTGGCCGACAATGCGCCCAATCTTACTTCAACAAAGAGATTAAGATATAAAACGATTTCTAACTTTATAAACACTACAGACCAGACCCTTCAATGACAAGAACTTATGGCCCGAGGACGGCTCGCAGCCCTTCGTATGGAGTACCAGCGACAAGTGAGTCTCGCTAGCAGTATTCACACTTGAGAAATAACTCTAATGATGACGTATAGGGACGGATACTCACAGCACGGAGACTACGTGTTCGGCTGGAAAGACGATTCTCTACAACGCGCTATGGATTCGCGATGCAATGGTGCCGTCTGCAACCAACTAAAGACACAGTCTTCGGAGGAAGCGATGAAGTGCACCAAGCCGCGTGTCGTCGAAGAGGATATCGACGGATGTAAGTGGAATTTCATCACCTTCCGTATTATGGGACCTTGGTTTGCTTAATATAGCTAATCTCTTAACAGGGTTAACTGAAATTCCGGGCATGTCAATGTAATTTGGTTCTCTCGGGACTATGTCAGCGCTATCAACCAATGTCATGTCACATATATAAAAAGTAATGACACCATATGTGCTATCACATGGCTGATACTTATTGAAATAGAGGATAAAACGAGGCTATTTTGACTTAGTTTCTAACGACCCGGCCAGTAACGATGTCCCCTGGGATGGAGGTCTTATAAACATATTAAACTTCATATCTTCAATCAACTGTCCACTTTCCTTCTTGAAGCTCTTAAACACCGTTCTGACCGCTTTTGATAGTCGTATGGTATTGTCACCAAGGAATTTAATATACAGGTAATTGCTTATCTGAATGTTTTATATACCAAAGACTTGGAAGGACCTAGATTCGTCGTACTACCATTTGAATTGCGGGGATGTTGGTGGCTTGCCCCAGCCGCGCCAATTCAACTTTAATTGGCCTTGCCAGGTCAAATATTAATACTTGAGATAGTCTCGAAAAATGCTTGTCGACGTATCACGCATCCAACTAATGCAAGCCACAATTATACTTGGTCACTTACGCCCACTTAAACTAGGGAGGTCAATGGGACCATAAAATGATATGTGTTAAGATGATGTTATTACGAGAGGCAGGTTGCCAATGCTCGCTTCTATACAATTACCCAATCTTGTAAGTTCGGGTTGTCTTCTCTCCGTAAGATGGCAGATATATATCTCTCGAACTGTCTTTTAATATACTTAAGTTGGTAGGATTATTGGGTATAAAGTGTTAGCTTTACAAGTTCTTGCTTCACATTAGTAACTATAATTTATGTTTCATATAGTTGAGAATCTCGACGTTCCCTTAATAGTGCTGGGGTAAAATGAATAGAATCCAACTACTTTGTCCGACTTATACGGAAAGTAGGGTCTGATGACACGGGAAAACTCTCAATGTGCAGCCGGTCTAGGTAAAAAGTAAGCTAGTACCCGTCAGATATACGTATGTCAGAGAGCATCGCTGCGTATGATTTGCCTGTATTGGCTTATATTAGATCACGTACTCATGAAGAAAAAGATGCATATGCGTAAGGCCGTCGAGCTTGCATAGAGCAAAACGAATCAGGATAGACATATTTCAAAGATCAAATAACCAGAGTTTGCTTGATATAAGAAGTTGTTGTACTATGTATGTATGTTATCTCCAACCTTTATGGACATGATTTGATTAGGGAACCAATCAGAATTGTTGGTCATTTAGTCTTATGCACGAAGGTTGCAATCGCGCTTCACCCCGCATAATTTTATAGCGCGGAGACCGGAACCGGTGAGGCACCTGTAAGGCCGAACTGCTACACCCCTCACCCGCATACCTTGCTTAATAACTCTAGGCTTTGACTTTCTCAACTTCCTTTAATCTTTATTTGCCATATGAGTCATAAGATTAGTTCATGATCCTGAACATGAACAAACTATAGATAGGTATGACTCCTACTTTACCTGGGTGAGTACCTTATTATGACAATTATTAAATAAATCCTAAGATTAAATAGGTAATCTTTTGCGAGCGGGTAGGTACCTAGTTGATATATTCAATTCTGCTATCTCGGGAAAGATATCTTAACATTCACCTTTTTTTTTTTTTTTTTTTTTTTTTTTCAACCAATTACCTATCATTACCTAAAAGCTGTATCGATCGAGATACAAGTTGCAGATCATCCGCCTCTCCACGTCGTAACGAATGCATGTTAAACGTTACACGGATGAGATAATTATCCAATTCGCGACTCGAGTCAATACGCCTCTCCATGCCCAGGCCATTTGTACCACAGCGGAGTGATATCATCTGCTACGACGAAATGTTCGGGGTCGGGTAGTGGGTATCACAAACGTAGAAAATGTGTGATGGGCTTGGGCACTTACAAGGGTATCTTGTAATTATCTAAGCATGTCGGGGATATTTTATATCATTATTTCGGAAGTTTGTATGATTTATGAGTGTTAACATAGATGAACAGAGACTTAATTTTTGTTTACCTCTATTAGGTATATCTAATATCTAGACTCAGGTACTTACTCAAATTCCCTAGGATGAATACGAGATACTAGTATTAATAAAATCGATACGATTCAGTAATGTGAAGTGTCTTACAAGGTATCTTAGTTATTAGGATTAAGAACTATATATACCTATGCGGTGAAGATAAGTTGTCTTAGTGTAGACAGCTGCATTCGGAACATGTTTAAGGTGGGATAGTGGATCTCGCTCGCGTGCTAGACGAGACTTCAAGATCACTAACCTTGGTCTAGCTTAGGTCCGTTATCAGGAACGAACCGGTCTAGGCTTACCAAATATCTGTTCTATACTCAATCTTGCCTTGTGAATTGCATAATTGGATCTTGTACATACATGTACATACCTGCCTGCCCTATGTATGTATATGGGTTGCTATTGCTGCTGCAGGTAAGTACCAGAGCGCACCACGCCAGTCACGAATCACCTCCACAATGCCCCACTATGTAAGAAAGGATACATTAGCTCTAGCACTAAGCTACCTAGCTCCTGTACGTTTTATAGGTATCGTCTAGCAATCAGAGCATATTCTAAATCCTTTTATGCTATCTTCCGCTCCACCCCCCAAAAAGTTTCCCAATTCGCATGCAGCCATCTTCTTTTGCTTTCGCCTCTTCCAACTTCCTCTCTCTTCGCGACAAACCAAAGAGCGTGTTCGCCAGTCTCGTCCATAGTTACGTATTCGTTGCGAGTAGCTGTGTCGACTATTCTCTTCATCATAAGCCAATTGATAGTAGAAGCCGATAATAATAACCATATCAACCTGGTGATCTCATCCAAGTTGTTTACCACTTTCTCCAGTGGGGCCGGGGAGGCATAGAGGAAAACATGAGCTTTGCCTCTTGTGCATGGCCGATATGGCGGACTGATGACTTTACAACATGTTTTCAATCCGAGTTAGTCTTCCCTTTCCATATGCTTGTGTTCATGTTGGTTGTATATTGCGCCTACTAACGGCTTAAAAGTTATCTTCAGATCCTCTTCCCGCTCATATTAATCTCTCTCTCTCTTCTTCACCTCCTAGTACAGACCATCTACCGCAATGTCAAGTTAAAACGAGCGCACGGCTACGACCAGATACCGGACCATCAAGACCATACTGACTTACCGCCGGAAGAGGAAGACTCCCTGAGCACCGATGACGATGAAGGACTGGCTATCAACACAAACGGCGGTGGCCGTCTTGCCTTGGTCAAGACTACTTCCAGAGGTTCTGTTGTCCAAGCTGATACTCCACCCGCTCAAGATCTTTTGGTGATTATCGAAGAGGTCGCAATATGTGGACTAGTGGCCGTCAATGTTATAGCTCTCGTTACTGATTCCTTCAATGGCCGCGGGAAATTGGCCGCCACCGTGGGGTTGATCACTTGGGTTTATGTTCTGGTCCTCGCGACGCTCCGGTTGTTTCTGGGAAACACCAAGTGGCGAGTCCCACGACTGTGGAATCATACCGCTTTTATATACGGATTCCAATGGCTCTTTACTCTCGTCATATTCCGCTCCGTCCTAATTCATGCCAGCTCTAAACTTGTGCAGGTCCTCATTATTGTCGAGTTTTGCCTAACGACTCTGCTGTTTGGGTTGGCTTTGAACACTAGAAAGGGTAATAAGACGGTTGTTATGGAGTGGGAAGGAAATCTCGAGCCATCGCGCGAACCTCTGGCTTCTGTACTATCCCTGGTGACTTTTTCTTGGATCGACCCGATGCTATGGCAAGGTTATAAAGAGCCTCTCGAGATTAAAAACGTATGGAACCTCTTACCACGCGATAAAGCTGCTACGGTCCTTTCCAACTATCGCCAAGTCAAGAAGACGACTTCACTCGCCTTACACTTACTCAGGTATTTTAAAGGTCTTGTTCTTCTTCAGTGTGCCTGGGCTACACTGGGTGGAATCCTTACTTTTGCTCCGACTCTCCTTCTGAAGGCCATCCTCGAGTACGTAGAACTGCCAACAATCGCCCCGAGGAACGTTCTTTGGCTTTATGTTATCCTACTACCCCTATCAGACCTTGTCCGCTCCGTCGCCGATAATCAAGCATTGTGGATTGGCCGAAAGATCTGCATCCGAATCCGTGCTATCATTATTGGAGAGATCTATGCTAAGGCCCTTCGGCGCAAGGCGGCAAGTGGCAAAGATGCTGTCCTCGGTGGTAGTGACGCGAATGATACCAAGGAGACGAGGCTAGAGAAAATAAAGCGGTTCTTGAGGTTAAGCAGAAAGTCAGATAAAAGACCAATGCTCAAAATGGTGACGTCGCTAAGAAAGACGCATCTAAGGACACAGATGAGCAAGCAAATCTGGGCACCATCATCAATCTCATGTCAGTTGACAGTTTCAAGATTTCCGAATGCACTTCCTACCTGCACTTCTTGCTAGCCTCTGCCCCCTCACAACTCATCGTATCGGTTGCTCTACTTTACCAGGTCATGGGTTTGAGTGCAATCCCCGGTCTTGTTGTTATGGTGTTCCTCTTGCCCATCAATATCTTGTTAGCCAAAGGCTTCAATTTGACCCAACGTAAGATTATGGCTGCGACGGATAAGCGAATACATACCACCAACGAAATCCTTCAGAATATTCGGATTATCAAATACTTCGCCTGGGAGAAGCGGTTCAGTGACATTGTCGATGAGAAGCGACGTAACGAGCTGAGAGCCTTGAGAAACCGTTATATGATCTGGGCACTTGCTGTTGCTATCTGGAATACAGTGCCGGTTCTCATAACATTTTTCTCCTTTTTAGTCTATACTAAAGTCGAGCGGAAACCCTTGTATCCGTCTATTGCATTTACCGCAATATCTCTCTTCATGCTCCTAAGAGTACCTCTAGACCAGCTTGGAGACATGATTGCTCATGTCCAAGAGGCGAAGGTTTCAGTTGATCGAGTCGACGAATTTCTGAACGAGGATGAGACGGACAAATATAAGCAGCTGGGGCCAGACAATGTAGACGAGAACGGCAACAAAGTCATTGGCTTTCGAAACGCAACATTTATATGGGGTGGCAAAGACGCAGTCGCCTCAGATGGTTCAATGGCATTCCGTCTTATCGATATCAATATTGATTTTAGAATTGGCAAGCTCAACATCATCGCTGGCCCTACAGGATCTGGGAAGACGTCAATGCTCATGGCTCTTCTCGGCGAAATGACTTTAACAAAGGGAAATATTTATCTCCCTGGAGGCCGCAGTCGCGAGGACGTTCGGCCGGACCCAGCGACAGGTTTGACTGAAACTTGTGCTTACGTTGCTCAGACCGCTTGGTTAGTGAATGCGAACATTAAAGAGAACATCCTATTTTCAGCTCCGTACGACGAGAAGCGATACAAAGACGTCTTGGTGGCCTGCGCTCTGGAGCGAGACCTTGAAATCCTAGATAACGGCGACGAGACTTTAGTTGGGGAAAACGGCATCACGCTCTCTGGAGGTCAAAAACAACGCATCTCTCTAGCCCGTGCTGTATATTCGAATTCGCGACATATCCTCCTTGATGATTGTCTAAGCGCCGTCGACTCGCATACTGCCAAATGGATTTTCACCAAGTGTATTAAAGGCGAGCTAATGAAGGATCGCACCTGTATCCTCGTCACGCATAACACCACTCTATGTGCGCCCCAATCTGAGTATGTTGTCCTACTCGACAACGGTAGAGTAGATGCCCAAGGAACAGCGGAGGAGGTCATTGCCTCTGGAAAGCTCGGCGAAGAAATCCGGAATAAATCCCGCCCAGGCTCTTCTGATGCCTCACGTGTCCCTTCCAGGGTACCATCGAGTGTGGGCGATGAGAGTGACCAGACTCTCATTGACCACGGCGGAAACGGAACAGCCAACGCGAATCCTAACGACAGGCAAGACAAATCGCAACGAAATGCTATGCAGGAGACTAAGGCTACAGGCGCTGTCAAGTGGTCAGTTATCAGCCTCTATCTCCGAGCAATGGGTACTTGGTGGTTCTGGGCTATAGCTGTCGTGGTGTTCGGTAGCCAACAGCTGAGTGGTGTCGCCTCAAACCTATGGATCAAAGAATGGGCCAACCAGTATACCGCAAGCCTCGGAACCGTGTCCTTGTCTGGAATACAGCCCAGCATGTCCCCGCCTTATTCTTCTGGTCCTTTCCCATTGCCGGCTTATTTCGCGTCCGCTACCAGTTTTGTTAAGAATGCATCCTTTATCACGCCCGCAAGTTATTCGCCCGGTGATGTACCGGAAGTTAATGTTGACTATTATCTCGGCGTACTCGCATTAATCGGTATCGCGGGCGCCATCCTAGCATTAATCCGCGACATCTGGCTCTTTTTCGGATCGCTTACCGCTTCCTGGAAGCTTCACAACAGGCTTATGTCCGCCGTGTCTAGAGCAAAGTTCAAGTTCTTCGACGTGACGCCACTGGGCCAGCTGATGAATAGATTTAGTAAGGATCTCGAGGCCATCGACCAAGAGGTTGCTCCTGTTGCTATTGGTGTAATGACATGCGCAGTTGCTATCCTCATTACCGTAGTACTAATAGCAGCTATCACCCCTGGATTTTTGGTTGCTGGTGTATTTATTACTGGTCTGTATGTCTTAGTTGGTATGTTCTATCTTCGAGCATCTAGGGATCTCAAGAGGCTCGAGTCAGTGAATCGAAGCCCTCTGTTTCAGCAATTCGGCGAGACGCTCTCTGGCGTCACTACCATTCGTGCCTATGGCGATGAACGACGGTTTATTCGGGAGAACCTGACCAGGATTAATACACAGTCTCGTCCGTTTATATACCTTTGGGCCGCTAATAGATGGCTGGCGATTCGGACGGACCTGTTAGGTGACTTCGTATCATTCTTTGCTGGTGTTTTTGTCATCCTCAACTTAGGGAAGATTGATGCCGGCTCCGCTGGTGTATCTTTGAGCTATGCTATTGGGTTCTCTGAGAATATTCTTTGGCTCGTGCGACTCTATGCCGCGAATGAGCAGAACATGAATTCAGTCGAGCGTGTTAAAGAATACCTCGATGTGGAACAGGAGGCTGATTTGATTATCGAGAAGAATCGCCCTCCTCAGAGCTGGCCCGCGCACGGAGCAGTTGAATTCATTGGATATTCTACCAGGTACCGCAAAGAGCTTGACCCGGTGTTGAAGAACGTTACCTTTAAGATCAACCCCCGAGAAAAGGTTGGCATTGTGGGAAGAACCGGCGCTGGGAAGAGTTCTCTAACCCTGGCGATTTTCCGTGCTCTCGAAGCAGAGAGCGGCAAAATACTTATCGACGATATTGATATTAGTATGATTGGCCTACAGGATCTCCGAGAAGCTGTTACCATTGTGCCCCAAGACCCGACTCTTTTCACCGGTACCATCCGAACCAATCTTGATCCTTTTGACCTTTATACCGATGAAGAAATTTTTGCGGCTCTCAGGAAAGTTCAGCTTATTGGGCCGGATGAACCTGCCTCATCGTTGGTACAGGTCGATGGAGCCCAAGAATCACAAGCTTTGATTGTCCCGTCTTCACCAACCACATCAAATAAGAACATATTCCTGGATTTATCTTCCTCAGTTGCGGAGTCCGGTACGAATTTGTCCCAGGGACAGAGGCAGCTGCTGTGCCTCGCTCGCGCCATGCTGAAGAATCCAAAGGTACTAGTGATGGACGAGGCTACAGCGTCGATCGACTACGCTACAGACTCCAAGATTCAAGAGACAATTCATGACTTGAATACCACCATTATCACAATTGCGCACCGTCTCGCTACCATTGTTGATTATGACAAGGTGTTAGTGCTAGACCACGGTGTCGTCGTGGAATATGGCCACCCTCACGAGCTCTTACAGAATGAGAGCGGAAACTTCAGGAGCATGTGCGAGATGAGCGGAGATATGGATACGCTAGCCAAGGCGGCAAAGAAGGCCTGGAACGATAAGAAACTTGTGGATGACGAGTAGGAAAAGGTCCGCACATATACATACCAGCCCAGAACGAGGATGTCTGGGGGCAGCTGAGGTTCCTACTACTAGGATACACCGTTTATACGGTGACGTGCGTAACTTCCCAGGTCACACTTGGTGTTGGCGTTTACAGTTAGCAGGCTGCATCACAGCGCAGTTCTGCAGTTGGGGCGTGGCGCGTCTGTATATACCTGATTAGAGACCGCCAGCGCTGCATGCATTGTCTATACGAATTGAGAATCGTTTTGGAATGTATGTACGTCTACTGTGATTTCATCGTTTACTCTTGTTATCGCTGCATAATTTTTAGTATAGATTGTATATGTATTTGATATAACCGCTGAATATATAATGACCAAACTTAACCTACCTATCGTCATATTAAATCTGCCCGTATGAACTTATATATCTCTTACATGGCCTAGAGACTTGCCTCGTAAACGTTGTATTAAGCTTCCGGAGTGAGACATGCAGAGAAGTGTCTCATAGCTATACCTCAAGAGTAGAATTTGAGGGAGCCCGATGAGTTTAGGTAGGGCTATTCATCTGGAACCTACGACTAGGGGGGGCATGGGCTTATAATGGTAAAATCACGATTGCATTAAGATTTTGTGTTCACTTATTACCTTGCTTGTCAAGAAACTGATTGGAAAAATATTTCATAGCAATTGGACGCACAACGAAAACCGACATCTCTATTCACATGCGACAAATATGTAGATGCTCATTTGGGTAGCTAAGCCAAGCTCATGCATGATAGCGTTATATTTCATCACATATCAAGCAAGCAGCATTGCAGAACCTCATTCGCGCCAGTCCGATTCATGTACACGTATTTGGTAGGCAAGTGATCATTATACAATACATAATGAATGTCCCTGTAGGCCATCTATGACCTCCCTAGGTACACTCTATGTTTTTGCTATTTTTATTCCGTTTTTGTTCTTGCCGTAGCTCAATGAATACACCTTTTTTCCTTTCCAACCCTCGCAATGACGAATGGAAAACCTCTACCCTTCCCCTTATCCTAATACGTACCACATGATGCCTACTTAAAGGCAGTAAATGGCCTTAGTAAAGGGTCTCGTAGGCCACGAAGATCTACTCAGAGGCCTTGGCCTTAGATTTGCTGCTGGCACCGCTCTTGACACGGCGCGCAGCGGGGCGGTTCAGGTGGTCAGACGGGATCCAGCTCTCATCGTAGCCCTTGTCAGTGCCGGTCGCAGAACCTTCGCCTCCAGAAAGGGGTTCCTTCTCAGCAACGGGGACGGTAGCACGGGCCTTCTTGCTTGGCTTGCTGCTAGGGGTGCGCTTGGCCTGAGGAAAGAGAGCCTCGACGTAGGTCTTGTATACGAAGTAGCACGTGCCACCGAAGGCAGCAGTGAGGAAAGCGTACAGGAAGATACTGTAGTAGCGATATTAGTGATTTTTAGTCACATGTAGAGTGAGAGGAAGATGTAAAGTAAAGGAGCAAGCTGAAGAATGGAACTCACATCTGAGGATCGAAGATGCTGGTAGGGGCCTCAACGATGCTGACGGTCTGGTCGTACACAGCAACCTGGAAGATTTGGTTGGCTGAGTTGCTGACAACGGCAACAAGCTGCAGGCGCACGTCCTGGGGTAGCATGTCGAGTACGAAGGAGTAGGGAAGCGACTGCTTCTCGCCAGCGGGGATAGTGGCCTCGTAACGGACGGTGGTCAAGTTGCGCACAACAGAAGCCATGGGATTATCTTGAGGAGTTAGAGCCTTGTTGTTAAGGAGCTGACCGCCTACAAAGGCAACCACAATGGGCTCATCTTCGTTGTTGGTCACGTCGATCACAGCCTTAGTAGGGCGGCCGTTGACAAGCTTCACCCCAAAGATATCATCGGCCTCGGGGAAGGTGGCGGCAACTTCGGCCTTTAATTGAACCTCAGGAGGGCTACCGGCATTGTCGGAAAGAGGCTGTTAAAATAAGTGATGTTAGAAGCTATGCTTTCATAAATTGATGCAGTAAAAAGGTCATCATTGAACTTACAGAGTCAGCATCTGCCTCGGCAGCAGCAGCGAACACAGAGACAACGCGGAGGGCCAGAGCGGCGAGGACAGAATAACGGAGAGCCACCATTTTGGGCAAGAAGACGAGAGAGGTAAGGATGTAACCACAAGTGTCGGGAAGAAGAAGGGAACAAAGTTGTTGGAGAAAAAAAGGAAAGAAGCTTGAAGAAAGTTGCGGAGGAGCTTCAATTCATCAATTAGAAATCGGAAATCGGAGGAAGGCGTAGCTGCGCAACAGGGAAAATTGATTGTGTGCAATCTGGTCAAATGCAATTGCATTGAACGATGGGTCCCTGAATTTGGGTTCTGACCAATGACGCGACGTTGCGTCAGGAAGGTCCTTCCTAGGACCTAGGTACCTACCCCTGCTCCTTCGATACGTACTGAAGAATACTTGTCAAATGTAACCAGGTGGCTGATGCCCCAAATTCTGGGGACAAGGTTGACGTGACTGGAACTTCACTCATCGCGATTACTCTTTGTAACAACGCTATGAATTTTAGAGTTTGACTGGTACTTCGGTATATAGGTAGGTACACTTAAAACTTGAAATTTGAGTACCAAGGTAGGTTCAAAGATAAAGCACTCTTTAAATACACATCCGTATTTTTATACACCAACTGCCAGTCCCATAAGGTCTCCTTAACAAACATTTATAATGCTATTTATTATATTATTTATAAGAAGGTATAGCAAATAGCAGGTATAGCAAATAGCAGGTATAGCAAATAGCAAATAGGAGTTTTGAAAGGCAATCAATCCCCTTTTATTGTTATACACCTCTATGTATGTATAACCACATGTATGTTAGATGCTCTGAAGCAACAGCTATATACAATCTTATTTAATCCAGCTTGCTACACATTTCATAATCTGCATTATATACTTATATCCAAGTCCCCTATACCCAATCCTCCCACCTCAACCCATCTCTCAAACCCTCCCACGTCGGGCCCTCAGCATCAGGTAAGAAGCCATTGGCGCAATATTCGTACTTAACATGAGTAGTACTAGCCTGCGCCTCATATAACGCATCGTATTTTATCTCCAGCGCGTCTGCGAGTGTCTGCACGCCGCCCTCAGGATGCAGCTCCGCCCACGGCCGCTGACAGGTTATCCCTGCGCAAGTCTTAAGGACTAGTAAAAGGGCGTCGAGACGTGCGGCTACTTTATATACAGGAAACCCAGCTGCTGTGGCGGTTGAGGGGATAGCAGATCCTGGGGAAGGAAGAAGGTTATGGAGTTGGCCTGGGTCGTCCTACATAGAGTCAGTTTAACAATAGCTTCGATAGAGCAAAGGGGCTACGTACGTATAGATCATATAACTCGTGCTCATTATTACACCAGACAGAGTAATACAAGTTGTACCCAGGCCCCGAGATGCGAACAGCCTTATACGTATTGTGCTCGCGGGGGTTTCCTGAATGAGAAGGCAACGTCAGATCGAATTCCTCAAATCTCCAACTGGGAGCTTAAGAAAAAGGTGCTTTTCCACTTACGATTATGAATCCCCTCTCCCATCGCCATCCCCCAATACTCAATACCGGCATGTTCCCTTCTCTCTCCTCTCCCCTTAACCTCATCGATCCTCTTTCTCGTCACCGGGATCGCCGCGCCATCGAAATCATCTCTCTGCTCAATCCCCAATAAATCAAAAAACGTCGGCGCTAGATCTGCATGTGTGGTAACCAACCACTCAGTCGTATAGTTAGCCGCAACGCCCGGCCCCCGTATGATCAGGGGCACGTTCACGTCCTCTTCGTACCCGCAACTCTTGCCCGGCTGCAGCCGGTGCTGGCCGATGTGGTATCCGTTATCGCTGCTGTAGACGAAATAAGTGTTATCGAGGATGTTGTGTGCCTCGAGACGCCGGTATAGTCCATCTACGAGCTCGTCCACGGCTTGGAGAGAGCGTAGGCGCTGTCGGTAGAAGTGGTCGTTGTACTCTACGTTGGTGTTGTTCTGTTTCGGTAGCTGGGAAATCCAGTTTGCGCCAGAAGGCTACGTGGATGTGAGCGCACGTTTTTAAGAGTAGGAAAGTCATATTCAGAAGTTAAGGGGCTCTCAAATGATACCGACTAAGTTGTACGTACCTTGTCCGGATTGAAATTAGCGGTCCGAGGCACCTTTTCATCCTTAAAAAGGTGTTTATGCCGTTCGGCAGGCACAGGTTCGGTGAATTCGAAAGGTAGATTATCGAGATCGCGGTGACCATCCGAAGCCGAATCTTTCATAACAACATTGGCATGAGGGGCTATAGGCGCGGCAACGAGAAAGAACGGCTTTCCGGCGTCAACAGCTTCATCCAGCAGTCCGTACGCCTTCTCCGCTAGTACATCAGTGCTATACTGCCCTTCATAACTACGCGGCTCTTCCCCGTTCCGCTGGAACGTGCTGTTCAGATAGTTATATGTGTAAGGATCCAGTAAGAAATCCTAAGTTTATATTAGCTGTAAAACTTAACTCCTCAATAAGATGGGTGGAGATACCGAGCCCGTAAACCCCCGGAGCTGGTGAGTTGTAGTTTTCCACCGTATGCACATTGAACAACTTCCCCGTATAATACACATTATACCCAGCTTCCTGCAGCCAGACCGGGAAGTAGTTATCATTAAACCCCTGCGATACGAACTTAGGATATCCGCCATATGGCGGCCTTACATCCGTAACATTCGTATTATGCGCAAACTTTCCCGTCCACAATGTGACTCTCGAGGGACAGCATACGGCTGTCGTCGCGTAGTGGCTGCTAAAGCGCGTTCCCTGTTCCAACAGATGCTTTTTGACCCATGGCATATAATCCAGTGACGATAAGTGTACGTCTTGATCATCTGTCAGGACAAACACGACATTAGGCTGTCGTCGTTGTGGTTGGGATTCGGGCTCGTTATTGAGACTGAATGGAACCTGATCTGGCTCCGAGTTTGGCGTAGCTCCAACCAAGCCGGAGCTGGTGGCATATAGCAAAGCGGTTAGAGGCGCGGTGCGCATTTTCTGGTTTTGTATATAAGTTCAAGCCTTCTTTTCCGTCCGGTAAGAGTTCATTTCAAGAACATAATCTTCATCTAAGATTGAGATTGCTAGACTATATCACCTAGTTTAGCTGGCTGAGTTGTATTTTATATATTATAGAGAACGCACCCGAGGAAGTACTGTAGCTATGATGCTAGTTTAGGTAATGGAGTACTTATCTCCAATGATCGCATTGCAGGGGTAGGATTGCGTGCTTGGGAATAGTGGCATGGAGAGCTCAGTTAATCGGACATATTCAAAGTAAAAAAATGGGTATATGTAATGGAATGTGGTTCTAACCTATGCCTATTCTAGGTACTACTGCTAGAATTTGAAATAAGACTAAGCTGTATGTCTGGAGCATACTAACCATCGACATCGACCATAGCTTGTATCAGGCATCAGGTAACAGGCAGCTATTCTCATCACAACATTATATAGATAAACAATTCTCTCATTAGCCATTACAACAATCTCATACACCTTGGTTCTTTCCTGTGGCCGAAACTCTCTCAACCAAGGAACAGAGCACAGAGCTTTTCCTATCCACATAAAACGCCTCGCTCGCCCAATCCAGCCTATGCTTGATCCAATAGTAGAAAGGGTATTTATAGTACTGTCTAAAGACAATGTCCAATATAAAACCTTTCACTTTAGGTTAGATCCCAGCTGTCAAGTAGATCAGCACCACTGCCACTGCCTCCAAGGCCGCTAAACATGTCGTCGCTTGATCCGAAATCGATTCCTCCATGGTGGCCCACGTCTCCCGGGCCACCGAGATGACCCATATCGTTACCGCCGCTTCCAAGATCCAGATTCATGCTTCCGTCATTTGCTCCCAGACCCTCATTCTGGGCTGCGGCGGCTAAAGCATCTCCGAGAGCGTGTGCGTTCTCGCCCAGCCCTAAATTAGCCAGCTCGCCTTGAAGCATCGACTCAGTGGGTGGAGGTATGAGCATTTGGGCTTCAACTTTGCGGTACAACCGAACAATGATTTCAGCCATAGCCGGATCTGACTTTTGAATAATTTTGCAATCTTCTGCCTCCGCTTTTAAGGCGGCTTGAAGGGAAATTCGTAGTTGCGGGGGCACATAGGGTCTATTTGCGGAGTCTAGATGAAGCACCGCTTCTGTCGGTGGCGGTAAATTGGTCACATCCGGAGCGCATACCAGAGCGGTGGCGATATCATGGGCAATGCTTCCGTTCCCGGCTTCAGTCTGCGCCTTAACTTCCTCTAGGACAATGCATAGGAATCGCTTTGCGCCAAGCATCTTCAAAGCAGTTAAAATTTGACGATGCGTGTATGAAGTTGGCATCACATTCAGACCTGGATGGACACTCCACGATACGAAGCTTTGCACTAAATGTCGGACAAGCGCGGCCAGTCCCCCGTTCGCTGTACTACACCATGCCTCGAGCTCGTTGTTAGCGGCACTGGCAGTTCGCCGCGAAAGGCGGATATTTTCCCTCATCGCTTTGAGAAGAGGCTCAATCGCCTGGTTTTTGGGATCCCACCGTTGACATGATCTCAGCGAATAATCCAGCGGTATCGCGATAATGTTCACAACAGAAGATAGCATCGTTTGGGCCTCAGTTGAGCCTTGTTTAGTTAAGAGGATCAGCTGCAAGATTCTAATAACTGCTTTGTGTTCCTGGCCTTGGCTGAGCTCTACCCAGAGCAGATTGGACATATATAGGATTGCTGGCACCAGGGACGGGAGTAGGAACGTATTCACTAGGTCTAGGCCCAAATTAGCATGCCGCATAGGGGAGCCTTTTACTGTAGGACTTACATTCGACGCCCGTTTTAAGGCTTTCTTCGTCAAGGCGGTTCGTGCAATACGCAAGAACAATATGGTGGAATAATGTTGGAACAAGTAGATAAAAATCCTGCGGGGGACACGAAGATAGTAGTTCATCTGCCAGCCCGCCTGATTCGGTATCAAAAAGGCCGCGGATCCAGCTATCCAAATGACCGTTCTCTCGATCTGTTAAGTCGTCCAGCGGCCTGTTGAGTTGATGCACAGTGAGTAATTTAGCCACGAACGAGTCTGGCCGAATACCAAGGTCCATGGTAGAGAGGTTATAACGATGGACTAATGCCAATACCAAAAGGAGTACAGATCCGAACTCCTCGTAAACAGGTTGGTATTCCCCTTGATCCTCTTCGTAGCGCCAGTGGTTATCTAATAACTCGCAGAGAGGATGTAACATGGTAATCGGTTTGCAGAAAAGGAGCATTACATCCAGTAGCAATGGCTTCTTAGCCAGTTGGCTACAGAGAAGTTTCAACGTCATAGTTTCTTTGTTATTGCAAAGACGACCAATAACCTAGCGTTTGTCTGTTAACACTTAGATCATCATATGTTGACGACTTGGCTGCTTACCTCTGCGAGAGCCTGGCAGACTGCTCCGACATTACCGTCCATATTATCTAGTTCGCCGATCAGTCGTAGAACCCTCTCAGGGTCACCCATGCATTCCTCGACTAATTGCTCCTTAACGTATCGACCCGCCTGTGGTAAAGTCTGGTACGTAATTTCACCGAGTAAACCTTCGATACTTGATTCCGGTATTAATCCATGGAGACAGCAAGCGAAACAGAAATCCTGGCGGACGCTATCGGTAAAGGTATTGCTGTTATGTGTATCATCAAACATAGCAGATAGGGTTGGGAAAGCATTGGTGTCAACATGACTAAGCGCCTCAGTGATGCAGAATTGAGCTGATAATGGGGGATACATGGATGTCGCTAGAGTAGCTAAAAGTAAGGGTAATTTATTTATCAAGTAGGATCGAAGGAGATAGCTCGCTTGTTGTCCTTCATTCCGAAAGACTGCGTTAGCAAGGACATCGAAAGAAGCCAGTATTAGATCGATGGTGGTGGATTGGATATCTCCCTACTTCAAGTCAGCATATTTCATGAATAGAGCGTCGAGTGTGACACATACTTGGTACCTATTATGTAGGTAGTTGAAGAGAACCGCATCATCTATCAGGGGCCTTCCAACCAGCTAAGTAGAATTAGTCTCTTACTCCGTCAGAGTGCTATTCAGGTTCTTACTGAAGCATTTAAGTATATATATAAACCAGCTCGCGAGTTGACATTTGGCAGTTCAGGCACGACGAAATTGTCAAGAGCCATTGTCGACTCAATATCATCAAAACCAGGATGAGTGATGTCCTTTTTCTTATCAGCCGGCTCGAAAGAGGCCAGTGTCTCAGTGCGAAATAACTCGAGCCGACTAGCGATTTGCGACGCACTCTGGAGAATGGACGGAATAAAGCTTGCCAGGCTTTCGGACAGAGCCCGCCGAGCATCTATATACTGTTAGTCTAATCAAATTCACGTTAGAGACGGGAGATGCAAGGTGCAAACACGAACGTTTTGCAAAAGGGCGGCTAAGAGCATTCAAAAATGTTTGGCTCTCACAGGTGGCTAGGAGAAGCATAACAAACGCAGCTCTGGCCGCTTCCATTTCGTCCCTGGATTGTGGGCTATGCAGTTGGCTCATAACATCATGTGCAAATGCTGTTGAGGCCGAAGTGAATAATGTCATCCACTGGGCTATCAGTTTGCATATCTGTAGAGCATCTCCAGCGCTTCCGATACCAGACCCCATCGCAACAGCTTTGGTAAGACGGTAAAAGATAACTTCTTCGGCACCATAAGAATTACCCCATCTCAACTGTGACCTATCCTCTGTACTCTCCAGCGAACCATTACCGGCCTTTGAAGCTTGCGCATGAGATGTTGAATATTTATATAAGGCCTTGAGTATAGAAGGCGTATCGATGAGCTTGTACTTGACGAGACCTTGGACATATCGTGGGACGCGCGGGTCGAGGCTTTCGGGATTCGAAGGTTGAGGTTTCAAAAAAATGTCGGCGATAATAGCTGGAGGTACCGGATATCTTGAGTGCATCATAGGGATATATGACTCAAAAGTCTCTACATCCAGACGAGATGAAAGGCACCGGCTGAGGAACTTAGCCCATTCATCTTTCGAATTGACATGATCTTCGTGTACAGGTTTATGTCCTAAGCCGCCCTCCTCCGCCGTTATCATATCCACGTCCATCTCCATTTTTTCAGATCGCGCTTTTAGGTCTTCGTGTAAATGACGTTAATTGTATCATTTGCGGAGACGGGGGAAGACTAATTGATTAATGATGGGGTATCTTTCTTTTATATAGTTACGTATTTTATTAGATACGTATGTTGCTTTGATATGTTTTGAATTGATGAATTGACGAGGCTGAACTTTAGAAAAGGCCGTTGTAACAAATTGACGTCGGTGGTTATCTTAGCGCTGCTACCTTGCCCACTATCGGTAGCGTGCTCCGACTAAGCGATCTAGTCGCTGCTCCAGCCAAGTCCAGCCAAGGCCAGGGGGGCATAAATTAGGGCCAAAACGTGTTAGCTAGGATAGGTATAGGAGCTTGGGCCATGTGAGCTCTACGAAAAACCCGCCTATGAAGATGGCAAAAGGAACCCCCTTACCCTCAAGCTACAACAAACCAAACAAAGCTAAGATTAAAACGCCACATCCAATTATTTTTCAGGAATAAAACCTTCAGAACTTTGAATTCAACTTAATTATTATATCTACCGCCAGTGCATACCTATTATGTCCTACGCAAGACTCAAGATACATGTAGATACCTATAAACCCAATAACTACCTAATTCCTATTTAGTTTGAACCAATCCAGTCTTTTATAGAAAATCGCCCGCGTTTTCCCTTCCATCCTGTGGATAAAGTATAAGGTGCGTAGCGGTACACTTAAGTCAACCCAAAATTCCGAGGGTACTTAATGGAAGCCCTCAGCTTGTTGATCTCTAGTTGTTCATCTCTGGTGCCATGAAATGAAACCCTTACGCCTGATCGCTTCCACCAGAGCAAGCCGCATCCGGTCAACCCCTATATACCGTCTAACCCCTCTAATATCCGAGCATTATGTATCACCGTTGCCCACTATCCTCCTAAGGTATGGCGGAGACTGTCATAGCGATACTTGCTTGGTGTCTTAAGCATCTTCGCTTTTCACGACTGCCATGTCTCTATCGACATCAGGTGACCTGGGTCCGACCATCCAGTCCTGCATTGCTAGCCATTCGCTCCAATTTGCTTCTGCGCTGATGATTTCTTTCTCCGTAACGTTCTGGAGAGGACGCAAGAAGGGGATGGTTTGTTCATCCGGCATGTCGTATTGAGATTTGACCTTCAACCAGCCAGCACTCTTAGCAGCAAAGAGAAAGTTTCTCCGCTCCACTTCATGAAGATGTCCTATCCCAGCAACCCAGTCGTCTCCAAAAAAGCCGTGTAGTACACCGGGAAGATCTAAACCGGTTGCTACCAGCCGCCGTATATACGGTGTTAAAGAGATCGATATCGGTGTACGAGTTGGCATTGGGAGCATTGAGGACGGAGATGGCACGCCCGCCGGTGAACCAGGCAACTGCGAAGAGACAACTGGATGAGGTTGCTTTTGAAAAGGTAATTGTATATTTATAAACGCAGCAACAGCCTGCACCGGCCCGCTGTGTTGGGAGTGATCCAAAAAGTATCGAACACATGACTGAAATTGCGGGTACCACTCCAGAATATCGAACTGTGATTCTTGGAATGGGATAAAGGGACCCGACGGATCTATCCCGGGCGGCATTCCTCGTGATGAGGAAGGCTGCGGAGGTGACCGGGACTGGGATGATTGAAATTGCATTGGAAACCCGGGAGGTCCACCTCCCTGAGGACGAAATGGCATGCCGTTAAAGTTGCGCCGGTAAGTATGCCTTATATACCCAAAACCCGGAGAGGTCGTCTCTATTATAATATCAGAGTATGAGCCCCGGTAGTGTCTTATAACACTTAATTGAGTCTTCGAAAAGTCTAGATATAGTTGCCTAGTGCGTGCGAGTGATATGGAAAGGTAAAATATGTAGTTTATCAAGTAGTAAGAAAGGAAGCGTACCAATCTAAAGCATCGCGGATGCTCCACATCGAATTGACCCGCGGTACGCCAATCAAGAGAGAGGAGGTTAACCGGACGATAGTTTTTTAGACTAAGTTAAGACGGCGGGCCGTTGAAGGTTTTAATACCACTTTGAAGACTCGTAGCTTGTCCTTGCCCTTTTCATCATCTTCGCCTAGACCAGTCCGCTTCGAGTCAAGGGGAAGGGGGAGGCTGTAAGTCACTAAGTACCAAAATACAAATACCAACGGAAATAAAAAAAAATAAGGAAAAAGAAAAAGCAAAATAAAGGATAAAAAGAATAAAATATTATGTGACTAGGTCACAAGAGAAGGTCACAGTAACCGGCCCTCGGCAGCTGGACCATGAAGAACTATACCAGGAGGGCCCGCCACTTGCGGCATGTAAAGCTGGTTCAACGACAGGATCTAGATGTAATCATTGTGGGGGGGCGATCACACTTGTGAGGCTTGGGGCCGTACTGAACAGGGTTGAACTAGTGACAAGAAGGACAAAAAGAGACATAGTCCGAGAATAGGAACATGCCAAAGCTGCAGAAGTATGTATACTATGTACACTCTGACACGTAAGTAGCAAGTTTGTTTATTATACCTTGCAATTGGATTCCGACCTGGCCGATATCTTGTAGGTTTTGATTTTGATAATTCTCATGTCTTCTTTTGATCCACTTCCACTTAGATCACTTAGACCACTTTCGAGGGGGAGCTGCCCATAAGCAGTATAGGGCGGCTCTAAGAGCGATGACGCAAGGAATTGACCTGTCGTCTTACCAATTTTTGGGTTAGATGTGAATTGGGAATTGGGGGTTCTAGTTGGTTGGTGAGAGGAGCTTTAGGCGGAAATCGAATAAAATCGAATAAAATCATAAGAATTAGAACTAGACCCGGCTTACCAGCTTACACGATCGCTCTCTCATCCCAACGCACCCACAAATGCACGGCGAGCGAACAAGGTAAAATAAATGGACGATCTCTAAAGCTCGACGTCAGTTTGAATAATCATAGCAAGGTCCCATAAGGATTCGCGATGCATCTAAGCAGTAGAAATTATGGGACGATGATGACGATGATCTTGATGGAATTGGGTGAAGATGAGGCTGCAAGAGACATGCCATGCATATGTTCGCGCATAGCGGATAAAGGGCCCTGGACCGCCCAACGAGGGGCCTACGAGGGGGTCTGCGAGGCGTTCGCCAAGGGCTTCTCAAGGGGTTCGAAGTTCAAGACCCAGATTTAGAGGGTTGAAAGTCAGGGTCGCTGCCGGAAATGTTATGTAGGTAAGTAAGGCCCTGCCCTGCTTGATCAAAGAAGGGAAGAGATCGGAGAGAGGAACTAAAGCAAAGGGGAACCATTGGATAGAAAGCCTAGACGGTGCAGGAGCGAGTTTGCGGCGACGACGGGGACGGGACTGAAGGTAACGCCGGCCCCACTCCAACGAACGCCACCAGCTAAACATCTGTATAGTAGGTACTTGTGCGAAAGAAACACCCCCTGAACGCCCTATATTCAGGTGGGGGTGTGGGAGTTTACCGCCATGTTTCCTCGTAACAGAGCACCTAATTCGGTATAACATAGTGCACACTTTACCATACTTCTACTACACTAACCTAGCACGCTTCCAATACCAACCTAGTGCCCGCTAATCCTCGTGTGCATAGTATTGTACACTAATACCACTTACACCATTCCCGCATTCCCACACCTATGCTCTTTAGGTACCTTATGTATATTTCCACCTTACCTAGGTGGGTAAATGGTGCATACCTACGTGTAGGCAGGTGCACCTGCAGAGGAAGCTTCTAAACTAAAAAGCTAAGTATGGTACATGTAATGGTAAGGTCATATGCGCGTCTCCAACGACCGAGCCACTTAACATGAAATTTCTCAGCTTCAATTAATTGGTAGCTATATCTTTTGCCATCAAGGCCTCCCAAAGAAGAAAAAAAAAAGAAAAGAAAAAAAAAAGTAATATTCTACTTCTATTATACCTTACCTATTGCGTCATTCTACTTTCTATGCAGAATAGAGAATGCTTTACCCTTCTAACTGCAATGATGGTCCCTACCACACATGTCACTAAGACTCGTTTTACCCAGTCTCTGATCTGGTAATCTGCTTTGCCTTCCGAGAATCTGTGCCGCTCGACACCCGGTGCTAGTCTGAGACAGGGTCGGTTACCTTAATGTGTATCCCATTTCTACTATTAGTGCTGTCTACACACATAACCTTAGGTTTTGTTTTTAATAACTAGTACACCACACAATCTAGCCCCTCGGAGGTAGCCGAATTATCATTTAAATTCTGCTTGAAGATCCGATGAAAGAGTGTCACGCGACAAATACGGAAGACATTAAAGCCCCGGGGAGTACGATATAACACCTCGATAATATGGGCTCCCGAGTTTTTCTAGGAAGTACCTTGGTCTAGATCCCGTATTAGTCGGGAGCTTCAATCGGCTACGGAACGGCTTCAATTACCCCATAAAATTGACTAACAAGGAACTCTTCCCTTAAGAGAAAACCCCCTCAGCCCCTGTAAGGAACTGATATTCTCACCCTCCATGGACCTTTACAGGCCTTCTCGGAAAAGAAATTACAGGACGGCTAACCAGCGATAAACTAATATTATTTTGGCTTCCATCTCAGCTACGCTGGTAGCAATTTGGGGGTGTACTCTGGTCGGTCACGAACACCTTTGAAACAGTACAGATCCGGCGCCGAGGGGCTCAAGTAGGGCACTTGTGCTTCCAGCTTCTTGCAAATACCCTATAAGAAAAGGGGACTTATATTAACTAACTAGCTAAAATCACTAACCAAGTTTATATCATGCCCAGCTCCAGCCTTAACTAACCATTATAGCTCCCTTTAAGAGTACCACTAAAACAACAACTATATAGTGAATCCTCTATTGGTTTACCCAACGATTTGGAACCATGAACACTAAAGCTATCCCACAACTGTGGCGTTGGAATCGGTTTGTGCCCGTAAATAATATCTGTCAGGACCCACCAAGCCACAACGTCCGGAACACAGCATCTCCATCGTCCCGGAACGTTGCAGCACCGAATACCAGGCAGATGGGGCATCGGTGGTACAGCGGCCATGTCGTGTGTCAACAAGAAATAATTCGAGGTAGCTTCCGACTACTGGGTTAAAATCAGCGTGGCCATGGCTTTATCTGATATTTGACGAGTAATATTTTAATCGACTGGCAAATACCTAATGCTCGAATGTTTCCAGCAGAATACACAAGTACAAACTGAACGGATCATCCGCTAATACCATTCGGCCGGATAACCCGTAGTGCTTAAGGCTTAGTTCTTCACACCAGCTGAGAATGAGGCCGACCAAACACTCTTAACATGACCTATCCGCCTTTAAACTACAGCCATGTACATCACGGGGAGATCGCCACCGCCGCAGAAACCCATTAGAAGTTTACAGGAGACCATCTTGCAATCCCTACATGTAACTCAATACTACATGTACTTTGGGTCCGGTTACAACTCCTCTCAATCCCTCTCAGCCACCCAGGTGCTTTTAATATAAAACTTTCAGCTATAGATATGAAATTGATCGAATAAGCACAGATCTTCTCACCTCGATCATACTTCGGTCATCGGCCCCTCCAACAAATTGGTTCCCAGGTGCTTTAGATCACAGTCTAGCCAATAAGCTGACCTCGTCCCTTAAACAGATATTCTTAGGCAGCTTCAAAATTTCCGATCTGTAAGTGCTAAAAAGGCTTGAATGATCGTTAGCCGGGGCGCCACACGATGTAACAGAAGTGAATCCGTACCTGACAATCTGAACCCATGTACTACAGCTCGCCAGCAACAGAAAAAAACGTTCATGGTATTACGCCCCAGAATCAAGACATGGAGGAACGTACATTGCGGTGACGCGCCTCAAAATCAATTCTTCTGAGACTTAGATGCGCTACCATTGGATGGAGCATGCCCCGGCTCTCCGCATGAACGAGCGCAAACGTGAACAAACAACAAATTACGTAGCCCTGCAGCACTCAAGAATTTGGTAGACTATCTCGCTAGGCATCACATCCCTGTGAGGCTCGTCAGATCTGCTACGGGGGGTTGCTAGGGAGCTTCATTAAGGACGATGCGCTTTGTTTCCTAATTTACGCTGAAAGGTTAGTCGAGGAAGCGGGTAACACCTGGAATGGCCTCCGTCAGATCTATTTGAGACTGTATATACACTCGACTATTCCGGGGGTCTTCGTGTTCCTGCGGAAATCATCATGCAGGGGCCCCCCTCTCCGGGCTCGTCGCCGTTCCTCTGATTGGGGCGATCCGCAGACCAACAGTTTGCAGGAGTATCGAGGGCGCAAATAGTATCGGGTACTTGGTACTAACGCCTCACTTTTGTCCGGGGCAATGGGGGCAGGGGTTACGTTGTGGCCCGTCCTTGAAAATGACTGTCGGCACAAGCCATGCGGCCCGAGTCCTTGGACCCCGATACCGTCCGTCCCAGACATCTGGGTTCAATGCCACAACTTGATGCACCTGTCGCCGCCCGTCGAGCTAATACGGATGTTGATAAGTAGAATGCGGCGGCAAAGTTACTTTAAAGAGATGTCACTCAATAACCACTAGACACAGGAAAACGATGCCGCCTCAGGGGGGAGTTACATATTGACAACACCATCCGCTTCGACGGGAAGGTCCCTAAGCAAATTACTCACTTACAGCGGCCAACCAGGCCGATAACTCTCAACCGTTTTCATTTTTGCCAGATTCTAAACAACCACTACTGATTAGATACGCAGCATTATGGATGTTCTAAGCTAATTTGCGGATATAAATTACCTGCAGCTTTTACCACCGGACGTTACCTTGTATACTATCAGGTTGGTTAGCAGTTGATATGACAACATATCATAAAAGATATTTATAGCTCTTACATATTATAAAGCAGCTATACAATCGCCTATTCCTAATGAAGATGCATCAAACCAACTTGAACCAAAAGACTACCAAATAAGTCATCGAAAAGAGAAGCAATGGAAATACTTCCTTGTTACCAGGTATGTTGAATTGACCAATTGAGGTCCGTCTTGTCATGTTACAGACAGGGGTAGCTCCAAGCTCTCATAACCTTGGTACGTAATTTCATTTCCCTCCTCGGCCGAGATGTCGTTCGTCAACTGTCAGCTACAGTACACTACCTAGCAAACCAGATCTCTCGAAAAGTGCTAGAACTCCTTTAGTGGTGGTCAATGCTACACCTTTGTCTGAACATCCACGTCTGGAACAGCTAGGTAAGCGGCGCCCGGGGGCAAGGGGTTCCCGCGATCTGGTCAATGATATATGTTCCCCGACGATCTCGGACGGGGGTCAAGCAAACACGTCCGGGGTTGTCACCCATACAGACGCGTTCGAGGCACGCAAGCCCTGCCATGATGCACCCTCCTCGCTGCTATCAACCGCCACAGCACGGGGGTCAACATATTCTTTTCGAGGGAGGGGGAAGGCTACCCTAATAAGGCTGTCGTAACTCCGACGGCGGAAACAGGACCCCTAGACAACCGGAGAACGGTTCAATGCGCGCGCACGCGCACGCACATTGCATTTTATTACAATTAGCTGGGCACTTACATCATCCCGTCGTATGGGGAATAGTCGTGGTAATATCCCGCGCTTCCCGTCCTGCATATGATACCCTCTCTAACTTCTACTTTGGATACCTTTACATGTGTACGTACTTACATACGAGCCCGCAACGGTTTGAACCCTGGCAGCCCCAGTTAACGGGAAGTCCACGAGGTCACGATGCCGCAACCCGCACTCCCTGGTCTGAGTACCCCGGCTACATAGAAAGGTCATCATACTTCTCTCGCAGCCTGCTTTTTGGTAAGCATAGCATTGGAGTGGGATGCGTGTGGCGTGCGCATATGTTGTGACACCACACCTCAAGCTCCGCGGGCGCGGCTTACCTTACTTTTGGAGTTTTTCTCGTACGAAATTTTTGTGTCCATATTCGCCGTAGTGCGCCAAAAGCGGATTTTCCGCGCAAGGCTTACGTACAGGTTAAGTGATTTTCTTGATCGCTGGTTCGACCTGCCAGGTACCTGGAACGGTTGCTGATCGTTAACTATCCGCCGGTCAGAAATGACAAAATAGATAGATCTGCACAGCAGATGGGTACGGTTTCATTACTTACGGAAGGAAACCCATTCCATGAAGCGAAAGGAAGGGGAAAGAAATAGGTATGTGCGTAGGCATCTCGATCCGCCTTCTTCCCCTTCCAGTCTTCTTAGTAGGTGGTGAGGCTGGTGAGCTTACTTTCGCCTCAGTGGGCCCACGATGAGAGATGCAATGCGTAGCTACCTAACCTCATATCGTTGCAGCCTCAACATATCACTATGTTGTTAAGCCTCTACGGGTTTAGATGGTTGCCTTCATCGTCGTCTGCATTCCCTATAGGAACACTCGCCCCAGTCGTACGAAGGGCCATGGTTCCCTGCCCTGATCCATGATGATGATTCAGTATTCTCGACATAGTGATACCATGGAAATAATGAGAGACGAAAGTTCCACCTATTCAAGCCTTACCGCAGGTTCTTTCGTCCTAGCATAGGGGCCCAAGCTACGCTCTGTCTAAAGCAAGCATACCTCTAACTAAATTTCAAATGGACGCATACGTCAACGGCGTATACGATGTTGATTGGCAACTTGAGAGGAAATGCAGTTATATGTCAGATTGGATAGTCAAAACGAGCTGCACGAATAAACCACACTTTTGCCTCAGTTACTCCTGAGTCGTGGCTGTTTTCGCCCTAGTTCTCACTTCAAGAGTTTCCGCCTCATGTTGCCATCGAACATCCACGTCGTAGGTAAGTAGGGTATGACTGGAATCAACATTCAAACTGTTAATGTTTCATAGGTAGACATAGCTACCTTACACAAGAAAGACACGAAGATATGTCTAACCTTAAGAGTTTAGTACCTGCCTTTTATGTAAACGACGAAATACGTGAAGCTAGTCAATTTGGATCGTTCCCTGCTGGTAACATCACAGCGAAAATTCATGCCGGGTATCCCTACGAAGCTACCATTACTGAAGATTTCCAATCGAATTGGGCCGTAATTCACCGTTTGGTTGAGATGAGGGAATCAAGTACGTGATATGACGCCGAGAAGGGGGGTCGTACAAGGAGCAGACTATCTCCTTGGACGCGAGTAACAAGCCACGGTATGCGCCCCTTTGAAACTGACTGGCTTTAATCGTTTATAGGGTTCCTCAAGACCAGCGTCGATCCTCCCTTGAGTCCTAATTCGTCTGCTTCAGTGGGGGTAGTCTGATCATGAGATTTTAATTTCTCAACAAGGCCAAGGAATTGGAGTTGATATAGACACATCTAGTTACATCAACAATTGGCAAGTTTAAGCTTGATTGTTTTCCTTTTAAGGCCTTGAAGAGGTATACATACTACTTAACAGGAAGGTAGTGCTTTACCTACTTCGTTAAGCGCGGCAAACGGATTTGGCATAACCCGTGAATTGTATGGAAGGGAATAAAAAGGGGAGTGCGGGTGTGTCTTATCGTATGGATCAATGTAGCCTTAGAAGATTCTATGAAGATATCCCCGAGACTTGATTGCTGCAATAGTCCAGAATTAGGTAAATGTCTCCCAGCTTATACAGTTATTCCACCCGAAAGTCGCTTTAATTAGCCCCTTTTCATTGGCCCCTAGTCAAATGTCACTCAAAGAAAGCTCAACCTTCACTTGTGAAAACTCAAGAAGAAGAGTAAAATGAGACTAGCAAAGTAAAAGATTCTTCTTGACATAAATGGGCAATAACAAAACAATAGAAATAAAAGTATATATACCAACATTGAATGTCCACGGATGTTGAAAAGTAAACGTGAGATAATTTTGAAAAAATTAAATGAAGACTATAATTACCTATGAAAAACTTTGGCTACTTTTGCCACGAGGCGGGCAAAAAGGTGAGGAAGCAAATCTGTTATTCTGCAAGGAACTCTAACTAAGTACCTAGGTAAGATAGCTAGGGACTAGAGCTATACATTACCTAGGTACTAAACCAATTCTTTGTTCTAAGAAGTCTCGTGTGGGACCCCTGATAATCCGGGTAGCCCTTACTGTAAGCTACATCATGCGGCTCTTGTCATTGCAGCCGTGGCTATTAGATGAGAAGATCATTGTTGTGGATTTTTCCTCTCGCTTGAACACAAGTCAATAACGATAATACAACAAGAAGTCGGTTGAAGATATTGCCAAGTTTAATCCTTACTACCAGGCCTTCGCCCTACTATTTAGCAAGATATTTTCCAATCTGGCTAAGCAAAGCTGTGTAATCCTCCTCATAAGTATCACATTCCCCCATGATGATGTCACGGACCCATGGACCGCGCGGCTCAAAGATGACCTTAAATGGCAAAGGTCTCATAACGAGACCGTCCGTACATGCCTCGGCGTCAATGAATGCTGGTTTGCCCGTTTCTTCGCATAGGCCTGGCTCGATGTCGAACGCCCATAGCAGTCGGGTGATAGTGATCCACACGATATTGCGTGCGAAATGTCGCCCGGGGCAGGTTCGTCTTCCGTAACCGAAGCCTACTACGGGGAGATTCTTAAGTTCCTTTCCTCCTGGCTCTAGCCATCGCTCTGGCCGAAACGAGTCCGCATCTGGTCCGAAGACTGCCTCCTCACGTGTAATAGCCCAGTGGTTGGCTATCACGATCGAACCAGCAGGGATACGATACTCGTCGTATGTACTCTCCGTCTTAGTAAAGTGAGGGACCCCGCCAGCGCCTGCGGGTCGCCAACGCATTACTTCCTCGACGAGAACACTTATACACAACAGGTTCGGCTTGTCCTCAAAACTCGGCAACCGGTCTCTCCCAACTACGGTATCCAAATCTTTTCGTGCCTTGATAATGAAGTCGCGATTCTGCGTGATACAAGCAAGAACAAACCAGTTCAGGGTCGCAGTGGTGCCGTACAGAGCAGCATCGACTAGGGTTCCAAATTCCATGGCTAATTCTTCAGTCGGTATAGAAATACGCTCATCTTGAATGGTATTGTAAGCTTGCTTCACGAAGGTCTACGCAGGCCTAGTAAGGCTACGTTGAAGATTTCCGCTGTGTAAGGCGCACTGCCGTTTCTAATGGGACTCGGCTTTTGCCTTCCAGGGTGCTAAGAAGCCAGGGAGGTTGTTAAGCACCGGAAATGTATCAACGATGTGCTCGCTAACGCGGACTAATTGGGAGAAGTCCTCGTCTAGTGCGAGGACAGCGAGAAGAGTCGGGTCTTCGGCACTTTTTATGCGGAACCCATAGAACAAGGCGAAGATCGTACTGGCAGCAGTGCGCTCAAAATAACCGTGGCAGTCAGTACCGGATCCCCCAGCATTCATCAAGAGATCATATAGCATCTGCTTCGACTCCATCGCTTGGAAGGGAAGGTAAGCGGATGAAGCCCTTTGGTTCAGCACGGAGTTCTCCAGCCTTTGATGGAGGCGGAAACGGTCATCGTATGGCATCAGAATTGTATTCAAACCCTTCAAAGCTAACTCTCCCGCTAGCTATATGACTACAATTAGATAAAAGCCTAGAGGCTAATCTTGGGAATTACGACTTACAACAAGACGCGGGCGGTCTGAAAACGTAGCACCGCGCTTTTATAGAAGCTCATGGGCAGCCTGAGATGTAGACAAGACGATGATAGGTTGTCCGAGCATATTCAGGTGAAAGATAGGTCCACAGGTGTTGCCCCAGGCGTGGAATTGTCTCCACGCGTGAGATTTGGGGGCCTGGTGAACATTGCCTATGACTGGCAACGGTCGGGGTCCAGGCGGCAGAGGCAAAGACAGAGTGTTGACACGCCGTCTGATGACATAGAAACATAGAAATGCTACAATTCCTGCAAAGAGCATTACCGCAGACATTTTAGCGATTGTAAGCAATTCGTCTGTATATGGTCAGATTGTTGATGATGGATTGATCTAGTTTGGGTTAATGAAGTATGGGGTCTTTGATATATTATTGCTTATTTTGGAAAAAAAGGGGTTTCCAACCCCTGATTATTAGTAGATGGTTATTCTGTATGTTGATAGCACAGAACTCAATACCCACCTACCATCTCAGGTCCTCTGTAAATACACCCTAGGTTGTCTCCAAAGGGTAAGACTTTAAGGATTTTCGTATTACCCCATGTGTGATATTCGTGCAGATCCACTGTGGTTAGATCCTGTTAACTGGCTGTTAAGGTAGGTATGTCTTATTACTAATTACCAATAGCATTGTGGTTTATGTTATGATACCTGATAAATACAAATTGTGCCAATTCCAAATTAGTCTTACTCCTTTACCTTTCAGCCCACCGCGGAATTAATAGGTAGGAACCGACTTTCTCCTTGAGGTTGCGGTCTTTTCCGTAACTACCTCTTTAACTTAACCACTTCAAAGCTATATATTGGATCAATTAGGATTTCAAGATACAATAGACGAGAAGGACTTAGATATGATTTGTCTAATGTAATCGTATCAACACTGCGTCCAGAAGTTTAGCGCTTAGTAGGTATGGGGGTAAGTACTACGCAAGGCATAGCAATAAGAGGTATTCGTAGTGACATGAGAAGAACTTTTCATATATTGAGCGAGGTAATTTCCCTAATACCTATTTAAAACCTTTTTACTATGAGCTACGTGTTTGCATTCTGCTATTTAACTTCGATGAGCTGTAGCACCAGCCTCATATGCTGGTTCGCCAAACATTAAAGACTCATCAAGTTCGATATAATGATGAGTCGTAACACGTATTGGCTCTGAGCCTGATAATCCACGATCGTCCTCATCCTTGATAATATGGTTGAAGCTTTCCGAAGCCTTCGTAGTGGCTTGGCTTAATCGACTAAGGCCTAACCGGCTGGATAGTAGTGCCGCATACTTAAGGTGGATCACCCATCTACGAGCCTACCCCACCACGAGCATAATCGATTTTATTGATTATAAAGACGCATTTAATCCACTTACTAATTTAACTTTTTATAAATTAAAACTTTCCTACCACTTTTATCTAATTCTTTTTATATTAATTAATTCATTACTTTTTTTTTTATTTAATAATATACATATTTCCGTTTAATTTTATACGGTAATAATAATACACGATATCGAAAATAAATAATCGGTTTATAACGCATTAATATATTATTAAATTAATCGTTATTATATTTTACATTATATCGAAAATATATTAATAAAAAAAAACATTAATAAAATTTATTAAAAATTATTTAAAGTTTAAAAAAATTATTTAATTTATTAAATTATTATTTAAAAAATTTTAAATTATATATTATTTTATTTAAAATTTAAATTATTTATTTAACGTTTATTATTATATAATAATATATATATAAATTTCGGAAAAAATTAATATATTAGTTTTTTATATTATTATTTTAAAATTAAAATTATTAAAAATTATATAATAAATTATAAATATTTAAACGATATTATAATTAAATTATTAAAAAAGTTATTTATTTAATTAAAAATATTTAAAATTATTAATATTTTTTAAATTTTACATATAAACGTTAATAAATTTAATTTTATAAAAAACGTTAAAAATAATTATATAATATTTAATAAATTATATTATTAATATATATTTTTTAAAAACTTTTTAAAATATAAATAAATTATAATAATTACAATTATAATTATAATAAATATAACATTATTATTATTAATAATATTTAATAATATTAATATATAATAATAATAATTTTTTAATAAAAATAATTAATTATATAAAAATTAATATTTTATTATATTTATAAATAATTAAATTAATTATAAAATAACTTTTAAATAATTTAAAAACGTTTATTTATTTTATATTAAATTTAATAATTTTATTTAATAATATTTATTTATATTTAATAATTATAGTAATTATATAAATAATAATTTTATATAAAAATACTTTATTAATAAAATTTATATATTATTTTTTTTTTTTATATTTTTTATATATTTTAACTTTTTAATATAAACATATTTATTATTTTTAAACGTTTTTTTAAATTTTATTTATAAATAAAATTATTTAAATAATTTTTTTAAAATATTAAAAAAAAAAAATTTTTATAAACTTTTTTTAAAATTTAAAAATTAATAATAAAATTTAAATATATTAATATAAATTAAAAAATATTAAATTTATAATTTATTTTAAAAATTAAATTTAAAAAAAACTTATATTTATTATTAATTATAATTTTTAATTATTTTATTTTTTAACTTTTATTATTTATAATTTTAAAATTTATTAATTTTTTTATAATAATAATTAAATTAAACGTTAATACGTTTAAATTTTTACAAAAATTAAAAATTATATAATTAACGTTTTTTTCGTTCGATTTTATTTTCGATACGTTTATTACGTAATTATTATTTTAAAAATTCGGTAAAACATTTAATAATAAAATTAATATTTTAATTACCGTTAAATTTTAAACCGATTATTTAATAATTATATTAAAAAAAACAAAATTTAAAAAACGTTATAAAATTATCTTTAATTTAAATAATTAATTTATATAATTAAAAAATATAAAAAAAATAAAAATAAAATTAAAATTACGTTTAATAAAAAAATAAATTAATATACCCGTAAATATAAAAGTTAAATTTAAAAAAATTACTAAAAAAAATAACGATTTAATATAAAATTATATTAAAGTTGTAATGATTAATTTTTAATTAAATTACGAGAATAATAATAAAGATATAAATAAATAAATGTAATTGAAAGTATTAACGATGGCTCCATTTTAACTATGTTTGTGGTGAGGTAGGTTCGTAGATGGGTGATCCACTTTAGTCCAGAATATGTGAAGTGCTGGCGAGCAGCCAACGAGCAGCACAATAAAACTTTCGACAACACTATTTGGATATTAACATAAACAAGAAGCCCATTCGCTATATGATTAAAGGTTTATTTAAACTTACGTGATAAGTAGGGCATTGGCAAAATTGGTGGAAGTGCCATTTGACTGTGCAGGTTGGAAGTATAACCCCAATGCGCTCGCAGCGATCGCCCTGTTCGCATTAGAAAGCAGTTATAAAGTTCGACCAACTGATTCAGTGGATGGGTCGGCTTGACTTACAGAAGGCCCGTCATGAATACCAGCACTAGCCCTATCTTTCTACGGAGTGGCAGTTTCAGCTTGTTGAGAACTGGCAACGGAAGCACAAACATAACCAAGTCCATAGTGAGTGATACAGAGCCACGCGATATGCAACCGTCAGCCATGGCAGTAACACACTTGTATAAGAAAGGCACTGCCACGGTGTGAAGCTGTGGGCTACACAAGACAGAGGCATATGTCGCCGTGGCTAGAAATCCCACTATACCGAAGACAATCAGGAACTGACATGTCCGTCGTAACCATTTTTCAACACCAAATGGTCGGATAAAAAGAAACAGTAAAGGCAGCTTTGCAGCGCACATGACAACATGTGCCGAGAAAATTCCTAAGGTACAGAGCTAGAAGGTTCCAAGGGAATTAGCAACGGCTATTCTGCTATGTGTCGATATAAATGTGACATACTATCGTTATGTCTTCGATCGTTACAGTTGGAGGATCCGAATTTAATGCTGAGGAACTGGGTATTAGTATATTTCATAAATAGTAAGAGACGATACAAGAGCAAAGCCTTACCTGAGATCAAATAGTAAAAAGGCAACGGAATTCAGGACTAGGAAGATAAGTCCGACAACACTCAAATCTACCGAGAAAATCATTAGCTTTAGAGTGTACCGATGAGGAAATTATGATTTAGCCAACCTATGGTCATCTATGTAAATTCTTTTCGAATAGTTAAAGTTAGACCAAAAGCGTATCCCGATGACTGTCGCTGCGGCTGCACAGAGAGTTACCGCCGTATCTAGGAAGCCACTGGTCTTTAGCGCACTTCGCTGTACAACGGCTTCCATCTTCTTCAGATGCTCAGGCGAACCTCAGGTCGATTCAGTTGTCAGTTCGAAAGGCAATTTGTTGAATGGTCGAGTGTGAAGATAAGAGAAGAGTGACAGCGAAATGGACGCCACGTAGTTTTGAACAAATAATCTTTAACTGAACCTCCCAATTGCATATACGATCGTCGACAATACCGCCGAGTCCTTCAATCTTGCTGATACAGCCACCCCCTCACAATGCCATCTTACCATACCGCCTCTGTATTTAGTTGTTGCTGTCGTTACACAGTGAAGCAATCCTTCTACAAGTAGTGTGCACAAACAGCCACCCATCTAATAGCGGGGAGAGCAGGAAACAGGGTCAAGTAGACGCCCCTTAGTTCTCGGAGGTCAGAGTGCCCGAAGGGTCTCTCTTCCCACATAAGTAACTAGCCTTAAATATCTGATCGAAAGACCAAGATAACTCACTTACCGTAAATCATAGTCAAGTTCTAGTATTACACTATCTACCTTAAAGGATGGCTTCTTTCATCCCTCGGATTAATATCCCTTCTCCGCCATCCCATCATAGCGTGGTTGTGAGGTCTCTCCCAACACTCTCGGCAAAGGATCGAGAAGCTATTCTTAAAGATGTCGAGTACAATATCTTCAACTTTCCTGCTGGCCTTCTTACTTGTGACTTCTTGACAGACTCCGGAACCTCTGCGATGACAGATGTACAATGGGCTGCTTGTAAGAAGTGATTCCACTTACCTTGTCACTATTTCTTTACCCTTTTAAGACCATTTAGGGGCAGCTGAGGCGAAACATTAAGGCTGACAAGAATTACTTGTAGTAATGAGAGGCGACGAAAGTTACGGTCGCAACTGGGGCTACTATTGCCTTCTGGATGCTTTCAGGGATATCTTTGAGCGCGGGAGTAACCGGAGACGCATCTTTGAGACGGTTGTGATGGGGACGGCCGACGTTGAGTTTTACCGCAATGAGATCTTGAAGCCATTCGAAGGCGGGTTCGTCAATGGTGGAACGCACCAGCTCCAACGACCCAACTTCTTCATCGTCCCCCAAGGGCGCTGCGCGGAAACCTTACTGTTTTCATCCATGAGGGATAAGATTTCTCATGTCGAAAACCCAGCTCCCATCATCGTCAGCAATGGGTTCTTTGACACCACTGCTGCTAATGCCACGGTAGCAGGGTTCGAACTCCAGACGTTCACTCAACCAGGATTAAATGACAAGTTTCCCTCGGAACTGATTGGAAAGAAGAATTTCTTCAAAGGAAACATGGACCTTGCTGCGTTGGAGTTGTTCTTGAACAAGTCGAGCCATGCGGCTCTAATCCTAATAACTATTACAAACAACTGGGCTGCCGCACAACCAGTTTCAATGGCAAACATCCGGGGTGTAGCATCACTAGCGAAACGTCACGGAATCCCCCTATTCTTTGACGCTTGTCGGTTCGCGGAAAATGCCTTTTTCATTCATCAATATGAACAGGGATACTCAAACGTACCAGTTGCAGAAATAATTCGGGAAATGTTCTCCTATGCTGACGGCTTTACTATTAGTCTGAAGAAGGACGGACTGGCCAATATGGGTGGTGTTTTGTGCTTCCACGACGAAAGGATATTTTCTAAACAATTTGAAGGTATTGGGCTTATGATGAAAGAGAGACAGCTTCTCTGGTATGGAAACGACGCATACGGTGGCAGTAAGTAACCACGATTCTTGAAGCAGAGAACATGGTCAAGTACTTATATCAATGTGTATCAAGTGAGCGGTCGTGATTTGATGGCAGCTACAGCTGGCATCTACGAGACAACAAAGCTATCGTATCTCCGAAAGCGAGTTTCGCAAGTCCAATCTTTCGCACAGAAGCTCCATGCCAGTGGGGTCGCTACATTATCGCCGCCTGGCGGTCATGCTATCTACCTTGACATGGATGAGTTTTTCTATGGCTGCAATAGGGAACCAGAGGACTTCGCTTCTGTTGGCCTTACATTAGAGCTGATTAAGGAGTACGGTATCCGCGCTATCGAAGCTGGGCCTTTCGCATGGGAATGGGATAAGAAGTCAGCCGAGGAACGCAAGAAGATTCCAAACCTAGTTCGCTTCGCCTTACCACGGCATGTCCTTTCCGATGAGCATATCGATTATGCCGTTGCTGCTATCAAGGAGTTATATAAGAGGAGGCATACTATACCAAATGTGGTGATCACAAGAGGCATGGAAATGCGAGTTAGACATTTCCAAGCCGCAATGCAGCCGGTGTCTCCGGGCCGAATTGATAGGAGTTATGTCGCAGAGGCTACTCGGCAGCTATCAGATGTTTCTCGGGCAGTTGGTCTGGACAACGAGGCTAAAAAGACACTGGTTACTGCGTTGACAGTAGCGGGAGGGGACTGGGGTCAGGCCCCTATTCCACTAAAGCTTAACGAATCAGCTTGGGTATCTAATGCCAGCAACGACCATTCACCCGTGGAATACTCCCTTGCCCTCAGCCAGAAAACTGGGAGTGCTGAGCTGAGATTTCTGATAGAAGCACAACCCGCGGGGAATAGCCTAGCACAACTTCAAGAGAGCTCTCTACAGCTAAACGAAACGATTTTGGCAGAATATGGCGCATCAATTTCACTTGACCACTTTAACCTCGTTCGGGACATTTTCATGCCTTTACAGGCCGAAGGGTCATTAGCCGCATGGCACAGCTTTGCCGTCTCAAACGCAAAAGGGAAGTGGAAGATTTATCTGAATCCCCTTGCCTCCGGGCAAGGCCGAACCAAGTCGCTTGATACTACCCGCGAGGCCTTCGAACGCCTTGGACTAGCCAGTCCATGGACGCTTCTAGAGAGCATACTCTCCCCAAACGACTACGTCGTCTATTTCTCGCTCGGCTTATCTCCAGATCTTGAAGACGCCGAAGTAAAGGCATACATCGCGCACCCGGGCGCCTCAGCGGCACAGATTGCACAGAAGCATGTAGCGATCTGCCCGGAGGCCTCAGCGTACGAAATTCAACATTTCTGTGCTTCGCTGTCCGGAGGGTCTCTTGGCCCCTATACCGGCAAGCCTCTCAGATCATGTTTCGCCTTCAAACGAAGCAACCCGAAGGTCACGCGGACTGTTCTCTTCCCTATGGATAATTATTCGGAAAATGATGAGGAGGCTCAGGAGCGTATCGAGAATTACATGCACGACATACACGCACCTCTCCTCTATCGCGAGAGGTATAGGAAAGCGATTAGTGCTATACAGAGGAGACCGCTGGCTGCTGGCCGCGGGATTCATAGCTGGGTTAGCCTGAAGCAAAGCCCGGATGGGACACGGTCTAATACGTATTACCTCTCGCCGGAATTCTTCGGTCCTCTTCAAGACGACTTCGAAAACGGTGGCCTCTAAGGTCATTCACTTTCGGGGCTTAACGACAGCGGACGGTAAGAGAGACACTACCAGCGCGCCAACTTAACTTGGTAGACTAGAATCTATATTATGTGTACGTATAATATTGATAGTAGTAGAAAAGGATAGTGTTTTCGAATAGCTTTTATAGTTACCTTGTTTTGGTTTACAAAGGGTTATTTTGTTGTTTTTCTTATTTATAGAAACTTATTCGAGTTGAATGATAACTTCCCTCATCGATTAAGGCGTGTTTATTAATGGTAGGTAATTGACTGAAATAACTTTTAAGTGATATAATATACCCCTATATTCAGTTATATAAGATTGTGAGTCAAAGATTATGAATATTTCTAAGGCTATAACTTTACATATATTTGTATTCTTTGAACAGGTAACTTAGGTACTCAATCGATCTGTTTAACTAAGTATATTCTCTTCGGTCAATTAGGTAGTATTTCTCTCTCGATGCCAACTCAGCTGCTTCTATTTGAGATGAACTATCACAATTAAGATGACGATAATGTGATTTTGACTCCTGCAGTAGCAACTTTCGAGGGCCATAGCTTAGAAATGTCTCTATAGAGAGTCCCTTCTATTACAGTGCATGTGTACGGAGATATGTAGGATATCGAGTTGTATTTGTAAGAGGTAGGTAGGTAGGTATGTGAAAAGGGAAACAAAAAAAAAATCACCGTACCCCGGACTCGAACCGAGAATCTTCGGCTTATTGACTTGTGCAATAGAAGGCCGACGAGTTAACCATTTCTCTAGTACGGCATTTACAACACGACCACTTGCTGGAAGTCGTAGTTGCCGTTGCTTGTTGCTACCGGCATTTGTTAAAATAACTTTTGTACTAATTAGTTGCTATGGGTAAAGATAAGAACTTGCCTATTGAAACAAACTTGAGATATGTGTGCTACTATCTGTAGGTAGTTACATATAGGTAGGTAGCTACCAGTGGATAAGAAACTCTATCGGATTTAATCCAGACATATGCGTAGCATTGGTGATTAAGGTCTTCAGTATAGAAAGTTGTACAGAATTCCCTTCGACAATTTAATTTTTTGATTGCCTGAAGTATCTTATTATTCTCTTCCTGTGCTTTTATTACCTCAGCAAAATTAAACGCGATCTTTCTATTCTGTGTCTTTCCCGAGACACATATGCATAGGAGTGAGTCTGACGTCACATCAGTTAACTCCGAAAAAGTACCGGCGCAGCTGCGCCGTTGAAAGTTGCGCCATTGGATGCAACTATCAATTCCCACCTGCGATGGGGTGTACCTCCTAACGTAACAACTCCAATTCAACTTTTTAAGGTTTACATCCTATATCCAACTCCATAATTTATACAATACTATTATTATACTTTTCTCTTTATATGTAGCAACCAATATTGTGCCTTATTAAATATATTTTGGATACTAGATATTCTCATACACTTACACTGCTACCATGGGGTTGTCAAGGGCTACAAGCGATAGCATAAGCACTAGAAGAACGGTATTCGAAACAGGCTCGAAGTTTGCTGGTGAAGAAAACAATAGCCTAATAAGACATGAAGATAGCTTGCTCGAACTGGACGGTGAGCAAATATGTTACGGTCCATGGGATGACTGGAACTTGTTTGCTCGTTTGACAAGTAACGATATTAACCGTGAATCTATCATGGAAGAATATATCAATTATTTAGCTGGCTTGTTTAAACAGCTTCCTGGGGTATACAAGGTAGTTTCGATTCATTCTTTTATTTACTTACCGGATATCCTAATACCCCTGTTCAGCCCCCAAGCCGCCCAACCGGATTGCGATTATCAGCGTATGAAGATGAAGACGAAACTGAGAGGTGTATATCACCATGCCCTAGCTTAACGGATGATTCGACGCTATCAAGCGCTCCATCGTGAGTTGGTAATATACTACATAAACCTATGGGGTTATACTAATCGCACGTCTTTAGACTAGCTAAGAGTCAGGGAAATCCAGCTCATAACTCATCTGCACGACGCCAGTCATTACTTCCATTAAAGTCGGGCCTATTACTGAGACCCAACAAGAATCGAAGATATGGAGAGTTCAAAGACTTGAAGGCAATCCCCCCTCGGCCAACACATGTAAATCTCAAATACTCTCTACGTTGGAAGTCCAAATCCGAGAGATGCTCTGATCATTCCATTCCGCCAAGGCCTGTTGCGGCTAAGATGTTCGCTCCACCTAGAGTCAGAGCCAACATTCAAACACAGCTTCGTGAATTGAGTGATTCTGAATCCCTTGATTCTGAAACTTCCACAGATATATCTTCAGACGATGACGACGGATATGACGTATTTGAAAATTTAAACAATACAATCAGACAGGTGTTTTCGTCGAATAAGCAGCTTGCAGAGAGAGTGATCGACTACTTGCTGCAACTTCCTCCGGATCGCCGAGCAAGGGTCTACGGATATGGGGGCATCTCATCCCACGGTGCCGACGACTTCCAAGAATCAAGTATCATAGTTGGCTATGGGGGGAGTTCTAGGCCTACAAAGCGAAAGCGTATCGACGAAGCCTCCCCGGGCAATTCAAACCAAGGTCAGGAATTCGGAAGCGATGATCATGACGACCGGGTCCTTGTCGATCGTCGCCCCCCGGAAAAAGCGTCACCTCACAGAAGGTTTGCCTGCGGATATAATATCTTCGACAGGGTAACATATAGTCCGAGGAATACCAGAGGGAGGACTGCAACACGGTATAAATCATGTGCCGGCCCTGGGTTCTCGTCCCTTAACCATTATAAGTTCGTTCACCTGATAATGCCTATCTAAATTATTCAAGCTGACTCGAGAAAAGGCGCCACTTAGAACGCGTCCATACCTTGCACCAATGTTCCCGCTGTGGGCTTATTTATGACTTATCCGGAGACTTGCAAACACATTTGGCGCAAGATCCAAGATGTGACAAATCGGATTTTGAGGAAGAACGCGGCCTGTCTCAGGCCATATGGGATAAAGTCAAGGGTATTTTTAGGAGAAGACGCAAGGCCAAAGATGAGCCTACTGATGAAGAAAGATGGTTCCGTGTCTGGGATGTCCTCTTTCCTGAGGCTCAGAGGCCTCCAACAGCATGTGAGCCGTCTCCAGACATGATTGAACTTGTCCATCACTGATTGAAGACAACTTCTAAAATTGCTCAAACTTACACTGATTATCCAAATACGTAGACTTTGAGGAGCCACAGATACATGGCGCATACCAAGCGAGAGTCTTGGAGGTTTTCGATTTTCTCTTAGCCGATCGGCCTCGACTAGCACCAGCCCGCAGCCATAGAGACGAAATCATGGAAGTATTGCGACAGGCTCTCCATGTTGCTGGCCAAGAACCAGAATTAGATCAGGAAGCCGATGGACCTAACATGATCTCACCACCAGCACAGGCTCCTTTACCAAACAGTAACACACCTGACCGGGATATCGAAGTGAACCAAATAAACATGTCGGAACCTCGCATTCCCGACGCAATCAATGCATATGCAGAAGTTCCGAGTCAACTCGTGGAGCCGATATTCCAGGATAGTGAGCAAATAAATAATATGGACCTATTGGGGTTATTTGGTTCAATCTGCCCTGACATGGGCATCATTGGCAGCGATGGTAAGTGTCCCTAATATCTATAACACTGTGGTACTACCTAGTTACAGAAATTTCTAACAACTCTTCTAGACTATGATAGGTTATATCTGGACCCTCGGATATGAGAATTTGTAACTGGGAATTTGTCTTTAAACAGTGGCTATCATATTCGTGAGGCCGATGGTGTGCGTAAGGTGGTTCGAATTGAACTGATCCTAAAGGCTATATCTTTGAAGAAGTTATGAATGATGAGTCCCAGGCTCAGTCCTGGTGTAATTTATCTGATATATAGTCGGGGCTCGGGTGGGTTTCAGGGAAGCCGAAAGAGATGTCCTAAGTAATGACGACGTACTCGGGCGCTATGATATTAAGCCGTTTGAGTCTTGCGAAATGGGCTGTGGTACTATCCGGTATTGCAGTTCCCGTCCCCAGCGTAACGTGCTACTATTCTTAGGATCGAGGTGGATCGACAGGCCGGAAGATCTTAGTTGTTCAACTATGCTATCATTCTTGGGCAACTGATGATTGAACGAGACTCCTGAGGATCCTACCTGAGGCTGAGGCGACGAAGATCATAAGGCGTAACAATTCGAATACGATCCACCGATTTCAAAGGAATACATTTGATAAGGTCTAAATAGATGGAAAGCTGGGTATGTGATTTATCCCGAAGCTTCTATCATATGATGATTTACGTGAACTAACCCGTCGACCAGGGTCTTGGGTCCTCCGGGAGGGACGGATGTAAAGTGAAAGGGAGCCTCATCTATTTATCTATTTATCTATTTATACTACCACGAACGATGCAATATGCAATAATACCTCTAAATGGACGTATTATACGTGGGATCTTATTGCCACATCCTATCTACAGAGTATTTAGCTGTGGAAACGTCGGTGCGTTCTAGAACAGTTTTCTATTTTAAGAGTACCTAACTAACCTAGCAGTAGGCATGATATCTTGATGATGTTACTTGCCAATCTCAACTCCATACTTTTAGTGTTATTCAGCGATTTTCATACAAATGGTCTTATGCTCATCGTTAATAGCTAGCACTGCCAACTTCTGTGTACGACGACTGATGATAAAAGTAGTATGATTGACTCTGTTGTGCTGGTCGAGCATTTGAGTCTTATTACGTTTTGTTTCGTTGATCCTGGATCCAATGACTTAGCTCCTTATGAGGATTTACTTAGAACCAATGGCGTGCAAAGAACTAGCGCTAATAGTTAGTTAAAACATGACGAGCATTATGAAACTTGAGTACATGTAATATGCATTGGTGATTGTGAAGTGCATATGTTTTCTTGGAAGGAATAAGTTGATCTGGTGTAACAGTTGTCAAGTGGAGAGTACCTACCTACTGTCATCACTTGTCTTCTCACAATTTCATTCGTTTAACAGCTGGCAGCTAAGAAGCTAACCTAAGGCAATTCGGTCCCATTGACATGGACCGTCACCCCATTCCTAAATTTATTCCAGAACACCCTGGACTCCCCAATTCCCAGGGAATGATTGTCGGCAGATCGTGCTTTTTGAATCCTTTCAACTTGCGGGGTCATTGAGGGTTGACATAACTCCTTTTCTAGTAGAATATCACGCATCTCCACTACTACGTAACTTTTTATTCGATCGCGTGGCTTTTTTATTCGTTATGCAAACGACGAATATCTGATCTCACCTACCTTCTGATATGACCTACTTTGCTTACATGCCGCCCTACCGCCTATCCGCCCATCCGCCCATCCGCCCATCTGCCCATTCGGCTGAATGCCATCATTACTTCGGCGCCGCAAGCCGTTAAGCTAAGACACGGAACGTCACCATCCTACCATTTCTCATCTAACAACTCTCATTGGACCTTGAGTTATGACCTTTGCATCGCTTATCTCAAGGAAACCGCGGAGATGTCTAGGTACCCAATTTGTTGCGTCTCCCAAGACATTCGAGTACAACAAACTTGGATACCTACTTCTAACATTTCAACGTATTTATGTTACGATAATGGAAAGCAAAGCAAAAATATGGGATGAATGACTGGTTCCTCACAAATTCCTCGGTGATACTGCACATGGCCGATTGGTCTATCCGGCTGAATCTATGACCAGATGGGTCGGTTGGTCATATAATACCTACACTACATATGTAGTATACATATGTGATATTGGCTTGCTTACTTGCTTTTCCATGTACCGCCCCAATCTTACGTTGCACCAGTCACCCCCAGGGTCTCATCCAGTAATCCCAGGGTCTCATCAACCATCTACAGAGGTGGGGATCTCGTCTCAGCTGAAGCCTTACTGGGCAGTTGGATAGCCGGTCCCGGTATCTAAGTCGCCGCACGTTGCAGCCTGCCAGGTTAAAAGCGGCTCGCCCGCACCCCCTTACAGATTCGCTTTCGGATTTCGTTTCTGACCTTTTTTTCGCCTCTTGAATGGGCAACCCTGCACCAACATGAAATCCGCCCTCAGGCTGGCCACCTTGAGTTATGCGATCACCAATGTTGATGCTAGCTTACGGTTTCCCTCTGGTCACAATGCGGGGAAGGGGAATGAGAATTGGGGTCCGGTCAGAGATATCGTCGCCGCCTCCCCAATAGATCCTGTAGGATGGACCCCGAAGCCGACTGCGCCGCCGCCGGCCGAACACCTCGATTTTCAGCTTCGGAGGAGACAGGGTAGGACAACAACTACTACCACTGCTAGTATTGCTACGTGCGGATGGCCGGCTGAGAATATCAGTGGTAGGTGACGATTTAGATTATGAACTACCCGACTCAACTGCGAAAAAGCTCCCGTCTTAACTCTTTGTAGCGCAGGCGATTACTTGCGATGTAGGAGAATATTGTTATGAGGCGCCGACGGGTTTCTTTGCAGGATGCTGTTCCGAGCAGAATCGCCGTAATTGCAAAATACCGACGACATGTTTGGAGGCCACGCGATCGCAATCTTCTATAACCGATACTGCTAGGACGCTTCTCTGGTAGGTTTTAGATTTACCCATCCTCTCCTGATTCTCATTAACTAAACCCGCGAAAGTGATTCACTAGAAAAACCCCATTGTGTGACCTATTTGTACAACGCGACTTTCTTCGACAAATTAGACGGGGTCAGTTTTCTAGAATGCGGTAAGGAAGCAGGAATAAGTACAATCGCAACTAGTCCGATACCAAACTGGTCACCACCGAGCGATATCACTTCATCTCAAACGATATCCGATCCATTTTCAACCGGTGGCGATCCTACCAATGTCGTAACTGTTACTGTTTCTCCAAGCAGCAGCTCGTCTCCAGAGGCAGTAGTTACGGACCAGAGCAGTAACAGTTCAAGTAGAACGGGGGCTATTGCTGGTGGAGTAGTCGGTGGTGTTGCTGGAATCACGCTCATATCTGCAGCCGTCTTCTTCTGTTTACGCCGACGTCAGCGTAGGAGGGATGAAGCGGAAGGCAAGGAGATAGAAGGATCGCCTCCATTTCAACCGAGAGATTTCCCACGTAATAGCGTATACGGTGGAGGATTACCCGAACCACAATACCAATCCGATTTCTATGGAGAACTACCGCCGCAGATGGCTCAAACGTCGACGCAACATGTTATGAGCTATCCTCAGCCTACTTACTTCGAACCGGTTGCCATGCCCAGGGAGCATCCTAGAGAACATAGGGAGCACAGGGAACACAGAGACCATAGGGATCAGAGGAGGTCTCAAATTCAGGCAATTCCATCCACTTTTGTCCCGGCAGCGCGGAAGCCCAGCGAAGACGATATAGTATCACCAATTACTCCTGGTGATCAATTGAACCCCGCCGACGACCCTGCAACGTACACATGGATTTCAAACCCGACACCGCCCCCACAATCAGACTATTCTCAGTTCAGCCCACCTCCGCCAGCACATTTTCAATCGTACCGACCGTACCCTGGAACATAAAGACAGCTAGCGGCTACGAGGTAGGGTTTCGGCCAAACAAGCCCAAAGCGTCGCTCATTTGAAATATATAATTCTTTAATAATATACGCACGTACTGGGCACATCGTTCCCTTGGATACCATCGTTTTCGCGGTGCGCTATACGTCTCGCGAGACGTAAGATATCTGTGGCTTTTCGAACGGCACTAAGGGGGGACGTGAAGGGTAGGGTCAGGCTTACAATATTACTGGGGTGATATTTACTGGACGGGATGGAGGTGATCTTAAAAATATCTGTATAACGCTAGGTACGTTGATATGTTGATGAAGTGACGAGTAATATTGGTTGTATCTACGATTATTAAATCATAGTCTAATCAGGGCTTGGTCAGGGCAGAAATGAACTGATTGAGTTCTACATATAGTATTGATAGTATCACATACTATATATATCATGTGGATGAAAATCCTTGAGTCTTGAATTATACTAGTAAGAATCTTAGAAAGCCTACCTTGAGGTGAGTATAATCTATAATCTATTAATTACCCACTCTTTAGACACTATATCTGAGTATTAATATAACACGCTTAGACTAAAAATCAAACGTCCACTTATATGTCTAGGTTTGCTAATATAACTCATGATCTAGGTGGATCTCATAACCCACCCGCGGCAGTGGGAGGTGAGAATAGAGAGGAACCGAATATCGTGGGGTTACCCCAGACCCGGTCGGGAAGACATGTGGGGAAGTCGGCCGTACTAATATAGCTTCTCCACGCCTCGGTTATCATTCCGCCGACCGGACAATAGTATTAAATAAGGAGACCTGCCGGCGATTAAAAAGATATCAACTGCTGAAACTCCCCGAGATTCATTGTCTCAAAGTGATACACGCGAGGCGTATAAACTAACACATGTGATAAGGGCTGGTGCCACCGAGACTTGACGACTTATAAGCGGGGAGTTAAAGTATCGACGGACTCGGAGAAGAATCCGGATTCGAAGGGCTTCCTGCGCCAACTTAATATACTTTCCCTTTTATTACCACTCCCTGGAGTAAGTATAGGAAATGAGGGGCCGGCCAGTCCACAGTGAGAAGACTACGCGGTCAGTAAGCGTGGAAGAGATATCCCAGCATCGCTCGCTAAAGGATCTCTGGCTTGTCGTTGATGGTGTAGTATATGATCTCAGCGAATTTGCTCTAGAACACCCCGGTGGCAGTGCAGTACTCTTGGACTATGCCGGACGCGACGCAACCACCGCTTACTCCGAGGTTCACTCGCCGTCCTTGATTAAAACCTCGCTACCGGCATCATCTCGCATTGGTGTCTTGGATCAAGCTACTATCACAGAGGAATGGGCCAAGCCCCCACCGCGGGCCCGGGGGCCGCCGCAAAAGACTCCAGAGAAACCACCCCTGGATAGCCTTATCAACGCCCGGGATTTTGAGATCGCGGCTGAAGCGAGCTTTACCCCTAAGGCTTGGGCTTTCGTCTCGTCGGCCGCAACAGACTGTTTGACGAAAGAGCGCAATGCGTCAGCGTATAGGGATATAGTGCTGCGGCCACGGGTGTTGAGAGACGTTAGAGATGTCGATATAAGCACGACTATACTAGGACATCGAATCGCCGCACCGATATTCTGCGCCCCGACGTCTATGGGCCGCATCTTCCACCTGCAGGGGGAGCGTGAGCTAGGTCGTGGGTGCCAGCGGTTAGGTATCCCCCAATGTGTGTCGACGAGTTGCTCGTTTCCGCTACCCGAGGTTATGGACGCAGTTGAAGAAGAATTTCAGGCTCAGGGGGCAGCAGGTAACGGACCTGTTCCAGTCTTCTTCCAGTTGTATGTTGATAAAGACCGCCGAAAGTCAGAAGCCTTATTGCGTATGGTGCGTGAGCGGGGTGTGAAGGGCATCTTTGTGACGGTTGATGCCCCGGTCATTGGAAAGAGAGAAGCGGATGAGCGGGTTAAATCCGATGAGAACCTACGAGCTCCGATGTCTGGTGCACAGGCCAGAAATGATGCTAAAGGAGGGGCATTAGGAAGACTCATGGGTGGCTTTATAGACGCGTCGCTCACGTGGGATGACGTGTCGTGGGTGCGGAAACACGCGCCTGGCCTACCTATCGCACTGAAGGGGATTCAGACGGCAGCAGATGCAGTGATGGCCATGGAAGCGGGTGTCGATGCCATTTATATCTCTAACCATGGTGGACGAAGCTTAGATACATCGCCTGCTACGATATTGGTGTTGCTTGAGATCCAGAAGTGTTGCCCGGAGGTCTTTGATAAGATGGAAGTGTATGTCGATGGTGGTATTACCAGAGGCACAGACATCTTTAAGGCTTTGTGTCTGGGGGCCAAGGCAGTTGGAATTGGGCGTGGGTTCCTGTTCTCGTTGAATTATGGTAAGGAGGGTGTTGAGAAGTTTGTCAATAGTAAGTTTCAAACTACTTCCATATCCCTATTCCTTGAGATGATTTATAGTCGGGTAAGAGGCTCGTGCTAATATTATACGTACGCTTCTAGTTCTCATCGACGAATTGGTGACGACTATGCAGATGTGTGGTATCACTAGTCTTGACCAAGTCCATCCAGGGCTATTACATACGGGGGCTGTCGACCACCTGGTTCCTGGGTCTGAAGAGCATCCGTATGCCAGGTGGAAGCCCAAGCCTAGACGGAGCAAACTGTGAAAGAGGGTCAATATCATACTGTATATACCTTAAGTAATTAAGGTACGCATCTCCATGCTATAGAAGCTATCATACCTAAGTAGGTATATGCATACATAGGTAAATGTCAAAGTCTTTATACCAGATATATGAATATCAACAATGTTGTCACCTGGATACCTAGCTATCACGCTTGCTCACATAGTTGCTACCAAGGTACGTTGGCACATGATGAGTCCCTGGAAACAACATACCTCACAACGGTCAATGTTACCACAATCATACACCTCGTCCTAGCAACTAACAGACCTACAGCTGCACAAACACGACTGACTATATTGTGCACGACCTTTTCCAGCCAAACGTACCTATGTCCATGGCAACAAACACCGCCAAGGAGCCGTTATAAGGTACGTGCACCTGCTCTATCACCTTGACTCAAGTGTTGGGGTTGGGGACGGCTGCAACAATGAGGGTTGCCGGTTGCTTGGTATGTTTATACACACTAACGTACCTCACCTACGTACCTTACAGACGTACCTTACCAACGTACTTGTGAGGTCTGTATTGTGCACGTCCTCTTGGGATTCATATAAATACCTGGCTTCCCCTCCACTTGAGATCTTTCGTGTTTCTTCTTTCATCATCAAACAACATAGATCATCAAAAGATCTACTACCTTCTACCTTACTCAATTGCCTACACTACCACAAACAATCATCCATCTACCACTCTTCATATCTAAACATCTACCTCATACACTCATCACCTACTTACCTAGTCGCCATGATGAAGTTCAGAGGAAGCTCAAAGAGCTGGCGTGGTGGTAACATCGTCGCACTATTCGGCATTCCATCATCTCGCCATCATCAAAAGCATCATGGAACGTCTGTCATAGAAGAAGAGGTAGCCATTAAGCACACCTCACGCAGTAAGCACGTGTCAACCAAGGACACATCGACTAAGAAGAAGTCATTGGGCAAGCAAAATCCCGGTAAGAATTATAAGATAGACGAAACAACTTTCCCTGGAAACGAAGCTAATTGTCTTCAAGCAGAATCCGATACGGACGGAGATGACTCGGACCATGAAGAGGTCGCCATGAAGAAGGACGCTAAAACTAAGAAGCGGCCTTCGACAAAGAAAGTCGCCTCGACTCGACGTGTTCCTAGTGAGTAACATAAAGCACTTAAGTTCACATTGCCCATTGAAGATGAAGCTAACTTGATTCAAATAGAATCAGACTCTGAAGAAAGTTCAGAGGCCGAAGAGGTAGTTGCTCCTAAAAAGCACACCTCAGCTAAGAAGCAAAAGACAACCCAAGTCTGCCCTTCTTCTGATGAGGAATCAGGGACCTTGATAGAGTCAGAGTCGGATGAAGAGAGCTCAGGACCTGAGGAAGTCGTTGCCCCGAAGCGCGGTAAACATAATGCTCGCAATTCCGCCGCCAAGCAACCCCCGGCAAAGAAGAATGCCAAGAAGGCGGCCAGGCCCGCTCCTCCTCCAAAAAGCGATTCGGATTCTACAGAAGAAGACTCCGAACCAGAAGAAGCCGTCATGCCTAAGCGGGCTCAGAAGGCAAAGCCTGTCCCTGCTAAGAAACAGGCTCCTTCCAAACAAGTCAGGAAGGCCGTCAAGCCTGCCCCCCCTTCAGAAAGCGAGTCCACTTCTACTGAGGAAGAATCAGACGCGGACGGAGAAGCTTCCTCTTCAGACTCGGAGGTTGCTGCTAAGCCACCTCAAAATCCGAGAGCGGCGGCTAAGAAACAAGTCGCCAGTCAAGCTAAGAAGGTAGTCAAGCCTGCGCCCCTTCCGGAAAGCGAGTCCGATTCCAGCGACGAGGTGTCTGAAGATGAATCTGAAGAGGGTTCCGATGAGGAGTCCGATGCTGATGAAGCACGATCGGATAAGAAGGCTGTCGTTACCAAAAGCCAAGCCCCAACTGGAAAGCCTGTCAAGGTTGCCCCTCCTCCACGAAACAACCCAGGCCCTTCTAAGGAAGGATCACGCCCAAAGCAGACTGCTATTAGGGCTCAACCTCAGAAAGTCTTGGAGGACATCCGGATGAGCAAGTACCGGGTTGAGAACTGGCGCACCCATGAAGATGGTGTAGTGTGCCTCATGAAGTCCAAGGGCTTCACGTAAGTTATACCCCTTTCAATTTACTAAGCATACCTAAACTAACCAAACAAACACAGGTCGCAGCAGATCGCTCAGAGAGTCAATCGCGGCAAAAAGGAGGTCCAGGTCCGGATCCAAGAGCTCATGGAGGTGGCTGAAGAAAATGGATCCACCATTACTCAGCTTGGCCAGACCTTGGAGGGGATCACGCGTAACATCATGAAGGAGGATGAGGAGGAGGCTCGTCAGCATAAGCTAAAGCACCAGGCTCACACCAAGTCCACGGCCGGCAGCACGGCCAACAGGGATCAGTCACGAAAGAACCCTGACAAAAAGGTGTACTATCCCGACAATATATTCAGTATCAGCGACTGCCGAGCTCTTGCCGTTGCCGAGGCACGATGCCGCGGCCAGCACCTCGCCAATATCCAAGCTGAGTTCGGAAAGCTGACCGGTCGGTACGTGGGCCTCGATGTGCTAGAGGCCAAGCTTGCCCAAGCCGTGGACCCTTTTGACGAGGTGACGGTGAACTGGAAGGGAGTTTGCCGCCGTTAGCTAGGATGGTTGCCGGAGAGTCGCTAGGGGAAGGGTTTTTCGTGGAGGAGTGTCTTAGAGGGGATTTTCTTAGAGGGGGATATGGCCCAGGGTTTTAGGGTGGTGGATTTGTCAGGGAGAGATTGCTTCGGGGATATCATAGAGGGTTTGGTCAGAGGACCTATTTTGGCTGAACAGCCAAAGAGGATATGAGCATTTTCATTCCTCCAGTGTATGGGCATAGACACGCCCCTCGACGGGCTTGGGTTACAGACTGTTTAGAGACCTGGCTTAGTCGAGTTATAGTTGAGTTGGCCGAACCTAGGCAAATACCAACATAGTACACTATATTTGCCTCCTTATCTATGTGATTATATTAATGTAAGCCCTCGTTTATTATTCATATATGATGACATAATGTAGTTTTACCCTATATAAAGTGATGTGTGGAAACCCTCGGACTATGACTGATTTCCTAGATACTTAACTCACATAGCTTTATTGGCCAATATAAAGGCTAAGTAAGGAGTTAGTGCTTAAGGCGCATCGTCCGGATATCAAATTTGCCTATACGTGAAATAATAGTTATTCTTTTTGAACAATCAAGACTAACTAGCGAATTACCTAGGAGGAGGCTGCGAGAAGGAACAATAAGGAGTGTCACCGATAAAGCTTATTACGCTATAGGTAAATTTTGATAGGCCGAGTCAAGAATCCATATAAGCCCAAGTTCTCAAGCAGGCCGATTAGACAGGAAACAGCCGTTACTTTCCTACCACTAGAATTGCAGCATCTATTATAGCAGCCCCTATTTAAACTAACACATGGCATAACCTCAACAACTTAAGTTGAACAATTGCCCTAAGACTATAGGTAGATTTACCGAAATTACATACCAATTCAAACCGGGATATACTTATCAAGAGGAGGTTATAGTATTGATCCTATCTTGAAAGGGATATACAATTTAAAGTATTATAGTTGAGAGTTGCGGTGACACCTGAGTTTCACGTGATTCGAATAACCCCTATTTTATTCTTGAATGTAACTTACATTTAATACACATGGTCTCTGCCATTAAGAAATAGGACTAAACAGAGTGCAATAACCGAATCAAGCCCAGCTAGAATATTTAACCTTAATAACCATTCCTGTTTCTGGATAGGTATATCCTCATACTTCAACCAGAATTTAAGGTAATTCATCTAGGTATAGATATCTCATAACCATTTAGATTAGTATTATTTCAAGATGACATAGACTACAATAAAGTTTAACTACACAGATATATAGATGTATAAGCATGCGCTATATATAGTGTGTAGATACCTAGGTAAGGTATGAGGTATATACGCTCACTCATAGTTCACAAGATCCTTTTCCCTCGCAGCCAACCCCCAACAACACGTAAACCCAAGCTGCTCGAGGCCAAAAACTCGCCGAAAAAAAGTACCTCTAAAAATAATGCCGTTCAACCGTTATTCATTCAGAGGAGAGAGAGAGCTATATGCGCGACATCATGATTGATATCACCAGGTGAATCCTTTTCCTCTTCCCCAATTCTATCGGCTCAAACACCCCCAGAAAGCCCCATTTCTAAGGACCAGGACCGATGTCTATGCCCATGCCCACGGCGTCTCGATGGAACACCTTATTTTTAATGTTTCGTGCGCGTACCATGTAAAAACCCCCAACCCTTTCTCCGTTCCAATTCTATTTGCCAAAACCCGGTGCAAATAGATCAAAGAGAGTAAAACGCCCGTTCCTCTAATAAACCCTGGGTTATATATGCGCGTATGTGCCCCCGTGTAGACCTTGACCAGCCAGATCGTCGTCCTATATCCATGATGCAGTCATGTCTCCCCGAACCTGGTACCGAATCCGTTTCACCAATAGTAAAATAATGATATCGTTGTAAGAATTGAAATTATGGATGCCTTTCGGTATTACATACTCTTTCAACAATGAGAGCAAGTAATTGTGGGTTTGCCGCGAAGAGTGGAAGGTCCCTTACGCCTCCTACTTCCTAGTGCGGGCATCCCGTCCCCGGGTTGGGAGTCATCGCCTGTCTCAAATCGCTCGTTGCCGACCATGATGACCTTGATCACGTTGCTAAGTCCTACGGCTAAGCAAGAACGACCAACTCGAACTATTGGCCCAAGATTCGTGACAAATAGGTGACCGTCATCTTCGACTTTCGAACACAATGGAAGGGCTTCCCATGTCTCCTGTTTGCCAAAATGGGAAAACATCCATACTTCCCAGTTGTCTTGTGAAGTATAGCCGTTTATAGGTTTAGGAGTATGGTGACGGCGCCGGAGGCCGCTAAGTTGTTGGAGAGGCTGATGGTTTAGATGACCATCTGCTCGGGATTTCTCACTGTTCTTCCTCCTCACTCCCACTATAATTCCAGAGGGCAAAGCGTCCCAGAGCCCGGGATTCTTAATAACCCGTCTCGATTCCTTGGCTCTTTGCCATGGACAACACGTTTTTCTAGTGGGTGAAGTCGGATCGCAGAAACAGAGAGATTCTCCTTCATGCTGCGGACTATATGTCTGCACCACTAAGTCTCGGGTGTATGTATTGAGATATGCCAACGTAAAGCTCCACAAGGCGAGAGAGCCACATCGCATCCGCCGCGGCCTTGAATGGAAGCATTTTAAGCTTTTCGGTTGGATTGGGTCTACCTTGAAAGTGTAGATCGCTCTGAGCGTCTGCGCGTCTACTAGGTCCACCGTCTGAGACCGAATTATGAGGAAGAAACCCAATTCCGGCAAGGCTTGAATCGAGATAGCTCCGCGGTCCTTCGAATTGCCCACCTCGACTATTTCAGTAGACCAACTTGATCCCTCTTGTGTAGCAAGGCGTACTTGACCCTCACGGGTAGAAGCCATAACTTGAGCAGGAAATCCTGTGGATGTTAGTGGATGTAACTTGATTTCACAGCAATATAGATTCACTTACCCTTTTCTGAAAGATAGCCGACGGAGACGATCGAGCTCTCCTTAGCGAATATGTAGTTATTGGGTAATGCTCGGTCGACTCTAAGTTCCGTGATGATACCATCCCGTCGGATGAGAACTAAGGCTGGAATGGCCAAGGAATCGTCAGCAACAAAGAAGAAGGCTTCCGGTTTATGTCGATCCGGTTCTGCCCTGATCGGAGGACCCCATCGTAGCCCAATGAGATCCCATAGTAGGACTTTATCAGATGTTAAGAGTGCAAGCCAGTGGGATTCTTCATCGATGCACATAGCCAGGACTGGAAATGGGATTATGGAAGAATCCCCATGTTCACCTAACACGTAATTCTTACCCCCAGCCTTAATATCCCAGATCCTAATGACTCGGTCAAGTCCTATAGACACAAGATGGCCATCAGAGCAGGCCGAGAGCAAAACGACATCTAAAGAATGGCCAGTGTTCAAAGTCCTAACAGAGAGAAGTGTATCCCCTCCATCCGGACCAACCCGTGGAGAATCTGCCAGCTCATCCCACAATAGATAATTCATCAGTAGGCGAACTGCCGCCGCAACGATAAGGACTGTGAGCAGGAAAGGTGCCGATTGGTGCCGTACAAAATCGTAGACAGCAGGTGCAAACCACGGCTCGCTAGCGGTAAGACCTCGATCTGATCCTTTGAGCACGAATATCGTAGGATGAAAAACCCTTGCGATGTAGCTATGAGCGTGAGGTTTAACAACATGTATGAGCTCTCGAGCTGTCTCATGGTCTTGGAGGCCCAGCCATGACGCTGGACTCCTGCCCTGGTGAACTTCAGATAAGGACGAAGCCGATGACAGATCCTTGTATTTGGGAGAGACACGGATGATCCGACCAAGCAACTTGAGCACGCCTTCATTCTCCCAAAAATGCCATTGAGCGAGCAGGACGAAACCAACCATCACAATAGTCCCAGCAATGCGTGTCGACATAGCGATTTTACCCTGCAACATCGCGTCTATCCATGTAGAACGTGAATGGGGGTCGGAAGGAGAGCGGTGATCTCGAATTGACGCTTTTGCAAGTGCGTCACTAAGCTCGGTCCGTCGCACATCGACGCTGAGTACCGAGAGGAAGAACGTGGATAGGTAAAAGTAGTCAAACATCAGTGCGATGGCTGCAAAGGTGCAAAAGGCCGAAACACTGGGCAATACAACTTTTGAAAAGGCGAATAGAAGAAGAACGTTTTGAGCCACACTAGCCATTGCAACGTAGCCCGTCTCACCAAAGGCCTGTCCAATCCTACTGCTCGTACTGTTTTCGGACGGCGTGAGAATGACAGCGTTGATCAGCCGATGGATATTTTCAAGACTCATACAGAAAATGACTACCGGATATCCCAAACGCGGAAGTCTCGATAGATCGATCTTGAGTATGGCACATACGGTAAAGCTCGATAGGATGGCGAGAACGATTTGAGCCAGAACCGTAACCATCAATCCCATTTTCGACTTAACGGCCCGTAAATTGGATAAAGTTGCTAAGAAGTAAATGAGAAGAACTGAATAGGGTATTCCCAAAACAATGACATCCTGAGACGATATAGGGCGAAACTTGAATTCGTATAATTCGCTGATTTTGCCGCTTGGAGTGTACTCAAAGATATCCCAACGATCAGCCATTTTACTCTTAAGAGCCCTTACTCTCTCCTGCCACAGGCGACCAACAGGAGAGTCTCGAAGATGAACGAGAGTAATAACAAGGGCATCAGCGGCGACAAGTCGACGATCCTGGAAGCGCTTTCCACTAAAAACAGTCGAATGTCGTAAGGTTACATTGACCGAAGTTGGCTGAGATTTTCTTTCGTTCGCCGTCTCAATAATATCGTCATCACGTTCTATGTTCTCCGAAGAACATGACCAATACTGCAGCGGCGACTGAAAGAACCAGGACTCGTTAGTTAGACCATTGGCAATATGATAGGCATCGCGCTGGTTCGGCGTAAGGTCCGTAGTCGTAGCATTTCGAACGTGAGCATTGTCGTCGATATAGCGCCGCGGATTGAAGTTGATTGTTGGTCCGAGAAGTTCGTCTTGAAGTTCCAGAGCGCTTAGTAAAACGTTCCTGTTGAGAGCCTGGAAATAGTTGCCGTGGACCCAGATCGAACGCATAATAACGTCGGGTTCGACTCTATTCCTCTCGTGCAAGGGTAAGGTATCGGTCCAAGCGTGTTCGGGAAGATAAGACGCGCCATTGATGAAATCGGTAGTATAGAGAAAAGGAAAAGGATATACGAGAACGGCGGCTACGGCGACGGAGATCAATAAGGTCGTGACGACATGACTAGCAGCGTATCTTCCGTACCGAGCGAAGGCGCGGCGTACGGGATGCGTCTCTGCAAGCACCGGGGCTTCGGTAGTTCTAGGATTACCTTGTCAATTGAGAGCTGTACGTAAAGTAAAGTAGATATAGACAAGGTAGGTAGAAAAGTACAAGGATAAACATACCCTCTAAAAGGATAGAGAATATACCAAATCATTCTTTCCACACTTGGTGGGCAGTCACCAGATTTCGAGCTGCCCACGATAACTCGGTGCGCAGAAGAACGGGGAGGCAAGGGCCTTTCCTGAGATCGCAGGAGGGGCGCATTATACTTCCCAAGTATTATGACATGGGAGGGAAGAGGACGGACTTTTAGATATATCTATGGAGATCGGAACAGAACAGAACACAGACAGACGGGAGACGAGAGACGGGAGACGGGAGACGGTATGAGCGGAAACAGGTGGATAAGGTAGATAACGTAGGTAGATTTTTAGGTATCTATTGGATGTCTCATCGTCGGGCCCGAAATTGTAGAGGATGAGTTCTGGGGACAATCGACCAAGCGACCAAGGTAGAAATTCGGAGGAAAAAGCAGGGACAAGTCGAAATCGAAAGGCGGAAAATCGAACATGGAGACGCTATCTCGAACTTCGTATTTCATAACAGGGAATTAATTAGTAAAATGCCAATAGAAACAATAGAAATCGTTGCTAGAAAAGGACTAGACTGCTAGAGCGGGCGCCGCCCGTGTTAGAGTATTGTCTTACTGTCTCGCCCTTGACTTGACCGAGTTAAGCTCGCCTTCCGTCTGACTTGCGTCTTGCGTAATGCGTAATAAGGGCTGTAAGGGTGGAAAGGGTGGAAAAGGGTGGATGCAAAGAAGATCGGATCTCGATAATTGTATCTCATGTGGGCGTTGGCGTTGGCGTTGGCGTTGGCGTTGGCGCTGGGGCGCTTTGAAGATTTCCAGGTTGCAAGTTGTAAAGTTGCAAAGTTGCAGGGAGAAAACGCAGGGAAGTTTGGTTTGTACTTACTGTGTTTGGTATTGAACTGGGGGGACTAAACAAGCCAAGGTAAGTGCCTTACGTATTTTGGATTGTACAGACTTTTTTTTTCTTCTTCTTTTTTCTTTTTGCGACTTCCATCCGTTTGTAAGGTGCTATGCTAGATTTTTAGGACGTACAGTAGAAGAACATGGACTTGGGACTTGGGACTTGGGACTTGGGACTTGGAACTTTGAGAGGCGCGCACCGGCGGGGCGGATTAGCGGGACTCGCGGACGGCCGGGTAGAGATCCTATTCATTGGTTATCCTGGAAAACGTCGCCTGTAGCCCCTCCAAAGCAAGCCCCTCACAGGTACTAAGGTACAACCCATTGTACCTAACTCCAGCGTGTACCTCTTAACTGATCTTTTCCTCATCTTTCCCTTCCTCTTTCCCCCTACAAGGCCTACCAGGTACCTAAAATGCCACCTCCACCTTTACCCCTCATAGGTACAATTTCTTCCATATTCGGTCGAAGATGGGCAACTTGGGCTTTCGTCCTTGATTTTTTTCATCTTTTTTCTTTTTCCCACCAAAACGGGTCCCGACTTAAACAAAACGCCTCCCAATATTAGGCAGCGTGCCGTATCGAGACATTTCCCGCAAAGAAAAAAAATACCTAAAATAATCACTCGTGAATAATCATTAGTAGTAAAAAGAAAACCAACTATCGATTATACCAAGGTAACTGAATTCCAGCTATAGCTGCAGCTGGAAGCTGTTGGATGCATATCATCGTGACGCTAAGAAGCTTATTGACCGAGGTATTAGAAGGACGGAAGGAAATGCAAAGCAGCTCTAGCAAGGTAGGATCGTGAAGAAACAAGCATACAATAAGTTAAGATATATGTATGGTGGACGTCGCAACGGGGGGACCTAGTGTAAGGAAAACCACAGAGCTGGGCTTCTTCCCCCCTATATATATTTATATTTATAAAATTTCTGTCACTTGTCATCGACCCATGCTGCGCGCGAGGGTAACTGACCGCTTATATTACTACCTAATAAGAAAATCAACTCCATCCTAATGACGACCAGCGGTCGCCGGGCGGGGTTCGTCGAGTGAGAATCAGCTCACTTTCTCTCACGATACCTTCGATTGGCGTGCCGTTATTGGTGCGTCATGGGCAGATTAGGCAAGGGTTGCTAATTAGATCTCCCCCAAACCAGATTCCCGGGAGCTGCTAATCAAAGATCATAACCCGTAAACGTACACTAGGACCAAAAAAAGATAAGAGAGACAAGAGGAGAAGAGAGAGAAACTTTCTATAGGGCTGGGTTTCATTACCTATCTCCTACAGCAGCATTGCGTACACGGTACCGCCAGATGCACCCTTCCAGCCTTACCCGCACATACCTAAGGTAGGTATCATATCACTCTGTCACCCTTACATGCCCAACATACTTTCTCCTCTGAGGAGAAACGTATGGTCAAGTCCCCGAATAACGGACACTACTGCAGCATAATCCCAAAACATTAGAGCCGACCCATCCGGAAACAAAAAAAAGATGGAGAAAGGTGAAGATCTGAGCGATGACCCCATCGCGGAGCTCATTACTAGCTTCAACGAGCTCAACGCCAGCGTAGTCGAAGAGCTAGAGGAGGAGCCGAGTCCACTCGAGTTCATGAGGTACATAGCGCGGAATACCCCCTTCGTCGTACGCGGCGGAGCCTCCGACTGGCCGGCCGTACGACAGTGGACTGCATCGTATCTCCGGGAATCACTGGCCGGTCATCACGTCAACGTCGCTGTAACACCGTTTGGGAACGCCGATGCCCCCACCGATAAACATGGCCAGCTAGTATTTGCTAAGCCGCATGAGGAAGAGCAACCCTTTAGCTCGTTCCTTGACTATTTGACATCTCAAGAGCTATCTTCTTCCTACTCCTCCTCACCTGAGAGTAGAGGCGAAGTTCGATATGCTCAGACTCAAAACGACAATCTACGCAACGAGTACTCCTCCCTCTACTCCCAAGTGCCCCCTTCCATCCCCTTCGCACGCATCGCTTTGCAAAAGGACCCCGATGCCGTGAACCTATGGATCGGTTCGTCCGCCTCGGTGACCGCGTTGCATCGCGATAATTATGAGAACGTGTACGTACAAGTCGCCGGGCGCAAGCACTTCGTCCTGCTGCCCGCGTTATGCCAACCGTGCGTCAACGAGCAGGAGCTCGAGCCCGCATCCTACGTGCGGGAAGCTGGAGGAGAGCTCCATTTACAAAGCGAAGATGGCGATAAAGTGCCCTTTGCAATTTGGGATCCTGATCACCCGAGTCTCCGGAGTACCAAATATTCACATCTAGCGCGACCCCTGAGAGTTACGCTGGAACCGGGTGATATGTTGTATCTACCAGCTATGTGGTGAGTGCAAGCGTCAGCATATGGCACCCTCGTATATCTTGAATGGGCATTGGAGCATTTATGACCTATCATTTAGGTACCACAAAGTCTCGCAATCTTGTTCTGAAGAAGGTATCTGCGTCGCCGTCAACTACTGGTAAGACTTTGCGTTGTTTCGATATATTTCCCTTAAATACCTACTCACCCACGCTTATAGGTATGACATGGAGTTCAGCGGATCTCTCTATTCTCTAGTATCGTTAGTCCGGACCCTTGGTAATCAAGTAACAAAATAGTCATACTGCAACAACTACAAAAGAGCATAAAACCAACCTCCTGGCCATAATATCTTGAATTCGTAAGTTTATCTGACTAACTCATTCTGAATTCCTAAATCTACAGTACTCATCACTAGAGCTGGGCATTGAATCCCCTATTAAGTAACCTCCAGCGGCTTGACTTAACTCTTTACCGATATTCATCCAGCCTGATACTCCAAACACCTTGCCATTCGGTAAGATCAAGAGACTAATTCTCCGTAGACCAGCCACATAGAACATAAACTCGTCCAACCCTCAAACATTTACATTCACACCGAATGGGTGCATTGCCTCCTCGTCGAGGAACCTTCCCTTGTCATCGCCGATCTTCCTTCTGAATAGTGCCAAGTCTTCCAGGAGATCGTGCATATAGTCCTGAACATCGTTCGCCTTTTCCTCGTACACATCCGATCCGTATCCGTCATCTTCGCCGTAATATGCCTCGTCAACAGGGCTCTCCCGGCCCTTCTCCGCGTTCTCCTTCTCCGCGCCTTCTTTTTCGTCTTTAACCACCACCTCCGGAATAGGGTTCTTAAGACTATCGAGCGCAAGTTTGAGATGCAGTCTTAAAGCCTCATTCTCCGTCTGCAGGCTACGGATCTTTCCTTCAGACACAAGACTGCGCTCCTCCATCATGCGCTGCATGGCCGCGACGCGGTTCTGGTACTCCTCCAGACGCTCCTCGCTCTCTTTAACGTCCTTCTCACGGCGCCGCGAGTCGGATACCGATAGCTGCAATACTCGGATTTCTTCGGCCATGGCTGCAATCTGCGCGTCCCGCTCCGCAGAACTGATATGGTCTTGGTTGACCACGGCGCGAGTACGGATTCTCTTCGCTTGGTCTGCATATCGCAAAGTGGATAGAGTTTCCTCGTAGTCGGATGGCGCGATACATGCGATCATCGCCGTCTTGCTGTTGCCTCCAAGAGAATCCTTCAGTAGCCACGTTAGGATGGAGTCCCGGTACGGCACGATGTCCCTGTGCCGCTTACCAGGACGCTGCGCCTTCGGGTCGGCGAGCGCTGCTATCACTCGTCCCAGAGTCGTAAGCGATTTGTTGATGTTGCTACCCTCGCGTAGTCGTGCACCCGTTGCCTCGGTAGATTTAGCCCGCTCACTGCCCGCCAGATCTACGAGTCGGATTCGCGAGCTGCGCTCGGTGGTTTCATCGGTCTCCATATCGTGGTGGATCTGCTTCAACATGATGGTAAACACAGCGTGGCTTCGACTACTTGTATCGTTCATCTTGGTGCTTGCCGTCGTGCGGCTTGCGTCTCCGGCCTTCATGTACCGGAGGATCTCATTTAGGCTTCGTACCGGCACCTCGGTCAAATCTTTCACATACGGACCTTCGGTTGGTGACTCGCGGATTTTCAGGTAGTAAGGAGGCTGGTTGGGTATCACGGGAACAAGCAAATCTCGGACATGCTCGTTGTATACTTCGAAGTAAGAGGCTCGTACGTGGTACGAAATATTGGGCGTTTCCTCCTGCGCAGCCTCAATGCGCTGGAACAAGTCTTCACATGTGCGCGGGATAAGTCCTGGTTGGTCCGGCGTACCCATCATGGTATAAGACTTCCCAGAGCCGGTTTGGCCATAGGCGAAAATGCAAGTATGGTAACCCTCAAAGTTGTGGTCGAGGAATTCCTCGCCTAAACAATTGTATACATCTTCTTGGTGTGCGTAATGTCTATCCCTAGTGTTATGACTCCAGAAGGAATTGTCGAATATGAATGACTTCTCCTCAATCACCTTACGAGCCTTTGCTCTAGCATTCGCCGGGTCGTTATCGTCTGGCACATGAAGTGTGGTCATCTGAGTACGAGGGTCCATGCTAATCAAGCATTCTGCACCCCTCTCGATCTCTATAATAGAAGTTAATGATCATTCAATTTAATCCATCTCATCTCATCTCATGAATAATAACACATACCTCTGGGAAGAAACGCCCGGACCCTCACGACAACCCTCACATTACCTCCCGAATCCATTCTCATTTGGGGTGGTAGTACGCCATCTCGAGCACGCAGAGATGGCGTCGAAGCAGATGAATGCATGGCCCTCATATTTAACGATGGCATAAGACGCGATTCTAGCATTCCATTCAATGTTGTACAGATGTCGTTGATGAGCTCGTTAGTGCGTAGCTGATATGGATATGGAATGCCGTAGACAGGCATCTGGAGAATGGGGAAGTGGACCGGGGGGGTCTCTTTATTTACTTGGGATTGTCGCAGGGGTGGCCGGTTGCCAGAGCAGCGACGCGGTGGAGCCAGTGATGACTGCCCCGCGATGTGATTGTGACGTCTTGGCTCGTGCCTACCACCTTGTTTCTTGTCGGTAAGATGTAAGAGGGGCCATCAACCCAGAAAATATCTTGTGATATTTGTGCCTCAAATAACATTCTTTATTTTTCAATAGTGTAACAAGATTAAAGGGTGCGTCTCAGGTGCCTTATAATGTTATGAAATTATTACACATGATGCAAACATATAAATGTAGAAAAGTGTAAAAAGTGCACATATTGAAGTAAAGTAATTTACTTGATGTACCTAGGTATCCTCTATTAAAATGCATTCACACCTTGGTGCTTTGCTTTAGGTGCCTACCTACGTAGGTAGTCTTCCCTCTATCTTCCAGTAACTGAGAAACCGACGCATGCTATAAAATACCTTCGATGCACCCAGGCTACGACCTAACCCTGGTACTAGAACCCCATGGCAACAAGCCTACTTTCTGGCAAGGCCCTTCCCTAATAGCTCACTCCCTACCTCAGTAATAAGAGGTTCTTTCGGGAAGAGTTTCTTCTTTCCTAAAATGGTGCCTTCTGCATCCATAGTTTTTAGGCAGTTCGTTAGGTCTCCTTCCAAAGGCGCACAGTAAACTAAAAACCCGAGTGCTAATAGCATGCCATGTAATGCTTCATTAGAAGACTCTTCTTGAGATATGGCTTCCAACACAGATGCGGCGAGTTCTACCTGGTCATCCTCGGGCAGGACATCTCCTGAGTCCCGCCTCATCTGGTAATTCGCGATAGCTACATTGAACAGCAGTGATGCTGCTACAACTCGAATGTTGTCACGACTGTCGTCCAGGAAGCTTGATGAAATAAGCTGCGTGATGTGACTTCGTAACGTTTCTTGTCCAAGGATCTGTTCAGCATACAGGTGGCTCGAGAACAGATTGCAAGCCATCTGTAAAGTGACGAGCCTTAGCGCATAAGGACAATCGTTCGATTTATTTACAGCACCAAGAATAGCGATAACTGTTTTCTGATCGTGCTCTTCCGCGAAATATCCACTAAGTCGTTCATCAACAAGGGCACAGCGGAAGAGGTCTACAACTGTAAATAAGACTTCCTTAGGCAAAGATTCCATCGCAGAGCATATGAATTGAGAGAAGGCGGGTAAGTCTGGTAGCGGAGCTTCCGCAGGACCTTCCGATGCCCTGGTCTCGATGAAATTCTTTACACCCTGAACGGATGGATCCTCAGCTTGTGACCCTAACTTGGACAATAACTTAGAAATCGGCGGAACCTTTTCGTATAGTACGGGTTTGAACTCGGTATTCTCAAAACGGGGTAACCGAAGCATCCGATGCGGATGACTTGGCCCCGCCATTTGGATGAGTAGTTCGACAGTACTCTTCAGGCGAGCAGCATCGGCACCCATCCATCGCTCGCCTTCTTTACCGTGGACAAACGTAAGGAACGTAGGAGTTGCCCTGATAGAATACCTCTGGGCAACATCAAAAGCTCGAGATATATCAACTTTCACTAATGCGACTTTACCTCCATGCTCTGCTCCTAAACCGTCATAGAGAGGATAAAGTGCTCTGCATGGACCACAGGTTGCCGAAGTAAAGAAAACGATGGCACATGATTTCTCAGCTCTTTGTAGCACATCATCGAACTCTCGGAGATTAGTAACGTTTATTACGCTTGGACGTTGGGAGTGCGCTGTTGAGCCAGCGCCGTTTGCAACACCGTTCGTAGCTCCGTTTGTGTGTGGTTGAACATTATCCTGGATGCCGAGTAATCCGCCTTGCTGAGCTTTCCTTTGCTCAACCATCTGCGCGAGTTGAGGTTGCAACATTCTACCAAAAGGCGAATCAAGCACAGCTTGTGGCATATTTGCTATGTGACTTGGTATCCCTTTTCCTAAAAGAAACATGGCGAAGTCATTGCTGAAATTGTTGCAGTTGTGTCGAAACAGATCATAGGCCTAATTAGTTAGCATATAATACTCATCGGATTTGTCTTTTAAGCTTACTTCTGGCGTATATATATGTTTAAGCGAATCGAGATACTCGAGGATCACCTCCATAGGGAGCTCGGTCTTTCCAAGATGGATTCGTTCTAAAGGTTGCCCTAGATGAGAGGATCCGGGCCGAATCACATTTATACCGCTATCATAAACATATTCCTTGTTGTCCAACTCGATTGAAGTGTGATAAATAGCATCGAGTTGAAAACCCAGCAGTCCAAGAGACATCTGCTTGGCTAGACCGTTTGATAAGTCGTACACCAGAAGATGGACGTCCATTGTGGAAGTTTGTAGTAACGGCTCGCTTTTATAATCGTTATCGCCGATGTAATTATTTACAAGTTTACCTTTTCTTTTCAGCGTCTATAAAATTGAACGGAACGCTTATATCAGGAGATAAAGAAAATAAGGAGAAAATGACTTTAAAATGACTGCTTGTATTACGAGTAATTTAGTTGGGTTGAAGTGAGAGTTGAATCCGATTGAACGATTATAGGTATGTAACCGGAGGCAACGGTAAGTACGTCAACTCGATGTTAAACAAACTGCGTTATAGTACCTTAGCGCGCGGGGGGGGGTATTTGAAAATGCTTACAGCGATAATATTGACTTTGAAAATTCTTATATAAAAATATTAAAAAATAAATTGATTTTAATTTTTAAAAATCATTACTGTAATTAAATTAAACGTAAAAAAATATTAAAAAATAAAATTATTTCATTACGTAATTATTTTATTTTTCGAATTTTTTTTTTAAATTTTTAATATAATTTTACATATATAAATATATTAAATTAAAAATCATTTTCGAATAATCATTATTTTAAATTAAACCCCGTTTAAATAATATTTTATAATTAAATATTTTAAAAATAAAAATTATATATATTAATTTTAAATATTTTTATATAATTAATATTATTAAATAATTAATTTAACGAATTAATTATTTATTAAATTAATTAATAAATACGTTAAATTTTTTAAAAAATTATTTTTTTTTAATAAAAATTATACGTTCGAATTTTATTTATTTCGTAATTTTCGGATTTTTATTTTATTTTATATTTATTTATATATTTATTTATATTATATATATATTATAATTTTAAAATTATTTTAATTTAAAATAATTATATATTATAAATATATTATATATATAAATTTATATTTAATACGAAAATTATTTAATAAACGATCGTTTCATTTATATATTTATATAAATCCATTTTAATAAGTTAATATTATTGCTATAAGTATTTTCAAATACCCCCCCCCCGCGCAGTAAGGTACCTTCTAACAACAAAATGTACTTAAAGAGGGTACTTTTACTGGTAGGGGTTTTAAATTGCGGCTGACTCTCCCATTCCGGTCGATGCTAAGTACTTTTCGGTACTCATGTGTGGCGGTGGAAAGTCGAGGCTTGAAGATGCCAAGATCTGCCAGGGCTGCTAGGGTATGGGGTTACGTACAAAGATGACAGGGATATGAAGTAACTAATCCAACCAAGTCACTAGAAATACGCCGCTGGAGTCGCGACGTGCCTTGGAGTGCCAACTAAATCCAAGCAGCCAAGTTGTCTTCAGGGGGTGATCGATAAGGGAAGGGGAACATTAAAAAAAAAAAAAAAAAACCGTTGAAATTGGAAAAATATTCGAGATTGCCATTTTGCCATCTGGACAAGTTGCGCTGCCTCGTGTCCGCCCCCCTTTTCCACATTATCCTATTTAACGACTTCTCATATCCGGCATTGATCCTCGCACCCGTCCGGTTTAGACTTTTTACATGTCAAGCTGATCCCTCGTTGGCCTTTTTTCTAAGTTTTCTTTTTTGATTTTTTTTTACCTTTTTCTTTCACTCTTTCAGTAACCAGTTATTTCCCCGACCTTCTTGGGGATGCATCGCATGTAAAAGGTTATGAGGAGAACATCAGTTTCATTGCCTACGAAGCAAATCAGACACGACCCTCACGAAAAACCTGCACGTTACGACTCGGGCCACCGAGAACCCGGCATCGTGGAGAAAATACAGACGACCATGAACCAGGCCCAAAAGACGCGATGGCTGAAGACCACGGCCATTGTGGTCTTCTTGGTGTTCCTATTCTACTACATTTCACCAAGGGGTGTAGAAGTATATAAGGGCGGTATGTTTAACTACCCTATAACCGAAACTTATAGTTTCCTTCGAAATAGCAATCTAACTAAACTTATATAGTATCGAACTCTGGCGGCCAGGTGCCGTCCGATTCATCATACGGGACCTCGAAATGTACGAAATCGTTTTCTAAGGATAAGCCGATCATACAATATGTTCTCATGATTGACGCCGGTAGCACTGGATCTCGTATCCACGTGTACAAGTTCAACAACTGCGGCCCGACCCCTGAGTTGGAAAAGGAAGAGTTCAAGATGACTGAGAAGAGCGTTGGCGGTCTGAGCAAGTATAAGGACGACCCTGTTGCCGCTGCGAAGACCCTGGATAGCCTCATGGAGGTCGCAATGCAAACCGTTCCCGATAAATTGAAAGGTTGCAGTCCAGTTGCCGTAAAGGCTACCGCAGGTCTGCGAATGATCGGTCAGGAGGCTAGTGCGCGAATCCTGGAGACCGTCCGAGACCACCTTGAGAAGGACTACCCTTTCCCTGTCGTCTCCAAGGAGGAGAATGGCGTTGCGATTATGGACGGTTCTGACGAGGGTGTATACGCCTGGATTACCACCAACTACCTTCTAGGCAAGATTGGTGGTCCTGACCAGAGCCCAACTGCCGCTATTTTTGATCTCGGTGGTGGTTCAACGCAGATTGTCTTCGAGCCTACGTTTAAGGGACTTGCTAATGGCGGCATGCCCGAGAAGCTGGCTGAAGGCGACCACAAATACGAGCTTTCCTTCGGTGGACGAAACTTCGAACTGTACCAGCACTCTCACCTTGGATACGGATTGATGGCCGCTCGTAATTCCATCCACTTAAACTTGCTACACGATATCTACCAGAAGGAGAAGAGCAAGTCCTTCTTAGAGAAACCCATCCTCAACCACCCTTGTATCAATGCGGGTCAGACCGACAAGATTACGGTTAAACTTGGCGACGACAGCCCCCTGGGTACTGGCGAGCTGGAGCTTAACGTGACCGGTCCCATGAACCCTGCCCCGGCCCAGTGCCGCGCACTAGCTGAGAGGATTCTGTACAAGGACGCCGAGTGCAAACTCGCTCCTTGCTCCTTCAACGGTGTTCACCAACCCCCCCTAGCTAAGACTTTCGCTAAGGAGGATGTCTACATTTTCTCCTTCTTCTACGACCGTACCAAGCCTCTAGGAATGCCCGACTCGTTCACCCTCCGGGAACTGCACGACCTCACTAACGCTGTGTGCGGTGGCGAGGACTCGTGGGGTGCGTTCACCAATATCCCAGAGGCCCTAGAAGAGCTACGTGACCGTGGCGAGTACTGTTTGGACCTCAATTTCATGATGGGACTGCTTCATACTGGCTACGAAATGCCTATTGACCGGGAGGTCAAGATCGCCAAGAAGATCAAGGGCAACGAGTTGGGCTGGTGTCTAGGAGCCAGGTAAGCTTACTACACCGATCATTTTTTTTTTGGTTCTATAAAAACTAACATGTCTCTTTAGTCTGCCCTTATTGGCGAAGAACTCTGGCTGGACCTGCAAGGTCACTCAGACCTATTAATCGTACTACACGCTGTCCTGGCGAGATCGGGAACGTAGGTAGCTATTAGAAAGCTTGGATAATTAATGATGAGGAGGCACGGACACGGCGGATAAACCCAGGTAGTTGCCCTACGAGGCCGGCGTTTTTCGGATCTGGTTGTAAAAGTGGTACGAATCACGGCGCCGGCATTTCCGTCTTAGACGAAAATAAGCCCAGGGAGAGGGCGAATTGTATTGTAGGAAAGATCACGAATGAATACATCAGGACGCAACTAATGTTTAGACCTTGTTCTCTATTATTACGTACTACCGAACTTGTGACTGTTAACCCTGGGTATCATAATCTATCTATAACGGTGCCTCAACTATGCTCAGCACATCCTCTATCACATACTCCGCATCTATACCCTCCAGCAATGCCTCAATAGCCGAAAGATTGCTTCCCCATTGCAAACTGCGTTCCTGCCCGGGAGCTGCGATTCGTATGCGATGGGGATATATCTTCTTAACCGCGAGCGCGACTAATGATGGAGTGACGTACTCCAAGCCGTGTATTGCAGCAAGGCACTTGGCCAGCTGGTCAAGGTGTTTCGTAGCTAAAGGTGTAGCCCCCCCTCCTCCTGGCGCAACAGCTCGGTGCATACGTATAAAAGAAACGATGTTCATCTGATATCGCAGCACCTCAACATCTTGGTTGACCTGTCGCGCTTGTAGCGCAAGGGTTGCGATATCAGACTCGCTAATAGACGGGAAAGCAAACGAAGGCGCGCGTGAACTAGACAGTGATATTTGATCCGTAGTCATTTGATCATCGCGATTTACGTAGGTCGCGCTGCTGCGACTCGGACCCGGCCGAGGCGTAGACGTAAGTACGGGGACGGACATCGAGTCCGCAGTGCTCCGCCGGACTACGCTCGAGGCACTATCTAGGCTAGCCGTCTCCCCTTTTCTCTCCTCGTCCTCTTCTAAATGCGCAAATCCGTCCTCGGGATCGTGCCAGTGTGAAACGTAGAAAAAATCGTTCAGGTGAGACACGAGCCGCGCCGCGCCTGTGGACTCGAGCACGGCTACGAAGAGGAACTGCTTAGGTGCCGTCTGCACGCTGGTGCGCGTCAGAATCCTCCGAGTGCGTAGTAATTCCAGACATTGGATCTGTACATCTTTAGGGGCTCGATCGAGATTCTTGGCTAGAATCACATTGGCGATCTGCGGCGGTGTCGACGCCGAAAAGGGATTTTGGTGTCTCGGGGTAGTAGGAGTCGCCGTTCTGCCGTGGAAATAGGACGCATCGGTTCCTCGGCGTCGGAGAGGAGAGACGGATGGAGTGCGCGGAGTCGGGGGCTGAAGTTGCGAAGGGGTGTAGCTGGACGAAGCTGGATGGAGATAGCGAGGTCGTCGAGGGTAGTGTGTGGTGTACAATCTACCAGGGCAGAGGATAGATTGAAAGTCTGCGAAGCGACCAGCCGCAATTCCTCGACCAAGGTATCGAGTTCATCGAGTTCTGTGCTGACGATGCAATGTTCGCGACTGACGAGACATAGAAGCGCTGCCAAATCCAAGTCCTCCAAACCGTGTACCCGTTGTAGGAGATCCTCATCCGCCATCGAATCTCTGTCTAGGAGATGCCTCGCTATCCATGGGATCACATTGAAATTTGTATGGAGAGTTGACTGGAATCGCTTTATTGGATAAGGAGTTGCAAATGTTAAAATAAGTAACGAGTACCTCAGGTACCTCAACGTAAGGGAGTTTAAATTGCTGGGGATAGTCTAGCGGGGCAAGCGCGGGTCCTTGGCCTTGGTTCTGGCTTCTGGATCCGTGAATCCGTGAATCCGAGTCTCAATTCACCTTCTAGAATTTAAAGAAGCCAATAAACCGTGCCTTTTTATTCTTTACCTGTTTCTCCATCACAGATATCTATACTCTCGAATAACATAAAACGACCTAGTCCAAAGGTAGTATTTAGGTACGTATTTGATATCAATTATCTATAACTATCTTATGAAGTTATGACAATCATTTAGTCCTTGGTTACTATACCTTTCTCCAACAAAAGGTATAAAAGGGTTTATATCGATACAATTTATACAACTGCGTATGGGGATGTAACAGGATAAATTCCCTCCCAAGTGAATGCATCAAACAAAACACACACAATGTAATTTAATCAACTATGCATTCCAATCCACTTCCCCTCCTGTTTTCCCTCTCCCTGTTTAAGGCCACCACTACGCCAATATCAGGTCAGTATACCATAATGAATCGAGACGCAGCAGTTAAATAACCAAACACGACGACCACACGCATTACTTACGTCCCTCTCCAAAACTTAGGGTCGACTTTGTCATCCGAGGCAGGTGACGCCCGGTCGTGACGCTTCTCGAACTCCTGGTTATGCCTTTCGACTTCCTGCTTCTGTTCGTCACTCAGTCCTTCCTTGACGGCGGGCACCGCCTGGTTGTGGATCTTGGGACTGGGTTTGCCCTTGCCCTGAGGTCCTTTGAGCGCCTCACCTCCATTCTGGCTTGCCGCGTTGGCGATCTTCCCGCCAGTAGGACTGCCTCCCGTCTCCGTGGCCTCCTTTGACCGGGATCCGCCTGATTGCGCGCTGGCGTCCTCGGGGGACTTCTGTCCGGACTCGCGAGCGGCGGCATTCTTCATGCTTTCTGAGAGGCCGGCCTTGGTAGGACCCCCTCCGGTTCCCTTGCCTACGTCTGGTGGGCTTGGGCCGGGGTGTTCAGAGGATTGCTGCGCATCGCTTGAGGACGGCTGACTTTGGGGATTCTCTCCAGCTGGGTCTCCCTCTCCGTTACCGTAGCCTTGTTGTGAAAAGTAACGGGGACCAGCTGCAAAAGCACGGTAGGCTTGAGGAGCGCGTGTCCGAGTGGCCCTCAGGCCGTTTAAAGAGTTACTGATTCGAATAGCTACCATTGTGAATGACTATAATACTAATGATGATTTTCACTTTCTTTGATAATGATACAACACGGAAGAAATACAACAGAAAGAGGTAAGCTTTTAATACAAGCCATTCATCAGTAGGTAGCTTGAGATGATAGCAGCCGATCAAGCAGTCATAACTGTGATGCCATATGGGGGATGATGAAGTATGACATCATGACAAGACTTCGTGATTGAAGGTGTACCTGGTCCCTTCAAGGTTTGTTAGAATTTGCCATCTATGTAACATCGATAAAATGGAGGCTCTTCTGTGTCGATCTCTTGGGGCCAGATATTGAGATCATTATGCAGCTCTGCAGGTATTGCTTCATGTAATAAATAGCTTCTGGTCTCAAGTGTTTACTGTAGGTCCTCCTACCTATAAATACTAAAGAAACATTGGTTGTAACTAGTTAGTTATGTAGTTATATACGTGCAGTTTACCTAAATTCTAAAGTATATTTTTGCTTTCTATCGGCCTTGGCCATGTGTTTTCCCGGTCGGATTTTAATTCCATTGAGCGAAATTTGATATGTACCTCTATTGAAACAAACCGTAGACGTTGTCCGTTAGACGACGTGCAACAATGAACTTAAATTCATGTTCAGCGCCTCCATGTGGCTTCAAATCATTATGCCGAGTCGGGGGATGTGGCTGCACCTAGCTATTAGCGCCTGATCTCGTGCTCACTAAAAGTAACAAGCTATAGCGCCAAAGCGCCTAGGTTAGAGCCTTATCAGCTGGGATCTGAATCAGGTAGGTATCGGCGAAGGTCCGACCAGCCAGCCAGCCAGCCAGCCAACCAAGCGCTAATGCATCCAGTACCTCCCAGGCATTCAAACAGGTACAACAACATCTGCAACTACAACTCTCAACTTCAACAATACAACACCGTCCTATCATCATCTACCAATAACAGTCGCACAAGTTCCGTTACCACAATCGGAAATACGCCCTTCCACCTAGCGCATAATTTCGGGTTTCTTAGTCGACCCGAATTAAGCCCAAGAGCTTCCTCCACCTTGAAGCAATCCCCGAGTCTCAACCTTGAACCCCAACCTCCGCCATGGCTTCTAGGAAAGGGGCTATCTTGAAGGTAACGCTGAAAACCATTTCGATTGCGTACATATCTATGGTGTGATTTTATAAACTAACACTCCATATGCTTAGGTTATTGTCCTTGGCGACAGCGGTGTTGGAAAGACGAGTCTGCTGAATCAATATGTATGTTATGATCGCCAAACCGACCAGCTTCCTCCACGAACTCCCGATCACGACTCCCAGATAGTTCCTAACTAATATTCCATATTGGATAGGTCAACAAGAAGTTCAGCGCCAGTTACAAAGCTACTATCGGTGCCGACTTCTTAATCCAAAAGGTCCTGATCGACGATCAACAAGTCACAGTGCAGGTATGAAATGGCGACAAGCTGGCCGAGAGCGATAGCTGACGAGAGATAGCTTTGGGATACAGCCGGCCAAGAGCGCTTCCAGTCCTTAGGTGTTGCGTTCTACCGAGGTGCTGACTGCTGTGTGCTGGTCTTTGATGTCAACAACTCCAAGAGCTTCGACTCGCTAGATAGTTGGAGAGATGAGTTCCTGATCCAAGCCTCCCCGAGGGATCCTGAGAACTTCCCTTTCGTAAGAATAATCATTTTACCCTGATTCGGAACCTAGCTAATTAGATTGAAGGTCGTCCTTGGAAACAAGATCGATGTCGATGAGAGCAAGCGAGTAGTAAGTTGAGGTCGACTAGTTATCAACTGAATTAATGCTCATAATCTATAGGTTTCGAGTAAGAGGGCAGCTACTTTCTGCCAGTCCAAGGGTGATATCCCCTATTTCGAGACCAGTGCGAAGGAGGCGGTCAACGTTGAGCAAGCATTTGATGGTAGACCTTGATTCCCTTTTCATCTACATACATGATCTACATACATGTACTAATTTATATTATAGTCATTGCACGACATGCCCTAGCACAGGAAGAGTCCGAGGAGTTCAGCGGAGACTTCCAGGACCCGATCAACATCCACATTGAGAACGACCGGGATGGATGCGCATGTTAAGGAACGTGACTAGAATATTATGAGTATTACGTCCGTTCTATGCGATATTTCCCTATGAGGTCACCCAGTTCGGCTGGATTTTGGTCATTTTGCAGCTGCTGCACTTCTCAACCATCATTCACCTCTTTGTATGGAAGACTTCGGATTTCACGGGCTTTCAGGGACATGATACGGATGTGGAGCGGTGGGATTCTCAGAACCACGTCCATAATGGGTGTATAGAGACAGTTGATACATTGCATTTTTTTTTTTTTGTTTTTCGTCTCAGTACGGCAGTATACGGTACTGCAAATTTGAGGCTTAGGCGTCTTTTCATCATGCAGGTTTTACGTCTCCAGGCCTCGATTGAGGTATCTCGATATTTCCCAGGTAGCATTCAGAAGTGGTTTATTCTATTCACTCATATCCTTATTGTGTTTTCTTGATAGACTTGTGATTTTCTTTGATGCTTAACTGAGAAGATGGGAGATACATGGAACCTATCGGTCATCGGATAACAACTCATCATCACTCATCATCAATCAAAAACAGGTGCAACACAGCACATGCAATTATATGGTGGGATGATCTAATAAGTTATATAGGTACCTAAGTACATCCTAATCAATTTCCTAATCAGTGTCCCAGCCAAGGCCTAAAATAAGGCCTGGAGCTATGATATGCAGAAGCTCAGGGGTCTGAATTTCAATGTCTCGGCGTCTCGAATCGCCGACGGTGCCGCATCGATAGGATTGAACAGATTAAACAGATTAAACAGATCAACTTATAAACCCTTCAACTTACATAGTACATGTTTCAAATCCTCGAAATTCACCTTCTTTTGGACAGCTTTTTGTTCTTTTTCCCTCGTGTAGGTGTCTTTATGTCCTTACCGGCTCCTATGTAGATTTGATCCTTGCGACTATTAACGTCGATCCTCTCTTTTTTCTTGTTTGTTCGGATAATAGATGCTTCCGTCTCACGCGACCGTTACACTTCGGCGGAATTCATAGATTTTATTTTATTTTATTTTTACTGCGTTACCCTACGCTTATCGGACGACGACATGGCTGCGCCGGAGTCGATAATTGCGACGGATGAGGGACTTCCCGGATATAGCGCCCCTAGAAGGAGACTTTCCGAACCCCCGGTGCCGTCTGTGAATGTAACCGGGTCATCCGCGTCCTGGGGAAGCATTCCGAATTTGGAACGAAAGGGAGGGATCAGAAATATGGCTAGGAGAACGCTGGGTATTAGTTTATTATTGCTCACTGTGTTCTTATGGACGGCGTCGAATTTCCTCGCCAGCGTGAGTATTCTACGAGTAGGAATAAGGGGCGCATTCAACTAACTTAGTTACGAGTATATCTTTTCCGACCATACCTACGATAAACCTTTCTTCCTAGTGTATATGAACACATCCGTATTCGCGCTGTCGATGATACCGATATCTATTAAATACATAATACAGAATGGCGGCTTTACTCGTGTCAAGAACCAGGCGATACAAGAGTGGAGGATGCAGTATCAAGGGCTAGAGCGACTAAAGACACAGGAGGAGGAGGAAGCGGTTACGGTAGGCGAGAGGTTACTATCCGACGACGAGGGAAGTTTCGAGATAGTGGATCCGCCCGAGACTTCAGAAAAGCTCTCGTTCCTACAGACAGCGCGGTACAGCCTCGAGTTCTGCATGATCTGGTTCCTGGGTAACTACTTCGCATCGGCGTGCCTGGAGTACACGAGCGTGGCGAGCGTTACGATCCTCACATCTACGAGTTCCGTATGGACGCTGATATTCTGCGCCGTCATGCGCATCGAGCCCTTTTCAGTGCGCAAGCTGGTCGGCGTGATGGCCTCGCTCGCCGGAATCATCCTTATCTCGACCGTCGACCTCTCAAATAAGGACAACGACGATAATCGTGGAAACTTCCCGCACAAGAGCCAGCAGCAGATTGCCATTGGTGACGCTATGGCCATCTTCAGCGCGATCGTCTATGGGCTGTACGTGGTTGTAATGAAGGTGCGCATAGGCAATGAAGACCGGGTTAACATGCCCTTATTTTTCGGACTTGTTGGCATCTTTAATATCATTATCCTATGGCCCTTATTTTTCATCCTGCATTTTACGGGAATCGAGCCGGTAAGTATCCCAGGTTATGCAGCTGCAATATGTCCTTAGGGAATCACTAACAGAGAATAGTTTGAACTACCTCCAAGCGGCAAGGTCTGGGCTATTATCATACTCAACTCGTTATCCTCTTTCGTGTCAGACATCTCGTGGGCCTATGCCATGTTGCTTACAACGCCGTTGGTTGTCACCGTTGGTCTATCTTTGACAATCCCGCTATCACTAATCGGCGAGATGATCCAATATGCGCAGTACTCTAGTTTCATATACTGGGTCGGCGCTGCGATCGTACTGCTTTCGTTCGTCTTCATCAACCACGAGAGCCATGACGAAGACGAAGGAGCGAAACCGGGATCCGAAAGAGTAAATAGAGCGGCAGAGCCGTAACTTTTTATCCTTTGGCCTTTTTTTGTTCTTGGGTGGGACTATTAGTGATACGGCGTCACGGTTGGAAGAACTGGGTTTGGCAACTGTTGCATGGAAATCAAGCATGACTTATCATACATACATACATAGAACGGAAAATCTTAGGGGCTGTATTATATACGGGACTAAGAGACGGGTGCCATAGGGAGCCTTACTTATATAGGTTACTCACCTAATATGAAGGTTATCTCTGAATATATACGGGTATCCTTAATGTGTCATCAAATTTAGTATTCACCAACTTAAGTCCGAATAATATGTTCTTAAAGCCGTATAAGCGGAATGACTTATTAAATATAAATGAGGTTAGATTCATAACCTAGACCATGTGAAGGATATCGATCATGAGACATCATTGCTTAATAAATCATGACAGCAGGTAATAAGTCACGCAACCTACATGAAGTCTTATAAGCGAAATTCATGAAGTATATATTGTTCCACCTCACTCCTAAAGCTTCGAATGCTTCCATTGTATCCTTCTCACGATAATGCAGGTTAGACTAACACCCCAAAGCATAAAGTAGGTACCTACCTATTTAGCATTTGACTCAGAGAAAACGAACCTAGACCACAACGGCATTAGTTTCCGAGGCGGTATATTTTTCCAAACCAGCGGTGTGAATGACATCAGTAAGTTCCCGATCAGATCCATTCATGCGGATTTTTGAATCGTCCTTATTTGAAACAAGAGTGTTTGTTTCTTTATACTCTGGTAGGCTAGAAGATGCGCCATGGCTGAATACATGCCTCATAACCTACCTAACATTCAATGTGATTTAAGTAGTAGGCTTGCTTTTTATTCATCCGGGTACAAAATGGCTGAGGATACCAGATACTACCTAGATACTAGGCCCATCCCTCCCTAGTCGTAGTTCATTCGAACCCGTCCTGTAAGTCTGATGCAAGCATCCCAGTTGGAGCTTCATTTTATAGGCTTGCGTGGCAACCCGATCGACTTCTCCGGGTCCGACTATATTTATTTTCTGTTTCCTTCATGTCCGTTGCCATCGGCGTCGCCACCATTCACTTGGCTGTGAGTGTTGTTTGTTTAACTGTTTGAGCGTTGGCAGTCTTCCTTCGTATACGACGGAAACGCAACATTTTATTAATTTTATTCCCTGTATCGGATTACCCATCCTATTGACTAAAATAAGGTAGTCGTGAGCAAACCGGAATGCGACTACATTACTTTATATTAGTTACGAAAGCGCGTGGCTACCTCTCGTTTGGACTATTCAATACACCTGAGCGCTCTCGCCTTGTTTAAATAAACTTGCGGCTATCACTCACTCTTACCCTACTGTCAGCACAGTACAGGCGGACACTTGCCTTGGTCATATGTAAACGTCGTTGTCTGTATCTTCGGGGAAGGGCCTTGGCTAGGACTGTGGCCGTGACTTGACTCTTACAGACACCAGTCACCCGCTCAGTCACGAACCAACTCCCTAGGTCAGACTTCACTCAGCCTTATTACTTCCTTCATTTTAACTCTCTCCGATAGACCTACGTCTATTTAATCTTTGAGATTGCAAACCCTCAACCCACGTAACCTATATACCCTAAAAGCTCTTATACTGTCTTTTAATTTCAGCTTTTCATCGCTTACCATCATGCCTTCGAAGACTGAGGACACTACCACCACTACCACTCCTACCCTGGGTGAGGAGATCAACATCGCTACACGCCCCTTACACACCAAGCTCAATAAACTCATCATCCTTCGCTTGCGTCTGGCTCTCCCTCCTCATGCTGAGGATGCGAAGAATTATGTCACGGGACTGCTACACGTCGCACCCATCTACCAGGCCTTCGAGAGGGAATGGGACGCTATCCTAGAGGATTCTCCCACCGCAGCAAAGACGGAGCCGAGGGTACGCTCGTTCTTAGCGGATTTACGCATCGGTGGCTTAGCGCGGGCGAGCGCCCTGCAGGAGGATATCGCCGCGCTTCTCGGGCGGAACGATACGTTGGTACGCACGCGCATGGAATCAGTGTCCCACGCACCCGTGCTCGTCGAGTTCCAGGAGCACATCCACAAGGCCATCCAGGAACGCCCACATATCCTAGTCGCATACGCCTGGGTTCTGTACATGGCGCTCTTCTCCGGGGGCCGCTTTATCCGAGCGTCTCTCGAGCGCGTCGATCAGAGCACCGGATTCTGGCCTCGCTTGGCATCCTCCACCGCCACCACTACTACTCCCGAGCCCGAGTTTAGGATGCCCGGATCCTTCAACACGGCCTTCTGCATCGAGGAAGATACTCTCCGAAAACAGTCCCGCCAACCACCGCCCTTGAACTTCTTCCGCTTCGCCACGCCGCAGGACGGCGAGGACCTCAAGAAGACGTTCAAGGAGACGCTCGTCGCGGCGACTTCGGGCCCTGAGCCCCCGCTGACGGCTGACCAGCGCGCGCACGTGGTCGCGGAGGCGCAGGCTATCTTCGAGTACATGATCCGCGTCGTCGGCGAGCTGGACGAGATCTGTGGTACCGAGTACGAGGAGCAGGCTGCGGCGGCCGCGGCGAAGTAGGGACTCGGCGGAAGCAGACCGCCGCCGCCGGTAAGTCTGAAGAGCAGGGATAGCGTGGTTATGGAGCGGGAGAAGAGGATGAGGGCGGCGGCGAAGGGGAGGAGGGCTGGGAAGGGCGTGAAGAGGGGGGATACGGCGCCGGCGGACTCGGGCGGGAGTGGGAGTGGGAATGGGAGTGGTGGGGATGGGAAGGGGACTGTACGATTTGAATAGATGGGAGGAGCAATCCTAGGATAGGGAGGGAAGGGAATATTGGATGAATTATGGATATGAGAACGACACGGGAAATAGGGCGGGTGTCTGGGCTTTGACTTGGTGTAGATATGAGATACCCTAGACACTGCGCTTTTGAGAATAGACTTTGCAATTCTATTTCAAGACATGTCCCGCGACTTTAGATGCTAGAGTCGTATCGAATTCGGTAATAGCTGTAAGGTGATTATAGAGCTCTACAGCTGAGCCTCTACCTACTTACCTACTTATGTATTAAACGAAGCGATTCAGACTATTTGAGTTAACAATCTGCGACGTTACGAACTCCCTCCTATAACAGGTATCTTAAGTATAGAATTGTCAGTATAATATAGATTGGACGAAGATAAAGATATATGATATAACTCTGCTCATAAGAGTAACTTAGGGGACAAATTTATCCGAATACTAGGACAGATTACTAACTTACTATTAGACCACGATGATCATTGGCAACCCAAATATAATAACTGATAAAGCAAGCCATCGTATAACTTGATTTCTTGCCTTACGAGCAGCTGCGGGTGGATATTCCCACCAAGTCAACCCGTACAAATCAGACACAAATCACAACTAACTAGAGCCTAGGTAAATCAAGACTTTTGCAAAACTTTCTGTATTATTTTCAGAACAAGAGCCCCAACCAGAGCCCCCGAACTACTAAACACGCTGCCACCATCTGCAACTAGCTACGCTGTCTAACACACATGACATGGTATGGTAATGCAAAACGACGGAGGGGCGCGGTTTGGGCCCTCGTCTATCTATCCGTCTGTTCGTCTCGCTGGACGGAACTTGGGGTATCATCAAACGCTTTTTATGAACGAGAAAAATAAAGTACTGGGGAAGGGCGAGGGGGATGGATGCTGGTTGGTGGGTATTAGGTAGGTAGTTATGTATGAGGTATGTAGGTGTAGGGCAGACCCTCCCCCTTTTCTGAGATGATTATTCTGGGCCGCTGAGATGTGCTGGTTGTGTTTGTCTCGGGTAAGTTGTTGTTGGTTTAATTACAAGGGATATGGGAGTTAATATAAACCGTTATAAGTGTGTAGGGGTGGGTTATTATTATTTTGTGTAAGACTGTCGGCGCTGCGTGGGAAATAGTGAGTGCTAAGATCCTTATGACTCAGGGCGTGGCTGTGATACGGCTTGAGCTTGGGATAGTCCTGGTATTTCGAATACAAGTTGGCTTCAATCTTGTCTTGTCGACCTCTAGCTTGCTACTCTGCTCGTTTCCTTGCGGGGAAACAGCGTCGCATAACTGGTCGCGTCGTCGTACGAATTCTGGACTCGACTTTATATCGGATTCTCCATGCCGACGGGCGGCACAGGCGGCACCACCGTGGCACTACTTTCGCCGCTCTGGGACACGGCGGTGGCTTGTGTCGCGCTTGGACTCGGCCTTCCGCCACTCCGCGAGCCTCCCGCTCCCAGACCACGCTTCATCATCTTGCCGAGCACGGTCACCAGCTCGCACGCGTCGTCGTACATGTCGTCGTCCAAGCCCTCGGTTGCCTCGTACACCTCCGCGATCGTCTCCTTCGCCAGCCGTCGACTGCCCTCCCGGTCGTGAACGCAATCGTACAGGAATGCCGCATACTCCGTTTTTAACGATAGTCGTAGTGAGTGCGATCCCCATAGTAGGCTATCCGCCAGCGAGATAGCTTCCCGGAAGTACTGGTGTGCTGTTGGTAAGTAGTCGACGGACGGTAGCAGAAACGTTGCCAAGGCTTCCGGAGGTATGTTTGGCATTTGCACTTGCGCCTCGAATCCGGGGGCGGTGCTGGTGCGCCTTGCTCGTACGGGTGGGTGGGTTGTACTGATGACCGCAAGTACTCGGGTGGTATATACGTCGGTTGGCCCCTATCCACGCCCTTCCCCTTATCGACTCGCAGCGGTTCCGGTGTCATCTCCGCGGCAAGGGCCTGAGGTGTCGTCGCGACTCCCATGGGCGAGACTGGGGGATTATTGTGAAATAGGACAAAAATGTGGTAGAAGGATGCGCGCAATTTGTATGCGAGGACCTTTAACTCGACGTAGTCTCCAACCATTGGCAAAACATACTGCTCGAGCATCACAAGGCCCTCACGTGAGAGCCATAGGATGTGAAAGTAGAGCTCGAGGGACTGAGTCATGCGCGTGGTATCAAGGCGGCGCTGCTTGCGCGCCTTTACCAATTGGCCGGCTACATTTATGGAAAGCCCCAAGATCTTAAACAGCATCGACGCGAGCAGCGCATTGTTAGGCTCAACAGATTTTGCGAGGCGCCCGAGGAACTTCTGGTCGACCTCGGAGGACGCCATTGAAATCGGTCGCTGAAAAGGGGGCTGATGCTGGGTCCCTGTGATTATGTGAGAAACGCGCTCAAGCCTGCTGCACTGCGTAAGAAGATTGGATGAGAATCGCAAGCGTAGGGATTGCGACGACTAAAAGAGACTTGATTGATATTTGTAAGGTTTGCTCGTCGCACATGTGATACGGGTGGATGAGGATATCTCCATGGGTACTGGCGGGGGTATAATAGGAGAACTTGATGGAAGCATAACTACTCAATGGAAGGCCAACATACCTCAGAAAGCCTAATATTCCCAAGGAAGACTCTCTTGGTTATTAACACCCCGAGGCTCTTCTTTTTGCTGACGCCTTAAAGATAGGGTGACTTAGACGTCTTGCTGTTTGGGTATACTAACGGACTTAGACGGCGCAAACAATGACGGAAATAGCGCTTTTCCAATAGAATCAAGTCTTATACCGTCTGTAATGCCAATTACGCTGTGCAAGATAAAATGAGCTCGATAAAGGGTGAGATTAAGACCGTCGTAATTATGGCCGACACGCCTGGACCGAACCACTTCCACCAGCTGCAAACGACTTTCGATAACGAATGACTAACAACGCGACTCAATCTCAATTGTAAGCATGAGAAGTAGTCGTTTTGCTGGAAGAGTCGAAAAACATGCGAGCGGACTTGAAGCGTCGTCCCAATTCCGTGTTTTTCGTGCTTGGTCCTTTTTTTCTGTTCAAAAGCGATGCGAACTTCCAAGTTCTGATGAACAACAACACAAGTTTTCCTACGCAAAATCCGGTCCAAGAAGTACAGCCCAACCAAAATTAAACATTCGCGAAAGATAATTACAGTAGACTAGCGTCGCGCAGTGTTAGCTGGCGCAAGCTCATCGGCCACGGGCGACCCTGGTAAAGGGCTGCGCTGGCACTGCTATTGGAGGGGGGGTAGGGGAGGGAAACTGACCAATATGATACAGCGAAAGTAATACAAGGCGATGAAGCCCAAGATGTAAAAGTCCAATTGGGCAGGAAAATTAAATTTTAGACAGATGTAAAGTGACGAGGAGGGAATAATAATAGTAAGGCGAGTGATGACGGAGGCTGAAGTAGGGCTGCGGCGGCGGCGGTGGTGGTGGTAGGTGTTCTAAGACTTGTTCGATCGTGAAGCATTTCGACGTCAGTAGCGCGCGCACCTCTTCCGCTGATTCGACGACGATCGAGTTTGGCCGCTGATCAAAGCGAGCGTACGTGCGAATAGGAACAACCGCAACACGCAAAAGGCTAGCCGGGATAAGTCATATATATCTAAACCTAGGATCTCCGCCGGACAGGGGGTGATGGTGGCAGAAAACCTGGGAAAGGCAAGCTGGCTTCGGAAGAACCAGCGGTGGCGGTGTGAGGTCAACGAGGGCCTCCTCGATTGGCGAGTTTCCAGGCTTTTGGGACGATGTGTGGAGTTTTCGATCCGCTATGAGACTGGCTTGGCTTTGGCTATATGTAGATGTCCAAAAAAAAAAAAAAAAACTAAGAAAACTCTTGGCCCCCACGGACTATTTCCTTAAACAGATCCAGAAATCAACATCAGCGTTTGGCGTTGGCGTTGGCGTTCTCATAGGCCGTCTTTACAAGTGAAGACAAGACGTGTATAGTGGTTGGGCGATGATGACGATGCACGAACCTCGAGAGCTCCGCTGCTGTTTAATAGGAGGCACGCGGCGGATGTAAATAATGTTTTATGTGCCCACGCTTATGCATGTATCTGCATATGTAGGAAGATATATCTTGGCGAAAGATCCGCGGGGGAAGGAAGATTAAAGGAAAGAAAAAAAGAACAACTAATTAGGTATTCAGGAGAAACTGCGGGATCAACGAATATTCTTTGCAGGAACGGACCGAACTTCTGAAGCCGTCTCTCCGTACGGTTGCAGATCCACGCGTCCGCGTCGGTTCGTTTATAAGCGCTCGCCTTTTAGATGCGACGCTGGACTGGGGGAAGCGCGCGAAGCCACGAGTGGTTTAAGGGGAAAGCAAAGGGAAAAGGAGACGACCAAAGATATTGTTGTCAAGAAGTCATATCCAATATAGCACGACGACGAGAGCCTTGTGTAGTACTTGTACCGGGTGCAGACAGTTTAGTTTCCGATCTCTAATATGAGAACGTGGTATGGATGACAAGCGAATGGGAGGCCGTTTATCGTGCAGCAGCTTTGATGCAAGATGAGTTGTCCACTTTGGCCCTTTGCCGGGGGAACTTTGCTGCTAGTAAGAGCCTTAGCCTTAGGCGAGCCTAGAAGCAGCTTGTGGTCAACATGGAAGACCGGACGGGGGAGGTCTAATGTTAAGTCCAACAAGCTTTCCAGGATTCGGGTCCGAGACGGAGTTTCGAGTCTTGGAAGTCGTGTAACTTGTAACTTGGAGATAGTTGTAGTTATAATATATGTATAAGTAGGCAGGTAGTTGATAATATATAATATATAATATATAATAATAATTAGCCTCTTGAGACTGTTACCATATTATTATTTATTATCGGTTTGTCCTATCGAAACTTTGGGTCTATTTTCGGTAGAGTTGATTTGCGAGTAACAGAAAAAAGAAAGGGAGTAATTAAAATAAAAAAAAGGTCGGCTTGACGATCCTAGAAATTACATACTACTACATACTTTTTTTTTTCTTGGATTTTTATGACGGGTCCAGCCGCCACGCGCGCAAACACGTCCCAAAGAGTGTGATTTTTCAGGAACGACAGGGTTCAGGGGACTTATTATCAACGTCTTTATCTCTTCTCATCCTAGATCATTTAAACCTTGAGTCTAGGTAATCACTTGAATCACTGGCAGCAATAATAATCATTATTATATCAAGCCCATTGGATAGTGGCTTCATCATCAAGACCATAGACTATATATACCTATATAAGGTGTATATATATATATATATATGACGATTTCATTTCTAGACATCCGAGTCTACCATCTTCTATGGTTTCTTATAATTCGAATCTTATAAAGCATGGGTGAAACCTCGTACCCCCGTATTAACCAGCTCTTAGGTTTCGTTACATACTACCTCGGCTCTCTACATCATCATCATTCGAGTTGGGGGGTTTTTTTTTTTCAAGTTGTTCCCGCTTCGTACCAAGACCTTAAACAGGAAGATGTTCTTGTGCTAGTGTCCGTCCCGTGGCTACGGGTTTTTAGTCTACGAGCTAATGCCCACGATACACTTGTCTAAGACACCTTGAAGCACACACATGTGGCATAACTCGTGGGGCGCAAAAATCAGAGAATGGTTTAGCCTGAGGGGCCAAGCAACGGAGTAACTGCACGATTTCGTCTTGTAGTCCACGGCTAGCGACGACGACGACTGTACTACGGGAACATGCTCGAGTTATCCATGTGGTGTATTTCCCCAAGATACAACTAGCTGGGAGCTTCTAATCGAATTCTGCTCTTCTTGCCCCGAGCAACCACGATATCCGTCGATTTAAAACCGTAGACGGCACTGATACGCGCGCGTCGCATTACCACAGTTTGCTGTGTCGCGGATGGTGACAGGGGCCCGGCCGGGCGAGAGCCATTGACCAATAGTCAACAAGGAGAATCAGATCCCGATCCCCCAACCACCCGATTTTCTCATTCGGCGTAGGTCCTGTAGGTAATAAGTAACGCGTTGCTATTAATAATAATGACAGAGTTTGGTCTTCTCGGTTTACAGCCCCCCTCTGCATGAAAGATGCTAACGCAGAGAAACTTGCTGGATGACCTCACGAGTCGCTATCTATAAGACGAAAGACTTAAGAATTAACAGAACAAGAAATAAATAAAGAATGGCGTATTACTTTGCTCTGCTTCTGGGTCATTGGATATGCGACCTGGTCGAGCTATCCCGCCCACTCAGCTGTGCCCATCAATCTATTTTCCAGGCTGCGAAACCTGCGGCCATCGTCACAATCCTGACTACCCTACATAGGTACGGGGGAACTCCACACTGCCATTGTCGACACGCGCAAGTAAACGGGCTGCAGAAACTGGCGGTGAAGACCAACGCAACAGCGCGTTTTCTTTCTATCTTGTTCTCTTCCCCTTCTCCCCATTACCCCGAAACAGCCGCTATGCAAGTGCTGCAGCAGGATCATTCAGCAGCAGCAGCAGCAGCAGCAGTTGGTACCCGGTTCTGGAACTTTGCTGCCTTTGGCAATGATGTGATCTTACCTTAGGTAGATGAGATGAGGAGGATCGGGGTAAGCTTAGCTACATATCTAGTTTAGTGTTGGGACTCACAAAGAGTAAACATACCTACATAACGTATAGTTAGGGGACACTCGCCAAGTTGTTTCAGTTTCTGTCTACCCGGCAGTTCGTCAGCTGCACGCGTAGAACCAGCGCCGTCCTGATTCGATAGCTGCATGTCGCAAGCAGCTTATAGTAGTATGTCTGCATGCAGCCCTACAGGAGGTAATTACCTACAAGCAGTGCGCTGAGGGCGTGATTGGATCGAATAGAGTACCTAAGATTGACCGAATTTCTATTAATCTCGCTGTTGATTCGTTCGACTTAGATGAGATTGCATCGTAGCTTGACGTATAAGAGAGTACTGCCTGATCGTATTTTAATAAGCAAATCCTCGTTGAACTGGTAGTGGACATGTTTTGGCGACCTCTAACTATAACATGGACTCTAGCGGCCAACTACAGAATGCTTTAGTGCAGAGTGTTGACATCTTGTAGAACCGGCTTGTAAAGGGGGCATGGCACCACCATGTTGTTAGACTTGGGCGCCGGGCTTGCGTTCTGTGTAATCAATCTTAATCTACTCTCCCATAGTTGTATACCATGGCCCAACCATTTTAAAGTTGAACCTCAATATCGCAAGTGTTCACTTATTTCAATTACTTCATCTTGACGAACTTCGTCCGAGCAGTCTCGGCGCACATGGCATTAAGGGAGTTACAACTCACAGAAATATTACATCGTGTTACAAACAAAACGGTCACTGGGAAGCTAGACTAACATTGGATCATAAAAAGCTGACTTCTTTAATACTGGGGACTCATTAGATATGAACTCATACGCAGGACGGAGCTTATCCGTCAAGCTCTAAAGCAAATATAGGGGTATAATCCAGAGCCTGTAACGCTCAATGCTGAATACTCGTTGCCATCCGACGCCATGCCATAATCTCGACCTTGCTTTCTTTTACTCCTCGTCGTCATCGAGCTGATCCCAATCGTCTCCAACGTCTGCCCAACCGCAGCCCCAACGTCGACCACCTGTCTCACCACCTGTCCTCAGATCCGCCGCCTCTTCCCTTCCTTCGCTCCAGCACCGAATCAAATAATCATCCCCTACTGTCACGAGTTTACCCTCGCTCGTCCAGGTCAATGCGCCTACTTCGCTTTCATGTCCTCGAACCAGTGGCGTTCCCATCCGAACGATAGGTATATCATCGTTGAGTCTGGCGGAGAGATTGGCAGTACTATTGTTCCGGAATAGCGGCCGACGTACATTACTCGAGTCTATAGATGAGAAGCTCGAGTTTAATGCCGGCCGCTGTTGAGAAACGCCAATCGTAGAGTCTTCCAGACTTGGAGAGCCCATAGCACCAAGAAGGTCATCCCTGAAATATCGCTCCTGTGTAGGAAACAACATGGCACAACAATCGCTGCTCCCCACAGCCAAGAGTTCGCTTCTACCATCACGGGCTGGTCTGACGGCAGCCTTGACGTAGAAGCTGGTTGCGTGAAACGAAGGATGTCGGAACCCATACAACGGCCCAAGACCTTGATGAGGCACCGCATTGTGCCGTCGTCGGGGTGGCTCGCCGTTGCGTGTAGAGAGTTCTGGAGCGTGTCCCAGTATGAGGTGGGCAGTCGAATATGCATACACAGTGTTGTCCTTGCACACAGCATATAGTCGAGAGGCGTCGGTATTGAGCGCTAGAGACGAAATACCAAAGGGTCGCCAATGTTGGTGAGAAGAAGGTGGAGAAGTAACCGATAATGGTGAGGGAACTTTTTGTCGTGACGAATGTATGGCGCGAATATCCCAAAGTTTGATAGAAGCATCCGCCTCACATGCAGTGAGTAGCAAGTGCTCTTGCCCCGAAGGTAGGAATTGGAGTGCTGTAATAGATACATCGCCTATTCGGTTCGGTAGCTCACGAGACGACGGAATATCCCCAGGCCCGAGGTTCGGCGCCTGCTGAACTTGACGTGACGTGCGTACATGAGCGTGATATAGACTGTTTACCGCACAGCCTTGCTTGGGTGCTGGGCGTCGGTATCGCAGAGCGACTTCGCGTTCCTCGGGTGCTAATATATCCTGTACTGGTTTCCCTGCGCAACGAAGATCCCATATTTGAACACTGCCGTCACGAGAAGACGTTGCAAGGACGCTGCCGTTAGATTTGCCTGGCTGGAAACGAACTTGCTTGAGGGAGGCGGTATGATTCTGAAGAATCGCAATTGGCGTTTGCGTCATCATATCTATGACTCTTCCAGTCTGGTCGCCAGATGCAGTAGCTAGACGGTAGTCGTCGTCAGAGAACGACAAGTCGATGATGGCATTAGTATGAGCCTGGAAACATAGGTGAATCTTCCGGAATGGTTCAGATGGATCACCAGACGAATCTAGTAAACGGACTCGGCCTTCCTCGTCTCCTACTGCTGTTAAGCTGTTTTTGTGACATGCGGCAGCACAAAATGGTATACATCGGCCTTGACTGTCGTGGCTATTGCATGAGTGAACATCATCTGGCTTGCTATAAAAGTCGGCAGTATCAATTCTCCAGTCTGGAGTTGGACACGACATGAAAGAACGTCCAGCTCGAGGCATTCCTCCCAGCTGTCTTTGCGCAAGTTGGCCAGCAAAGCCTCGACTTGTCAAAGGTGCGAGCCGGCTCATTGGCTTTGGCCATGATGGGAGTTCATCCTCGCTGACATCATCATCCAACTCAATATCCTCCTGGCTAGAGCGAATAGATCTAATTGGGCTAAGTAAGGCTGGCCGGGTATCTGGTGACGCTTCGGATCCAATATGGTTCGGCTGACGGGTTAAAGGGGGTCGGCAAGGCGAAGAATCAGGAGTATGGTTAAATTTTCGTCTCTTGGCTGTTGGAACATCTACAGCATCGCTGTTCTCATCCCGGATATGTTCTTCCGAATAAGGTCTTAAAGGACTTGAGGGAGCGGGCGTTTGATAGCGGTTCAACTCAGGGGCGGCGAGGTCTTGAAGTGCCTTTCTTGCCGGGCTGATTCGCGTAGGTACTCGAGACCGAGGAGTGAAGAACCTTTGGAACTTCCGGGGAGTGATAGATGGATTTCTTCTCTCCTTACCATTGACGACTCTGGGAGGTGAGAGGAGTCTTGAATTTGACGCATCGTCTGCCATTATAGCTTCTCCGTCGGATTCGGCTTCGGTCTTTGCCAGGTCCACAACTTGCCTTCGAAAGAAGGACAAATGTCACCGATGCTCTTAAACCCTTGGAACCTGATATCTAGTATCAAGAGATTAGATGGGGACAAATTAACATAATAGACGAGAAAAGTAATAAAGATAAGGTCGAATTGACTTTGAAGAAGGTAACAAGTGAATTGTAATGGTGGGGAACAAGATAGTAGGTAAGGATTCAGGCCGCTTCGGAGGTAAGAGAAGTTTGAACAGTATCCATAAGATCCATAAGATCCGTAAGATACATAAGACACGCCCGCGAAAAGACGCGCGAACACGAAAAACCACTTACACGACCCGAAAAGGGAATGACGTTTTTAAAGACCAGGGTACCAGGGTCTAAACGCGTGGATCTTGCTATTGGTACTGTGTTTGCACCTGAAAATGAGATTGATGTGGCGCGTGCTAAGAGCGGCTATTGCCTAAAGCCGTAATCAGTTGCCTCAAGACAGCCAATAATCGTTGAGGGTTTCTGTTCTGTGCGTCTAGTACAGTGTAAGGAACTAAAACTTCACACGAATAGTTACTGGTCAATGCGCCACCGATAAAATCTGCCAAGAGTGTTTATCGACGTTCCGACCCACCGATAAGCTTATCGAAGAAATAATTCCTCGAAAATTTCCAAAGATCGATGCGGGACCCTTGAATAGATTGCGCCAGCGACACTCACTCACAAACCGATCGACTTATCGGCCTTGTTCACTTGGCCAGTTTGGATCTGTTTGTAAGGAATCATGGCGATCCAGAAAAAACACGGTAAAGGTCGTCTTGACAAATGGTATAAGCTAGCCAAGGAGAAGGGATACCGAGCTCGAGCCGCTTTCAAGTTAATCCAGCTGAACAAGAAATATGGCTTTCTTGAGAAAAGTAAGGTCCTGCTGGATCTCTGCGCTGCTCCTGGAGTAAGTTATATCTCTATAAAACATGATAGAGGCATCAATTAACTGTGTATTATAGTCATGGTGTCAGGTAGCAGCAGAGGCTATGCCAGCGAACAGTCTTATTGTTGGAGTCGATCTCTCTCCGATCAAACCTATACCTAAGGTTATAACCTTCCAGAGCGACATTACCACCGAAAAGTGCCGTGCGACAATCCGACAACACTTAAAGACGTGGAAAGCCGATACTGTACTTCACGATGGTGCTCCCAACGTTGGTACCGCTTGGGTCCAGGATTCCTTCAACCAGGCAGAGCTGGCTCTCCAATCCATGAAGTTGGCAACGGAGTTTCTAGTTGAAGGCGGAACATTTGTCACCAAGGTTTTCAGATCGAAGGAGTACAACAAGCTTCTCTGGGTCTTCAACCAGCTGTTTACGAAAGTCGAGTCGACGAAACCTCCCTCTTCGAGAAACGTGTCCGCTGAAATATTCGTCGTTTGCCGTGGATTTAAGGCTCCAAAACACCTTGATCCAAAGTTTCTTGATCCTCGAGCGGTGTTTGCCGAACTAGCGGAACAGGCTCCGAATAACGAGGCCAAGGTCTTTAAGCCCGAGATTAAGAAGCGAAAGAGAGGAGGTTATGAAGAGGGCGACTATACCCAGTTCAAGGAGATCCCGGCGAGTCAGTTCATTGAGACTGTCGATCCTATAGCTATACTTGGTAGCTATAACAAGCTCTCTTTTGAACAGCCACGCAATGGCGATGTGGCGCTTGCTGCTCTAGATAAGATGCCAGAAACTACAGAAGAAATCAGAATATGTTGCGCGGACTTGAAAGTTTTGGGCCGGAGAGAATTTAAACTTCTACTCAAATGGAGACTAAAAGCCCGCGAGGCTTTCGGTTTGCCAACCAAGAAGACCTCACAACCCGAACCTGCTGAGCCCCAGGAGGAGGTCGCGGAAGTCGAGTCTATGGACGAGGAACTTAAGATTCAAGAAGAACTACAAGCATTAAAAGATAAGGATAGCGCTAAGAAGAAGCGTGAGCGACGAAAAGAAAATGAGAAGAAGCAAAAGGAGATCGTACGAATGCAATTGCACATGGTGGCTCCTATGGATATCGGTATGGAACAAGATGGTCCTGCAGGCCCCGATTCCATGTTCGCTCTTAAGCCCATTGACAAGCACGGAGCTGTAAATAAAATCGCAAAGGGTAAAATGGCCATCCTTAATGAAACGGATGCCAAGAAGGACAGAGATAGTGGTATCGGATCTTCCGGTGAAACAGACGATGAAGACGACGAAGAAGACCGTCTAGAGCGTGAGCTTGATGGCATGTATGATCAGTACAGAGAACGGAAAGCAGAGTCAGACGCGAAATACCGGGCGAAGAAAGCCAGGCAAGAGCATGACGATGAGGAGTGGGAAGGAGTATCAGCCGACGAACAGCAGTCTAGCGATGATGGAGAGCTGGATGAGGACAGCAGCGATGAGTCTGATGATGAAGACTCGGGTCCATCAAAACCGCTCGTCACTGATTTAGATAACCAGCCTGGCGGTTCTGGTGGCCTCTCAAAACGGGCTACCAACTTCTTCAGTCAAGATATCTTCAAAGATATACCTGGTATTCTTGATGAACCCGAAGATAAAATGGACGTCGACGAAGATGAACCCACCCAAGTTCGCGAGCCAGTAATCGCAACAAAAGAGAAAACAAAACCCAAAAAGGAGAAGTCAAAGAAAGCTAAAGCCGAGGTTGCTTCCGAATCTGAGGACGATCAGGATGGGTTTGAAGCCGTCAAGCAACATCAAGATATCGAAGAACGTTGGGAAGATGAAGATAAGCGCCGAGATGATGGGACATTAGGTAAGAGCTCAATACTTCCTCTATGTTTTATAATGATATGCGCTAACAAATACCTACAACAGATATTGATATTATTACTGCCGAAGCCATGACACTCGCACATCAACTCGCCACAGGTCAAAAGACCAACTACGACGTAATCGACGACGGCTTCAACAAGCACGCCTTCCGGGATCGCGACGGCCTACCAGATTGGTTCATCGACGACGAGAGCAGACACGACAAGCGACAAAAGCCCATCACCAAAGCCGCAGCAGCCGCCATCAAGGAGAAGCTGCGTGCGCTGAACGCGCGACCCATCAAGAAGGTCCGCGAGGCCAAGGCGCGCAAGAAGTTCAAGGCGGCGCAGCGCCTCGAGAAGCTCAAGAAGAAGTCGGACATGCTGGCTAGCGAGGAAGGCATGACGGAGAAGGAGAAGGCCGACAGCATCACTAAGTTGTTGGCTAAGGCGGCCAAGAAGAAGCCCAACAAGCAGCCTGCCAAGTTGGTCGTTGCTAGGGGCCTGAATAGGGGTATTAAGGGCCGGCCGAAGGGTGTGAAGGGCAGGTATAAGATTGTGGATGCTAGGATGAAGAAGGAGCTTAGGGCGCAGAAGAGGATTGCTAAACGCAAGTAGATGGGTATAATATAGTGTAGGATCTTGGAAGACTCGTATATATTTAAAGTGTTTCCCTGTGAACTACTTTTTGTGAGACCGGATTCTTGAGTGTGATAAGCGAGCCCTTAAAATGGGGTATGGTGTATGACCATGTGGTCAGCCAAGTAGCAATGACACGTTCAACATAGACGAAAATTCGTTCTCGTTTCTAAGATATAACTCCTTGATGTACGAGGGTGCTTTGGTATCTCTACGACAATTATGTTTTTATCCCAAGTCCGAAATCCGACTACTTCACGAACTTCTCCCTATTCCTGGCCACAAACAGGAATAACTCAAGCCTCGACCTCAAAACTTATTATTCATACACTACCGCTTACCAGCATTTCTCCGAGCCTTTCCTAGGCGCGGCTTAACCGGCTTTCCACCTCTCGCGCCACCAGCCTTCATCTTGCGAGCATTGAAAGAACTTAGATCGCCGGAGCTGGCGGCGTCACCGGACTTGGAGTGACGCTTCTTGCCGCCGAAACCGTACTTCTCGTTCTTCTTCTGGCGCTTAGCACCGGCGCGCTCGCCGTCCTTACCCCGCGAGAAAGCGCGCTGGGAGTTGTGCTTGCTTAACTCGTTGTCAACGCCGACATCGAAGAGGTCCGCCTCGGTGGTGCCGATGTCACCGGAGGATTCTTGGCGTTCTAAGAATTTATTAGTATATTGTAACATAAGCATAGCGAGGGAATGTAATAAAAGTTTTATTGGGTGTACTTACTCCTCTTGAGCGTCTTAATCTTCTCAAGCGTCTCACGCTTAGCCTTCTGTCGCTCCTGGAGCTTGGCAACCTGGACTTGCTTGCCGAACTTCTTGAGGTCGCGCTGCTTGCGAGCCTCGGCGGAGGCCTTCTTGGCGCTGGCCTCCTCGATCAGCTTCGCCTTGACCTTCTCCATGTGGCCGTCATCCTTGACCATCTCGGCGAAGTAGTCTGTTGGTCGGGAGAAGGGTACTCCTTCGGCCTTGAGGAGTGCGCGCGCGCGCTTTGCGGCTTCAAGGCTTTGCGCGTAGAAGGCGAGTTCTCGTTTTAGATCATCTTGAATGTCCTCGATGCTGTCGGCGGTGGGTTCAACGCCGACTATGCACTGGTGTGTTGCGAAGGGAACTGATTTATCGGTGGGTATGGATATGCGGTTTAGAGAGGCGAGGAGTGCGGAGGTGTTGTTGATAGTAAGGCGGGAGTGTGGGACTAAGTCTTCTTTTTCCTCGTCTGGTAGATCTTCTAGATCCGACATGGGTATATCTTCCTCATCTTCCTCTTCATCCTCTTCCTCGTCCTCATCGTTATTTTTCTTATTTTTATTCGTCTTTGCGTTTTTCGCTTTCAATGCAGATTTTCGCGGGCGTTCAATCTTTTCCTCAAGATCTATCGAGGAATCGTCGCTATCGCTTTCGTCTAAAGCTGCAAAGTCGATATGTTCGTCCCCATCCTCTTCATCTTCATCATCCTCTTCGGCCTCGTCATCTATAAGTCCTGCACCACCTTCAATCTCATCTTCATCTTGCTCGACGCCTTCCCAGTCGCTATCTTCTTCATCGGTAGCCCCACCATTCTTCGGTTCTTTTTCTTGCCTCTTCTTAACTCTCTCCTTATGTTTCTTCTTCTGCTTCAATTTCTTGAAGTCAACTCCTTTCTCTGCCGCGAGGGCGACTTTGAGCTTGCTTTTGCCCATAGTTGTGGTTTCAATTGAAGAATGGTTGTATTTGGTTGGCTGATTGCTGATTGCGATTGAACGTGAACTTTTTCCGATTGATAACTTTAATCTTCAGAACTTTTTTTTCTGCCGATAAGCTAGAAAACTGTGGCTGATAGGTAGTGTGGCTTATCAAGGCGGTGTGAATTTAAATAGCGTGGGGTCGGCTCAACTCACTTCAACCTTGAGGCTCAACTCAATATGAACTGATTACATAAGATAGGGGGATAGAGAATCTAGTAAAGGGTAGGTTACTACAATCCTTTTAGGTAAATACTTACTTATGAGAGTCTCATCATATTAAATGATTGAAAAGTCAGATACATCCCTAATGATTTTATTTTGAATTGTTATAAGAGCGTTATGTGAAAAGGAAGTTATTAGTCACCTAGGGTATAGCACATATTTCTACAATGAATTCACATTCACATTCACAACATTATGAGTATCATAAGAGACAGTTTATGGCATGCGGTTTTATTGATAGGTAAATAACCTCTTCACATCATTCATGATGTATGATGTGGAAAAACAGGGCAGAAATAGCCTCATAAGGCGATGATCACTACCAGACCTCAGTGTTCTGGCTAATCCCAAATATCCTCCTCCGACTGCTCCTAAGGGTGGCACGTAGCCGATCCTTATTCCCCTCCTGATAACGAATCCATGATCTCAGTCTGCCCTAGAAAAAAAAATAAGAAATAACCGCAATGCCGAGGAGTGACAGAAGGCCCGAGGACAGCTATATGAAGCTAATCCATCTCCTGATTGATCTGCCAATGAAGTTAGCGTATGTTGCAATCATTGTGACTCGAAGGAAGTACCTGTTGAAGCCTAATACTTCGCCAGCTTCTTGTTCTTCTTGTTCTTATTCTTCTTGCTCGAGTGGAAGTCAGAGCCGTAGTCGGTAGAAGAGTCATCAGCAGAGTCCTCAGAAGAGTCAGAAGAGTAGGCAGCTCGTCGGCTTGACTTCTTTGACTTCTTTGACTTCTTCTTTGGGACTTCTTCTTGGGCTTCGCGTCGTCGGACTCTGATGGATAATGCGAGAAGGTAGGCTCACGTTCGGGCTTGGGAGCAGACACATTCTCCTTCTTGGCCTTAGCCTTGGAGTTGGCCTTTGAGTCATCCGAATCGTCGCTGACGGTCGCCTTGCCCACCTTGACCATTAGATGATCCATGGCTCGAGGCTTGTATTTCGGTTCACCATCCGCTCGGCGGTTTCTGTATTTTGACTTGTAGAAATTGGTGTTGTAGTCCGACGAATCGGACTCGTAGGACTTCTCGGAATCATCCGTGTCGTGATGATACTTAGACTTCTTGCTAGGTACCATCGAAAGGCCTTCGTCGTCCGAGTCACGGTGCTTCAAGGACTTGGAACGATTGCCTATAGTTTAATATTGTTAGCAACCTGTAGATACACATGGTGAGAAAGGGTCTAATATACATACCTCGACGTCCCTGAGAGTAATCATCGTCAGAGTCAGAAACGACCCTAGCCGAAGAAGACTTCTTGTAGTAAGGCATCGTGATAGGTGATGATCAAGTTGATCGTTGATGATGAAAAGAGTGATGAAGATTGTTATGAAGTCAAGCGTCTCTTGTAGTTGTAAGAGGTTGCTTTGATGGAAGGTAGTTTTGGTAAGAGTCAAGTAAGTTTCTTGGTTGATGGTGGAAGAAGAAAAGTAGAATTGATTTAGAGGTTGGAGGGGGAGCCATGTATTTATATGTTTTCGAGGTCTGCCCTTAGCACCCTCGAGATTCTTAGCAGTGGGTATGCGTACCTTTGTACCATACGTACCTATGTTCGTACACACCTAGGTCGGTAGATATTTGACTTGCAGCTTCCTCTTGTTACTGTGGACGAGGGGTTTAGCATGAGTTGCTTAGCACAAATCGCGTGTGCATGGACCAAGCCAGCTGCCAACCTGACCGTAGAACAGCATCTCCAGTGGGGTAAACACGGTGAGTCAGGAGATATATCAGTGTTTTGTGAGAGATAGTGGGTCAAGAAGGCTGTCGTGAGGTGGCAACGAGGTTGCTAAACGACGAAGAGAAGGTAGCAACGAGGTTAACAAAGGAATAGGTACGTATGTACCTACTAAACTGGTGTGTCACGGACTTATGAGTGGATGTTATTGAGCTTAGAGGTTCGTACATAAGGTACTGACGACTAGGTAACGTAGGTAGTTACAGAAACAGCCCACCATTGTAAACGACATCTACACGCACCTACGTATCTATATAGGCGAGCACCTGCCTTCCCAAGGCGTTGAACAGTAGGTACGCGCTCGGGTTCAAGGGATCAGTCAGTTGACTATGACCCATAGGATCTGGCCAATGCACGGAAGAGATCTTATGTAGCAGGTACGACCAATTAACCAAAGGTGGCAAAATCCAAGTGATTGTAAACATGCGTTGACTGAGTCTCTAGGTAAGTTTGGCATATATCACCTAGGTATGTATGGAGAGTGGAAAGTCACCTTGGTGATGTCGAAATAAATAAGCGAGTAATATAGTGAGATCACCTAATAAGGCCAGGCGTTTGACGAAAGGGCAAGAGTCAAATCAAGCGGATTAGGAAATAGATAAAAGATTGAAATGCTTAAATTCAGTAATGAACAATCCTGTTCTTTGGTGCTCGATCATCGTGAGAGTGTCGACTTATTCGATTCTCATAATTAATATCCAGATGCTCAACGTCGTGATACCTATCCCTCATATACATAGGTAGTATCAAGCATAGAAGTATAAGAAGGTTAAAGTAAGTAATGTAGGAATGGTCCGTATATATGTAGAGTAAGTTTTATACCTAGGTACCTTTTTTGAGGCCGTTTATATATCTAATTCCTCGTGTGGCTGAGCGTTAGAGAGTTGGAGATGCAACTACTACGAATACCTATAACGGGGCTACAGGGTTGTATTGGTCTCCTTTTCTTGCTTTTTAATAGAACAAAAGCCTTATTTTCATGCTTCATGTAAGCCATCTCAAGTAAAAACGTAAGAGTGAGTATCTGTGGCGGCCATGTGCTTGAGATGATGCTAGTTCCCTAGATTTTCGGACAAATTCAAATATACTTAACCCTAGGTAGTCTATGTAAAGAAGTCAAGTATACGAATATGTTGCCTTAGGAAGTGGTTATATGCTCGAATTAAACACTCATAAATTTCTTAATCATATCCCTGGCCTCTGGTTACCTATATGGCTGAACTGGTGGTTTATTTACCTACCTAATGCTGTTTACCAATCCGCCGATAAAAATTGCTTGTATATATGTACAAACTAAAGGAACAAGCTTATGCCCCCAGCGAGTATGGATCTGATTCCGTTGGGCTTGAGTGTAACTTGAGTGAAAGTAGAATAAAGTAATAAAGCACTGTGAGCCGGGTGCTTACATCTATCAAACTGAATCTCACTATTCAATTGGATATGTTTTGAGAAACTACTTGCTTGTATAATAAATATCTTTAATATTAAAACATGATTTGAGACTTTGCTATGATTGTAAAGTAATCTAGATACCTACTTTTTATATCTAGTCATTGTGATAAGACAGCTCATAACAGAAACAATTCACTGAGTAACAACACTAGGCTCTCACATGGCAATTATGATGAGAACCTTCAACTGTGGGAGCTCATGGCTATATATATTGAATGTATTCTTTATCTCAGGCGTCTTTCTTATCTAGGTAGAATTCTAATAGAGTTGACTTAGGCCGCTGTGGGTGTTGCAGGGTGGGTGCCAGTTTCGTTATGGCTTGGTCATTCCTGTGTTCGCCGTTGTGTTAGGTTTGGTTGATGATTTTGACTGTATAAATGGTGGTGGATGCAATATCCCGTTTTCCACTGTTAACCAATTGTTAGGCTACAGGTCCGATGGGGTGAAGTTGGAAGTGTCCGTGCATCATATGGGGATAAGTGCCAGGTTGGGACGTTTTCAGTGAATACAAGCGAAACGAGGCCGGGACAGCGGTGTTGTTGGCCCTTCCTCTCAGTCGAAGTCGAGCTACCGATTTACTATAAGTAGGTGTATTGTTAGCGGACAACTCATGGTATTGTAACATCTCTGGGACACATACCATAACCCGTTTCAAAGTTAGATGATTTCAATATTGAAGCCTTCAAATGCGTTTAAAATAGTTGCGATAAAGATAAATAGGATTTGTTGCTGATTGAATAAGGCAATAAACGACCACAAGAGGTGGCGGCATGGGGAATTGGGACGAAGTCAGCTGGATGAAATAAAGCTTTTATAACACGTCTTGATCTGTAGATGTCTTGGGCGCGTCGAATTAACCTCTGCTAATGGGAGTTAGATTATGACACATTTATTTTCCGGGTTTGGTACTTACTCTTCTCGGCTCCTATATCATAAGCTCTTGCTGGTTGCTTTTTTCTCCCGTTGATTGTCCATGGAGAGGATTGTTGATCTCCGATATAAATTTAAATTAATAACCAGACTTTTTTGTAGGCCATGTCCTTTAACAATGCGACGGCTCGGATCTTCATTACCGGGCCAGGCTTCATCTATCGTGAAAGGTCCGAAGAAATATTATGTATTTGGCTTGAGGGATACCTAAGCAATAGGTAGAGGGGTGTTTGTGTGTCAAATTGTTGGTTGTTATTAAATAGAGGGCGCCTTATGTTGATAATAATAATATGTGATTAATAGTGATTGCGTTGTGAAGAAATAATAAAGAGATTGAAAGGAATGAGAGGGTGGAATGGCGGGGAGGGCCAGATATTTATATGCAATGAGGGTAGAGGTTTAAGGCACATGCAGAAGCAAGAGCGTTCTTTAGATGCAAGAGCGTTCTTTAGATGCAGGAGCGTTCCTTAGCAGCGGTGCACGCGCCAACACAATTCAAGATATTGTCCTAGTAACGCGCACATATCTTACCGCTAAAGTTACTTAAGGCAGCTGCGGCGAGGTGATTGTAGCGACTTCCTAGGATACCTGCCTAGTTACGGCGACTTCCTGAGGAAGGTGGCAACCTTAGGGGGTAAGATCACTCTTAAGTGTACTGGCACCAACTGTATGATATGGAAGGTACGAGCTCGTCCCAGTTGCTTCGGCAAGAGGTTTATCTTTTATTTACACTGTGTTCACTTAATATCTGCTACAAAGACATCGCATCTTTATTTAGACTAGGTAGGTAGGTACTTGTGAAATCTAAGGCTAGGTACTCGTATTCTTTTTACCGGATTTTGAACGTTTCTACTTCGCTTAAATAGTCTATGCCTTTGGAATTAGTTGGTATATCTGTTTTCGGCCCCTTCAAATCGAAAACAACACTGCTCCATCTTCCCACGATCTCATCAAGTGACGATTCAACTAGGGCATGCGGACTAGCCTGGATAAACACATAGTAATCCTCGGACTCATCTTTCTGCAGAAGGGCAGCCAAACCAGGATACATCTCTATCAGAACCTCGTCATTCTTGAGGTCTTCTACGTCTTCAATATTAATCCCGCTCGATCCATCTAGGTGACCATCCCGGGTGAAGTAGCCGCGCAAGATCTGTGGACGGGCAAGTGTCAAGACATGATATCCATTCTCGCTGTTGAATTCCGCCCCGCCATCTTCATCACAGATGGTCCGAGACGTTGCGGCAAAATCTTTTCCCTGTACTGCTTTATAGTTTGGCCACGGCACAGTCCAGTCCGCTGCCCATGATGGCAACCCGATAACCTTGCTCGGCGACTTCATCAATGAGAGGAAGAATCCAGGACCGTGGCGCGTTATAAAGAATTTTGAATAAATCGTAAAAACTTCTGCTACCCCTTTTTCATAGTCTGCCGCCAATTCTGGGAACCTCCCTCTATCTAAAGCCGTTGATATGCTGAGGACGCCGAAAATCTTGTCTCTGGGGTCTCCAACCTCCCTGTCTCGAGTTTCGATAAGGACATCGAGAAGGTGGGAGCTAGTGCTAGCCGTTCTCTTTCGGACTAGCGAAAATATGCGTACCATACTCCCGGACGGATGGTCCTCAAGTAATTTTATCAAGTATAAAGCTCTCATTGCAGGAGTTGACTTTGTGCCGCACATGATGACGGTATTGCGTGGATCTGGGAGAACTACCTCTTGCAATACCCAGACCCTCTTAAACCACCGTCGAGACAAATATTCGGTAACAAGTTCGGTGATTTCTGCTTCTGTGAGCTGGGTTTGGCCCCCGGTGTTTGAATTACGTGCCAACGCCGATACTTGTTCTCTCCCTATATTCCAGTATATCTCCAGGTTCGATGCTATGTCCTCTGCGAGTCTATACAAGTCTAGGCGCAAGGGAGCGGGTAGTTCACCCGTTTTCAGCCCATTCAGCCAGTCAAACAACATGTCAGATTGGGCTGTTGCCTCGCCAGTATACACAGCTATGCAGTCTGCTGAGGTGTAGATTCTTGACATCAAGGAGACTTGATAAGTGCGCTCAGCGCTGTTGTCTTGATCGATGCAGATCGCATCAATCCAGACAGTCCTCGTCTCATCATGCTTCCGAAGACGCCGCATTGCTAGCTCGCAGTTCTTTGTAATCCAAATGGTGGCTCTGGGGTTCTCACAAATAAGCTCGCTTGATCTAGTGGCATCTCCAGAGTCATCCGCCCATGTGTAGGAGAGAGCATCGTATGCTGGTCTCTGATTATTCGAGAAGCTTGTGGAGATTAGCCCTCCTCGGAGAAGATCACTATATGACCCTGGAGATATAATAAAGAGTCTGAATTGATCGTCTCCTTTAAGCGAGCACGACTTGTAAGGTTCTTGAGATGAGGGGCTTGGCGGAGTGGACATTTTGGGACGATTATGTGGTTGTTGGCGATGACCACGCTCGTGAGCAACACGAGAACGTCTATAATGAAGAGGAAGTATCACATTATCATTACAACATGGACTCCAAAAAGTAAAATTCTCGAGGGTAATCTCAAACGGCTCCAGAGTGATTACAAGAAGGAAGGATAAAGTCTCCGAAGTGCTTCGAGTAGTGTTCCCAAACAGGACCTTGCCTAGGAGATATGGGGGCATGCAGATCCACAGGATGGGAATAAGGACCATGAGGATAATCGCAGCACATTGGGCAAAGAATCTCTGCGAAGGAGTTGGAGCTTTTGGCTCAGATACCGAGGTGCCGTGTAATAAAATAGACATGACTTCTCTATCAATGTCAGTATCGGTGGTTATCACAGGATAGTAGCAGGCTTTGGCAAGGTAATGTGAACTTATAATACCTATTTAGGAGTATGTAGTAACAAATCTTCCAAGTGGCTAGTGAGTCTGGCACCTCATGGGATACATAAGTAACTGTTCAAGTTTTTTAAGCATGGTCAAGCATTGCAAGAGACCTCCGATAGGACATTACTTCGAAGTGAGCAGAACATTGAGAGAGTCCTAGGTACGTATCTGTGAACCCTGACCTGACAGCTGCATGTCTGCTGTGTCCTAAGGGTATTGGGTGTATCAGTGCTGTCTTCGTATATAATCGGGCGAGACTAAGGATAGCGCACCAAGCTTCAGGGACCAATAAGAGGTTATTCTGACCCTTCTTAGCCGGTACAAGGAGAGGTAAATGTCTCATAAAATTCTATGAAACTTTATAAAATGTTAAAAAGTACTTCGAGATAGGTAAAAATCACACCTTTTTAGTAGTATTTCGGGTTATTCCCTAATTGGTGACTCATTCCTCAATTGAAGCACAACCCCCTATGGGTGCGAGGATGCGGATGTTATATATAGCCAATACCTACTAATACTTTTTTCATGGGCAAAATTTTCTATCTACTTGTTGGCAGCTAAATGACGCAGTATATCGCCCTGTGCCACAATCTTGCTGGAGCTTGTAGACCATAGGTACGCGTAATATCACGGTGATAAAATTAGGATGCGCCAGATACTTGAAATAATTGCTGACACGCCAACGGACCTAACATAGCACTTAAGTCATCACGGAATTTTTATGGCATGAACATCTATATTGTGCCACGGCTATCTAGCCGGACAGTACATATGGCCTCAACTGTTAACAATCTGTAGACCCATCCCTGATGTTCATTCCCCCATGCCATGCTGATGTACTCGCAATATCTCTCTCCTCATCCGCTCTAATCATCCCGTCGGCCCTTATCCACGACTCGAGCCATCAAGTGGTCCATGGCTTTGGAGCTGCTGACGGTCTTCGGCTTTCGGGTGGGCTTTGAACGCTTCGGAGGCGGACCCTTCTGCTTTTTGCCCCGTTTGTTGTACTGAGGTTCCTCACCGAGATCGCTGTACTCGTTTGAGTCGGATGACTCGTATCCGGTACTCTGGGGCTCTTGGACACCTTGCTGCAGTTTCACGCGAAGCATGTAAGCGCCGTAATTGTCATCACCCCGTAGTCTTACTTCCGGTTCGAAGAATTCTTCGTCGGTCGGACCATGTTGCCAGGCTGGTAGATACATTGTTAGCACTTGACTTGTTATATTTCATGTTATTTTTATTTCTGAACTCACGTTCAAGAGCCTCTTCGACCTCGGATTCAGAATCATAGGTACGCTGAGACCGAGAAGATTGCTTCTTCTTCTTTTGAGTTTTGCTAGTAGAGGCCTTGGCCTGCGTCTGCTTAGACTTCGTAGCGACTGGCTTGGGCTTCCCGCCACTCTTCTGTCCACGCTGGGTCGAGGCCTTCGCGACTTTGTCGTCGTCGGAGAGAGAGATAGGGTCCTCCCGGGAACCCTTCTTGTGGTTTACAGACGCCTTCTTGTTCGCCATTGCTAAAGAGAGTATTATGTCAGTCTTTTGTAACAACTATAGAAAGATGAATAGGTGAGAGGGTTAATTACTTTCAATGGTGACAAGTGAGGTAGGTATCTGCGTAAGGTAAAGTTGTAAGGTTGGCAATTAATGTTGATAAAGCTGTTAGGATGCTTCTCAAGAGAGCCTTTTGTTTATTGTTGAGAGTGAGGAGAAAAGAGGAAAGAAGCTGAAGAGGGGAGGGGAGCCAGATATTTATATGCTACAGGAGGGTCAATGCACATGGATGGTAACGACAGTTACCATAGGAGTCACAGGTGTACAACTGTAGGTACGCACATAACAGGTACGTAGGTACGTAGGCGCGGCCAATGCACCTAGCTAACACGGTGATAATGATAGAAATGACCTCGTTTATGTCTGGAAGGTGTGTCAGGAATATCCACCCAATAGTACGTACCCAGTGACGTACCTTAGTAGTTCTGGCGTTGACGGGTGGGCGACGACAAGAGCCATCTTTCTGGTGTTAACAACCGCCAGGTGACACGCCAACAACTTAGGTACGAGCCAAAGGGACGTTCATCTTTGAACCAATACCCACTTTACTGGGAAGCAGGACTGAATATTGAACATTATGCCCATCTCTATGGATGCTATATATTACCTGGGTGAGGTGAGGAGTGTATGGTGAGACATATAAATTGAAGTCAAAAGGGATGCAAACCGGCTAGGCAAAGTCCATATGAAGAGGACCGTGATACAGGTTATCTATCTAGGTATGTATGAAGCCAGCCCTGGGAAAATGAGGAAGGTAAAGCATTATCCGGTTCACAAACTAAAAGTGTTTGATATATACCTGCCTAGGTAGTACGTACGACGTTTGCTTCTTAAGTTAAGGCCATCATATCATAGTTGTATTTACCCCTATTTTGGGGAAACATAAATAGGGGTAGCTTGATAATGTTCTAGTTAGTAGAATATAAATACTAAAACTACTCTAGGTACCAGTTAATGCTTCGGACGCCATGGCTACCTAGGTATTCTATAAATGTCAAAATATGTTGTTTTCCTAACTATAAACAAAAAAACGGTATTAGATCAATCTTGTGTAACTATGGATACTATATAATCGCCTCGTCATTGGTATCTTCATTCCCTAATTCTCACTAGTTACCTACATTAAGCAGCAATAGTTATGAAGATGCAGATATTTTATATTGGTTTAGCATTGTGGTGATTAGCGTAGCTATATTGTTCTGCCCACGATTCAACAAATTTTATGGACTGTCTTATACCATAGTATTATCGGTGTTCAAACTCAGATACGAAGCTCGATGAAAATATCCAGTCTATATATATGTAGGTATACGGTGCTTTTGATGCTGGAACTTTACCTCGTTTACTGAAGCACGTGTAAAACTATCTGCTTACGTCGGCGCAGGGTTGGGCTATTTCAAAGGAAGCATTGCCTAGGACCTGGAGGGTGTCTGGTAAATGGTGGGTTGGTATTATTATTGTACCTCTTGGTCGGCCCCGATAGTGACCTACAATGAAGACTTTAATGCTAACGATGTGATAGTTGAAATGCTTGTCACACTTGGGCACTTAACCCTATTCATGAGATATTCAGGTTACACCGTGGTTACCAAAACTTTTCATTGGGAACAACCTATGAATGAATGGAACAACCATCACAGTGGTTGTATATGCCATATGCAGTTAAGTGAGCCAGGAAACTGTGACCACTGCCTGCAAATGCAGTAACTAAAGGAGAAAACTAAGGAAAAAGCCTCGCAGGCTATTGAGCGTCCAATCTCCGTATTGCTCAAGTAACCATTCCTCCCAGCATCCCCTACCGGGAAACTCAAAGAAAGAGAGCTCCATAGAGCCTAACAAGAAAAAGCGTAAAATGAAATGCATCCGTGGTATAATGCAACTGTTGCTTTATGAAACAGCCCCGAACGCCATATGACCATGCTGTTCTCGTCTCTCATAATGATGTCTCATGATAAACTCATGGACGTGACAGAAACCAAGCCTTAAGAAATCGAAAACTCCCCTCCTCCTCTTACTCCCTCCTACTCCCCCTACCAGAACGCCTAGGTGCGTATGACCTTTGCGGTATCGCCTATAGGTAACATGTCTCTTACGGATTGTTGAGACCTTCTCCTCGGACGCATGGTGCCTTGCCCTTGCCCTTGCTCGATGTAGCTTGCTCTTCGGCGGGCAAGCTTCGCTTAAGAGTGTTGTGTCTGGTGGGCTCGGCATTAGGCTGACTGCGGGGAATGTTGGCGCCGAACGGATTTTTAAAGAAGTTCTTGGCTGCCTTCCCGTACTCCTTTGCAGTCATATTGGCGTAGTAGGAGCTAGTGTAAGGGCGCTCAACATAACCCTCGGGAGATGAAGGAATGCCGCTAATGTCGGGCCGCACCTTCTGAGCCTCCACCCGCTGTGGCTGGAATGAAGATCCCGCCTGAGACGCCGGCTGCGTACGAGATGCCGTCCGCGTAGATGAAGATGACCGTGGGGAGATATACGGTGTGGGTTTGGCAGCACAAAAGTCGATTCCGAGCAGGGCACAGACCCCGAAGAAGAGGCTGCCTGTGGGTAAGACACCTGGGGTGGGGAAACTGTTGGACTGGCTGTGCATAAGACAGCGGTCCTGGAGTAGCAACAGGTTGTGGGAGAGACACCTGTCCTGCTGAAAAGGCCGGGTTCGGATAAGAGGCCAATTCTGGAAAAGAAAGGGATTCTATAGGGGCCATAGGCATCATCGGCGCCATAGTCGTCATAGGTACCATGGGTTGTGTATAGGACATTGAGCCGACACAGGGTACTGGATCCATATAAGAGGGCGGACCTCCATGGGAAACCGGCGCTGTGTATGGCAGCGGGTTTGTGTAGATTGCCGATCCTGTGTAAGGTGCTTGCCCCATGGAGGGTGCCAATCCCATAGCAGTTGCTGGTCCCATGTATGGGGCTGCTCCAGCGTTTGGTGCTGAGATAGCAGCGAGAGCAGGATCAACAGGGAAAACCCAAGACTGATCAGCTAACAAGGACTCTACATGATTATTAGTTTATCTGGATAGCAGTTTAGTGTGGGGGACTTGTAACTTACCGAAGGTCTGAACATCCTGAAGGAGTCCAGAGACGCTCAATTCAGGCACCGACGACATGCTTGGACCACCATTGTCTTGCTGGAGATTGTTCCAAGTGGCGTCGTACGTGAGAAGGCTTGGATCTATAAATTCCTCAAGGCGTTGGTTTCCGTTCTCAGGTTCTAGCTTGGGGCCCTCAGCAATTGCGTTGGAGCTCATACTGAAGAACTTGGCATGCTGCAGCTCGTAATTCGACACACAGCCAGCTTGGACGTAGTTGGAGTTGTCAACAATGGGAGCCATACTGGTGGTATTGACGGCAACCGATGATTTCGCCACGGCCTTAAGCGTCTCTGATATGAAATACTTGCTAAGGCTGTACTTCGCGCCGTCTAAGCCACGCCCCACGAGTTGCTTTAAGTACGGATTGAGAGTCTGAGCAAGGCGTCCAGTAGACGTGGAGGGCTTGTTCTCTTGCTGGGTAGCCACTGCTCCTGTGTTATAGCCGAGAGCTGAAGAGTGGTAATGGGCAGGCTTCGTGGACTGGTTGTACGAAGACATTTTTCCTGTCTTGCAGATTGCCAAAGACCTAGGAATCGAACAAAGATTATGTCGAGACAAGAAGCAAGCTTGGAAGAGGAAGCTTGTATGAACGCTAAATACATAATGTTAGAGGTTGTTGTCTTGATAGAAGCACGACGTGATGCAAACGCATGACGCGAGATAAGTAAATATAAAAAGTGTATCAAAGGAATACTTACATGTTCACAATACGTGGTGTGTTTGTGAGTGATGATGCAGTATATCTTCAGGATAAGAAGCTTTTGGGATCGGGGATTGATATCAAAGTTCTTGAAGGTAGAAGGGAAGTTGTTGTTGTTGTGATGGATGAAGTAAAAGTTGTGCAGAAAGAAAATTTGTTATGGGAGAAGATTGGGAACGAGAGCGTGCTTATATAGTATCTAGAAAGCATGCACAGACAAAACCTCTTGACTCAAGGCGGCGAGTGTAGGTGTGTTAGGTGGGTTGGCAGGTGCAGGTACGTAAATTCTTGAGGTACGTATGTGCCGTTCAGGTGGCAACCATCCAGTGCGTACTGTTATAGAAAATAGACCACCTGCTCAAGTTGATAACAACTGAAGTTACTTCGTGACTGGCTATGGTAACCAGGCGCCGGGAAGGTAGAGCAGATACCTACCTTCCATGTTTGCTAGTTTCCTGACTCAAGGATCAACACTAGGAACCTGGCACTTATCACAAAGGGATGTATTCATGGCAACGGATGTCGTATGGGTTAATTCTGGCAGCTGCACCTTGGACATATCACGTCCTACATGTTGATGGTCTACAGTATGATATTGCTCAAATCTACATAGGTACGTCAAGTCCACATATACCATGGCCATTGCTTTGACACAATGCCACATTGTCTATCAGTTGCACTTAGTTTCGTTGCCCAGGACCTTCTGCCAAGGCCGACTGTTAGGACAATTCTCGAGAATTTCACGGGGAAACCCTAGACAATTCGTATAATAGTAATTCAAATAGACGAACACTCATATACAGGTTATTCATAAATGAATGCAATAATTATCTCGTTAATGAGTTGCTACCATTTACCAGCCCTGAAAAACAGACTTTTATATGTTACCAAGATGCTATGCTAATACTTAATACAAGTGAGTCCCCCTAATGCCAAAAGCCTATCTATTGTATACTCTTTTCCCTCACGAAACTCCATCATAAACTAACATATCATACATGCCCCCTAGACGTTATCATATCCACCGTTCATTTCCTATTAAAGATACCATTTCCCATAATCTTAGTCTTATTAAGAGTGTTCTTCATCCCGTTCCCAAAGAAAGACGACCTCTGCGGCTTGAGCTGTGGGCGACCTTGTTCCCAATCCGAGCCTTCGTACGCGTTACCGGTATACTGCTCATTTTGAGCGTTCCCGTAGTATCCCTGATACTGCTGCTGCCATTCTTGTGGCTGGTAGGCCTGTCCCTGATATGCCTGGATTGGGCCTCCTGGGTTATAAGATGGCTGTGGTGGCGACTCCTGTTGCGGCTGACTATGTGTCTCTGGATTATACGCAGCGTAGGCAGGTTGTTGAGCGGGATATTTGGTTGCGGGGGCTTGAGAATGAGTTGCGTCGATGCGGTTCGCGTTATTATACGAATTATCAGATTGGTATTGTGTCGAGCTCTGATACTGTGTTGCTATCTGGGCGGACTGGCTTTGCGTATACGCTTGGGTATGCTGATAAGATGTAGACGATTCGGGTTGTATGGCTTGACTCTGCGGGTTCCGATATGGGGGATCTCGTGGGGCTGGATCTCAGCAGAAGCTTGATCAGGCCGGTATGCGCTTATGGTTTGATTATACGTCTTGGTCTCTGTAGATGCTTGGACGTGAGTGGCTAGTGATCCAGACGGTATCAATGGCTGCGTTTGGCTATGCGTAGCTTGATTCGCATACGAGACAGTTGGTGCTGGTTTTCGCTTGATGTACTCATGGGCGGGTAGTTCGATCGGCAATGGATCGGAGATCGCCTGCTGGGGCTCCTGCTGGACTTCTATGTGATGAAGAATATCTTCTTGCATTTGGCCGCCAGCTTGGTAAGCTCCTTCAACTACTTGTCCACTGGGTTGATAGGTAGGCTGCTCAGGGTTAGGAGGGGTTGAAGGCCGGCTGGTCGTGAACTCGTTCCACAAGGCAGCCTGATTAGCGATAGCGGATTTGAGTCGTTCAGATATCTCATCAAATGAAGAGTGTTCCTCGGAGGTGCCTGTGTTCTGGGTATCATTTTCGACTATATGAGCTTCGTTAGGCCGGGGCGCTTCATTAGTATCAATAGAACTTCTAGCGTCATCGATTTCCTTATTGTCTTCTCGTATATCCCCTACATCTTTGACTGGCGTTTTAGGCGGCTCGGTGTCCGTTGGTGTTGCTTGAGGCTCATCATCATAGCTAAGCTCTTGCTGCTTGTTAAACGCGCCTCGCACAACACTAGCGACCGCATTGTTACCAGAGTCAATAGAATCTTTGAGAGCTTCCAGCAGTATCGAAACACGATCGACAAGGACTTTTAAGCAATCCTCGTTCTCGGTTTCTAATGCCACCTGTAGGGCATTATCCCCGTTTTGATTTGAATGCATAATATCAGCGCCGTTATTTATCAAAAATGAAACAACCTCTTCGTCGCCTCTAGACGCGGCCGCAATAAGGGCGGTATCTCCGCCTCCGCCCGGGAGATTAATGTCAGCACCCGCGTCAAGTAACAGCTGGAGTGACGATAGGGGCATGTAGGCGGCAGCCAAGCTGAGTGGCGTTGATGTACCATGCACATCCAAATGTGCTTTCGCCTTGACTAGAAGCTCAAGGATGTCTTCTTCAGCACGGAGGGCTGCTGCAACGATTGGCGGTGCATCACGACCTCCACCGAGGTTGGGATCTGCATTATGCTCAAGAAGCAGAGAGACGATATCCGTTTTTCCTGCTTCACATGCGCCTTGAATAGCAGTACCTGGCTCAAAGTATTCGCTTTCGGTAAAAGCGTTCACTTCGGCACCGCGCTTTAGAAGTTCTACGACGACGTCGTAGTGACCCTCGGTAGCAGCTGTTTGGAGAGCCCATCCCTCTGGCGCATTGACATTGGCACCGGCATCGAGGAGCATTTGGATTATATTCATCGTACCATCGTATGAAGCAGCGGTTAGAGCATTACCATATCTTTAAATTTGTTAGTGACTTGACCTCTAGTGATTATAGTTGGCTACTCACTCGATGCCAGTAGCATTGGGATCCGCTTTATATTTCTCCAGAAGCAGTTTTACCGTAGACTCCTTTTCTCGATCGGTTGCGTCGTAGAGCGAGTTGTTGAGCGTATCCGGGCTTACTCCCCCGTTAGAATACTGCCAGAATACGTCTAGGAGTTTATCTTGCTGTTCGGTGCCGGTGGCTGCTTGGTAGAAGGCATCGTCGACGTTAAGCCCTTCACACTTTTCTAAAATAATAGTAACGATATCCCAATTCCATTCCTCAACGGCAGAATCGAGAGCAGACTGGAAGTATTCATGTGTGTGCTGGTACTCGAGCATCCTATTAAAAACTTCCACTCGGCCTGCCTCCGCGGCCTTAACGAATGCTTTACTGTATTCCTCAGGCGGCAATTTATCCGCATATTTTTCAATTAGATACTCAAACATAGAGAAATCAGATAATAAAGCGGCCAGTGCTAGGGGTGCGTCAATGTCAGGCTGGTCGACTGTTAATGAGACGTTGCGTTCGATAAGGAGCTCAACACTGGCCCGATTCCCTGAGGAGATCGCTGCATTTACCACTGGGCCGATGTCTTTGGACATTGCGTTAGCATTTGCGCCTCTCAAGAGCAGCTTCTTCATAACTTCGACATGACCTCCAAAGGCAGCCATGTGCAAAGGTGTTTGCTCCTGGATTTCATCTCCGTCATCGATTACGGCACCTCTATTCAGGAGCTCCTCGACGATCTTAGGACGTCCAAAGTAAGCCGCAAAGTGTAGCTATGCACAATATTAGCGACATAAGATCAATGAGGAAAAAACTCTGCTTATACTCACAGGGAGTTGACCAGTGAATCACGAATCTTAATCTCGTCTTCGTAGCCATTTCGAATAAGTGCTGCGACAAGTTCTCTGAAACCGACGGCCGCGGCGACATCTACGCATTTTGAGGTTAGCAATCGCCACCAGGTGTATAACGAATGTGATTCTAGGGCGCTCGTTATACATACGCAGGCCCGTTAATGTCTTGTAGTCAAATCCATCGAAAGTGCTGGTCATACGACAGTACTCTACGAGCCAACGATGTCGTATTTTTGAATCGGACTTCCAGAAATCTTCTTCCAGACTCAAGTCCTCAGCGATCTCACGTGTGGCTTTACTAGCATGGCGAAGCCAATATTTGACCGTGTATGGTACTATATGCGTAAAAGTTAGTAATTTTCCACCCCGGGGAGGGTTTGCCTAAGCAGGATGACTTAGGGCACTGCGACGACGTTTTTCTTTGACTTACAAGCTAGATCATGAAGAATATCGGCCTCGGGGTCCGTGTCGTCCTGGCTATCCGGTTCGCTCTCGCTCTCGCTGTCGCTGTCATAATATTCCTCCTCTTCCTCCTCCTCTTCTACTTCTTCCTCGCCCTCGTCTGAGCCTTCGTCATCATCTTGATTTTCTTCGGGTGACTCGCCTTCTGATTTCTGATCTTGATCAATTTCGTCTTGACTGGGGAAGTTGAAACTCTCATTTACATGCGAGAACGACCTGAGCGCAAGAACACCGTGTTGCCACTTTTTCTCCTCTTCCGACATGCCAAGAAGTTGCTTGGCATTCTCTAGGAGGTGTGTCTTGACTACGACATTCATGAACGAGATTGAATTGCTTGCTCGTTTAACGGTTAGTAAGGGCTTGCACATCTCCACGAATCTTCGGAGCTCGGCTTTTTCTTCTTCACTCGAGGAAAATCCAGCAAGCACACCCAGCTCCGCCTCGGTAGGGTCTTCGTAAGTAAGGACAAGGGCCCTGAGCATCTCCTTAATTTTCTCAATATCAGCTTCATTCGCTTTGAATATCTGAAGCCAGGAGTTATTCAGGAGTGTCGTGAGATCCTGGGGCATTCTCTCTAGTACCCGACGTACTTTGAGATCGCTATCGGCCTGTGGAAGCTCTTGAAGTTGGACACATGTAATGTCAATCCACTGGGTATTTTGCGCACGCTTTCCGATGAGACTGCTTGCGAAATATGCAAGGGCCTTGTTATAGTTCTTCTCTTTTTCGAGTGTAGCAACTCGCTCTTTAGCACGCTTCCGTAATGCCATCTGGACTTGGTTCCCGTACTTCTCATCTTCGAGATCAACAAGGCGGACGCCATCAATTTTGAGCGCTTCCCCGATGTTGTGAGCTTCTCTGCTAGTGATCATCCACCTTGTCGGGACCCGCTTCGAATCTGTGTGATTAATGCCTCGGAGCTCGGCGTTCAAGTATTTCATTAACTTGATGGTAGAGTCGGAATCTTCCGGGAGGACGTGTAGGTTATTGAGTACAAATATAACCTTGCTGCCGATGAATTCATCTACAAGCATATCCTGAATAGTCTGCCATAAGTTCTCCACGGTTACCTGTGCTTTGTTTCCGTCGCCTCGCTTCTTGGCAAATAGCTTGGCATACGAAGCAAGCGTCTCCTGTTGGTCAATTAACTGAGTTACGATGCTCTTGAGAACATCTTCGGCGGTACAATAATCTATGGTCGGTTCACAAAAGAAATACGCAAGTAAGATCGGCCCCTGGTTCGAATCCGCGTCCCTAATCTTGTCGATTTCGTCAACGGTCGCCAAAGATGCACTGGTTTTTCCTCGACCCTCTGGTCCTCGGATCCATAAGCAATCGGCAGCACGAACTGCATGGGTCTCGTTATCCGTTCCAATCTCATCGGATAGCCATTGTTTATACTCCTCTTCCTTCGTAATCCAGGAGGATGATGCGAAAGTTGACGCTAGGGCTCTGCGTTTCTTGAAAACCTGTACACCATCCAAAGCTTCCATAATGCTGTTAATCATTTTCCGATCAATATCACGAACCGAATTTAGACGATTCTTGACTGCGAGTTGGGCACCATGAATTATCCTCTTCATAGGATCTTTCACAAACTGGTTCCATTGATCATCTTTTGGGCCATCGAACTTGACAAGATCCCGGTGGTTACGCGCCAGTCCCTGTTCATCCACACCTGGAAGTGTCGCGGAATCACGACTCACGAACTCGGCATAGGATTTCGGAATGGCGAGTTTGCTCATACCAAATAGGTCAGGCAAACCAGCCATCTTGGCAAAATCGGTCGGCTGTTCCTCATAAAAGCATAATAAATCGATCTTGGGGCTTAACTTTCCTACAAGTCGCATAAATTCGTGCTTGAGCTCACGGAGGCCTTCATCGCCAGGTTTCATAAGGTCCAGCAGCTTGGAAGCAGATGCTGTACCAGTCTTCTCGGCGAAGTATGCATACATGGCGGCGGCAGAAGCAACTGGTGCTCCGTTAAAAGGTGTACCGAAGAAGATAGCCGCTGCGATTGCCTCAAACATGATAGGGAATTTGTCTCTTCGGGAGTCTGCGAGGGTTATCGCCTTTGCAACTACCAATCCACCCATACTATGGCCAATAAACACAATTGGACGTCGTTGTACAGCGCCCTATCACCCCGTAAATGAGTACGTAAGTTAAAGTGTTTGAGTATAATGTTTGAGGTTCATCCTACCTCTCTCTTACTTCTTAACCCATTGAGCAAGGTCATGGCAATATTGCTCATGAACTGCTTCACCTTTAGGGAACCAGTCCATGCTGACTCGTACATATATAGTAGAATACGAGCCCTTGGAAAGTCTCTGACAAGACCATCGGTAGTCCAGTTAAACCCAGTACTCTCAGATTTCCAGCTATCTTCCGGGTGGGCGCCGAGGCCCGGCACGAAGACGATACTGGGGATGATTAGAATAAGAACCCGAAATTTAATAACCGTTTCTCAACTTACTCGATTTCCGGCTCGACATCAGTTTTGTCAAGCGGGTAAAGCTCCTTAACTCCCTGCTGTACGATATCGTAGTCCTTCTTCCGTCTAGCAGGCCCTGCGGCAGCCTTCCGCGTCACGGAGCGTTGCAGAGACATGGCGACACAGCTATGGATCCCAAGACTCTTCGATAAAGTTCAAATCGAGGCTCATCGTGAATGGGACACCAAGAGTTATAGGTCAACCCGGACAACAGGTGACCCCAATCCTTAAAGGGACAAGGGTGATGGGACGCTCCATATTCCTGCAGCCCTTCGACCCCAGTAGTATGACAAAGTACATCGCTGGCGAATTATGTGAGGACTAAAATATGGACTACTCCGTGCGGCTGATAGAAACCCTTGTAAATCATGCTTCGTGGGCTAGTTTTCTAGACTAAAATTGATACTTAAATCGTCTAAGCCTTGTAAGGCCCATCTAGTCTTGTCTTAGGCTGGAATGATCTGGTCGCTCGCTATCTCCCGTTGGGTAAGCGATGTTACGTTTAAAGCTGATTAATCGCTTTTTGGATAATCAAAGTCTCGGATGCCTAAAGTAATCATCTCTTGGCTAAGCCTATTTCTGGGTATAGGTATGTGTGCTGGCGCCATTTATTGCATATATAATCTCCTGGTGCTGACGTGAAAATATAGACGAGGCTTGCAGTATAGAAGAGAAAACAAGCATTAATATTCGAAACCAGTGTGATCTCCGCCCCTAAGATTCAGGCGCTTGAGGGGCAGAATGTAGCCAATGTGAGATTGAGACCCCATGTCGGCCCTCGATGGGCTGAATGCTGATCATTTTAACCCCTGCTTATTTCTTTTAAAATAGACTCGACCAGCGCCGAAGCGCGTATACCACATAAAATAGTTTTTGATTATGTATGAGTAGATGATTGTCATATTAGCGTGCTATAGCCCTCCCTAAGTCAAGTCATCCTGCGATGAACAAAAATAGCTATTCTTCAACACCAAGTAAAGACAACCATCCTCAAGATAAACTACTAAGTAATCCTTAACAATGGGTACACCATTAGTCCCCTTCACGCGCCGAGTGCTTTTGTCGCAAAGGGAATCGGACATATCAACACAAGTTACAGACTTTAAGAGTCTACTTCCAGCTTCGCATCGTGCAGAACATGATCATATAGTTGTGCCAAAACTTGATACAAGCTTCCTCCGGCGAGAACTCCTCGTTGAGAGGTTGAATGATATTCAAGAATGGCTTTGGATATGTGGGCGCCCAATGCCACCCCGCCCATTACACCACCAGATCCTCCTCTCAAGAGAGATCGCCATCAGCGAGAATCCCGAACTCCACCTTGTATGGTCGAAGAACCGCATGTTCTTGAAACCTATTCCATTATATCTTCTTGATCCCGATTTTTGGACCGCTCATATTATTCAAGACCACGAACTCACCAAATGCGCTCGCGGCTATCTCTTCTCTTACACCGCGCTTATCGCGTACCAAAGCGATTTTCGCATCGCGCAAGAGAAGGGACTACTTCCCATAAGCATCAAGTGGGAAGGATGGAAGAGCCTCGTTAAAGAGATCCTAGAAAATCATGACTATGCCTCTATCAATCCGCGTTACTGGTACGGAGAGCTTCGGCTGAGTCGATTGAATAAGGTCTACCGAGTACGAAAAGGATTCGTCTTACGGGGTTTCTCCAAGATCGCAGCTCACACAGTTTACGGCGATTTAATTCGCGATAACTTTGCCGCCTTAGCGACCATCCTCGGTTACGTCGTCATTGTGCTGACGGCGATGCAAGTCGGCCTGGGAGTAGAAAGACTACAAGAAGATGAGGCGTTCCAGAACGCAAGTTACGGATTCACGGTGTTTTCAATTATCGCACCGCTTGCAGCAGGAGCCGGTATCTTTTTATTGGTTCTGGTTGTGATTATCAGCAATTGGATCGTTACGAAGGATTACGAAGTGAAGAGGTTCCGAGACATGGGAGTAGAGCCTTTTTGGAGAGAAGGCAAGGGGAAGGCGACAAGGTCTACGAACAAAGATCAAACGACCTTTAATGAGCGAGAAGTCTAGCATTAACTTCAGGATATTTATCATTCATTCAGCGAAAAGTCTCTGGGTTTGCTGGTTCATGACAAGAATGTTTTATATATACCCCGAGTTTTGGTATCGAGAGTATGGCTTGACTTAACCCCGCCATCACGGACCATTTTGAATATGAAAATCAAGAACACTCATTCAAGCTACAGAAATGGATCAACATACAGCCTTCATATAAGCATCTAGCTAACGATATAGTAAATATATATTGCTAGCGGTCCTACATGCAACATATATGTGAACCTTGGAATGTGGCGCTAAGCATAACCGAGTTAAAATCGTGTGAAAGGGAGCCTATATAATAATGTAAGTTACTTTCTTTCTCCAAGTAATAAGAATTATGCTAAGGACAAGTTTACTCACCATTTTCCTCGCAGGGTAATATTGACCCAACTATAGCAAGTTAGTTTTCTCTATACATCATCATCATCATCATCGGTACACAGGACACTCACGCGACACCATCACTGTCGACTTCCTTCTCAACCTTGGAAGAGAACGCAATAGCGCTCATGATACCGTCGCCGAATTTCTCATTTATGACAGCCTTAAACGCATATCCGTAGTTCTGCACGATCTCGTATAATCTGTAGATAAGCGGCTCTACGGGAGGCATCGGGCCCGCACGTCCTCGATTCGGGAATCCAAGGGATAGTTCATGTAGTTCCCCCTTTTGGAGGCCGAGGACTTCTGTCAACTTCTCAATATCCGCATCAGAGGCCTGGGCTTGGCCGTAGAATAGAGCGGCAACGGCGACTTCGCTGCGGCCTAGTTTTTGCGCGAGCTCCTCGAACGTGTATCCCTGTCTCGCCTTGGCTTGGAAGAGCGTCTTGGAAACGCTCGGTAGACCGCTGGCAAGTGTTTCCTTAATACGCGATTAGCGATTTTATATCAATAAGTAATGATGGAAACTCACGTCGAGGACGGTGATTCTTGGGTGGTCGCTCATCTTGACGGTGGGGCTTTCTAATATGTTTCTTCAACAAACGATGACAACTCGGTAATTTTTAGCAAGAGGAATATCTTTGGAGGGCAATCAGTTATTTATGGAGAGATGAGGAGTCGTAAGAACTGAGGTCGATACGTAATGAATTGCACACTTAAAGACAAACCCCGCGCAAGCTCTAGCTCAAGATCTAGACGCCGTCTTTGCTACCGACGGCTCGGCGCGGGGATAACCCGGGATTTCGGGGTCTCAGTCAGGACAGGATCCCGCTCATAATAAATCCGCCGACTCGATATTCCCGTGATCCCGATTGAAGTTCAGACGCCGTAGAAGTGATTACTATGTCGGACGGAGCCCGGGGTGAACCGGTTGGGCGCTGACTAAGTCCGAGGAGAACTCGCCGTCAAGTAAACCAGATATACTTGGTGTAATTAAAGACAACAAGTAGTCATATAAATAATATTTACTCTAGATATGTTTTATTAATCTTTCTTCTTTTCCCTTTTTATTCGTTTTTATTGAAGGAAAAAAAAACGTCTGTCCAGAGGTTAATACTGACATCTCCAGCCATGTCCTATCGACCAACATCTTACTTCTAGCAAGTCTACCTCACAAGGAATAACCTCTTGAGATAGCTATAGCATATAGAATTTCCAATAGTAATTCTGAAAGTGAAGCCTCACTATAATTTTAGATTCAATCTTCTTTGTCGTTGCCCCTGACCTTGAAGCAGACTCGTGGGCAGCATCTTTGTTTGTTCCGGAAGCAGATGCCACTCGCTCCTGTTTAGTCTTTCACCTATAATGCCAATATGTAAACAATAACTCTTGTATTAGCAGCTAATCATGTGTTCGTTCCATCATGCTGTGTCTTGGTACTCTCGGTACGTTTCTTGTGCGGTCTATATCTATTACTATATGATCGATGTAGTTTCAGAGGCAAGTCTTAAGATAGGAAAGAGATAAGAAAGAAAGGAGTGATATGGCTTCTCCCGTTCGTATGTCTATCCACCATTGCGGGCTAAAAGAATATATGATAACTAATATCATTCGCATCCTCAGTTCGGCCATTCATAAGAGTGCGGCAGGCCGAACTCAACGAGGTATTTCAAGCTGCGAAAAAGACGTACTGGCGTCAGCGACAACACTTCTCCTTACATTCGAGGTTTATGGAGTTTCGGAAAGTCCTGGGGTTTGGGAGCTCGGGGGTTGTCACCCAATGGACCGAGATAGATCAATATCGACAGCGGGTACGAGATATAGCAATTAAGACACCCATAGACGAACACGATCCATATTTCCATCAAGAAATAAGTTGGATGTCCGTAAGTATTGCTGCTTAGATTCCATACGAAGTAATTAGTTGTCGCTAATATAAGCATTAGGAGACGTTTGCGACGTGCGAGCATTTTGCGCAGCTTGTGTGGCTACCGGAATGGGTTTTAGATGGAAGCCTTCATAACGATCACACCCCTGAGTATGGTTCTCCAGTCATGATAATGGATTATTTCGAGAGATGTGAACTTTACGAACTTTTAGTCCGCGTAAATGAAACAGTTTCGAATAATAGGAATCTTCCTAATTCAATGAAGCGTTTAGAATTTATACCCAGTCGATTCTTATGGAGATTATTCTTATGTCGTAAGCCATTAGACCTAACACGATTTTCTTATTTACTAATGAGGTCTATCCTCCGTATCAGTTACCAGAGCGTGTATTGGAATGGCTTATCCGCCGATATTAGACGAAAATAGCCCAGAAGTATATCGTGAAGTTATTAGACCTGAAGAAGACCCTGCACTGATTATTCATTTTGATTTACATCCTCTTAACGGTAATATCTTAGCTTTAGTCCGGTGAGCCTCTAAGCTGACGAGGATTAGTATTTATGGACAACCCCCTTTACGCTTATAACGACATACAAGAACATGGACTGGCACTAAGATGGAAGGCAAGTCCTGAAATGCCATACAGTCTGTAGACCCTCATACTAATATTCGGTATAGATAGGCGACTTTGGGCTGATGCAAGAATGGGATAATGGAGTAAGAATCGTCATTTCGATTCCATAAGAGAACAATCGCTAACTTAACCTAAACCAGTGGCAAGATGCAGAGTATGTTACCCAGTGACTGCTATGGGTATTGAATCGATTCTAACAGTGCACGCTAGGAAGCTTGCTGTAGCCAACGTTGGGAAACCTGGATATCAAGCACCGGTAGGTTATGCGCAACAGACGCGAATCCTTCTCCGGGCTGAGCGCCTATATAGGAGCAACGTGATAGACAGAGGCCATTAGAAGAAGGCGCATTTGGACCGCACACTAATATATGGGGTATAGGACTGGTAAGTATATTTTTTTGGGATATCGTTTACATTTAAGGTATTGAATTATTGACTCTTGGGACAGCTGATGTTCAACGCATTGACTTTATATCATACCGACGACGAGGACTGGCAACCACGAATATGTCGCATAACAATGCCAGACGGTACAGGTACAGACCTCGACACATGGGCTCCGTTCTTAGTCGGCGACGTCGTGTATGAGGAATTCACATATTATGGAGCCGATCTACGCACGTTGATAGCCCGCTGTATGGCCGATAGTAGCGAAGACCGACCAACTTTAGAAGAGCTTCTTACCACTATCCAGGCGAGTACTGCACGAGATGATGCGATAGCATTCGAGGCCGAAAGAATATTTAAAATGGAGAGTATAGAGGATCCCACAAGACAGAAGCGTCCTGTGGATGTTACCAGGCCTCCCGAAGTTGAAGACGACGCGTTATTAGATAGGTTCTTCCAGGAATATATCAGAGACCCGCCTGCGAGGGAGGATCCATACAATGAATTATGGGACCTATAGTTAGTAGTAGTAGGAAGTAAGACTTTAAAGAGCTAGAACAGGAAAAGTTATTATCCCTTTAATTTGAAGACTTCAGATTGAAGTATGGAACGCATTAAATTCAAGGGAGCATTAGAGCATCTTACAGCGAGGAGTTTCTAGGTTAATGATGAATCTAATCTAATCTACCTAATCTAATCTCATCAAAGAATACCTAACTAATCGATAAGTATGATAAGACCTCCATGGTGCATTAGTAAGACCCCATATGGCGGACCCCCATTCAGATAAGCTTCTAACCTTAAGTGTAAGTGGAACCTTCAGACTGAGACTGACGCAATGACTTTGAGATTCTTTCACTCATCACTCAGAGATTCTCGTTTGACAAGTTTCAAGTAAACCTTTTTCTGAGACAATTTTAATGTAAATTTAAAAAATCTATAAAGCTTTTAATGCTGTGGGTTTTCTTGTAATCTTTTGATTGAGCACTCTTTTCTTTCTTCCTTACTGAGCGCCGGCTATGGCAGCCGATGGTGTCGATCACTCGCGGGGCGCGAATGAAAATCAACAAGATGATAGGTTTTCCAGCGCAAGTGATGATGATTATAACGCAGTTGAGGTACGTTTCACCTCTCAAATAGATTCCGCGAACATAATTCTAAATATCTTCTTGGAAGGTCACTTTTGATCCAGGGAGTCCTTATCGGAGAAAAAGCTCTTTAATACATAGTGAGGCCGCCACAGCCCAGTTCGCCACATCCAGATCAAAGCCATCGGCAACTCAGTGCTTAGTACATCAATTTCTTGAGGGCCATAGGTATGATAAGCCTAAGCGCGCCAACCGAGATCAAGATAAGCATAAACATGAGGAGATCACTAGTGAGGTTGGCCTGGATGAATACGTTGAACCCAAGGGAAAGGCTACTAGCCAACCTGAACACGCATCGACGACGGAAGCAGATAGCGACGCTAGCAATGATATAGGTCAAGTTGATGAGCGAGCATGGAGGAAGGCTGTTAAAAAAGGCAAGGCCGGCTTAGATCACCACCAGGGCCTCAACAGCCGACTCCTTACAAAGAAACAATTAACCGACATGGCATGGGGAGTTCGGGAGCTTAGTAGAAGACTAGGAAATATAAGGCTAAAGTTCAAGGCTAGGAGCATATTCCTCTTAACAAAAGCGTATGACCATGAATTAATACCAAAGACGAGGGAGGTGGCAAAATGGTTGCTTAGCAAAGATAGAGATGTTAGGTATACTGTCTATGTGGAAGAGAGTTTGGAAAGCAATAAGGAGTTTGATGCACCTGGGTTACTACAGGAACTTCACCAAGAGTACACTGATGCAGGCCAGATGGAAAGTAAAACTCCTAAAGGCACGCTGGAAGGCCGCTTACGTTACTGGAACGAGAAAATGTGCCACGTGCGACCACACACATTTGACTTCATCATCACCCTTGGCGGCGATGGAACGGTGCTCTATGCGAGCTGGTTATTTCAGCGGATAGTACCGCCAGTGCTCAGCTTTTCGCTAGGTAGCCTCGGATTTCTCACGAAGTTCGACTTCAATGATTACCAGGACATACTCTCTACAGCCTTCAGAGATGGCGTAACAGTGAGTTTGCGCCTGCGATTCGAAGGAACGGTGATGAGAAGTCAAAAGAAGGCGAACCAGCTAGATCAGATACAGTATATAGATGAGAAGGGGGCTCATCACAAGCGAGATCTGATAGAGGAACTTATCGGTAAGGAGAGGGATGACGAACATACTCACAGACCGGACGGCACTTATGAGATTCTCAACGAGATTGTGGTAGATAGGGGCCCCAATCCAAGTAAGTTTCGCGTGCAGTTTTATTAACTAAACCAACCTGAGCTAAGCATCGCTAGCAATGTCCAATACCGAAATCTTTGGAGATGACGAACACTTCACGTCTGTACTTGCAGATGGCGTGTGTGTATCGACACCTACGGGCTCCACGGCCTACAACCTCGCAGCAGGCGGTTCGCTCTGCCACCCAGAGAATCCAGTGATGCTCGTAACCTCAATTTGCGCGCATACTCTATCCTTCCGGCCGATCATTTTACCAGACACAATCGTGCTTCGTATCGGTGTACCATATGATGCGCGTACCAACAGCTGGGCTAGCTTCGATGGTCGCGAGCGCGTCGAGCTCTTCCCCGGTGATTACGTGACGATCAGTGCCAGCCGGTTTCCATTCGCCAGCGTTCAGCCTCAAGGACGGAGAAGTGAGGATTGGGTAAAGAGTATCAGTGCCAAACTTGGCTGGAATACGAGGCAGAAACAGAAGAACGAAGGATATGCGAAGTGGGAAAACTAGATGGCGTAGAAGCTGGATTTGACTAAAGTGTCTGAAATAGGCTAGTTAGCTGGAATAATAGAGGAGGTTGTGGATCGGTTTAGATCATAGCGCTAGAGGTAGATCATCTAACCGGACGGGAGGGAGCATCGGGCCTTAAATCAGCCATGGTATCGGCATGAGGACCAGAGGTTAGAGGAATCACGATTACAATTATGTCCAAGCCTCGACTCCAGGTTTGGCGTTCTCTAATCGAATGGCAAGCGCTCTCCGAAAATAGCTCTCAGATTTATGATTCATAGAACACTAAAAGAGAAATAATTTAGATACGCTAAAGATCCTTGACACTAGAAATCAGTCTGCGATGTTATTCTATAGATCACAAAGTGAATCGACAACTCATGGACCACCTATATGGAGGGGGAAAATAATGTCTACCTTGGGAAGTATACGCGGCAAACCAAGGCAACTATACGTACGACAACTCCCTAAGCACTGAAGGTAGATGCTGAGTATCTTTATGATTATTAACAATTTCGCCGACTATTGTCTGTCTGTTTACGTTGAAGGTTGGAACAAACAAAAAATAGCGCTTGCATCGGATCGTAGCGTATTGTAATAGGACTAGAGACGCGAAACGTCGTCGACGTGGGAAACCCAATCTAGATAGGTATACGTGATCTTCACCTAGAAAAGCTATTGTCTATTTCAAGTCCGTACTCTTAGCTACCTCCTCCCATTCATCACAGACCTTCAACATGTCCTCGCACTTGGCCCTGATTCTTTCCCAGCCATCCGTTCCTAAGGGAACTCGAAGTGGTACAGTCTTACCGGCAGCGACGCCAGTACCTCTTACCAGATCGATCATGATTGAAACCGCCTTGGCGGGATCTCCTGGCTCGTTACCGACTATGCCTGCTTCATTAGCTCGTACGACAGCATTAAACTCGGCGTAGTCTTTTTGGCGTGGCTCTACATGTGTTATGTTCTTAAAGACACTCGTGCGGAAATACCCAGGCTCGATGATCAATAACTTCAATGCCGGGGCCAAAATGGCAAGTTCTTTAGCAAGACATTCGATAGCACCTAAAACAAGATAATCATTGGCGAATGGTTTCCTAGGAGTCTGGAAGACTGTGATAAATAGGGATTATCGAACCTCCGAGGGCAAATTTGGATGAGCAGTACCCGGAAGCGCTGGGATCAGCATGCCACGCTGCTTGTGAGCTTATGTATAGAAGCGTGCCTGTTCCCCTAGCCCGCATTCGCGGCAGAAGTGCGCGAGTAATGTTCAACGGCCCGTGGAAATTAGTCTTGAAGACATCTTCCAAGTCTTGCTGTCTACTTTTCGTCAGCGAATCGCAATGCGTAATCAGTTGTACCGTCGTCTATATAATACCCACGTCAACTCCTCAACGGCACCGCTTAGAACATAGCCCGCATTATTCACAACTACATCGATACCGGATGGATACAAATCCCAGGCCTCGGCCATCTTAGCCCCAATAACATCTGGCGGCGCTGTTACGTCGAGGTCTAAGATCTTGGCTCCGGTATCTTTAAGGTGGGCAAGTCTTTTTTCTGCATCGCGACCGGTGGCAATGACATTGTCTCCCTGCTCGCGAAGTTGGTGCACAAATAAAGCACCGAAGCCACTGGAGCAGCCGGTAATTAGCCAGGTCCTGGGTGTTTGAGTCATTGTGATATAGATAGGAGGTATTGTGCGAAGATGTGCACCATCAAAAAGCACCATCAAAAAGTGTATAAGGAGGGGGTATTGCGGCGTTGTTGAGCCATCCCGTTAAAGGAAATGATGACTGCAGTTCCTCGATGCGCTAACTACTTACCTACCTAACTAGGTAGATACCTAACGCCCTGTCCAGAAGCCTCCCCGACGTGATGTAGAACTTGAACTCCACTGTAATTCCAAGGTTTTGAATCACTCACGAAGAAGTCCGACGACGAGATGCGTTCTTTATGATCAGGATGATAGTCGAGGTGAAAACTACACATCCATAGCCTAGTTCCCCTACCTATATAGCCTCTAATCCATAAACAAACTCATAACAATCAAAGATAGGCTGGTTAACTTAGGCCCTGATCGGCTCGAAATATAAGCCTGGCTTAAAGCAAAATAAACTAGGTTTATAATATTTTTTACGCTAGAAAAAAAAGTCTTACCCTTTTAAGCAGTGTTTTAAAGGCTAAACCCATAGAAATTGAATTAATTCCCTATAAGTAATGTATCGCGCTAAAAAAGGCAATATACTAGGCTTAAAAGGGCTAGCGGACCCTTTAATTACTATTTTAGGAAAGAGGGTTTATTTGAAAATAAGGTTAGTAAATAAATATAGTTTAAAGAAAATAAGCCTGGCTTAAAGCTTATAGCTAATTATAGAAGCTTTTTATTCTGGATTAGGAAGGCGGTAGTAAAAGGCAGAACCCTACCCCCTAAGTTAGCAAAAAGAAAATACTTCGTAGTTCTACTTATTTTATATAGGTTTTAGATATATCTTTTTTTAAAATAAACCTGGCTTATATTTTGAGCCGATTACAGCCTTAAGCAATTCGTCCTACAAATTAAAATAAAACCAGCACCATAGCCAACAGATTCCCGCTAAAGCTACATAAAGCACCAGATTTCGTTTCACAAATAAGAAGTTAGCGCAAAGAAATCCACGGACCATATCCCCAGTAAAGGCTGCCATCTCCGCAAGAGCATCTTCACTATTATTTGTGAGGATGTCGTCATGTCTCGCTTGGGCTCGTTGCGGTCGCCGCCTCGGAGGAATATCCAAGTCATCTTCCAAAATCCGTATAAAGTTAAGGCGAATACGTATCAAAGCCCTCCAAAATCGCCTCGCTTCCTGCCACACAGAGTCCTGTTCCCAGATGAGGAAGTGCGTATAGCGGATGAAAGCAGCAAACCATGCGAAACGGAAAGCCGGGGTAAGCCAATCTAAGCCGTCATGCCAGCCAGCAAGGAACGAGATGATAACGACATTAGGCGTCAGACAACAGAATACTGTCAAAACGTCAAATACCGAATCGGGTTTGATAGCGTCATACAACCATCGAACTCCCAGCGTGTAGGCCAGCCAAGTCATGATAAGCAGGCTGCGCAGATAAGATACAGTTAATTGCAGTTGTTCCCACAGCCTAAAACTCAACATCGGATTGTCGGACTGTGGTGGTGGTACCCACGCCAATGATGCTCTCTTGGGAAGATCCGGCCAGGCTGGTTGACGGATGTAGACAAGCTGGACTTGTTTGCCACAGTGCCGAGACCTCCAGAGCTCAAGCTGGCCGTAGGTGCAGCCACGACGAAGCAGGATTTGCAAAACAATAAGTAGTTCTTTGGTATGAATTTCCGGGCCATGTCGGCAAGGGCTTCCTAGAACAGGCAACGTTTGAGTGAATTCAGACCATGCAGTCATGCCTAGAAACCTCTGGCTAGGAGATGCGCCTTTTTGGATGAGAATTCGAATCATCTCGGCGGAAAGGAAGCGGTCGTAGATGCTCTGCGACTTAACGGAACAAAGCGCATACCGTATTAACGGGAACATTCCGTCCTGCCCGTGCACTAGTTTCGGAAATCGATCCAGTACTCGTGAGACGTATATGCAAAGGCCATACTGGACAGCTAATGCAATGACTGAACCGGGGCGGTATACATCAGGAAGGACGTCGGGACATGACGGGTTTTCAGGACAATAAAGCCAAGCATGATAGGCATAAGCCGATTGTCTCTCAAAGACACCATCTAGGCGAGACAGGAGCTCTTCGTCGGTCTGTGAAGTCTCATTCTCATAGCAAAGCATGTGGTACATAAAATCATTAAGGTATCTTTGAAACGCTGCTTCGATAAAGTTGGCGTAGATGGAGCCCCTCTCCAGAGCACCGGGCATTCGTGGTAACTGCTCCATTTGGAGAAGAAATGCGGCTGCAAGATACCTATGTGCATTGAAATCCGGCCCAGCATAATTCTGGAGCCTCCTGTGAAGGACGGGCTTACATAAAAAGCTGCGCACGGCGCCGTGGGTGAAGACAACGTAGACGACATCACCTTGCCGATCCTTGTCTAATGGGGCCAGCTCAACCATACCAGCCGTATAGGCACTTAGTCGGACAACGAGGTCATTCTGTTTCTGCCCTAGTTGTGACCTACTCAACATTCCGCTGGTGCATAGTCGCAGCGGCTCACTATCAGCATCAAGAAACTGGAAGTTCATTACCTCAAGGGGTCGTCTGGCAGCAAGCATCATCAGGAATATTTTACCGCATTCCGGTTGATAGGTTGAGTCCAGACGGTCAAGCATTCCTAAGAAGTGCGTCTCGAGATTCGTCGGGAGAGAGTGAAGCCGTCTCTGGAGTAGATTGATTGGATCATGATTTGCGATACCTCTAGCTAGTTCATCACAAACAAGTGATACCCAGAGGAAGACACCGTTAGCCATGGATGTAACGTCGTCGAACAGATCATACTTCGTGTAAAAGGAGAGCTACCCCAAGTTTCTTTTAGAAAATTGTTACTCTCGTGGCTCTCGAGACGGGACTTCACATAGCGTCTGATGTCCCCTTCCGTATGATCTTGAAGCAAAAGGGTGTGCTCCAACACCCTTTTGGTAAGGTGAGGTTGATCACGACTCGAGATGCAAATCTTCACATTCGGATTGGTGCAAAGCATTTCCAGGAAGCCAACCGTTTCGTTGTAATCCCCGTCGCACTCATCTAGAGCATCGATGAAAAAACAGAATTTTGTTGTTAGTACAGACTGAGTGGAAAGAACCCGAAAGCATTCGAGGAGCTCTGTTCGGTTCCAGGGTTTCTGTTGTGCAAAGGGGCTGTTCCACCTCTCGGAGCATACGACAGGTATCAATTGGGGAAGGTCGAGGAAAACTTTCTCTAGAAGTGAGAGAAGCATGCACTCCGGTGACCTCTGAGAATGAGGGCCTCCAATCCAAAAGAAATGCGCAGACAAGGCCAAATTGCTCTGCCCAGCCCAACGCTGGAGCGCTTCCCTCGTCGAAGGATGTGTATAAAGAAACTTCATGAGAGTCGATTTTCCCGAACCAGGCTTGCCGCAGATCCAGTAAATTCCACTAGATTCCACCAGCCAGCGACGGAAGTGCGCATCCCCAGCGGTGGGATTCAAACAAGTACTCAACATCCATTCGAATGTCTGATACTTAGTATCTGAAATGTTACTCTCTCTCATTCTCATAGACGGGAATCGAAGACTGTCGATAATTCTGAGTTGTGATTCAACCAACTTAACGTCATCAACCGCCTTCGAGAGAGCCGACAAGAAGCCAGCCTCCCTGTCATCATTTTCTCTGATTAATTGCTTGAGAGCATTCTCTTGTTCCGCTGTCGTTCCTAGATAACAAATCTCTAGCCGTTCGATACATTGAATGATTTGGGCCAGTGTGCTCGCCGACGATGTTTGTCTGGCTCTTGAAGGCTTTGTTAGTTCTCTGGGAAATAAATTTACTTCTCGGTACCTACCCCACGATGAGCATCAAGGTCAACTCTATTTCAGTCTGTAAGCCAACGAGTTGCGCTTGAAGTCGCTGTACAGTCTCCCCCTTTCCGCAGCTCTTCAACGTCGCTATCAAGCTGCCAGTAATTCTGTGCCTTCCATTTCTCTTCACTTCATTTAGGACTGATAACAGCTCTGTAGCAACACTCTTGCTCTTATCGACGATATTTTTGAGGTTATGTGTGTATACAGCTTCACCCTCATTGGAAGAAGAACCGCTGAGAATAAGAGAGGTATCAAGACGGTCGATAAGGGATTTAAGCCTGTCTGTACGCCCTTCCAGTTGAGCGTGACTATCCGTAGACCCATTGGCGGATCGATATCGCTCGACAGTTTCGGATACAATGCTTGAGCTGAACTGTATGAATTGGACTACGCTTGTCGCGACACCTAGAGCACTCAATGGGTCCATTATAGTAGTAAGAAAAGCGATAAAGCATTAATAACTAAACATACTAAAGACGACGTAACTGGGAAGTCAAGGGCTACCTGATATATGGCCATAAGCATAGAGAAGGGCTAGAACGACCACACGGGTAGCCACGAAAATACGCCTTGGGTGTTGCCTCGCCATATATTTAACCAACAGTAGCGCACTGCTTCCATAATCTAATATCGAATGAATGATGTTTGTTGTCAAGGATAACTGCGATTGGTTCTTCAATGACCCTCGACTTGGACTTTGGAGTTTTGCAGGTAAAATCGTGGCGTTCTCTTGCTCCGCACATCCACCACATGAAACCTTTAATGATGACTGCCTAAGATACATCTTTTCTAATGGGTTGATATAGGTACCTTGCGAATAAGCGCCTATTAAAAGCATATACGGAGGGGGCATTGCGGTGTTGTTGAACCACTTAGGACCTATCAAATTGGCTTGGGCAACCAGCAGTGGTGCCTAAGGTGCCTAACATGGGTAGGTACCCAGGGGTACTTAAAGCATGCTACTACCTGTACTTGTTCTTAATTTCAGCTTCATGTAATAAGACTGCTCAGCGGTGGACAGAATAGGTTAGAACAATAGCCCAACATCTATGCAAAGTACCTAGATCAGACATCTGCGAAACTTAAGTGCAGAGTATGTTTTATTATAACTACCTAGTTATATTAAGTTAGCTTATATACATTTTTGATCGGTAGGTTCATTATCCCAATTCCTTGGTTGGCACTGCATATCTTTGATAAAATTGTTTCCCGCCCTGACGATAATTTAAGGGCAGCAGAAACTGCTCAATGGAAAGACGGACGCGCAAAGAACACGCTTGATAACTTCATAGAAGGCAAAGCCTCTTGCTGATCATGCTTTTAGTCGTGGAGAAAACATAAGATGTTATACCACGTACCATTGGTTAGACTTTTTGTTTGTCAAATTTATATCCGTGTAAGATAAACATAGCCCCTGATTCAGGTAAACATATTCCAACGCACTCACCGGCACCGTCCATAAGTGGTAAGGATACAGGGGTGAACTGGCCTACTCCTAGGTATAATCTTGGTGTACCTACTACGTCGCCTGACCAGCCTTATTCCATTGTCAACTTCACCCATTGCGATGTAAATACACTATGGGGGTTATATGTGTTTCGCTCACAAGGGAGTATGCCTCAAGGAACACTAGAGAGTCTGGCCTGATGCTTTTGCTAACCGGCTAGTTGTATGATGTGGAGCTATACCCGTGAAGCCGTTTTTGATATACTGACTTGCACTGCTCTGCGATATTTGATGCCTTGGCCGAAACTTGAGAGCCTCGTTTCCTTCAAGGCCGCGATATGTAAGAGACGAGTCATAATTCCCGGTACCGAAAGGTTTATTCCTCACACCTTGGAGGTAAAGTGCAAAGAAGAAACTTTCTCCCACCAGCTTGACCTTGCGCCATTTTTCTTCAATGATTATCATGCACCTCTCCGTACAGAAAACGCGCTTAGGATTTGAGGCAGTACATTCCGTCACTTCCTGTACTCTGGTATCCCTTCATTGTGCCCAGTTGTCGACGAGACAGAGAAGTTTTTTGGTATTAAGATAAAACGTTAGGAAAAGTCTGGTGAATAGATATGCTTAATTATCCAACAAGCTGACCTTCGATTATCTCCGTTTTGAATATCAATACAGATACATTGCGGGAGACCCTAACGTCACGACAGACAATTCCTGGTGCATCAATATTCTCATATTGTATCAGCCAACAACCCTAGTTATTGATACGCAAATGGATACTCGATGACGAGAAAGCATTCCTTTATAGAGTTGCTGGCGAGCGTGGGTCGGGTGGTACCTATGTAAGCCTAGGGTCGTTGCTGGTCTCCTGATGCTCCCGCCCGCTGTCTTTCGTCAACTTCCAAAGAAGTAAACCTGTGAGATGTACTCATCTTATTGTCTGGTACTATACTAATACCTACCCAGTCATAAATAACAACGACCATACGTTCGTCTGTAATACTGTCAGAGGCGAAAGATACTCGTCGCCCCGTAGATCACAGGGGTAATGGTAGGTAACCAACCTAGCGGGCTATGGACTGGTTGTGAGAGGCAACCTAATTGGGTGCATCTTGTTTTCCCTACGGAGACGGATTCTAGGCTCGTTGAAGGAAGTATAATGGGGACTATATATGCCTGGAGGTCATAAAGCTATTTTTATGGGCTTGACTGATAGGTGGTCTTTGTACAGTTCCCGCATCCACCCATTCCGTATAAATCAAATGCCTCCAATAATGCTACTTCTTAGGGTAGCTCACCATAACCGTAAGTTCTTCCACCACAGACACATCGCCTAATAACAGCATTCGGAGTTTGACAGCTATCAGGAGAGATCTATGAGCTAAAGAATCCGTGGTAATGGTAGGAAGTGGACGGTAAGAGAAGAGATCCACGCTTCTGGGCGCCAATTGACGTCAATCAATGCTTCACTAAGGCGGTCATAGCTTACCCGGCACCTAATCATCATATTTACAAGTCCCTGCCAACCTCTCTTTGTATAACCTCGAACTGAGCTTGAGTATTAAGCTCCTTTCTCAAAAACACCAAGGTAGTATATCATGAATTTCCAGTGTTATACAGCATATAATTTAAATTAAGTACATATCTACTAAGGTGAAAGTTGGCAAACACTCGAGGGTTCAATTTCTGCATAGTTCGACGACACACTGTGTCGCTATCGATATTGCATGTATCGTTAGCATTATGACATATACGTACTTGAATTCAAAGTTAAGAGCAGTGGGTAATCTCTAAGGGGGATCTTCAGATGAGGTAGTTTATAAAATTGGGGACGTGTACCCTGATAGCCAATGAGAATCCGCGTTTGGCCGAGACGCTATTATGGTCTGTGCTTATTTGCAAACGCGCCTTCTGCATTATTCGCGTCTACCAATTTATACCTAGGTACCTACCTGAGATAGTTCCTACCAAGACAGGAGTTAGGTAAAGTTCCTTGGAAAATAAATACCTAACCTAACCTAACCTAACCTAACCTAACCTAACCTAATCAAAAATATGTACGGGAAGTATGGGGCTCCGATAGAAATCTCAGACAGCTCTGAGAAGGACAACGATATGGATTCCGAACTTACACCCGATGAAAATGGCTTGGAAGAGATAAAATCAGATCTAGAAGGATGCCTCGACGAGATTCAAACCACCGGCCATGTAGCTGTCTCCAGACAGCACGATACATTTGCCAACCCCGGCTTGATGATTGGAGACACTCTTATACCTTTACCGTTGGTGCCTCGTGATGCTGAGACGATTAGGAGTCTATCCAGACAAGCCCCTTTTGGTAAAGGTGACGAGGTATGTGGTCTTGGCGAAAACCCTTCATCTACTATTTGGTAGTTTTTTTTTTTTTTTTTTTTTTTTTGTGTTCCCTTTTCCGATCGTTTTCAATCCCGATGAAAAACAATTGACCTAATTCCAAAATTATGTGAAATTACGCATGATCATACTATTAACTTACCCCGTTATAGACAGTCATTGACACCTCAGTACGTAAAACATGGGAACTGGACCACACTCAGTTCACCTGTGCGAATCCGGCTTGGAAGGCCTACGTCGCCTTCCTATTAGATGATGCCGCGCGAAATTTGGGCATGTCAGAGGTTAAAGCTGAACCTTATAAGCTGCTTCTATATGAGGAAGGCTCTTTCTTTAAACGTCATAAAGACTCGGAAAAAGTCCCAGGAATGGTTGGGACATTGGTCATTTGTCTTCCCTCAAAACATGAGGGCGGTAGCGTTCACTTATCTCACGCTGGCAAAAGCTATGACTTCGAAACAGACAAGACTTCTGATTTTGGCTTAACCAGTCTCTCGTGGTTCTCTGATGTAACGCACGAGATCAGACCTTTGGTATCTGGGTATCGCTTGGTTCTGACATATAATATCATCCACACAGGCCACACACATATGTCCGCTGGACAAGCTGGGGAACAGTCGGAACGTCTTCGCTCGGTACTTCTTAAATGGCAATCAACATTACCGTCCACGGAGATGCTAATTTATTTACTGGACCACAAATATACCGGGTCGAGTTTGAAGTTGAGTAATCTGAAAGGCCGGGACAGAGCTGTGTGTCAGAGTCTTTACGAGGTTGGCTTAAGCTGCGACTTCACTATTTTCCTTGCAAAGATGACCCGAGAACAAACCGAAGATGACGATTATTACGACGGGGAAGACTCAACAACATTAGAAGAAGTCAGGACTTTGGATGGACTTACTATTTCTAATAATGTATACGTGCGTGATGACGACATTCTAGGGTCAGACCTATGGGAGCGCGACGCCGACAGCGAAGAGGAAGGTGATTTTACCGGCAATGAAAGCATGCCAGCGACCCTCCGTTACCATGACACGGTATTATTCTCCATAAGCTGATCTCTATTTCGAGTTCCATGCTAACTCAATTCAGGTCGTTGTTATAGTACCTGTGGCTAAAATGACCTCCTTTCTCAAAAAGCCCGACCCACGTGCTGCATTGAGTTTGGTCGCCCATACCTTGGAACATCGGCCAGACGACCACCGCCTCCAGGCTTCCCTATTGACAATTCTGGAGAACGTCGTTTCAAGTCGCTCCTCTGATGGTACATTCTTATCCAACGTGATTAGCCTAGCTACCAAGTTGCAGAGAAAGACACTATACCAGGTAGCTCTGTATGCCGCACTGAAGGAATCGGCTCCTCGACAGTTAGTTTTGGAGGCAATAGTCCGACACATGAAGGAGGATCATCTCAAGGACCCCGAGAAACAGCCGAGCTGGGATCTTTGGTGAGTCGATAACCCTGATGATTTGGCAACCTCGTTCTAATTAGTCCAGGCTCGGCGACGCGTTTTCCGGGAAAGCCAATATCTCTTTAGCGATCCTAGCCGATGTGTTGAATCGCCTAGATGCCTTGATGCAAGATGAAGATCTAAAGCATTCCTTCCAAAATTGGAGGGCACCGATAACGCAAAAAATGGTCGAGTCAAAGCGTTCATTGGGCATGGAAGATCATGACTACCTGATTTGCCAGCTCTTTACCCAGTCTAAGGACTTGGAGTGGTTATCAAACTGGTGCGTACATTGATTCAAGGCATGCCAGATCACGACAGGCTAATTCGCTTTTTTTATTGATTAGGTTTGCACCAACACTGGGAAGCAAAGGGTCTAACGAGCTAATATATACAATATTACGGGAAGTCTATTCTAATCGTGAGCGGAAAATGTTCGCAAATGCTACCGATGCGTACCGATGCATTCTTGAAAGCAGTACAGAGAAATTGGCCTTAAAGGCCAGCGATTTACCACCCCCCTACGACACATATTTCCGCGGAGCTTTCGCTGAATATTCCCCAAAGTTCAACAAGACCATAGAAGTTATTAGCCAGGGCCTGGACATGGGATTGTCTAAACAGGCTTTGGAACTTATTGAGATGGGTTGTGATAATATTCATAAATACTGCCAGGAACCCAAAAGAGGCGATACACTTTTACCCGCCACTACTCAAAGCTTCTTGGAAGCCCTATTAACGGTCCTACAGAAACACAAGATCCCCTCTTTGGAATCGGTCAAAAGCATGTTTGTGGCCCTGTTCCGCAACGTCTTCATTGGGAAGCTACCAAAGCGCCCAACGAAGTCCCAGGGTTGGAAACATAAGCCGATAAAATGTTATATCGACAAATGTCCAGAATGTAAAGAGCTTAACTCATTCCTCGTAAATGCCAAAGAGCAAACACGTGAATTTACCATGGTTACGAAAAAGCGGGAACATCTTGAGAGGCAGCTTCCGAAAAAGCTTTTCCGTTGTCATACCAGGACAGGTCGTGCGCCGTACGGGTTGGTGGTCACTAAACTAGGGAAGGAATTCGAGGAGGACATGAAAGACTATGAACATTGTCTTACGACCCTCAAGAATCAACTCAAACCGTTCCGATGCGAGTACATGAAAACTTTATTAGGAGAAGAGCTGTACCAAGAGCTGATCCTCTTGAAGGGTATAACAGGTGCCGAGAACACCAGAACGGCGGCGACTACTGGGACGAAGAGGAAGGCAGAGGAGGATCTTGAAGGCTCGAGTGCCTCGAAGCCTAGACTCATAGAGTAACTCAGGTGGCTACGCTTTGATACACCAAGGAAAACAACAGCTAAATAACGATATGTGTGGTTAAGCCTACCGTTACATTACGGGCTCGTTCTACTGTATAACATGTATTTTAGCCAAAAGGATCCTGTGGATATGCGGGATACCCTGTGTTGTAATTGATACACATGCGATGGATCAAGAGTTAAGAGTATCGTATTTGGAACTGAACATGTATAATACTTAGTACGAGACATTGATAGAATGAGTCCCGGGCAGCTTATTCAGTGCAAGATCCGAATGCTAAGAAAGCCAGAATGCATTACTTTGATATATTAATAAGTTCATTAGCCATTAGCCATCAGTCATCGCCCCAAACGCCCCAAACGCCCCAAACCTATGCTAGGCTCCCGTATGTAAATATGAAGTACAATAACAAGTATAAGGACATGAAGCATCGCTCATACGCGCTTGGTAGATTCACATCCCCCTCTCCCTGTCTGTCTGTCTGTCTGTCTGTCTGTCTGTCTGTCTGTCTGTCTGTCTGTCTCATCTCATCCTGAAGAATCTCACTTCAACCCCCCAAACGCGCGGTCCAACTCCTCACCCTGATCAACCGCCATCTCGCTAATCCCCGCCGTCCCACCCTCTGCATTACTACCACCTCTTCCCCATGATCCGCAAGACTCATCTCCGCAAACCTTCCCACGACCTCGGCCTCGGCAGTGGTGCCGGTGCGCTCGGGCTGCAGCAGACGCGCGTCGCTGTCCAGCCAGCCGGGGGCGACGCGGCGCTTCTCGGCGAGTTCGCGGTCGCGGATGCGGTCCTGGAGGTCCTGCAGCACGCGCTCCGAGTCCGCCTGCATGCGCGATATGTGGGCGCGCAGGGCGCGGCACGAGGCGACGATGTCGTCTGGGTGCGCGGCGTGGCCGGACTGCGCGACGACGTACTTGACCTTGGCGTCGGAGGCGCCGGTCACGCCGCTCGCGGGGGGCGGGAGGGTCGACGGCATGGATTTGTATGTGTAGGGTAGGGTGGAGGCCGTGGGGAGGGATATGAATGGGGAGACGACTAGGGGGACTTGCGCGAGGAGGGGGTGGGTGCCTGGTGGATGAGTGTTAGTTGAGTTGAGTTGAGTTGGTGGTGGTAGTGCTTAGGATAGATGATATGGAATGGAATGGGTATATATATAATATATAATATATATATATATATATGGTATATGGATGGATAGATAGAATTACTTACGATCATCGCGCAATGTCATTGTGACCATTGTTGTGCAATGCAATTTGGTATTCTTGCAGCCGGAATAATAATGGAAGAAAGGGTTCTTCCAATGCCCCCTGACCCGTTTGAATAAATTGTCCGTTTGCTAATCGGGACTCGACAGATAATAAACACAACATAAATATTGGATTGGATGTAAAGGTAAAGATTAAAGATCAAAAGTACCTATCGAAGTTGCTGACGGTCTCTGGCAGCTGCCATGGACGTGTATGACGTGGGAAATATCGATAAGCGATAAGCCCCTCTATTCCCCAATTTCTGGAATAATTCAAAGACTCCCCGTTTGCTTGTCGCGTCTTTGACCGTGTATTTAACAACTTATTTTAACAACTTCGTTTTCACCGGGTTTATTTTTTGATTGGGGTCTTGAGTATATCTTACTAACACGCGACCGGCGCTGGATAACAAGCTTCTGTTACTAGCAATTAACTACCACGGAAATTACAAAAGTCATGTTGCCCCCGACCGTAATTAGAGCTTGCCCTTCGGCAGACAACGACTTCCAGCCCTTAAGTGAATACCAAGCTCAAACCCCGGATACCTTCTTCGATGGGAAACCCGTGCTCTACTATCATGACGAAAATGTCAAGGCATGGGTATCAAAGGAGCAATATGAAGCTCTATACATCTTCTCAAAATCTTCTGAAGATGGTCTTACACCCTTAAATCCTAGTCCCCCGGAATGCTATGCGCTTGAGAATAACTGGGGAAAGCATTTATATGAAGAGAAGGTGGAGGTGTTTGTTGCATCGAAGTGAGTATTCTTAGAAGAGATATTGCAATCGAGCGTCACTAATAGTTTCCACAGCAAGTTGACACTTTTCTCTCACGAGAGTGGAGCTGGAATTGAGATTCCTTACCCAGCTATCACACTTCACGCCATCAAGAATTTCCGTCATGTAGAGAAACCAGATGACGCCTCCTCCAAGTTCATCGGAGTCTATATGCAGCTTGAGTTCTCGAACTCGGGTGGAGAGGACGACGAATTTTCTGACCCTATCGAGCTCACGCTCATTCCGTACAAAGCATTGCCAGATGGGCAATCTTCAACAGAAACCCCAATCATCGACCCTCTAAATAGCGAGCGTGCTACAGCGTTATTCAACCAGGTCTCAGCATGCTCAAATCTACACCCTGACCCACGTGAGGAGGAAGACGAAGAGCAGGGCGAAGATGAGTTTGATCGCATTGTATTCGAAAGTAATGCCGAGGGAGAAGCGATAGAGGGTCTACCTGGTGCCTTTAGAGGAGATCTTAATGGTGGCCTACCCCCTCCCATGCCTGGAAGCTCCGGTTGGATTACAGCCGACAATGTCAACCAATATTTCGACGAAGATGGCAATTGGATTGGAGGAAATGGCGTGAGCGGTGAACTGGGAGACGGTGCTGGTCGCGTCCGGGGACATGTCGAAGTAGATCAAGACGGGACGGATGGAGTGGAAAATGGCGACAGTGCCGATTCGAAACGTCCGCGAACCGAATGAACGAGCCTTGTAGAGATTAAGCCTCTGACCGACTGGGCTTACGACTATACGCTCTTGGATCCTTGTATTCGGGACGATGCATGATTCGTGCTACTTTATAGGGAGTTCGAGCAGATGTATAACAGTTTAGTGCAAATTCAACCCATGATGTTAAACAGAACTTCGCACCTTGGTAAGTTCTATTACACCGAGTCTTCATTTAATTTCATATTATTGACACATAATAAAGCCTAGATAGATACCCCCGAAACTTGACAAATACTGGATTTGGTCACAATGTTTGATTTAATTAAGAAAGTTGAACAATCCGATTATTATAGTTAACCCCTAGGATGAATACTCCCTAGTATATCTCCAGCGTCCATAAAGCAACGATACCTAGATGCTATGGAAGTCCAAATAACTATGAACTATATCAGAATCCCCTAACCCAACCCAGCTACATAACAGGTTATATAATATATGCGGAGAAGGTTAAAGATATCAGTACACACTGTTTACACGACAAAGGAAATATGGCAGTTTTCGCCGAGTAAGTAGTATATAGAGAGCTGCAGCTCCTGCGATTAGCCCTTCAAGAACCCCTTCGCATCATACAGGCTTTCAACGCTCGATCGCTTGGCCGTTGCCTCCTCGCAGCTTAGCTTCGTCGCGTGGGTGATGAGGTGGCTAGCATGCTTCACGGCGTTTGTACCGATGTTGCTTCCCCTTTTCGCGTCTAAGCCCTGCAACACAACCGTTCCTCGACGACCTCTTCCCATGCTACTTCTCTGCAAGGGGCTGTGGCGTTTGGAATCCGAGTTGGCGTTGGAGTTCGCGCTCCCGATGATAGTGCCGCTACCCGCACTTGACTGGGAGAGTCGGTTACTGTTGCGTTTGTTGTTGTTATTATTGTTGTTATTGCTACTCGCCAGATCCCCTCCTAGCGAGAGATAATTCCTCATCCCACCGCTCTGCTTCCCGGGGCTGAAACCGCCGCCTCGCATACCGACTACGGTCGAACTGGCTACGCTGATGTCGCTCATGGTGCTGAGCTGGCTGTTCATGCGCCGCAGCTCCGATATCGTGGTCGACATGCGCACCGTCTTGCTGCGCTTGACGGTCTGCGCGCGCAGCGGCGGCACCCGGTCTTCGTCCTGCGAGTATATCGACCCCTCGGACGGCATGCTGCGCCGGGGCTGCGGCGGCGACGCCGGCACCCATGTTACCGATTCGTGGTTGAACTGGCGCGGTTCGCTTGTCGCGCTGTCGGGTGGCCCGTAGCTCGGGGTGCGGAACCCGATTCGCGAGGACCGCGTCGCGTCCGAGAGAGTCCGTACAAGTTTCTCTGGCGAGACTTCGGGGTTGTCGCCTTGTGCATCGTGGTAGCTGTACGTGTAGCTGTCGTATACAGATGACAGCCCAGCTTCGGAGACGGCTGGGCTGGTGGGGCGTTCTCTGTTCGCGAATGTAGGCGAGTTGATTATGGACCGGGGGAAGGTAACACTCGTCGACGCGAAGGCGAAGGCGTAGGGGTCTTGAGAGAATTACTTTCTTGGGAGATGGTCCTTCGGTGCGGGGTGTATTTTGCATCCGACTGTTTACGAGGCAGTTCGGCCGGGAGCGGAGAGAAGACCTTTGATAAACGCGCGGGATTCTGTGGCGGCGGCGTCGAAACTGTGAATGGGTCGTCTTCGTTTTCGTCTGAGGACGGCAGCGTGAAGGATGGTGTACGCTTAGGTAAACCCTTGGTCGCCGAGTTTTCTTGCGAGACTATTTGAGGCTGGGGTAACGCGTCGGGGGCCACCATGCCCAGGGTTCCCCTACGGATTCGTAATGGAGGGGGTACTTCCTCATGGTTGAACCGCGGCTTGGGACTTCTCTGCGGGCTCTTCTGGGAGTCTCTGCTTGGAGAGAGGACCTCGTAGGTAGAAAGAACCTTTCCAGGGGCACGCCTTTCTACGCTGCTATCGAGTCTCGGGTCGGCTGGGGGGCTACGGACAGACGCTTCTTCCATACTATAAAGTGTCGACAGAGCAGAAGACAAGGTACTGCCGTTTGAGAACGGGCGTGCCGGTTGACTCGCCTGTGGGCTGGGCGTGGGTTCTGTAGACCTGTTGACACGGCTCGGACTGGATAAAGCTGTGCGCACGTCTTGGTACGACTCCCTCTTAGACACAACGAGGCTATCTGGCTCCGATATCATGGAAATTTGTGACATGCGCGATATATGGGATTGCTGTCGCGAGTGGCCAGGAGTCCGCAGCTGGCGTTGAGATAATTGTAGCTTCGGAGTAGAGCCTTCCAATTCCGCGTATGACAGTGTCGCCGGCGCGCTCTTGTGGCTCTTCACGGGGCTGATATCCCCTCTGTTTTCGGGCGTCTCGTAACTAAGGTCTATGTATCCCCCATAGTAATTCCCTTGGACTCCTCCATTGAGTACCCTTCCGGGGGTATATGGAGGAACCATGAGAGTCTGCCGTCGTGCGCTTCGATGTCCGTCTTGCAATCTCTCCGCAGTCATACGCAGAATCTCCGTCAGTTCGGTATCCGTGGCACTATGTTTCAATATCGGCATCCTCTGCGTCTGGCCCTGGGGAATGCCAATCGGCGCTGGTAGACGTGCACCACCAGCTAGTTGTTGCGCAGCTTGGAACGAGACCTTGTTGCGGTATCGTGGGTTATGGATGATGTCTGGCGGTGATTTAGACGGGCTATTAGACATGGACCCAGGGCTTGGGTTGTTTGAGGGCCCATAGGTCTTCTGTGGACTGGTGTATACTTGAGATTGGCGTTGACTATGACGTGGCGTTACTGCGTATCCAGTGAAGCTTGCATCCTGAGATACTCCGCTTATCCTTCGGTCCACGGTGTTATCAACTAAGGCGTTATGCTGCTCTCCCATGCCACCCTCGGTATACGGTAGGGTAGGGCTCTTTTCTCCTATACCACTTCTCGTAGAGAGGCGGCTTAAGGAGCGACCTATTCCGCCGTCGAACCAGCTTACTTTCCTCCTGTGTTTCTGTTTTGTTTTCCTTGGAGAAGTGATAGTTGGGCCGTGAAGCGCGTCCTCGTCGATCCACGATGTCTTGCGTCGGTTTTGGCACATGTCGTAGCCGCGCTCCTTATCTGGCGACCGAGGCTTCTGTCCCTGTTGCGTGTCGATGCTGCCTCTACCGCTTCCATCTCCTCCGGAAAAGCTCCCCGGGCGTGTTCGAGCAGGGGATATAACGTTCAGGCTTGAGCGTCTGCTCTTACTCTCCTCCATCCCAACCTCGTCGTCTTTATCCATCATGATAGCGACCTGCTCACCGATGATACTCTTCTTCCGTAGTCGGCGTGGGCCTATTTCGCTCGTTGTCATATCCCCAGATTCCATCGCAACTTCAGGAAAGGCCGACACTCGACGCTGATCCTGCTTCTTCGCGAGTTTGATGAGCAAGGGTGCGAGCGCGGCGAATAGTATCACGGCCCCCGCGATCGCGATACCAGCTATAGCTCCTGTAGAGAGCCATCTCCGTACCGGACTCCTTTGTCGCTATGGTAGAGGCGGTATTTCGGCCTCTGATAAACGAAGACATCTCATCTATCAGTGTCATACTAAGGTCTAAGATGACTTCTAAAGACGTGTCCAATCTTCGGATCGCATTCGTACTTCTCCCTCGCGCGTTCTTCGCTCACTCATTAGCTGTAGGGTTAGTAGTAGATCGTTTGGAAGTCGTAGGAGCACTGCATGGATGTAATAGAAGAAACTTCATTAACCTGTGGAAGAAGATACTCACGAGAGGGGATACAATAACGCAAATAGGCGACGAGGAAAAGCGGCTCATGACCAGGTCAACCTAGAGTAAAACAAAACACAAATCAAAACTTCCATACCCAACCCTAAACATCTCCAGGCAACACAATGCCCAGAGAATCTCGGAATGCGTCATCTCGAGCTCAAATCTGCTACTGGAATGCGTTGCTATCAGCACCTGGCACGTTGCGCGGGCTATGAGGAGAAAGTCGCATTCCAAACGACACCCAACTCATCCCTAGCTTACAACACAAAGACCTTCAGGCGTAGTGAGAGATCGATTACGATAACCACGCATGGTGCGGCTAATTACGATGAAGTTCGGGATTAAGATGAATTACGTTTGATTCCATTTTGTAGCTAGAATTAAAATAGCTACCTAATTGACATGGCAAGTTGCTAAAACGAACTGAACTAGAGTGATGAAAACCGTCAAAACACAAGTAGCAATGCAAAACGAAACGCAACGTTGAGGACATGACGGACGGATTACTTCAGAGCATATGGTGTAGTCTGATTCAATTCATTGTTTTGAGATGGCTCATGGATGGGTATAAAACTCAAGGCTATGGGGATATTGAAAAGATCTCTTGCCAGAAGAGATGCATCCCGAAAATGCAACGAGTACCTTCAATACGCCAGCTTGTATGCTTCAAATCAGACCATTTAGACTCACTGCCCTACAGTCGAGTCACTGAACGCCGAAATATGAACCCCATATGCAATATCACTTTTCACTCGGGCACCTTTGGTTTGCAATGAATGGTGAGATTTGATGCAATCGTATTTGTGACAATGCCTTCTGTTCTAACTCATCGCATATGTTCTGCTTTTCCACAAGGGGCCTCCCCAACCTGCTTAAAAAAAGTCTCTGGGTGAAATCGAATGACCCTGAAACATGATGCAAAAATTCATCGCCAGTTCATATTGGCGAACAAGTATTTCCACCGAAACGAAAAGAAAATGGAAGATTTTATTGACCACTTAAGATCTCTGAGCATGGTGTCGGTGCTGCATCGCATGTCTGCCGTAAAATCTTCGTGGCTTCACAGCCGGGGACTCGACTGTCACGGTTTTGACAGATTCTTCAGTTACATAAACAACGGGCTCTTTCCAGATTACAACCTCCACTAGAGAACCGCGCGTAACCGTCTGGGTGCTAACCACTTGGTAGGATACACCAGGCTCTGAAGTAGGCACCGGGGCCGAAGTGGTTGTTGGCGGAGGAGGCGGAGGAGGGGTAGAACTGGTACTCGAAGCCGATGGTGTCTCAGCCGCCGGCGGTACTGCAAGGGCACCAAACTGCTGGGATACTGGTGCCGACTCAACAGGGGCGACTGAGCTCGTGCTTGCTACAGGTGTGCTAGAAGAAGTAACTGCTGGGATGCTCGAGGACGTAGTGGGCGATGAGGTGCTACCACCGAAGAGATCACCGAGCAAGCTTGTTGCGGCGGAAATGATAGGCGTGAAAGGATTAGCATCGCCAACACCAGGAGTAGCAGACTCTGGGCCAGCCTGGATCTGAATGTTACCAGGGAGGTTTGCAAGGTTGCGAGCAGAACCATCCTCCTGAGCAAGCATCGGCGGAACGTCGAATTCACAGGCATTTTGCTCTTCGTCAGTCTGGAGAGGGCCATTGTTCACAAAGAGCTGGCAGTCACGAATGTTACCGGAGTCGTTCGTGCAGGTGTCAATAGCTTCCTGCAGGAAGTCAACGTCCCAGCCAGTCATGAAGTCGCCGTGATAACCAAACCCTTGAAAATGTGTTAGTACTACGTGACACAAGCTCTGACATTGTCTACTTACCAGTCGGATCACCATTGGAAACGACAAACTCTCCGTTGCGACCTTGAAACTGTTTGTTGCCGGTGTCCCAGATAGTTTCATAGAACAGAGTCACTAGTCGCTTCGGATGGGACTCGGGGCAGTCACCATTTCCAACCAAGCTGGGATAGGCCAAATGGCTCTTGTGGTCCTTGGCTGTGATATCACCATTCCAGCATGATGGGAACATCAGCTCAATGCGGATACCGTCAGGACAATTTGCATCAAGATAATCCTTCTCAGGCAAATAGTGGCGGAGTAATGAGCCCTCGGGTTCCTTCTGGTAGTTCATGCAATTGAACCCGATTGCTCGTTGCTCGAGGTCACTTTGGCTAGTTTGCTTAAGAGCAGCCCAGTCAGATTGAGGGGGGTCAGGCGACTTCGGATCTCCGACGGTATAGTCTCGTCGATAGTTGCTTCCAGCGACCATCTGGAATCCGGGCGGGAAAGCCGTGACGTTGTCTCCTCGTAAAAGATAGTAGCTGTTGTTGATATTAGCACAATCTCTCAGGTTCACAGCTTCACAGCTTCACGCTAAGTAGGGGGTAGATAAAGGGGTTTGCCGATAAGGAATATGCAACCCTCAATACTACTAGAAAATTGTGTAGAATAGAGAAGCCCAAATAGTTATGCTTTATCGCGACGGATAGGATAATGAAGCAAACATTACTTACGCAAGCATGCCTCCAACCTGAGGAACAATCTCAAACTGCTTAGTGTCGCTATCTTGGAAGTAGAGCGCGGGGGTCCAATACGCCGATTTGTCTTGCTTCACGGCGCACGAACTGCAGCTCCCCTGCATAAGCTCATCGTAAGTAGCGCTGAGCGAAAAACCTGAAAGAGTGGTTAGTAAATACCTTCATACTCAGACACGCCGGAGGTAAGCGCATGGGCAAATATAGGAAGCTTACCAGAAGAGCCGTGAACGGTGTGGATGTGAGGAGATATCACACCAGCATCCATAATAGGATCAATGCGAGCTAGACCTGTGCGGCCATGGCACTCCATGCGCCAGAAGGCGGATACATTCCCAAAGGTGCCTAGAAGGAAGAAGGCAGAGAAAACTTTAGACGCCATCTTGTAATTGTCAGATTCAACTTGAAATAGAGATTTGTCGACTTGATCAAAAAGCTTCACACGAAGTCGCTATTTGAGTCAAGGTTTGTCGGTTTTTTTGTGGTCGCAAGGAAATGTGTAGCCGGCTAACAATTTCGTTGCTTTATGAAGTTGTTTGTTCGTCGCTAGGCACCAGAGTTTAGACGATAGAAAGTGCGCAAGTTTAGTAGCACAGGCGTGACTCCTTAGGTGGTTTAGTGTTAACTATCAGTTACTGCTGATACCGATAATTCACTGGCGGAAGCCTAAGAACCGGCGTCGTTTGCTGCAGTATACTGAATTCCTGGATGGCACACCCAAGGCCGTCGATGCTATCGCCAATTCCTTCCACCTCAGTTCCCCCAAATCGCTATTCCTGCCAAATCCACACTTGCTATCCAGAGCAGTCAGAACCCCCAACGTTCGTAGTCGGTAGTATCTGATTGGCCTGTGCGTAACGTATGCCAAGTGTCGCGAAATCCACGGTTTGATATCGAGTTACCCAGATGCAGGGGATGACGGTTTCTGAAGGTGACTACTAAAGGTTCTTTCTTCTCCTCCAAATTCAACGATGCGCAATGCCAAACGGAACAAGTGTTTGCTTATTTTCTCAGAGTCGAAATGAATGCGATCAACACAAGAAAAGAGTGTGATGATGCCAATAATCTAGATGGAGGCCTAGAGTATTGCGAAAATGGTGTAAAGAGCGTGGTTGACGGTGATCGTCGAGAGTTATAATGAACGAAATGCTTCAGTGGTGATGAGGGTGAAGACCCGAAAAGAGCAGAAGGAGAAACGAAAGAGAAAGGCGGCGAAGGCAAAGGGGATATTGAAAATAGCGGCGCGTAGAAAGGGCGAAGGGTAAAGGAGCAGGAGGGCAGGTGGGGATTGGCGCATAAGGAGGTGTTGGGCATCGTGAGACAGTACGGGGTAGGTACTATCCAGTACTTTGGGTACATCGAAATAGACAACCCTGTTCCCGCACTTACACACTTAAGTACCCACGTGCGTGTACCTAATTCATGTACTACATCTGTATATTCATATTCCCTTATGTACCTAGTTACAAACGGCTTGTACAATTATCTAAAGTACATGTATACACACAGCTATTACCGTCTACGTTGCACCTATTTCGTCCACCGCAGCATCATATTCGTCTTACAGATTTCTCGAAATCTGCCGAAAATTTCACTGGGTAAGCGTCCTCGTGGTTGCGCAAAAGAAGGTTTTTCTTGCAGATCTTGGCAAAAAAGACAGGCTTGGTTCTAGGAAACCCTGCAGGATCGTCATTCCTACCAAAAGAAGATTAAACCGCTTTACCAGAGAAGCTGGATTGGGCCAGATCGCGAAGCTATATTGGTGTTATGTCATCAAGGGGCTCTTTCCTAAACACGCTCATTGGCCGGAGATATTCAGGGACTTGAGCAAAGGGGCAACATCCTGGACAGTTCTACGCAGGTACAGATCCCGTTTCTCCAATTTCCCAGCGCCAGCCCCAAGATGCGGTAGCAGCCGAGCGAAGTACCTACGTACCTAATATATAGACAGATCAATCATCCAGACACTGAACTATTATACAAAAGGAAATTGAGCAGAAAACGGCACAGCAATACGGATTTCGCCAAGGTGGCTGCTTCTCGTAAATATCACTATTTTTACTTCCAAGGCGCAGTTAATTGCCTCTAGTTAGCAGGTTCATAATTCTTTACCGACATGAATGTTTGCTGAAGCATTCAAAATTGCTAGTTGGCCCTGCACGAAGCCGTCCATGGTCCTCTATGATAAGCGGTCTATTAACCCACAATTGGGTCCGGTGTCCGTGTAGCTATTAATATTATTAAGGAATCACTGAGGCTACAGTGTCTGCAGTCTTGGGGGTATGTGCTTCGTTGATACATGTAGTGGATGCGGCTGCCGCGTGTGCATTAATCGCTCAACACCGCTTCGTGATCTATCCCCCTTATACTACTATAATTAAGTACCTACCCGTAACTACAAATAAATGTGGCTTCACGACAGGAACCGCATAATATTAATATTAGGTGCGGTGAGTGGTAAACCTACACATCAGGTATTATACAAACTACTGTACATGTATGCTCAATCCGATCCAATTACACAAGCGCGAGAACTTACATGGATATCGCAGAGAATAGCCAGTGCAACTTGCTACAACAAATGCCTCTTGGTCCCATTGCATCCTTCGTGATTGCTCTTCGGGTATACCTGATGACAATGACACCATGTACCTGCTATGTACCTAGAGGCGTAGAACCAATTCAAGGTAGGAATAGAAAAAGTAGCGTCCAGGTTCCTGAAACTTGTTTCAGGCCCCAGCATCTAAGATTGGCCAATCAAAAAGAAGGTTCTACTTAATGGTTACTTGGTTGGGAATGCAGATTTGGACCATGCTTGGAAAATTCCTTAGCTGAAGTCAAAATCATTACTTCAAAAGATACAACACGGAGAATATTCTCTTTTCTCCCATTACCTTCACCAATATGTCATTACCTGCGGGTACTTGATTAATACATGCAAGAGCCCTTGGGCAAATTCTCGAAGTCCAAGCCGAATCATAATTGGTTGGAGCAAGGTTCAGCTAATGAAATCGCACAAGTCACACTGTCATATCGGTCAATTGTAGCAGTGATAGGTAATACTCCTTTCCCCAGGTCGCAGACGGAAAAGATGACGAAATGATCTACCCGCCGGAATTTCCTTCAGCATAAGGCGCACACCCTTATTGGCCCCTTCCCGGAAAATGCTACCTCGCAGCTCATCACAATTAAAACTAGAGGGTACAGCAGTATCATGGCCTCGGGACTTCTATATAACAATATAGTACCTGGTGGATGGTTACCTACTCATCCATGATCGTAAAATATACTGTAGTTATACCTACCTACCTTAAGACGCTCATTTTTATTGGGTTCTAAATCCTGTTCGACAAAATACCTACATGTAGATGTAGATAGAGAATCGTTTCTACAATCCTCTCCGTACTGATTCTCAAATTATCGTTTGCAATATATTTACCCAAACTTATTTATCTCCTAAGCGAGGTAACAAAAAGTAGATGCCCCATTCATGATTTCACCTTCCACGTAGATCACACAGATATTTTAATGCTAGTTATCAGTAATTTTCTATTACAAAGCCCTTTCAATTTAGGAGTATTTTTTCCTATACTGAATTTGGCTCCTTTATGCGAAAAAGGGGGATCGACACCACAATCCCAAGGTATGTACATATGGCAGGTGTGGATTAATTTGAAACACCAAAACACAATACTATTGGATCAACCCAACCAACTTAGAGAATTTCTAGATAGCGCCTAGTGATTAATAGAGTTACCATACTCAGGCAATATACTGGATGAATGACTTCATTGGAAGTCGAGATTCCACCATAGCACCTGACATATGCAGGTGCAAATGGGTAAGGTAAGGTAAGAAGGTACATGTATGTATAGAGTTATGTAATAAGATAAAGCATACCTAGCAACGTACTGACCATCCCAACGTGATATTGATTACCTAATATAACCTTTAACGAATGCCGATAGATCCATTGAAGGTGGTTAGCCACATTTGATGATCCACCAATTCCAAATCACTAGCCACGTTTTTTAACGAAACCATTGACATTGACATTGGTGGAAGTCGAATGCGACAGCAGAAGCGGATAGTTCGTTCCTATATGAACATCGCGACCATTGGATGTGCAACCTAATGGTAACTTAATCATGTGGCGTCCTTGATATAACGATATTTACATTCCTTCTACGCGACCATGGACGATCTCTCCGGCCTCGATTGGTCCTCGACCAACCCGAATAAACAAGCCAACAAGCCTTCCCCTATGAATCCCATGAACCCACCTTCTTTCTATCCCACTCTACATCCGACGCCATCTCCTCAACCATCCGGCCGATCCACGCCGCTTTCCACCCAAGGTTCTGGCTTCACCGCTCCGAAGCCACAAGCCGGAAAACCTGCAGCCGATAGTTTTAGTGGTCTCGTGAGCTTTAGCGGTGCCAAAAGCAACGCCAATCTAAGTCTTCGAGAACGGCAACAACAGCTAGAAGCCCAGAAACGCCAGAAAGAAGAGGAAGAAAGACAGAAAT